>CM052804.1:33276066-33373816 GCA_028533885.1 Nasua narica | reverse complement strand
GTGACGCAGCACCCCCCTCTCCTAAGACCTCTGTTGATCAGCCAGGCTAGAAAAAGACGGAATTACATTTCTATTCACTCTTCAGAAAATCATATCACAAAATTGCTCCCCTAGGCAGAAGCAATCACGGAGTATGCTGCCAGAAGTGGCGGGGGACAAAAGGACCAGAGAGGTGGGTCAAGCAGCTAATTAATAAAGAGTCTTGTTTTTCCGGAGGTTGTATGCAGAGGTTACGATCTGCAGTATGTTGGGGTGTTTTCTGTTCCAATTCTCATTTTTTCCTCAGATTTGCACATCGTTTTGTATTTGTTATTTCATATTCTTTTCTGAATGGGGGTCCCCCGAAGGACATGTTTTAGGGTCTTTCTGCACCTGCTGTGGGGAGGTGTCCTTCCTTCCTTCCTGGGTGTGTCACCTGTGTCACTGGCCGGCTGGACTGTCCTGAGCCCACGTCCCTTCTCCCTTCCTCTGGTGACAAAAATGAGCCCGACACAAAAGCTTCCAATTTGCATTTCTTCCTTAAGACTACTGGCTTTTGAGCTACTATCTCCCAGCTGTGAGCCCCAGATTTGGCCGCCACGCTCCAGACACAAGGAGGTGGTGAATCAGCCGGAGGAGCCGAGCGCCCTGCCCGGTCACTCCCTTTTGTCCACTTCACTCCTGCTAATGAGCTCGGAAGGGCCATCCGCTCCCTCCCACACAGAATGCTTTCCGGCAGCCCTCTCGGCCAGGACTCCACCCAGGCACTGGAGTGTTGGCTCCCCGCGTGGCAGGCAGAGACAGCCAGTCTCCCATGGGCCTGAGTGACAGCCCCTGACCCGCCGGATGAAGGTGCTCCCATTCTGGGCATCCCACGAGATTCAGGAGCACCGAGACGAGTCGTGAACCCACGCTGGGCGTCTCGGTGTGTCCTCATGCATGTGTCCTCATACCGTTCACAGAAGGACCCTGAAACCAACCTGAAAGGTCAAGGAAGGGCCTCCCGGGAGAACTCACACTAGAGCTGGGGCTTAAAGGCCAAGATGGCACTGTCCAGGTGAGGAAAGGTAGCCGCTGTGTAACACCTACCCCTCGACACTGTCTGCCAGTCATTCTGTCCAGCTCTAGTGTAGGGGCTGCTACAGGGAAGCTGTACACTTGTGATGCGAGTCCCTAACCAGCTGACCTTAAATTACGCAGCAGGGAGATTGTGTTGGGTGGGCCTGACCTAATCAGGTGAGTGCTTTCAAAAAGGTTAGGCCTTCCCTGAGCCCTGAGACTCCAAACAGCCATGGGGTCTGTCATTCTTCTCCCCACACCCCTCCGGGTCCCCACTCCCCAGCTTCCTTCCCGACTGCCCCTGTGGGCCACAGGCTTTAGCTCATGCTGCAGGATTCCAGAATGCTCATGATATCTGCTTGCCTGCCCCATAGACTTTACTGGCTTTGGCAGCCCCCAGTTGCATAAGCTGATTTATTATAATAAATCCATATATATATATATGGAGGTGAATGGAACAGAGAACACAGGATATCAGGAGGAAGGCCCTGCTGACCTACCAGTCATGGGACATGGGAGCAAAGTGAGGCCGTGCAAAGGCACGGAGAAGCAGCAGGGAATAAATAGGCTCGAGGCTTCCAGTGTCCTCTGCAGCAGCTCCCTCCTGATGCACAAGCCTGAGCAGGACCCTGCGCTCCGCAGAGCACGGAGACTGGCCGACGGAGCCCCTCCAGGTCAGCAGCCAGGTGGCTTCAGGCCAGTTCCCACGCGGCCCCGCCCACTGAAAAATTCAGCAGTGTAGCCAGGGTTCCCATGAGGTTTGGGGAGGAAACACACTGGCACCTTTAACCCTCGGCAACGCCCTGGGGGGAAAGAGTGAGTCTCTAGACCTTGTATGTAATGACACAGTTGCCACCAGGTTGACAAGGTGGCTCTGCGCTTTGGCTCGAGATGGGGGCCTGGGTTGCCAAAGGCAGAGAGAGGGAGGGAGGGAGCATCACGCGTCTGTGCCGATAACAGTGATATCAGTACTCGTATAATAACGGCAATAATCATCCTCTGTATCTTTAAAGAGCTTTCTAGTTTACAAATGATTCTCGCATATTGAGACATCTTTGGGCCCTTCTCTTATCCGCACTCCACAAATGCACAGACGGAGGGGCGTTCAGGGACTGGTTTGGGGATCGGTTCCAGGTCGCACACCTCGTACCGGTGGAACCGGCCCTGGCATTCACAGGGCACTCGAGCCCATCCGCGGCTGCCCCGGGCTGCCTGCTGCCGCCGAGGCTACTCGTGCACATGTCTGGACCAGGAGGAGACTCCCCGTGCCCTCACTTCCTGCTTCCATTTTGCTTTGAGAGCCCCAAAATACAGAGGTGGGGAGCAGGAGGAGAACCGGCTGCCTTCTAGGCTGAGAGGAGGATGAGTTTGCACCAGTGGCAGTCAAAACACAGAGATTAATTACACTCAACCCAAGAAATGGGCTTTCATGGGCTGTCAGTCAGAAGAAAATATTTTGAAGTCGAAATCTGAAAAATGTCACAACTGCTGTTTTGAATTCATAGATATCTCGGGTACCTTGTAATACCTTCTATTTTTTTATTTAGAGGAAATACCTGTCTTTAAAAATCATAGCGGCTAAGAGTAGGCTCAGGCCAGGGTCTAGTTTTGGGCTCTGTAGGGGCTGTGGGTCAGGCCGTTGGCATGTAACACACACACAGGCAAAGACGTGCCATTAGGAGCTTTGTGCGATGGGCTGCAAGGGCCATGGGCTCAAAGATGGGACTCCCACCCAGGTCTGTGACTTAGGGCAACTCAGCTCCGTGCACCTGTTTTCTTCATCTATAAACTGAGATCTGGGTCAACAACCTCTCCTCGCTGTTGTACAGATGGAAAGAGATCAAGTAAGTTCATTAATTGCCCAGAGTAGGGCTTGGACGAGAGGTAGGGTTTCAGTCCCGCCCACAGACGTTGAAGCAGCTAGCGAAATGCTTGTCCAACAGTGAATGTTGTTGGATGGGTACGTGCGGAGGGAATGAATGAAAAGTAAGATGAGCCTCGTGGGGCAATGTTAGCGCTGTGACCCTGGTTGTGACCCTACAATTTCTCCAGCCTGTTTCACACATTGGGCTGAGAAAGAGATACCCATCACAGTTCCCAAGTTCTGTAATAAAACAGCTAGGCACACATGCCATTAGTTGATAGGGAGGATGAAGACAAATAATTGTAAAGCACTTTTTGGAACTTTCTGCCGGCAGTTTCACTGCATTCTCCTAATAATGCAGAGGGCTGCTTTGTGGCATCTGGCGGCTTGCTCTATGGGATATGTGCTGCGACCCAACCTCCGTGCTGAGAGCTGTTTGTACCCCATCCTGGGGGATGTAGGCTATTAATAGCATTTTATGCAAGAGAAAACCAAGGCTAATGCATTAAAAAATAGTAATAAAAAAGCCACATAGCAGTGGCAGAGTCAAGGTTAAAATCTGGGCCAATCCTGATGGCAAGGCCACTGTTACCATCACAAAGCGAGGGCCATCATCACCTCACAGACGACGAACCCCACAAAGAGAAGCTGCGGGGCCCGCGCCCAATGATCCATCCCGTCAAGGGTAGAATCTGGACCCCGATCTGTGCCTCCTACTGGAGATTCAAAGCTGCTCAGACCACAGAACCATCTCTGGCTCCGGTGATAACGAAGAGGAGGATACGGTCAGCCCGCCGTTACGGAATGCTTTGATCTGCCGAGCGTGTGCTAAGCACCTAATAAACTTTGATCATTCAATCTACCACAAGCACAGTGATACGTGTGCTCGGAAAAAGAGGCGTGAGGGTTCAGTGTCCAAAATCTTCACGGCAGGTGTCTCAAGGCGGGGAGGATTTCAGGTCATTATTCTTTTCTTCCTCAGAACTTTATATATGGTTTGATTCTTGTAAGCAAAGGAAAACAAGAAAACTTGAAGGCACGGTTCAGTTCACAGCTGCCCTGTGCCGCAGGTGCAATGTATCCCTGCTTTCCAGCTGGGGGGATGGAGAGAGCGAACGAACGGTCTATTCAAAGTTAGCTTCTAGACCTCCAGTCCACCCAGGCCACCGAGCTACCTCCCAGGAGCCCCAATTGGCTCAGGGGAGGAGAGGGACGTCCTGGTGATTTTATAATCTCTCTCATGACAAGGGGATGGCTTCCCCTAAATCAGTGCCTGGAGTCACACAGCAGTGGGGCCCGGGGCATTCCTACAGCAAGGCCAAGTGCAAAGCATCTGGGAATAGCCCCTCAGTTCCCATGTATTGTGTGTCATGATGGCTCCTTAGGGGGGAAAGGACCGCAGGTGACCTCTCACGCTTCACCAGTGGTTGCCTGGGAGGGGAGCGGAGGCGACGACCCTCAGCGGGGCTGGCAGCCGTAGGTGAATGGGGGAGCATGTTGTATGTACGAATGTGTGTGTCGGGGAGGGGTGCACATTCAATCACTGTGGGCCCGCTGTCCTTTAGTTTCCGAAATCTGATGCTCTGTCCTTAATCTAACCGTAGGGGAAGTACTAATGTACATGACTCAGTGGAAAGCTCATGGTGAAAAATGACATTTGCCAGACAATCCTGGGTGAGCCCTTTGGTGACCCTTACATTCCAATGTTGTTCACGGCGGCGAGCAGGCTCTCTGGGATACTAACAGGCGGACCCCCTTGTGGGGCATATTCGTTAAAACACGAAATCTCCTTCTAACCTAAAGCCCTTCCTCATACGGACCAAAAGGACCATGAGCAGCTAGTAGAATTTGGTAAAGAGGATACCAGTCCCAGGGTGAGGCTCTAACCCTTCGCTCCTGCAAGCTCTCCGTCTCTGAATAAGACACCTGACCCCTCTCTGTAAGATAAGGAAATGAACCGGGTGCCCGGATGCCTCGGTCGGTGAAGCGTCTGCCTTCCACTCAGGTCATGATCCCGGGGTCCTGGGATTGAGCCCCACGTCAGGCTCCCTGCTCCGTGGGGAGCTTGTTTCTCCCTCTCCCTCTGCAACTCCCCCTGCCTGTGCTCTCACGTGCTCGCTCTCCCTCTCCCTGTGTCAAGTAAATGCATAACATCTTTAAAAAAGAGAAGGAAAGGAGCTAGATCATCAGAAAGACCCACGAGGACCCCAGATGCAGTTCAAGTCTACACACGTTTGTTGGGCACCAACTCCGTCTGCTACCGCACCGAGGGCATCGAGAAGCAGCTGGAGACGCTGGGGGCTTGATCTGGGCGACCACCACACACTTCTCTCCATGACGGGTGAAGCCTGGGGACCCTCTGTGGCCCCCACGTTTCATCAGGTCTGAGGCACTCGTTCCCCCACTTAACGAGGCTGCCTCGCCCAACGTTATTCTCCCTGCTCACTGAGTGCAGGATGCTGGGGCCCAAAGGCCCCGCCCTTCCCCGGACGAGGGACATCCTTGCAGGGCTCCTCATGAGAACACGGGCGCCAGGCTGCTCCCACTGTCCCATCCAGCTTCCCCTGCTCCTTCACAGGACTTGTTCCCAAGACCAACCCCCCAAACCTCCTCGATGCACATCTCTAAGAATAAGTTTCTTGGGGGAACTTAAACATTCCCATGGAACCCCAAGGAATCTGAAAAGCAGGGGGCCACTCAGAATGGCTGCTGCCCATGCCATTTCCTGGGATGCACGCACAGATGTCCCTTGTGTGGTTTCAGGGGAGTAGACCGGGCGCTCCATGCATTGACACAGCTCTCATGAATATGGCCCGGGGTGGGTGGGGGGGTCTGGTGAATGCTTAACTTTGAAAGGGAACCGCAGGAAGCCCAAGTTCTTGTACCCTCAGTATCAAAGAGTAGCACTTCTTTTGCATGGAATCAAACTCCTTTAGCCTGATTTATCCTGGCACCCAGAAGCCCAAATCTTCCCCTTGAAGTTCAAAAAAAAAAGAAAAAAAAAAAATCTCTGAGTTAAGCACATAGTAGAAACTCATAGACGCTCATCGAATCTGGGAGGATGCTAATAGAATATCAGAGCTGGTAAGAGGAGGCCCTTATGAGACCGGCCGGGTGTGGCTTTGCAGCCAAAGTCTCCAGGACCCCTCGAGCATTTTCCAGCATTCAAAAAGCAGAATGCTGTCATCCCAGTGGATTCGAGCTGTGGCTGCACCCGAGGACAGACCCCGGCCTTCCTTCTGGACCACCACCATGTTTAGCTCATGCTTCAGGGAAATCAGGCTTGTGTTCAAGGCCATATGCTTCCCAGGAAACTCTGTGTACACACCAGAGCTCTGCAGGGTGGAAAGCGCACAGATCCCAAATCTGGTGCTTGCTAGAGTGCGTCCCTGGATGAGCGAGCTCACTTCTCAGAATTCTTGTTTTTGTGCCGATAAAATAAGGCTTAACTTGCAGGAGTTGTGTTAGAAGGAGAAACAATAGGATATGTGGAACATCAGCGCAGCCCTCGTAGTCGGTTACTATTACTGGTAATGATATCTAGACAATACTGATATTACAAAGAAAATGAACCTCAGCTAACCGCTATAGTACAGAGGCTAAAACCAAAGTAAACACTGAGTATTATGTATAGCACATAAAAACGCACACTCCCTATATCCAACTGTTATTGGACCACAAGGATTACTGGTATCATCAGTGCCTTATTCCTTCGGTTGCTGGGCTTCAAACCCACAGAATGGCCAAGGCTTGGCTTGAGCCACAAGTATGGAGTGAGGGAAAATGGTGTCCCTGACATACCGGAAAATGCTGGGCTGGCAGGGGGTGAGGGAGTGGGAACCCCAAGCTCCAGGCTTGTGATCTTAGGCAAACCATTCAATCTCTAAGCCTCAATTTCATTCATTCTACTGACACTGAGGACACACAGATGCTCCAAGCACATGACCTCTTGCATAGACAATGATGTGGTGGGTGAGCCACGTCACTGTCTATGCAAGCGAAGGAGAAATGCTTCAGTGTTGAGGGCACACTATGGGGCACGTAGAGCTAAGTGGGCACTGTGGGGGCCAGAGCATCGGTCTCTTGCTCTGGGCTGTGGCCCTGGGACCTGGCACAGTGCCCATCACATCGAAATACTCAACAAAGAAATGGATGAGACATTCTGCTGCATAGAACAGAGAAAGTTCTAGAATGGAGGTAACGCTTGTACGGAGTCTCTAATGATGACCAAGACAAAGGTAGGAAGAAAGGACAGGAAGAGTCCCTCCAGGCAGACCTGGAAGCAAGCGTGAAGGCGTGAATCTGAGAAAACCTCTGGGGTGCTGGGGTGACGTCTGGTCTGGTATGATGCGTACCGAGCGTGCAGGGGGAAGGCTGAGATGCCTCGGAGGTCCTGCGGGAATGAAATCAGAGAGAAATGCACAAGTGCCTCGGGAGTAGGTTAGGCAGCAGATCTGCGCCTTGCTACCTTGATGTATGTAGGTTACAGATTCATCTTATAATTGTGGTTGTCCTGACATCAGATTTATGTCTAATTTTGTTGGCCCATGATTGATCATTAGTAAGCGAATATGCACATCGATGTGGAGCTCGGCTCTGTATACGGTGTTATTGATGGATTCATTCATTCGTCTAGCAGATATTTTATTCTGATAAATGCTAATTGCTGCTCAGACTGCCTGACCAAGGCAATTTGCTGAGGCATGCGTTTGAGCTTCCCTGGTTTTGCCTGCCTGCAGACAGAAGGCTGCTTGGGACAACTGAGGTATGGGGCATGCTTTTTCTGCTCTGAGTTTGTGCTTCGGGACCCCCAGGGACACTGCTCAGTGCACCTAATGGGGAAGGCGGGCAGGCTTCTCCGTTGTACTTTGGTACCTGCCCCCTCTGCCTGAGCTCCCGCGAGGAGGCTCTCTCACCCAGAGACTGGCCACGCAGGGGCACCGAGGCCAGGAGAGAGACTGCAGACTTGGGGGAAGGGAAAATCACAGGCTGCACATACAGAGAGGTGGTGGCAGAAGGTGACAGCTGAGGAGGGGGAGGCAGGACTGCTAGGAGCAGACGGTGGCAGGGTGGGAAGGGAAGAAGCAGGAAAGAAGAAAACCAAGTGGAAAAATGATGAGAGACACCAAGCCTTAGCAATGAGAAGGTTCTAAGAAAGAAGAAGGTATGGGGACAAAAATTAAGGAGGGCAGGTAAGTTGGAACAGGAGGCCGGAGAGGGAGGGGAGAAAGTGCGCAAAGATCCTCAGGCCCTCAGCCTCCCTCCCCTGCAGGAAAGGTCTCCATGGGAGCCCGCGACCTGACAGAGCGGAAGGCTCACTCCCCCATCCGTGTTCCGTGGCCACAGAGAGGATCATACTCAGGAATGTGCTGAGGGCTCTGCTGAAAGGTCCTCGCATCCCTGGGTTGTCAGCGATCATAAAAGAGATCATCCCAGGGCTCAATTTTGGCAGTGCTTCCACCACCAGATGCAAACTCAGTATGGCTTCTTACAGAGGGGATCGGGCCGGCCGGCCAGTGGCTCTCTCCGCTGTTTGCAAGGGCTGGGGGGTCAGGGGGGGGGGGCCAGCCCTGTCCTGAGAAGCTCTGAGCCTGGGAGATGTCACCAGGCTGGTCCCTGCACAGACAGGTCTCAGAGGGCGGGAGCTGGGGACGGCAGGGGTTGGGGAGGGCGGCATCTCCGTGGGGCTCAGAAAACTCTGTGGCCCTGGAGCTGCCTCTATCTACAGACCTCACACCTGGATTTCTACCTAGAGGTTCCAGCGGAGCAGGAGCTCTGCCCCGAACCCCAACACATCCAACGAACACCTTGACCTCCCGTTTAGTTCTTCTCGCTCTTGCTCCCTTGTAGGGGGATCTGTTCCCAGCTCCCCCAGGCCTCGGCTAGAACCCCTGTTCAGCTTGGAGACAGACTGGCGTATCCTTCCCTCGCTCCTTCTCTCCTCCTCTTCTTCCCTCTCTTCCACAAGCCCCAATTAGTCATCCAATGTCACCGTGTGCTGGGTACGGGTTGAGCTTTGACTGTAGTTGGGGGGAAATCGCTTTAGAAAATCTACGATAAAGGATGTGTGGTGATAAAAGTCAAGGAGGCAAATAAAGGGAAGAGGACCAGAAGGTTCCATGTGAGTGGAGGGACAAGGGCTGTGTGTGTGGAGGCTACAACACAACGTTTACCCCTCTCCAGACTGCCAGTTGCCTGCAGAGGTCTCAGGGTACCCCTAGGCGAGGTGGTCTGGTACCTCTACTCGGGCACGAATCAAAAAGTAAGCCACATTTATTAAAATAAGTTTTAATTAAAAAATTTGAAAAATTTAAAAAAATAAGTTTGTTTTTTTTTTAAAAAGACAAGCCATATCTGATAGTCTCGGGGTGACCATGGCTGCCATACAAGATTGTAGTGTAGGATACGCAGCGGACGACCCAAAGGCTGCTCTCTGCAGAGACTGCAATGTCAGTGATGCTCCCTGGGCTTGGGCAGTATACAACCTGCACAACTGATCATGGCGGCCTAACCGGGTCTGTATAAGTCCTGCACGGCCATGCTGGGAGTGGACTTAGCATGAAAGAGAGCGTCAGGCCAAAAGCTTCTACCCAAGAACTGGCTTCCACCAGCACTAGTTCTTCCCATCCCCCTATCCTGGACCCTGACCCACACCCATGTAGACCTTGGAGACTGACCTTAGCTGGCTTAGTCAGCTTACCTGGCTGACCCTGGCGGACCCTATGACCTCTTCACTGCATGTGCATCTGCAGGCCCCCCGTCTCCCTGGTTACGTTTCCACCCCAGACAGACCCTTCTAAGTCCCAGAGCAGGGCATTCTGTCTGCTTTTTCTTGCTGCTGCCAGTGCCCTGGGGAAGCTCAGTTCAGAGAGCACCTCTCCCCTCTGCACATCTCGAATCACGGGGTAGAGGATCTTGTCCATACAGCACCTATCGCACCTCGGAAAGCAGCAAGGTCAGGTTAGGGACCGAGACCTGTCGGACTCCCGAGTTTTGTGCTTTTCACCCGCCATCGCGGCTGACCTCGGCGTGTGTGGACTCCCAGCACAGTGTGCTCGAGAAACAGACGGCGGTTCCCCGAAGAGATGTGAAACTCCTTCCAACTGCCTTGTCCGCTTCCAGATGGCCAGGCACATTAGCTAAGCCAGTCTTCTAATTTCTCTGACAATGAGAATCATCAAGGGGTATTAGCTGAACTCGTCCATTCTAAGGACCACTCACATCCACAGTATCAGGATCTTCAGGGGGGACAGTCCCTGGGAATGCTGTGCAGATGATTCCCATGAGCATGAAATTTTAGGAAATTTGGGGGGAGAGCATAAGAACAACCGCGGACGTGATTGAACATCGGCCTCATGCCAAGAACCGTTCCAAGAGCCGTCCATATAGTAACTTTTCTTTTATCCTGCGAACAACTTCCTGAGGCAGGTACTATTACTATTCCCTCTGGGCAGATGAAGGAAGGGAAGCACAGAGAGGTTAAGTAACTTTCTCAAGGTCATACAGCTAACTTCTGACTGCAGCGCCTGCCCCTTGGCTACCATGCTGGGCTGCCCCGCCAAGAAGGGAGCCCTTCTGTCAACTTGCTGCACAGGGACAATGAGCGATCACCTAAGCAGTAAGACGAAAAACCCTCCGGGAAAAGGAAATTTGCAATACGCTAACAGTGCTTAGAATTCCGCGCCATCGAAAGCTTCGATGTCCATCAAAATCTGGCCCAGAGGACTACACTTGAAGCTGATAATATTCACTCCAGCTCTGGTGAAGGATGGAGTGACAGCTTTGTCGGGGAGAAAGAAAGGAAGGACAAGAACGAGGGTCCGTTGCCCTGTGGTAGGAGGGAAAGCTAGCCATCAAGTGGGACCAGACGGGACCACCCGGCTGTTCTCTGCACCGCCGCCTCCATCTCTACCTGCATGGCTCTGCTCTCTGCAGCTCTAGCTCCGAAATACCAGCCTGATCAAATGGGGTCCATCCATCCTCCCATCCCCAGTCTGTCACTTCCCAGGACATTTATGTTTTACTATCGGTTTCCACATACACGTATGTTTTGTTCCTCCTCCTACTCATTCAACAGACTTTGAACTCCTTCAAGATGGAGACAAAGGCGTACCTATCGTCCATCCCCACAGTGCTCGGGGCATCCGTGCTCCCTGAAGGTGCTTGACCAACGTCTCATAAATACATGTCCCAGTGGGTGGCTGGGACGCCCTAAGAGAACGTCGCAGACTTCACGGGCTTGAGTAAGCTGCTCAAGAGCAGTGCTTCTCAAAGTGGGACATAAATACAGATTTTGGTTCAGAAGGTCTAGGATGGGACCAGAGAGGCTGCACCCACAACAAGCCCCCAGGTGATGCCAAAGCGGCTGGCCCGGGACCCCACTGTGAGTAGCATCGCCCTAGATTATCACCTCCCTCTTATTCCAGGTGATGCCTCTTCCTGATTCGGTATTTCAGAAGCAAAGAGCTGGGGGCTGGGTCTATTTCTCTGAAGACACCGCCTTCTATGCTCAAACTGAGCCAGGCTACCTAAGTCAACGTTCCTGTACGGACTGAATGAAAAATCACTAAATCTGGTTTAATTCAGTTCAATTCATGGCAGCATGCTAGGTCTCATTTTGCATCAAAGCTTTACCTATTTATGACAACATCCCTTGCTGTACCCCAACCCATTTCTGCCCTTCAAACATTCACTCCCCCACCGACATGCCCCCCGTGCGAGATAATTAAAGGAGTGCTTCCACTGTATTTTTTTTTTTCTTTTAACACATATGCTGCCTTTTTGGTTGAAAGCAGTGCCCAGCCCCTTAAGATGAGTGGCTGGCTTCCTGCCTTCCTCAATAGATTTGGGGATCCCGGACTTGTTCTGTTTCTGTTACTCCTCTAAAGGTTCCCCCAAGTGCTGATGGCACCGCTGTGTGCAGAGGATGAATCAGGAAACTTGTATCTGAATTAATCAAGCACTGGAGTATGTCCAAACATTGCAGAACCTGGTTACGATGGCGAGCCACAGAATGGTACCTGTGCCTGTTAGTCATGGTCTCGAATTTCGAGAGCCGGGTTCTACATCACATTAACGCTCTCCTCCTGCTTCGCCCTACTTTCCACTCTTTCAAGTCAAAGATGGCGTCTGTAGGGCATGCGTCCTGGCTCCCAATGGTTACTATGAAACTCTTCCCTTTTATTTCCTCTTCCTAAACCTTCTTTGTGGAAGAGACACGCCAGACACTACATGAGTAAAACATCTTGGCTTTTGGGGGTTTGAGGGTGATCCCATTCTCACCAAAATTGAGACTGAGCTTTTCTGCCCAACATGGGCTAGCAATTCTGAACCTTCTAGCCCTGTATACTGTGCAAAGGACTGGAAACTGATGGTGCAAACATACAGATGTAACAAAAAGATCTGATTATATAAAGAGATTATATAAAGATTGAGATAATCAAGATTCAGGCTTGGTGGAAGATTTAGTCAAAGAAGAAAGTTAAAACCGGCTTACAAATCACAGCTATTAGAGGGAAATAAAAAAAATTTGGCTCTGAGGTTCCTTGTGGCCAAAGCATAAAGGGCAATAGAATCAGGCACATGGTAAGCCCTGGAAGATGCTTGCCATCTCCCTCTTTCTTGGTGATTAGGTCTGGAAGCAATTTCTCCCTCCAGCATTCATTCATTCATGCATGCATGCATGCATGCATCCATTCATTCATTTAAGATTTTATCTATTTATTTGACACAGAGAGAGAGAGAAAGAGAGATCACAAGTAGGCAGAGAGGCAGGATGAAAGAGAGGGGGAAGCAGGCTCCCTGCCGAGCAGAAAGCCCGATGTGGGGCTCGATCCCAGGACCCTGAGATCATGACCTGAGCCGAAGGCAGAGGGTTTAACCCACTGAGGCACCCAGGCGCCCCTCTCCCTCCAGCATTTATAACAGGGATGTGGTATCATATAATAAACAACATCCTTCCCAATAATTCTACAAGACATGTAATATTACTTCACAGGATACTTTCATCCGTGCAAGTCAGAGCAAAATGTTCAACGGCAACTCAGATAAAGCGAATTCTTAACTTGGACTGGGAAGAAGAGGAGGGTATATTTAACTTTCTAAGACGTCATGTGCAGCTCAACAAAATATTAAATACACCGATATAACTTTATATTTGTTAAATCAAGACAGCCTACCGTCTTCGTAGAACAAATTACATAAAGTGAAACCTTGGGAAACAGTGTAGGTAGTGAAGGGTGCTCAAAGAGCTTTCGTGTGCTTCTTTTGATTTTGCACAAAGTTCAGCTACAATGTGAGGTGAAACTAAAGTGTGGGTCTTGTTAGGAGTCAGGCAGACATGAATTGAGACCACAGCTGCTCCACTTGTCACGTGAGAGACCCTGAGCAGGTCCCTTGCCATCTTTGAGCTTCAATCCTCTCCAGTAAAATGGGGCTAAAAATACATATATATATATACGGGATGCCTGGGTGGCTCAGTCAGTTGAGCATCTGTCTTTGGCTCAGGTCATGACCATGAGGTCCTGGGATCGAGTCCCACATCGGGCTCCCTGCTCAGCTGGGAGCCTGCTTTTCCCTCTCCCTCCCCTGCTTGTGTCCTCTCTCTCTCTCTCTCAAATACATAAATAAAATCTTAAAAACAAACATATATATACAGAGGCACCTGGGTGATGCAGGTGGCCAGGTGTCTGACTCTTGGTTTGGGCTCAGGTTAGAATTTCAGGGTGGCGGGATCGAGCCCCTCATCAGGCTCCACACTCAGTGCAGAGTCTGCTTAAGGCTCTCTCTCCCTCTGCCCCTCCCCCCTTCAAATAAATAAATAAATATTGCCCAGTATGATGGCTGCTATCCACATATGGCTATTTAAAGTTAACTAAAAGTCAATAACATCTGAACTTTAGTTTCTCATTCATAGATGCTCCATAGGCTCATGCGACTAGCGCCTCCTGTGTCGGCCAGCACAGGCACTGAGACTTTCCATCATCGTGGAAGTTTCTGTTGGATAAAACCAATCTACAAGGATATAGAAAGCTTATATTATCCAAACTATTCTTCAAAATGTTATTTCTCTCAAGCTAGCTTGAGAGAATTCGGTAAAATTCGGGCAACCGATAATTCTTTGGAAAAAGAAAGGTGAGAAGGTATTTTGATTTTTTTTAAGCAAATTAGAGGTATATCCTTGGGGAGGGGGAGGGAAATAGCTCATGCAATTTGAGAACACTGGAGAGGTTGACCTTCTAAGTTGCCTGCCACCCCCTGGCCACATGGAAGGTGGACCAAGGATGTACTTCCAGGCAGGGTGAGAAATGTACTTTGGAAATAGTCCCGAGCCTGCTCCAACGACAGGAATATGCCAGTTCAGTTTTCCTTGAACTGTTTCCAAATTTCCGTACTTTTCCTGATTTGAAATAGTAACTGCTTCAGTCAGGAGAATCCTCCAGAAACAGAAGGAGGAACAAAGAGAACAATTACATGAAAAAGCTAGCTGTTGTCTGCCGTTGGCCTAGAGGCCAGGGACATGCAGTTATGGACATTTCTGCTTCCCTGCTCATTTTCTCCTGGCAAGCTCCCTTCTTGTGCTGGGCTCTTCTGTCAGCCTGAGGAGTTGGGGGGGGGGCAATTCTGTGACCCATCTCCAGCCCTTCAAAGAAACTCCACCAATGCCTTGGAGCCACTCCCAAGAGTGAGGCTGTTCGTCACTCTTCCTCCTTACCCTCGTCCTTCATGGCAAGACCAAAGTTAAAGAAATCTTGAATGTAGCTAGGCACTGTCTTTGGATAACTGGTAAACCTCTCTCTCGTTTGCTTATCCGCCAAAGTCGCTCCTCTGTTCTCAGCGATGAGCAAATGCTAAAGAACAGGAAGTCTTGCTGAAGTTCTAGAGCCCTTCGAGCTGGCTAACTATGGAATGCTAGAGGATACATTGGTAATTGCGTGTAGGAATTTCTAAGCACGCTTCGTCTCTGACCGCTGTTTTTAAATGAAAACATCAGCGGTAAGGAGAGGAAATCTGCATGAATAAAAATTAGACAGGTCCAACTTGACATACACAAGAAAAGCCAGGGACCTTCCCTCTGTGTGTGCCTGAGTGTGGGGAGAGGAGGGAGGGTGGGAGGTCTGCATAAATGTCTATTTCCACATCCTGGATTTTCCTAAGTGGGACGCACTTGCTGTATAATGAAAGTCAAGAACTAGGAATGTGCACTCGAGGGCATGGTGTTTTACTAACGTTGATGGGGTGGATATCTAATATTTACCCCTGGAAGATGAAATAATTAAAAATAAGGAAATGAAAGCTCTGGCCAAGGCTGATACTTTTTTTTTTTTTTTTTTTTTTAAAGCTTTGTCTTCCTATTTATCACCAGAACAGGAATTTGTTTTCACGGACAGAAAATTCATTTCACCCACAAAACCCATATTTCCCTCACCTGCATTCCATTCAGACAAGGCCCGCAAGATAAATGTGATCTCCAATTCACCATCAGGAAGGAAGATAAAGTACATTCTCCTAATTATCGTAACTGGCCTTTTTTTTTTTTTTTTTATTGGCAAACCGTCTATTCAGATTACGCTCCAGCTCAGGAGTCTTTTATTTGAAGATTGCCAGTGTGTGGTGGAAAGGTAGCTCAACTGTGTGATTTCCACAGCTTTAATAGCCCAAAGAGAAGCACTGAAAGAGATCCCAGTATTTGCGTGCAAGTGATTTTTTTGTTAGGAAAGATCTAAAAATACTCAGAGCAGCCTCCCTCCCTTGTCCTCTCCCCCCGAAGTCAGCCCAAGACCTTTCCTTATTTAAACACCCAGGAAAGAGGTGTCAGAAGTCGCCTGTTATTACTCTCACGTCCCAGTTTCCCCTAAGATCTAAATAAACAAATGCGTCCAGCAAAAGTGTCAGGGGGCTCTGGCTCTGCTTAGCATTAGGAATATATTTACCCATTTAATAACTGTTATTTATCCAGACATTTAATTGCACCATTGTAAACACACAGGGAAGCCCTTGGGGGAAGGTAGCTCCGTTGCTGAGATGAGACCGACATTAAAAGTCTGCGCCTGCAGCCCGGCCCCCTCCCAGAGCAAGTCTCCGGGTCTGGGATTGGGAGCAGGGTTTTTATATGTGGGAGGGACGCACCAAGAGGCCCCTACCCACTCGGCATGCTGCTTTGCACAGAGGACGTACGCGACGGATCGGAAAAGGAATGAGCGAAGAGCACCGGAAACGGGGACCAGGGAAGGGAGAAACGCCCTGTTTGGGATATGTGGAGATCGAGGCCAAGTCTCCATCAGCAAAAGCCTTCGCCCGTGACCAGGGCTTCGCTGGTGCCAGAAGACAGGTGGAGGCTCAGCTTTAACATGCTTCTTATTGGCGTAAGATCCCAAGAACTGGGCCTTAAGATCAGGCCATCAAGGCAGCAGGTGCCCCAGACGAGCGCTCCGGGCAGCGTGGCCGCATTATTAGAATCCGGCTTCGCTCTTTATCCTTTGACCAATGCCTCCTCGATTAGTCCCCTGGATGGCTTGTCCACTCGAGAACACTCTCTTAGACCCGACGATATTCGTCGTGGCTCTCCAGACTCCTTCTGGAGTACAATTTCGCATCTGCCTTTGACCTTCTCCCTTACCCACCTCAGGTCATTAACTCATCTGATTAAGCTCTGGATCCCGGGACCCAGCCCTGAGTTAATCCACTTGGTACAAGCCATCCCGGTGCCCTTCAGACCCCCTCCCCACCTCTAGTCCAGTTCCAGGCACTCCGTAAAAAGCGTTTGTGGCTATCGCCCAGTAGCTCAGCCGCCTTCTAGAAGCCGCACCCCCAACACGTCTTCCTGATCCCTCTTGCTCTGGTTTGATGCTTCTGACCTTTCTCAAGGGCCATCTTAGTTTTGCAGTTCTCCCCCTTCATCTAAGACCTTCCGATTGATATGCTGAAATGGTTTTCTAGTTTTTCTGTGGTTGGGAAAGGACCCAGCAGCAGAGGACCCACGATAAACACAGCCTGTGAGCGCCTCTTACTCCTACTGGATCATGGACTCTACAATCCAATAGTCAGAGAAGGCTGTTTCTGACCTTCCCCTTTTGGAAAGTCATCATGGACAAGAGTACATAAAAGTCCTCATATGTCTGTAGGAAAAGAAACTTCCTTGCTTTGCCCACTCAGTGCTTCTCAAGCTTATGGGACCACCAAATCCGTTTTTATAATGTTGCACTTAGGGGCGCCTGGGTGGCTCAGTAGGTTAAGCCTCTTGCCTTTGGCTCAGGTTATGATCTCAGGGTCCTGGGATCGAGCCCCCATCAGGCTCCCTGCTCAGTAGGGAGCCTGCTTCCCGCTCTCTCTCTCTGCCTGCCTCTCTGCTTGTGCTCTCTCTCTCTCTCTCTCTGTCAGATAAACAAAAAAAATGTATATATATAATGTCACACTTATAACGTCCCTTGGAGTTAGTAGTACTCAGAACACAACACACTTTGCAAAAATACTGACCTTGCCCAAATTCCCTGCTCTGTATTGCACACCCATACA
The DNA here is from genome assembly GCA_028533885.1 of Nasua narica. Lineage (NCBI taxonomy): Eukaryota > Metazoa > Chordata > Mammalia > Carnivora > Procyonidae > Nasua > Nasua narica. The sequence goes on along the minus strand of CM052804.1, from coordinate 33,356,400 downwards.
TGCACGCATGCATGCACACACACAACACACACACAACACACACACACACAAAGTCAACAGAACTGCTCTATGGACATCAATTTTCATCTCAACAATGCCCCTTCATAGAGCCAGAATCCTGCTGTGGGGACACATTCCGCACCCCCATTTTTGCCTCCCTAGAGACCCCTGCAGCAGCACCGAGGCCCCCACTGACACACAGGGAAGCACTCACACAGAGACCCAAGAATTTACCATGTAAATCAGGGGCTTGCAAGCTTCTTCTGTAAAGGGTCAGATAGTAAATATGTTAGACTCTGCTCAGCTCAACTTTGCTATTGTAGCTTGAGCACAGCCACAGGCAATATCTAAACAAACGAGCGTGCTGTGTTCCAGCAAAACTTCATTTATGGATACTAAAACTTGAATTTGGTATAATTTTCACATGCCGCAAAATGTTGTCCTTGTTTTGATCGGTCTTCTGCCATCTAAATATGTAGAAGAATTCTTAGCTCCCGGGCCACCCAAAAACAGGCAGCAGGCTGGTTTAGCTCATGGTTCCATGGTTGGCCAACTCCTGCTTTATGCCATTAAATAGGTTTCTAAAACTTGCGTGAATTTTTGCCCACAGAATCCTGCCGTAACATGTCCGGGAACCTGCCCCTTAAAGAAGATTGTGATGAGTTCTTTAGCCATGCAAATCCCTCAGTTCCTAGAGCTGGTGTCACGCATGGGTCTTCTGAACAATCACTGCTCCTCTTGGCTCTCTTCAAGGGACCACCCCATCGAAGGCTGGCTTGCTGGTTTCCCTGCCTCCTCGAAGGAATCTCATGCCAAAGGAGCCTCTCTCTTTTGCCAACATTAGCCCCACTGGCTCTCTGGCTGCCGGAGGTTTGGCATCCAAGCTGGTCCCAGCTGGAAGCTTTTCTGCCGACAGTTCCCCTCAAGAAGGTGTGTGTTTTAACCACAGTGAGAGCAGCTGCGGAACTACCGAGACGGTGGGCTCATGTTCGCACGCTGTCACCGCCGTGATAAACATTGCATCCGAAGACCGAGAACCGATCTGATGCCCCCACAAGGCAGCCCTCTCCACCTGTACGACAAAGCCAGCTGCCTTGCCCACACATCTGTTTTGCCATTAGCTCCGAGGCAGGAAGGGGGCACTGCCAGCTGCGACAGCCCCAGATGGCATCTCCCCCTCCACTCCGGGGGGAAACGTGGCAACGCTCAATCAGCCAATCAGTTTCCCTAGGGGGATGCCAGGCACCCGGCTTGATCTTCACGGCTGTGGCTGAATCAGTGGTGGCTTGGGCGGGGAGCAGATGCTAGTTTGGGGTGCTTGGAGGAAGGCTCTGAGAGCTGAGCAGGTGGCAGGATTTAGGGGGCTTCTGTATGGCTATAGGGAGTGGCTGACGTCATCGAGTCTTTTATTCATGACTCATTCGGGCATTCAACCAACAGTCTTTGGGTACCTGTTTGGGGTCAGCCCCCCGTGCTGGGTGCAGCTGACGGAGAGGTGGGCGAGCAGCACAAAACTGCCTCTCTCCTGGAGCTCCCTGCCCAGCGGGACAGCCACGGACCTCATCCATCAGTAGCAACACGAGACTCCGGGAGAAGGCGCACAGCCAGCCAGAGGGAGCGGTTCAGACCCCCCCACTCCTTCCCTCATTGTCTCTCCTTTTTCCCTAAATGACCGAAGTGACTTCTAACTAGTTGTCACCGCTCTGATGTCGCCCATCTCCTTGCCCTCCTTATACACATCTGCTCCCGGAGGCAGCCAAACCCTTGCTAACCTAATCTAACCATACCTCTCCCCCCCACACACCTGCAAGGGATGAGGGGCTGTGACACTTAGAACTAAAATCCTTCCAGGGCCCATAGGCTCAGCAGGCCTCCAGATCCCCGATCGATATCCTCTCCTCTTGGTTTACTATGTTTCCAGCTCCCTCACACATGCCCTTCTTCTCCCCATAAGAGCAAGAGGTCTGGAATCAGAGGGCTGTCTCTAAATGCTGACTCCCTTACTCATTAGCCGAATGACTTGGGACATGTTAGTTCACTGCCTCAGTTTCCTGCTCTGTCAAATGGGCATGATAATAGGGCCCTCCCCAGGGGGCTGTTGTGAAGTTTAAACGAGCTAATACACACAAGTGTTTGGCACAGAGGAAGCACTCGGTAATGTCGGTCACTGTCATGCGCGCAGCTCATCCTTCAGCTCCAAACCTGAATGCCACTTCCTCCGAGAAGCCTTCCTTGATACAGTCCAGTGAAGTACTCTCTTGAGAGAGTTTCTGAGGACCTCGCCTTTTCTCTTTAAATTCATCGCCACTGGTGGTCACTCTATGATGGTTACGTGCTTGGCTCCTGGTTTCAAACATCTGTCTTCTCACTACGCTCTAGGTTCCGTGAGGGCTGGGTCCATGTCTACTCTGCTCCCTGCGGTGTCTCTGCATCTAGTGGTGTGCCTGCTACATGACAGGCATTAATGAAAAGGATGCTGAATGGAGGAAGGAAGGAAGGAAGGAAGGAAGGAAGGAAGGAAGGAAGGAAGGAAGGAAGGAAGGAAGGGAGGAAGGGAGGAAGGGAGGAAAGGAGGGAGGGAGGAAAAAGGGAGCCTAAGGAAATTCTTTCTCAAGGAAGTGACCCCGAGTTGGCTTTCAAAAACATGACCATGAGTTTCCACTTGGGTGGAGAGGCAGAGGCATTGGGGGGAGGAGACCCTAGGGGGAGAGAGCGGCTGGGGCACAGGCTTGCAGAGAGGACACAGGGAAGTGAGCCGGCAGTCCTCCTGAGGTGGGCAGTGGGGCTGAGAGCCCAGATGAGCGGGATGCCCGTTCCTTCATCAGCGCCCCCACCATTAACCTCTCTGGGTCTCTGTGTCCTTGTATGTAAAATGTGGAAGATAATACTCGATCCTAACCCCCACCATGGTGGTGTCTCCCTCGAAGCAGGAGGCACTGAGGAATGATGTGTCCGGGGACCCTTGCACGGAGCTTGCTGGTACATGATGGGTGCTTGGACAATATTAGGGCCACTCCCCTGGGCCCTATTTCCTATCTGCCTGCTGTCCTGGCCCTAGGATGTCCCCGTCTGGAGATCCAAGACCGCTCAGATTCTGAATCAGTCTTTCATTTTAATTTTTAAAAATATTCACTTATTCATTCATTTTTTTTTCTATGTCAGCCGCACCTGACCCTTCAGTCATCTCCTCCTCTACCCTGTTGGTGGGGTGAAGAGCTAAGTGCCTTCCCACCCCAGGATCCGGTGGCACTCACAGAAGCCAAGGTCTTGAGTTTCTCGCCTTCCAGACTCAGGGGCGAGACCCTCTCCGATGACCTCGGGGTCCCAGCCGCAGCCTCCCTCACCCTCCCCTCCCTGCCAGTGCAAAGTCTGACAGCCTGAGCCACCCCTCAGTCCAATCTTGAAAACTGCAGGCTTCGGGGGTCCTCGATCTCCAAACTAGAGTTCCTGCCCTCCTCTATGCCTGGCTCCCTGGGGAGTGTGCAAGCTTTGAGCTGAGTGAACTCGCAGGGCGAAGGGCACCCAGGAGGCGATGGCTGCCACAGGGGTACGGGCCGGGACTGGTGTGGTTTCTAGGGGAAGAGAGGCACCGTTCCACAGGTGTCCCACACACACACCTCTGGCAGCCACGGCTAACACTTGCCCTGGGGTGGGATGCTGACGGAGGCTTTGCTAGGAGCAGCCTTTGAGAAAGGGAGGAAGGGGTAAGACAGCTGAGTTAGAAAAAGGGAGCAGCTCGGGGCTCCTGGGTGGCTCAGTTGGTTAAGCATCTGCCTTCGGCTCAGGTCATAATCCCAGAGTCCCAGGATCGAGTCCCGCATCGGGATCCCTGCTCAGAGATCAGGGCCTGCTTCTCCCTCTGCCCTTCACCCTGCTTGTGCTTTCTTTCAAAAAAACAAGGGAGCAGCTCATGGTCTTCCTCCTTGTGTGTAAGTTTAGGGACCCCTTGTGCCCACAGACTTCACGAGTTGACGTGCTTATGGTACCCCCCCCATCCTGAAGACTGATGTACCCCAGAAGTTGACGTGACACAGCAGAGACCCAGCCCAAAGCCTGTGTCTCACATGTTGCCCTTGAGGAAGACACGGCAGCTGCAGGCCACAGCAGGCAGCTGGGCCTGGGCTTCCCTTAGTGTGTAAATACTAGAGGAGACAGGCGTCCCGGCCCTCCCATCCTGTCCGATCACTAACAGATCGCCGCACACCTTGCTGCGGGCCCTGAACTGGGTCTCGGAATTCTCCTCCACAAAGCAAGCAATTCTTCCTCTCGCACATCTGCTTAGGAGCTCAGTCCCTTTCTGCCGATCCCACACTCTGGGGAAGTGGGAGGCTACTTAGGAAAGAACTTTAGATTTATCTTTCTCGAGCACAGACATTAACCTTCTGCTCTTTCATTCTCACAGGTGAACAAAAGCTATGCATTTGGGGAAAAGATCACTTGGCTAATATGGATTCCGAGGTACTATTTAAGCTCATTCATAGTTCATTGGGAGGCAGCTAAGGGGACAAAAGGTTGAGAAAGCTCTTGGCAGTGGGCCAGAGTCCGGATCCTTCTGGCAAGGGGGATCTCTTGACATCTCAGGGGGATTTGGAAGAGACTGTCGTGGGGAGGTCAGGAGGGAGTCCCATTCTGTCCCAGTGGTCCCCAGACTTTGCTGCCACTGGGGGGAGCTATAAAAACCCCAATGCCCAGGTTGGACACCATAGCAATTAAGGTCTAATGTGTGGGGGAGGACACCAGGAACCAGGAATTTTTGAAGATTCCAGCTGATTCCAATATGCAGCCAAATCTGGGAACCCCGGGTATGGGCACACACCGCTTTGCAGCTGCCTGCCTCCCTTCTCTTTGGAGGTGTCCCCAGGGCTCATCCGATTCTGACAACAGCTCCATGAGGCCATCTGAGCAGGTGCCATCACCCCGTGGGACAGACCAGGGGCCTCAGCCACAGAGAAGCAAAGTGGTCCAAGTTCAAAGGCTGTCTGTTGGTGGCCAAGGCTTGAGATCTTTTCTTTCGGGGCAGGAAATGCTGTTGCAATGAATAGAACAGGAAAAAGATGATGTTTTCATGTTAAAAATAATACGAGGGTGAGTACTGGAGGATTAATGCGTGGCGCCCTAGACAGCAGTCCCATCTTGGAAGGACAATTTCTAAAACAAACTATACACACCTACACACGCTCCCCCCAGGACAAAGTGTCCCCCCCAAATTCCCCTTTTTGATCGGTTTTTCAAAGGGCGGTGACTCTTCCTGTCCCGCCCCAGCCGGAGGACGAGGCCAGGCAGGAGGAGTCCCTTTGCAGGAAGGTGTGGAAATCGTACGGGCCTTCATGAAGCGGAATAAATACACGGAACACCATTTTCTCGGCCGAGACACAAGCTTCGGTAGCTCACCTAATGAGATTATTCCGACCTGGAGGCCAATTGGAAAAGCAATTACCAACCATTAAAGTCCCATTGCCCTCCCGCCTCCGCCCCTCTCCTGTGTCTATCACCCTGGCCCTCCTCTGCTGTTTGTGTGCGGAGCGGGGAGGAGAACGGGGCGTCTGGGATGCAGGCAGATTGCAAGGGCTCCCAAGAGAGTCAGGCAGGAGCTCGGCCCTCACTCAGGGATCATCTGGGCAGAAAAGGCTTCACGTTCACGGCGTCCCTGCGTGTGTCAGGCATCGTGTGAAACGATGGTACATGACAGGCATATGTCTGTCATATGCCAATAATATGGCAATTATATTACCCCAAGGCTCGGTCTGCTGAACTCACCCCACCCCGGGGGACCCCCATTTTACTTATGAAGAAGCCACGACCCCAAGGTTGCCTCACAGGCAAGCGGGACAGATGGAACTCCTACCTGGACTCCTAACCCTCAAGGTCCTCCCCGACCTGCTGTTCCCCATGTTATGCCTTCCCTCGCCTTCAGGCCGCTGGATAGCCTGCCCCTCTGCCTGCTCATTCTGCAAGACCCAGCTGTGGGTCATGTGCCCCCGGCGTGAAGCTGCCATCACTGCCCGCCTCCGACCCCTGAGAGCTAGGGGTCCTTTTTGCTCTCTTCTCTTCCCATCCTGGACACGCATCTGTTAACTTCACAGAAAGCCCTTTTCTTGGTAAGGTTTTGTTTCTTATCCATGTGACAGGATGATATCGTGAAAACTTGGCAGATGTAATTTTGCTCCCAGGGCTTGGCATCACTCCCGCCTTCCCGCTCCCCCACCCAGGGGTCGGCGGGGACCAGCACATCCTTGACCGACTGCCCTTTGGGTAGGGTTACCGGAGCCGCTGGCGAGGCCATGGAACTAAGTCAATGGTCAGCTTGTGAATTTCACCACAGACTCTTGAAATCACCGAGACAATAGCTTTGAAGGAAAAGGCCCTGCGCTATCAAAAGTCACAAGCAGGCTTACACAGATAAAGAAGTCTACGAGGGCCCTTCTCTCCCCCATCTGTCCACAAGGTGGAAGAGGAGACATTCAGATGGCAAGAGAAGAAGATGCTGATGAGCATTCTGGGGAGGCCAGAGGGAACCTACGCTTGCTTCCGGAGCTCGGGGTGGGGGGTTGTCTGGGAAAGCGAGCGAGATGCTTGGTTTCCTCCACATTGCTGCTGGGCGGCAAAGAAGAGGAATGATGGATGATCATGGGCAGGGAGGACCTGAGTGTGCCCCATCCCAAGTCCTGCGGCTCCAGGCCGGCTCAGGAGAACATCAGGAATTCCATGTGTCCCCAGGAGGGGAGGGACAACACCTGAGAGAGAGCTCCCGTGAGACCGAGAGAATGTAATGTGGATGGTCTAGCCAGACTGCATTTACCCCATCAGCCCGAGAAGACTCCCTTCCTTAGGATATTAGTGACATTTCCCAGGATGGAAGGAATTTCGTCTCCTCAAAGGAGAAGTCAGCCTGAGCCACTGAGCTGCAAACTCCATCTTAGCAAAGGGGGGACAACCTTTGCCCAAAAAAGGGTCCCCAACCCCACTCTCCAATGAAACACAGCCGCGGAATGCCAACATTAAGTAAGGCCAGGTTTTTGTTCGTTTGTTTGTTTAAAGGGATTGTCCTCTTCGTTAGTAAGAAGGTGGTGGGGGTGGAAGAGGGCTTGACCCTTGACACTGGCACACCCCATATTTTGGGTGTTCGAGAGTCATCATTGCCTGGGAACAGCTGCTTTCTCTCTGACCATGATTTTCTGTGACCCTGCTGGCTGCCCAAGCTTGAATGGGGCGGGAGAGCACAGTGGAAGGAGAAGGATGGCGGTCTCTGTGGGGACATTCTCTTGGCCTGTTCCCCAATCCTAAATCTAACCTCTCCTCCTGCTCCGATGTGGGTGGCTTCATAGAGCCCACCCATGGGGAATGGCGGGTGAAGAGTGGGGACAAGCACAGAGAAATTAATGTTTCCGGCTCTGAGTCTAGACTCTTCTTTCTTTCTTGTACCAAGGACTGGGAGCTCTAAAGATGGGGGTTTTACCCCTGTCACTGCTCTACTCTTTCCTCCAGGAGATATTATTATCTTTTAAGGCCCTCAGACAATGACCCTTACAACCCCACCCCCCAATGCAGGTTCTTCCATGGGAGGAAACAGGGAGAACAAAGGCTGAACAGTAGACCACTTCGCAGCATGATGAAAGTGACATTTTATGTACTACTCTGTGTGTGTGTGTGTGTGTGTGTGTGTGTGGCATGGAGAAAGAGGGAGAGGTCTAAAACACCCAATTTGGAGTTGGAGTTCTTAGGGCTCGTAAGCAAATGTAAGCCAGCCATGCATCATTACAAGGAGCATCTAATTTATTGATTGAATCCTCATAAATGTCAAGTAACAATGTTGCCATAAAATAGTGTCCCTATAAAAGACCTGGAAGGGTTCTCTTGTGGGAATAAGGGCAGAGCAATGTTTCTGCACTGGGCATGCAAACGGGAAAGGGGCTCATGAATTCTACGACCTGTTGACTAAGCCAAGGTAGATGGGAACTCACGGGCTCCATTTGCTTGTCCAGTGGGGTTCTGCCCGTGGGTGCCACCTGTGTATAGGCGTGTGTGTGTGTGTGTGTGTGTGTGTGTGTGTGTATAATCACTCATGATCTCTGTATGCACCTGTACGGGAAACCACGGGGGATCCAGAAACAGGTGCGTGTGAACATGCATCATACAACATGAATCTGGTCTGTGAGTCTGGCTACTGAGGCAGATGTTCATCCTGAGCTCCTACAGGGCAAATGATGAGTGATTCTGTAGTTTCTCCGTCTATGGACTCAATGACTACCACACAGATGCTTCATAAATGTCAACCAAATGAAGCAGCAGCACATGTGTGTCTGTGTGGAGAGCTGGACTGCAGGCCAAGCCCGGACTGACATTGGTGTGACCGCACAGGTGTGATGTAGGCAAGGGTGATTCCCCACGGTGGGGTCTGCAGAGGACCCCCACGGCCCTCACAGACTTTCTCCCCGCCCAGCTCCTGAACTTCCCCAGGAACCTGACCAAGGCGGAGGCACCCTGCGGAGCCTCAGACCCTGGGCTGGTCCAGTCTGGGGGATGGTCCCAGCAGGCGGCCCCCAGACAGTTTCGGCACTCCTGCCTTGCTCGCCAAAGTCCTGACCTGTGACTCTTCACCCGAAACCAGTTCTGGCCCTCCCAGCCGTACGTCTTCCCACTCTTTGGTTTTGTTCCTGAAAAGGTCTTGGCTCCACCGCCTTTCTCTGGAAAATGTGAAATCCTCTGACCCACCGGTCACTCCTTGGACAACCTTGACCGCTCCTGCCTAGAAAGCTTCCATCCCCGGGCGCCATGGCCCTGCCCTGCTCACCTGATGACACCTGATGTCAAGTTCACTGTCATCCCTTAGGGATGACTTGCTGCCAGCTAATTACTGATTCCTGAATTAATTGAGCTCAGTTTTCTCTCTTTCTGGTCCTTGCTCTCTAGTTCCCTAGAAAGAGAGAGAGACCACCAGAGCTAGACTTGCTCTTGGCCTACAGCTGTTCCAACCTTCTCATTTACAGACACGGAAATGGAGGCCCAGGAAGGGGAAGTAACACGGGTCTACCGAATAACTCAGTTCATGGACATTGTATGAGCACGTACGACGTGACACATCCAGGGGGAGGCCCACAGTCCCCGGAGAGGGTAGACATGGAGGTCGGCCACGACAGTCGACCATGGTGGACATCAGTACCTAGAGAAGCACGGGGGTGTGGGAACAGAGAGGAGGGGCTTCTCTACACATGGAGGAGAGAAAGGAGGGTTTTCAGAACGGGTGACATGGGAGTTTTTCCCAAATAGGAGCTCACCAAGTGAAGGGGGTGAGGTAGTTTGGGCAGATGGAGAAGCTTCTAATCTAATGCACCGCAATGGGCTCCTTTCCAGGGCACCTGCTCCTCATTCTTAACATTCCGAAAAGGAAGAGGTGTAGAGGCGTGCAGGGGAAAAGGAGATGAATCATAAAAGTATGAATGGATGAATGAACAGATGAATGAGTGAGTGAATGCAACGCACATTGCCAGCATCCCTCAAGGGCTCGTGTGTTGTGTGTGTTTGCATGGTCCATCCTGACCACGTCATCATTATTCGCATTCGACGGAGGAAGCAAGTGGAGAGACTGAGGAATGTCTCGTGTCACGTGGATAGAGGGAAGTGGAATTCGCACCCCGATCTGCCTGCCTCCGCAGCTGCCTTTTCCACTCTGCTCTGCTGTTGACCGCTGCCGGTCTCATTCAGACAGCAGAGGAGAGAAGCCAAAGGGTAAGACTCTGCCCTCCCAGTACTGTAAGGGAGCCGGTGGCAGCGGGGACTGCAGGGGCAGCACTGTCCCCTCTGTCTGAACTCCTGTGCGAAAATCCAATGGAGCCTCTGCCTGTAAGCATGTTAATGGGGTCCTTACCAGTTCCCGATCTGCTGAATCTTCATCTTCCCTGGAAGCCAAATGAAGTTTGATTTTTAATTCACCTCGCAGGGTCATAAAGCAAACCAATGACTTCAGCGAATGCTTAAACCTTGTCTCTGTCCAGGCTCCATAACCGGCCAGCCCCGAAGGCAGGCTTCGCTGAACTGGCCCGGACCTGCAGCCTCATACCCCCCACCCCCACCGCCGAGCAGCTGTGCACGGCTTAGGGCACCCTGAAACCACCTGGGGGACCCTCAACAACACTGATGTCCACCGAGATGCTTAGCAGGCCTCGGGGCGGTGACCACTAGCTCAGGGTGCATTCTTACCTGAGACACCTGGGATTTCAACAGCCTCAGGCTCTGAAACGAGCTTCCGATGCTGGCTCACCCTGACCTATACTTCTGTTTTGTTCTGTTGGAGGATCCCTCCACCACCCCAGATGCTATAGGCCTGAAGTTTGTCTCGTCTCTGCCACGCCCAGATCCTCTGCATACAGAAGGACTGAGTCCTGCCTGGGTGGCCAGTATGCTCCCAGACCTTATCGGTGCTGTCCTCCGCTGAGTCCCAGACCCCACCTGTCGGGAACCCCCCCAGCCGTCTCGGGAGCAAGTGTCATGAGAGGGACGCAGGGTCATTTGGAAGGCAGGAAAGCCTTGGTTCAAATTCTAGCCTGGAGGCTCACTAGCCATGTAACCTCCATGATTGCTGGTTTTCTCGTCTGTCAGAGGGTTGCTGCTGTGGTTATTTCTTTGCGGTCAGAACTAACTCAAAACTTTGCGCAAAAACAACAACATTTATCTTGCTCAAGATAAACATTGTGGGGCGCGCCTGGGGGGCTCCGTCGGTTAAGAGTCTGTCTTCAGCTCAGGTCATGGTCCCAGGGTCCTGGGATCGAGCCCCACCTTGGGCCCCTTGCTCAAGGGAGCCTGCTTCTCCCTCTGCCTCTGCCCCTGCTTGTGCGCTCTCTCTCTCTTTCTCGCTCACTCTATCTCAAATAAATAAAATCTTAAAAAAAAAAAAAAAAAAAGAGTCCATAATGTGGGCAGGGCTCAGCCAAGAGAGCTTATCTCTTTTTTCCTCAGCATCACTTGGGGGTGGCTTTGAAGCAGGGACTGGGGCCTCTTGTACCCACACGGGGCACCTGGGCTGGGAAGACCCAGACAGCGAGGGCGCCAGCGCTCCTCAGACATCTCTGTCTCCGCGTGGCCTCTCCATGTGGTCTGCCCAGCACGTGGCTTCCGGAGAAGCAGATGTTCTCCATGTTGGCTCAGAGCTCCCACGGCTGGTGTCCACCGGAGAGTGAGGTGAAGCCGTATCTTTCATGACCCAGCCTCAGAAATCACACGGTGTCCCTTCCAGGTCATTCTCTTCAAAGCCGTCACACGGGTACTGCTGGATTCAAGGGGTGAAGGTAGAGAATCCTACTGTTGATGGGAGGAGGGGCAGAGAAGCGAGGTTCAGGAGGAGCATGTGGGACTGGGAAGTAACCACCTTGGGAAAATACACCTTTCACACAGGAAATGCTACTACTCGGCTGTAAAATAGATTGTTTGGTGATTAAAAAGTACATCCTGAACTCTTCACCTAAACTAGACAGCGTTTATCAGCAATAAGCTCTTTGCATCTACGTCCCTTAAACCTCACGGCCCCCGAAGGACCTTTTCTCTCATTTTGCAGAAGGAAGAACTGCGGGACAGAGGGGTGAAGGGACCATCCCAGTGCCCACGGCGAGCAACAGGCCTGGAGTGGAAGACAGTGCAGCTTTGGAACAATGGTTCCCAACCAGGGGTGATTCTGCTCCCCCCGCTGGGAAACATCTGACAATTTCTGGAGGCATGTTTTGTTGTCACAATTTGGGGTGAGGGGGCCCCACTACTGGCATCTAGTGGAGAGAGGCCAGGGGCATGGCTAAATATCCTCCAAGCCACAGGCAGCCCTGCCCCCAAATGAGGAATCACCCCATCCACATGTCAATAGTGAGAGATTGAGTAACCTGTGCTCTGGAGACATTCTAATCACAACCTTATTCTAAGGTGTTTCTTCGTGTTAGTTTCTGCCCCCGCCCTGGCCCTAATTTCCTCTATTCTTCCAGCTTCTTTCCTAGCCTAGCCCTTGGCTGTGTCCATTCCACTGGGCTGTGATCCCGTATGGTGCCTACAATCTCTGCCCTGTGCCGCCCCAGTGGGAGTCATATCCAGGGCTAGGTGGCGGGTAGTGTCTCCCCAGGGGTCTACGGGGCTGGTAGATGTGATCTGAGACAAGAGCAGGGAGAATGCTGTTTGAAGCCTGGGCGGCCCAAGCGTTCCCACCCCTCCCCCAGGTGCTGTTCTTGGAGGGAGAGGCAGGAAGTCTCCAGCTCCAGGAGGGAAGCCGCATTCTCTCACATTTGCATCGACTGTTCCTGCGACCGGAGTGAGCGGTCAGATATTTTAAAAGCACTACAAGTTAACCTTTAGCTTGAAGGTATGCTTTTGGTGCCCTCTCCTCCTCTCTTGACTGCTTGTGGGCAAGCCGCCTAATGAGCCCAGCATAGACCATTAGAGGCTGGGCAGATCCTGGGTGCAGCATGACGTCACCCTCTGAAGCCTTTTAGGAAGAGCTAGCAAACCGACATCAGGAGAGGCGATACATTGCTTCCAAGACAATAACGGCCCTCACGCTCTTGACAGAGAACTCCCTTAATTCTGGATGTGGTGGAGGCCTGGGGCGCCAAGGGCACCCTCTGGAATTATGTCTACTAATGGGGCTGCCATCCTGAAAGGTAGACTAAGTACAAGATCAGGCATCACCACAGTTGGGAAATTCTAATTCCGGGATGATGGCCTTGGCCAAGAAGGTTCCAACGCTGCTTCAGTATGGAATTCAACGAACTTAATTCTGAATCCTGGGTCTGACCCTTCCTGGCTGAATGACACTGAGCAAATCGCTTGGCCTTGCTAAGTAGCAAGAAAGTATCAGATACAATGACACAGAGTCGAAGCTCGGTGTACACGCATTGCTATTATTAATTGAGCTCTGCAGAAGTTGCAAATCTGCTCTGGAAAACTACCTGCATTCCTGGGATCTATACGTTGCCTGAGGCTCAGGCCCGTCCGAGATCCCCCTGGAGCCTACAGTCAGATAATGAAGGCAATGCTGTCGATGGGTCCTGCCCAATGTGGTAGCCGCTGGCCACCCCAAGAAACAGAAATATGGTTATAGTCTCTGGCTATTGAGAAACTGAAATGCGGTAGATGTGATTGAGGGTCTGATTTTAAAATTGTGTTTCATGTTAAATAATTTACATTTAAATGTAAAACCGATACCAGATTCACTTATTGGAAGACTTTTAAGTATGTTTGGAACAAGTCTGTAGTGAACCTAGTTTTTTGGCGCGGACTTTTAGGACATCTAAATGCTGAGTATCTATTTCCACTGATAACAGAGATGAGCTCTAGGTACCAGATGCACCGCAGATTTTTGAAGCCTTAGTACTATCTGGTCAATAATTTCCATGTCGATTACATGTTGAAACACCTTGGATATTTTGGATGAGATAAGCTATACGACAAAGTAATTCCGCTTGCTTCTTTTTATATCACTTCAAAGTGGCGATCAGGAAATAGAATTACTTTTGTGGCTCCATTATGTTCCTATTGGCCCGTGCCAAAGGGGACCACCCAGACGGCTCTAAATCTCCACCCCAGGCTGCTCCTACTCTGGCTGCAACGGTTCTGCCCAGAGCTCCAGGTTTGGATTAGATTCAAAGTTTCAGATGAATGGAGCACATACTTGAGCCGACTCTGTTCCCTTGTCTCTGTGTACACACTTCCCTTGCAGATCTGGTGGGAAGGTATGATTGGTTGAGTCTGTGGGATCTAGAAGGTCCTGGGTCTCTTTTGTAATATCAGCTCTTTAAAAGATCACAACCCTCTGGGCACCTGGGTGGCATATTTGGTTAAGCATCCGACACTTGATTTCAGCGCAGGGGTCCAGAGATCGAGCCCTGCATCAGGCTCCCTGCTCAGTGGGAAGTCTGCTTGTCTTCCTCTGCCTCTGCCCCTCCCCCTGCTCATGCTAGCTCTCTCTTAAATAAATAAAATTAAATTAAATTAAAAAGTTCACTGTCCTCTTACGCAGGCCACTTGCCCTTTACTGAACGTGTCCTAATCTCCGGCTGTCCCACCTCGTGGATATCTCTGACACCTCTCAGCTGAGTAGCTCGAGTCGCTTATGAAGGGCGTGCTTCAGGCTACTTGTTCTGAAGCTATCTCCTTTTACGGGGGACCTTCTCATCCAAGTCCTGACAGATCTACACAGCCCATCTTCGCAAAGGCTCCGCTCATTTCTGTCTCGGGCCTTCTGGGCCTGGGTGTCCTGATAGGCCCCCCAGAACCGTATTTGGACCTGAGCCCACGCCCATTCCCTGGCAAATCCTGTGGCAGCCCCGCGACCGGCAGGCAGCAGGTGCTGCGAGTCGAACAAGGAGCAGAATAACCAAGCTTGGGTCCCGAGTGCAATTTGCACAAAGCTTTGTGATATTTAACCAATTTGGGAAAGAGATTACTATTTCTCCCACTTATCCCCAAGTCGGGTCTGAAACACATCCATCAGCAAACTCATTTTCTCCTCAGGATTACTGGCAACTGTTTTGCTTGTTTACTGAAGGGCAGTGGCTGCCCCGATTGAGTCATCCGTGTTCTTTAAAAAGGGGGGAAAGTCCTTGGAGGTCACTAATCTAACCACAGCACTTCTCAGTGGGGGACCTAGAAGCTGGGAGGTAAAGTAACCCCTTTAAGCAGCTTTGAGGTCGTCAGACGCTGTGGTACCGGTCTTCTAATTTCACCAGGAAGGTGGTAAGGTGTCGAGAACATCGCAGAGGATTTAGAAAGAGATAGGGATTGATCCTGGCTTGCCTGCTTAATGTCCATGCGTTTCTGACCGAGATGTCTCTTCTCTAGGCCTCAGTTTCGTACTCGGGAACTGGGAAGCATCATGCCTGTTTCCTGGATTGCTTTGCAAGAAAGAACCTGATGTCGAGTAAATGCTCAGTAAATGGCAGTCCAGTCCTCAGAGCTACTATTACATGGCCCAGAATATCTATTAGTGATTGCCTTATGGGCTTCTGAAAAATTAAAAACCCAGGAACTCCCAATCATCTTTTGTTTTAGTTCAGTATATCATTGGGGCAAATCCTTCCAGATTTCTCAGCCTTGTCTATTTCTGACATCCTTAGCGAAGGCAACCAAATCCCAGGTTTAATGTTATTGTTTGGATTGATGAGGAGAGGAGGGGGAGAACCCTAAGTCGTGCATCAACCAACAGCTGTGTTCATTCTTGCTTCTTTCTGACTCTTGTCCTCATTCCCTTTAGTCAGGAAAGCAGCAGGCATGGCAGAAGAATGTTCATGTGGGGGGCTCTTAAGTCAGCCAAACAGCCTGGGGCATGGGGGTGAGTGGGCATTAGCTCTTCACAGGTTTTACTCAAAGTTGGGGAAGTTTTAAACCCCATCCCCTGGATCGTGGCAGCAAAGATGCTGTTCTCCTAAAACTCTAGCGATCACGTAGTTGCAAGCGACATGGTGGAAAGTGGAGAACTATATGCACACATTTGGGTTTAGATTTTCAACCGTGAGATCAGCAGATGAGCACTCACTTGGAAAGTTTGTGCTTGTTTTTATCTTTGATGTTCACCTCCATGGAGAAGTATCTTCATGTAGAGAGAGAGTCTGTGTGCGTGGACAGGAAACCCGAGTTCAGTTCTAGAATCTACCAGTGGCTTTCTCTGTGACCTCGGGAAAATCCTAGGAGGGAACATGGGAAGGGAACTAATGTTACGGATCCCTTACTCCTCACCCTGCCCAGTAGCAGGGGCTTCAGGAGTCCTGTTTCTCCTCAAGGCTGTAGGGTTAATTTATCCAATCCCAAAAGGCTAATAGTGACCTAGCCAAGAGGAGACTGCAACCAAGTCTCTCAGCCCCTGAAACCCACCACACCCATCCCACTATATCATGCTACATCTGCAGAAAGCAAAATCCAGGAGGACCTAGAGAGATGACCATGGGGATTCATGGACCCAGGGCAGGTTTAAAGACATAAAGTCAAGGTAAGTGTAGAAGCAGATGGAATCTGGAGTCCATATTCCAATGAGTGCCTGAGAGCCCCTGCTCCCAAGAGCCTGCCCACCTTCCAACATCCATGCTCCCATAGACTGTCCTTGGGTCCCAGCCTGCCACCATGCCCATGCATGGGGGAAGCAGACTGCTTTACTGCCTTGTGCTGATGCTAGCATCTCTTTCCTGATGGGCACTGGCCACATTTCTTATGTTGGCTCATTTATGTGACTTGTTTCTTTATTCGCTGAACTTTTCATCTGTACATTGCAGACAGGGGACTACAGAGGTGAACCAGCCACAGTCCCAGACCTCTCCTGGGTGGGGTAGAAGCAAAGCCTCTAGATCCTTAATTGACTCTCTTCTCCAGCCTCAAGCACTACCTGAAGGTTTCCCACTGTTGGCTCACTCCTCGAACTCCACCCCAGGCCCCCGGGCTTGCTCTAGATCCTGTCCATTGGTTTACTTGGCCTCCGATCTGTTGTAGCTGCCCTGATATTTAGATCCTATGGATGGGCCATTCTTCTCTGGCTCTTCCTTCTCCCCTGTCCCCTGATTGCTGCAGGGACTGGAACCCAGGGGAGTGGGGTGTTCCAAATCCATGCAGTTCAGTCAGAAATGAGGATATGGCCCAGAAGAGTAATACCAAAAACAGAAGACATAGAAATTGTGAGGGAATGCCCATGGAAATTGTTTCTGTGGATGAGAGAGGAGCCAGGAGGATAGGGTTCCCCAAACCAGAGGTCTCAGGGCTGCACAATGATTAGCTGAGACAAAGGTAGTATTTGGGGCCGTGAATGCCCAGGTGAGCCTATGTAGTAAGGTGGGGGCATTTGTTGAGACAGGTGATAGCATATCTTTCCATTTTGGGGCCAAGCGTTACAGAGAGGGTGTCTGAAAGACACACAGTAAAGAAAGAAATTGAAGGCAAGGCTTCCAAAGACCATCTCAGACAGATATCAGCAGTTATATAGTTTTTGCTTGTTTGTTAGAAAAGAGGCCGTCTTGAGCATGGGCTATTTAATCCGATGCAAATCTCAATTCCATCACTCACTTGCCACTTTCCTTTAGACAAATCACAGCACCTCCTTGAGCCTCCGTTGCCCCACTGGACGATGACGATGATAGTTCCCCCACGCGGCTGTGGCGAGCATCGATCAAGATGACAGATACAGAAAGACAAACACAATGCCCAGCACATACTCGGTACTCAACAAACACCTGCTGTTGTCATTATAAGGTTCTGGAATGAATCACATAATTTGTCATGTCGTCTTATCCCTTCCCTGTAATGTGTCGTCATAAAAGCATACAGTAAAAAGGGCCCTAGTCTCATCTCTAGAAGCAGCAAGGTGCCTCAATCAATTATGCAGAGAAGATGGGGTAAAAGGGGTCCAAAGCAATAGGATGGATGGGGTAAAAGGGGTCCAAAGCAATAGGATGGATCATGGGAGGAGGGGGTGAACAGGAAGTGATCCCTGAGTATGCTGGACAGAAGGAAGAAGATACTTAGACTCCCCTCTTAGCCACACGAGTGTTAGGGTTCCCTCCCTAAAGCAGACTCTGGTGGCGGTAGCCACACACTTGGACCAAGACCCTATGTTTCCTACAGAGCTTCGTGCCCACAAACCATGCTATTTCCAGCCTGCCCCATAGCTAATTAGGGTGAGGGAAAGCTCTGCTGTCCTCCAGAAGATTCTCAACTTGCTAGGTCTGTCAGTTCACCATCACTTACGCTCATTCTACATCCGTTTCCTAATCTCATCACGGGGTTCTGTGAGCTTCATGAGTGTTTAAAGGCCTCAAAAGGATAAAAAGCTAAGGTGCCTTTAAGACTATAAAATCTAGGAACAAGAGAACCACAAAAGAAAATTCCCGGCTCCTGTTTTATCCCTAAGAGCAGCTGTATCTAAATTTGTCAACAAAATGTAATCTTGAAGACATACTGTAATCCTTTAAAAGATTTCTAAGGTGAATTTCAGGTGTTTTCTCCACTTTGGTAAAAGATATATCTAATTAAATACTTGAAAGCCCATTTAATTTTTAATTCAGGAAGTCATTCATGATAGGGGCAATTTAAACAACTCGGGAAAAAACCTCAAACCCCAACAAAATTCCATTAACTACGTGGATGCTTTAATGGTACATTTAAGTAATGTTGAATTATGATGAGTCCCCATAGAGGCACCTAAGCAGTACATCGATTCCCTTTTGGGGAATCCAAGCTTTTAGCTCTTTAATGATCAGTTCCGTTGATTAGATTGACACAGTGCAGCGATCAAGGTTACCTTTTATAGTTCACTCCCCAGAAGAACATCATTTCCTCTGGCCTTCCCTTGAAATTCAGTGATCCTGTAGAGCTTATGTAAGTGTGACTCCTCGAAGCTTCTTGTGGGTTATTTGCCGCCTTCGTGGCACATGATGGGGGCATGGCAACATGCGTGGGAGTGGGGCATGATCCTGAGCCGCTGCTAATCTGTTTCTGAAGCGGGGGGTTATAGCACCTGTCTTCGGCCATGGACCCACCAACCACGTGCAGGGTTCCATGATCTTGGCTTGAATGTTTTCACGAGGCTCCTCTTGCCCTTGAACAGAGATAGGTTCATGGGGCTGGAAGGACAATGGGGATCATCTAGCACAATGCTCTTAGTTCATCAATGTGGAAGCAGACCCAGAGAGAGCAGATGGCCAGGAGGAAAGGAAGGGCTGAAGCACAGGCATTCCACTTCCCTTCAAGGACTCTTACTACCCTTCCCTACCCCAGCCAAGCCCCTAAGCACCGAGGAGAGTGCAGACGGGACCAGCCCTTATGATTTCACGTTCATGTCCAAACAGTGGAGTGGGAGAAAGAGTCCAAAAGGAGATAAATCACGAAAGGGAAAATTCCATCCTCAAAGATTTCTGTGATAAACTTAATGGAGAAGCAGAACAAACGCACTTAAAGCAATTAGGAGAAAATTATAAGACAATATATAATTAGGTGCTAAGTTACGTGACACAGAAAATGGAGAAAGCTTTATGCATTGCAGGAGTCTGGGAGTCTTTGTGGAGGAGTTGGACCCAGATGTGGCTTTGAACCATGTGGATTATTGAAGGGATGGGTTTCTTTGCTGTGTGTCGTAAATAATATGAACATCTTATGTGGCTCTGGAGTCACACAGCTCTCACAAACTTACTGATGCTCTACAAGACTCAGTTTCCTTATCTATGAAATGGGAATAAGATGCCATTATGTGGTGTGGGTTTGCCTAATAGGAAATAATCACCACTGGGGGAGCTAAACCAAGCTCCTTGCATCAAAAACCTAGGACAGGAAGCCAATGCCTGCCTGTTGGCTGATATTTACTTTACTTTAGTCCCATTGGACTAGGTCCCATTGCAACCCAAACACCCTTATCTGTTAAGCAAGTGCCACCATGTGACAACCTGCTGCTGACATCTTTTTATCTGATGATATGTAGTCCTCACCTGCCCCCTTTGTCTACAGAAGTTATACAACTTGGGTATGCCTTTGATCCACTGATGTTCACCTTGGGAGGTAGGGTAGGGGATTTCACATCATTGGTGTCATGATATGAAAAGAGCTCAAATCCATCTAGAAACCCTTTAGAGCTCGGGGCAGGCGCTGTACAGAAGGGAGAGGTCAGCTTGTCACATGAGATGCCCAAAGAGAATACATGAACAATTGATGAAGGATCCCTGGCAGCCTCAGCAGGTCCTTCTCTCCTGATGCCTCTTAGCGTGGAATGTGAACATAGACATGAACTTGGTGTGAGGTGTGAAATGATGGCATGAGAAAGCATGAACCGGAAACAGAGGGTGATGTATTACAGTGCTACTCACATATGCACTGAAGAAGCACATTGCTTCCCTCTTGTGATGGTTCATTGCTCACTCCCAAAGAGAGAGAACATAAGGCAGACCACAAGACAAGAGAGATGCAGAAGATTCTAACGGTCGGACCATCTTAGGTCTTCTCACAGCACAGGGTTCCCAAGGGATACTGGCCACTCAAAATTAGGGAGAAGGATGCTAGTGGACAAAGCCCCTGTTTTTAAAGTCATCATGATGGCTGTGTGAGTAGGGACATAAAGTGTCTGTCGCAGAACCTGGAATGCAGCAGGGATATAACAAAATGGGCAATCTCTTCCTAGACTAGAGTTTTCTGGGATGGATGATTGAGTTAAACCAGGATAAACTATAACCACCACTCTTTTCCACTGATAGCTTGACCCTGCCTGTGTCTTCAGGGCTAGGCATTAAAGAGAAGGGCCTTCCCTGAGAAGGAGACCCCACATGGTCAAGAAAAGGGTTGGGTTTAAGGGTGAGGAGAAGGTCAATTTGATTCACCCTCAGTTATTCTAAAAAAGGCAGGAAGGTCTGAGTTTACTGCAAATCGTGTAGGAAATGGTCAAGTCCATAGAGAACGAGTCCATTATAGGGTTCTGGAATCACTGACTCTCTTCTTTCCTGGTTATCTCAGGTTCTTGCTGTCTGTGTTCCCACCGTGGACAATAGGCAAACTATCCCCCAAAAAGAGCATTCCCTTTGCTTGTTCTCAGAACAGTCTGGATGGGGAGATGGCAGATCCTGCCTTGCAGTCATTTGGAGGAGAGAACCTCCCAAGCAGGAAGTCACAGCCACACTGGAGAGAGAGAGCAGGTGGGACCCCCGAGGCTGTGGGGAAGATTAGGAACAGAATGTTACAGAATTGCTCCAAGGCAGGGCGTCATGTTAAACATTTTTACTTAGGGCTGTTTATTGAATTGTTTTTAATCTATAGAAACATAATCATTTTAGAATTAGCAAATATCACATAGCATCTAACTTTCCACTGAAAGCAAGAAATACTTGCTCTAGAATCACTGAAAGGGAGGCAGATTCTGCTGAAACAGATCCAAAAAGAGGGATTTCAATATAATCATAGGCAGCTCTTCCCATAACTTAATTTTTTTTTTAACTGTATCCCACTTGTTAAAAACCTCTTCTTTATACTAAGCTGAAGTCTTACTTCTGCAGACTTTATCTTGGCTGGTAGCTAAGGCCTACTCCAACATGACAGCTTCTCAAGACCTCAATATCCCATATTGTCATTTCTTTAGTGACTTCTACTTGCTTCTCTTGAGTCTTATTTCAATAGGAAGTGGGGGTGACTCTCCCTGGCATCAACTTCCTCTCTTCCTTTTTGCCCTTTTCCTTGTTAGAATAAAACAAGACCCTTCACCTGTTCTTGGCATGAGTATGATGGGGAAATGAGCCCAGTTGGGCCTGAAAGTGATCATGTGGCCCTTCCTTTCTCTACCAGCGAAGCATCTAGTAGTATATTTTCTTAGAGCAACTCCCTCGTGGTGTTTTAGCATGTATTTGCATCTCGAAAGTAAGTGCTTAGGAATTTGGCTATCCTTTTGAGAAAACATTGATGATCCTGTATTCACATTTGAGCATAAACTATGGTGCCCTTTCCTCCTCCCTAGGGGAGTTTTGGGGCCCTGTTCACTACCCACTAGATACTGGAGAATTAGCAAATTCTGGAGAACTTCAGAGATGGAAATGGGTTTTGACCTCACTGTCTGAAGATCTCTACTGGCTCTCTTGCGGATTCATTGTCTCCTCAAGCCGTAGGGTAGCTCCACCATATCCACTGAGCCCCTGCTTTGGTTCAAGCCTCGTGTCAAGCTCTGGGCCACCCTGAAGACCAGGGCACATTCCCTTCTCTTGAGGGGCTGTCGGTCATTTCTATTCCTTTGGAAAAGAACATAACCGGGCCGACTGGTAAAGCTGTTAATTTTTGAATCTTTCTCTGACCTAAAGTTAAAGAAAGCTCCAGGAAAAGATTTGGTCAGAGAAATTTCTAGTGTCTGATTTAATTCAGGAGCTGTCAGTGTTTATGCATATGCGGGCACTTAGCTACACTTGCATCCCCATCAGACTCCTCCCTGCTGACAGCAGGCCTGTCTCTTGGAGGGTACAGATGTAATTATCCTTTCGCAAGTGCATGGCACACTGTCAGGATTTTGCTCTAGAAGAGAGAAAAGACCCAGAAACAAGTCTGAAGAGGAGAGGAGAGGAAAGGGAAGGAGAAGGTTCCTTGTACCCTTGACTTAGAAACCCTCCCCTTTGGGGCTGCTGCAAAAGACCCCACAAGTCCTTCCCAGCCTCCTTTCTCTGTCCTTTTCCATTCTGCTCTCTTTTTGCTTCTTCCCAAAGCATCATCGCGGAAGATGCCATCAAAGGCATGGCAGTCCGCCGTGGTCCACAGAGAAAGGGGGTAACAAGCTACCTCTTATCATCATTTCAGCTCCTCTCCAGATAACTGTTTCTAGTCTTGAAAGATGAAGGAGGATCTACGTGGCTAAGTGTTTTGTTCTTTTACTCTCCTTAGATGTAGAAAAAACAAAATCAAGTTTTGACCTAGATACACTAGCTAAGTGCAATCAAAACATAGCTGATTTTGTGAGTGGCAGGAGAGACGGATCCTCCACAATTCCTGTCATCTCACATCACCCACAAAAGTCTAGACATACACAGAAACAGGTCCGGAATCAGTCACGGCAAGCAGGGGATCTCGGTGTGATAATTAATAACACTGAACCCAAGAGCAAGTTTGTGGTCGACCAGAAAGCCCAATGAGACGCAGCCTTCTAGATCACAGCAGTCCCAAATACCAGAGTGCTTCCCTGGCGGCAAGATGGAGACCGCATCTCGGGG
This sequence comes from Nasua narica, assembly GCA_028533885.1. Classification (NCBI taxonomy): domain Eukaryota; kingdom Metazoa; phylum Chordata; class Mammalia; order Carnivora; family Procyonidae; genus Nasua; species Nasua narica. Next base: position 33,333,730 of record CM052804.1, on the reverse strand, counting down.
GTTGAATGGTATCAAAATCACCCTTCTTTTACACCCAACTAAGGAGTCTGCAGCCAACTAGTAAGATGCTGCAAAGCCCCAAACATTTAGCATCAGTCAGACATTACCACTCATACTATGCTCCCTTTAAAAAGTGCTGTGTTGATATCTATTCATTAAAAAATAATACCTAAAGATGAAATTTAATATGTTTGGCCACATTACCCAGTAGCCCCATTTCTGGAATAGAGTTGCCCCAATTCAATATGTAGAAATCTATTCTAGAGAGAAGGTTTTGAAATATATACCAGAGAAATTCCTGCGTAGGTTCTTTGGAAGGCACACACAAAAGTTTCTTTGGAGCGTTCATTGTTAGGGAGGGAGACAGAGCCAACAGAGGCATCTATTGTTAGCATATGGACAAGTAAAATAAAGTAAAAAGATGTTAAGGGATATCATGTTGTAGTTGGAAAGAAGCTAGCATACATATCATGTCTTCGTGTGTGTGTGTGTGTGTGTGTGTGTGTGTGTGTGTGTGTGTGTGTGTATACAATGCCCAACTGTTGGACCAGCAGAAACTATGTACCTTCTTCCATCAAATGGCATGATAATGATTTTAGGTATAAACAGCATGATGAAAAGTAGAAGACAAGCAGACCTGGAGTTACTTACGTTTTTTTCTCTCTGAGGTTTGGTTTCTTCATCTATACTGAGAGGATCCTAGTACAGTTTCCCAGGCTTATTGGTGGTTCAAAATAAACCACTGCAGAGAGGCCTGATTAGGAAATTTACATGTTTCCCAAACCTATATAAGCCGTTCTCATTCTGACTAAAGTAGTACAGCCTGCTACCAGCACGAGTCCCTATACTGTTCAGATCCCACTCATTACCTTTTCCTTCACAGGCCCCTCTAGGCAGAGGGGGCATCATAGCAGAGCCCGGGTATGGTGTCTCAGTCGCTGTCAGATAAAACCTATGTCATACCTATGACAGCCCTGAAGTTCCCACTCTGAAACCTTGCAGGCAAGTTTCCTTTCTAGATGATTGTCCTTCTATTGGAGATCTCTAGGAGCCCGGTGAATAAGGTCCAGGCCTAGTTATTGATTTTTGATGACTTTTGGTATAGATGGTTCTTCTCTCATGTGAAACAAGATAGATGTTAGTCGGACCATGGCCTTCTGATCACTGGCAAGGCTGGGAAGGGCCATCCAATGGGGGGACAGAAGTCTCTCTCCGCAGTGGTGACTCCGCAAACGCAGCCAGGCTTAACATGGGAGAAGGGAAAAAGGGAGTGAACCTCCACAGCCCTTAACCTGCTGCTGTTCCCAGGGATCGGGTAACCAGTGAAGTACTTTTATGCTATTTTAAAAAGACATAAAATGACACGATTTCTACCTTTTCTCACTGCAGCAAATTCATCTTTGCCCCAAGAGCACGTTGTCGAGGTCCCTTGGGTGAACTAGACTATCATCTTTCCCAGAGATTTAAGAAGCTGCTCCTGGGAGTCCTGCCGGGCCCAGGCATCGTTCGGTCCATCCTGCTGGCCACAAGGGAGAACTCTGGCAGACCCTGCCTGGGACAGTCTTCCAAACACGCGAAGAGATACCTCTGCTCGGTGCTTCCTTGCACATTCTCCACAGGTACTTACTGCCTCCCGCCTTGTGCCAGACGCTGCAGGGATATTAATGATTAAGGTGTGATCTCCGTTCTCATGGGACTTCTACCCTGTGGGGCTGTCATTCGAGGGATCCCTTTCTCATCTGCACTTAGAATTACTGTAGCGTCATGGCTAACGGTATGGGCTCTGGGCCCACAAGGCCTGGGTTCCAGTCCTGGCTAAACCAGCGACTGGCTGTGGGATCCTGGACAAGTGACTTTGTGTGTTAAAGGGAGTCCACTGCAGTACCCATCCCATAGGCTTGCGTGGGAGACAAGATACACTGAAATACACAGAAATCCTTTAGAAATACGGTGGCACACGGTGAGCACTCAGTAATTTTTTTCCCCTTAACTATATTCCAGCAAGACTCAGCCACTTTTAGGCCAATGCATTTTATATCTCTTGCCCGTGAATTGCTAAATCCGGCCATCAGTCCTTTATACAGATTTTTATTTCTTTCCCGTTAATTTATGTCTATAAGTGGCACTAAACTCTAATCTCATCAACTCTAATTAAAGTCTTTTCTGATAAACCCCAGGTCTTAAGCCCTCCCCTTGTCCCTGCAGACTTGCTCCATCACACGTAGGTAGATACAATGTCCTCCCTTCTGGGTTCAGAAAAGGTAAGTGACTAGCAAAAGGTCACACTTAATGCTAGATGCTAGGGCTCAAAATCTGGTCAGCCTGGTTTCCAATTCTGTGACTTTTTACTGTGTTATTCTGACTTTTATCACGTCATAGAATGCTATAATAAAAAAATGATATTTCAATTACTGCTATTTTATTGAGTTCTCATGATATTCCCAGTATGAGGTAATATGTGCGCATATATATAATATATATAGTATATATGTAAATACATACCTTTATTACGTAACATATATGTAATATATATCTATAATGATATGTATTAAACAGTAACATATACCTGTAATAAATGTAGCATATATATATATATATATATATATATATATATATATATATATAAAATTGGGGGTTGATGAGGAAAGACTTCTTAGAGTCGGCAAGATTTGAGCTCTTACAGCAGCTTGCAGACACAAATTTTCATGTTATGTAATTAGTATTATATATAACATACATTAATTGTATAAATTTTATATCTATACTATTATGTACACTTACACACGTATACATATGTAATACATATGCCGACACATATCCCTGTGTAATATAAATACGCATGTGTATAGATGTTTATACAAGTACTCGTTTAACCCTTCCTTTGAGAGGCAGGTACTATTATTATGCCCGTTTTATAGATGAAGAAACTAATCCTTGGAGAAGTTAAGCAAGTTTCCCAAGGTCACCTAGTGAAAAAAGATTGGATTTGAATCTGGATCTGTCGACCTGTATCTTTTCCCACTGTTCGTACTTCACAGACCTTAATTCACTGGTGGGTTAATGGTTAAGGCAAACTAAATGCTAATTGAAGGGATCAATAAATTATATGTGAGTTCCTACAGTTCTTGTTCATCCTCTCCACCAATTTGCTGAGCTGAAAGTTCAATGCACTTTAGCTTGGTGTGGATTTTCTAGGCCCTCTGCTGTGTGATTGGTGATATGGTACGTGATGGAAGCCTTCACGTGGAAAATAAGGTTCCCTCTCTCTTTGGATCCGTCAAATCCCCAAGTGGTGGCAAGAGTTGCTGCTTTAAACCCTGGATGGTCCTCCATGGCTCACCAGGGCAGTTCTGAAGGACTAAGGATTTGGGGTCTTCCTCAACCAGAGGTCCCAAGTTGGCCCAAGCTTCTGTTTACAGTTGGTTTCAAAAAATATTGGGGAATTTGAAAAAAAAAAAAAATAGTGCTATCCAGCAATAAATTAAGCCAGTCCCAACACACAAAATCCATAATGGCGTAGATATCCACATAGACCTTAATTGTGATTTAATAGTGTTTACTGTAACTCAGCTCCAGGGAAATGTACTTTCAATTAACCAGTGTAAACACAATGTCTATTTACCCCATAAATGTTCTCCTAAATGTGCTAATTAAGGCCTACATCCAATGAGTTTCATATTACACCCTTTCCCCAAAACGCCACTCTACTTCAAGATCGACTTACTCTTATCTGGATTGTTGGCACAGTGGTCTATTGCCTGCCTCCACTCTTGCCCCTGTGCCTTAATTCACTCTCCATGATGAGTCCCCCTGTTTAACTACACTCTAATGCCTGGCCCTGCGTGCTCCCTCCTCCACAATATGGCCTCCAATCTTCCCATCCGGTCTCATCTTCCACTCTTCACCACTATCTCTTCATCTGAGCACTTCTCCAGCCCTTTGTTTATGCTGTTCCCTCTTTTGGAACTACCCTTCCCATCATCCATTTGCATGAAAACACCACCTCTCTTTCAAGACCGTCCTCAAGCCTCCCCTCAAAACATCTGATAATTTGTCTACTTAAACTTGGATGTGGCTCTATTTCCCTTTAGGTTCCATACTGATTTACCCTCCTCTAATGGAATTTGGGATACGGATAGGTCTTTCACTTCAACAAAGACTGGAAACGGCGGTCCTTTGTTTTTCTCTCTGCACCTTCACAGGGGTTTGCATATAGATGCTGGATAAATGATTACCGAGTTAAACAGAGTCACACTGAAGGGACAGGAAATAGAAGAGGTAACACCCAACGGCTGGGCTCTTTACGGGACAAAAAGACTGGGGCGGTCACTAAGGTTCCTCCAGTATGTGAGTGTTGGTCCTGCTTAAGTGAATGCCCAGCTGAGCTTCTGCATTCATGATTCATCCAGAGCTTTTTCCTCACCCCTCAACAGAGCTGGTAGTTGTTCAGTAAAACCCTTAAGACTTGATCAAATGTCTGCTGACCCATCCTTAACGTCTCTTCTCATATATAAGTAACAACAAATGTCAACAAACATTCAGGGGTCGTTATATGATAGGACTTGAATTGGGAGTCGGGAGAGCTCAGTTGTAGCTTCAGAAATATCGTTAAATTGCTGCAGAACTAGGATAACTGGAGCTCCGTTATTTTATTTCTGTGCCTCCGTACACAGCAAAAGTGAGATAACTGAACCGCGAACAGTATGGTTCCTTAGGGTCGTATTCGGGCGGGGGGGCCAGCGGTCTGCCATCCTGGCTGCCCATTAATATCAGCTGGGGCTTTACAGACCCCGCCTTCTGCCCCACCCCAACCCACTGGCACTCTCCGAGGCTGTTACCCACGCATCAGAAGAACTTTAAGCTCCCCACGTCATTCCAAAAGAGCAGCCAAGGTAGAAAGCCTCTACTCGAGATGGATGCGTTTCAGATTTTAATCTGCATAAAAACCACCCAGGGATCTCTGCAGAGTCTGGTTCCTTTGGTCTAAGGAGGGAACCAGGAGTCTGCATTTCTTTTTTTAATTAATTAATTAACTAATTAGAGAGAAAAAGAGAGAGAGAGCACAAGCAGGCAGAGTAGCAGAGTCAGTAGTAGAGAGGGAGAAGCACGCTCCCCGCTGAGCAGGGAGCCCAACGAGGGACTCGATCCCAGGACCCTGGGATCATGACCTGAGCTGAAGGCAGACGCTTAACTGACTGAGCCACCCAGGCGCCTGAAGAGTCTGCATTTCTAACAAGCTGCCAAGTGGGGCCAGTGTTGTTAGTCCCTGGATCACCCTTGTAAAAGGGCAAGACCCAGGGGCACCTGGGCATGTATACAGAATACATTTTATTCTGTAGAAATTCCTCGAAGGGCTCTTCTGGGAAAGAGCCATATATAACCACAAGATGCATTATTGGCCCTACTAGGTACCTCTGGAATTTAGGTGCTAGTCACTGTGCAGGGTCTGGGAAGCAATGAAGACTGTCTGACTTTGGAGGAACCTAGAAAAATGCTCCGGAAGATGATCAAGATAATCAGGATGGGCCTAAAGAGAGCCACCAACAGAGACAGATGCTTAAGAAGTTGTCGTAAGTAGCGGGGTACTCAGAAACATTGGAGAAATGCTAGCTTAAGGCTTTAAAGTATAAACTGGCTATCACATCCCCAGGACTCAGAGTCCCACAGTCCTAGCATTCTCCAAATCGTCCTGGCAATGCACAAGTTAATTCAGACAAGACTCGTGGATCGTCCATGGAGGTAGTGCTTGCTTGGTTCTTGTCTCCTAGCCCTAGATTCACTCTTCTATGCTCTGCTATATACTTCTGGGCCCGAGACGCTGCAAACCACTTTTCTCCTTTGCTTGCTGGCTCTAAGGGGACCAACTGTCCCAGTTTGCCCACAACTGTCCCCATTTTAGCACCGAAAGGCCCACATCCCGGGAACCCCTTACTTATTCTTTCTGGCTTGCAGAGAGGTTCTGCATAAGGTTCTGCAAATAGGTGTCACCAGGGGGAGATTAGTAAGGAGGGAGAAGGGGCTGTCTTGCGGTTCCCCCCACCACCCAAGCTGGTGGCAAGGAGCCACCCAGTGGCTGCAGCTGGTTCCGGCCTCCTACCCCTCTCAGCACTCAGAGCCGGCTAAGTGCTCCACCAGATGTCACAGAAGCTGGGCAGTGTCCCTCCTTGGAGGTTCGAGCCCCAGGCCCATAGGTTCCCCCCCTGAGCTTCTAGACTCTGGTGGTCCACCGGCTCCCTTATTCCTCCAGCTCTGGGGGCGAGTTTCTGTTTCTTGCATTTCTCATATATGGGTGATGCCAACGTGATCCATATAAACCCATCGAAACATTTTTTATATGTTGAATTTCTTCTGACGATGTACCTAGTCCGGTCTTCCCGGCTGGCATACTTGCTCTGTGCCAAATACTCAGTTGGATCTTGGAAATACAAAGGCAACTGAGGCACAGCTGTCGCCCTCTAGCGGCACTTTTAGCACAATGCAATGGCGTAAGTGCTGAGCCGACCACACACAAGGTGTTAGGGGAGCCCAGGGCAGGGGGTTCCCCAAATAGGCATTCGTGGAAAGCTTCCTGGAGGAGATATTATTTGAAATGGATTTCAACGGGGGCTTTACATCACAGTTCTAGAGGCTCAGAAGTCCAAGGTCAAGGTGCCAGCCGATTTGATGCCTGGTGAAAGCCTTCTCCCTGGCTTGCAGATAGCTGCCTTCTTGCTGTGTCCTCACACAGCAGGGAGAGGAAATGCTGGTGGTCTCTTCTCTTCTCTGATCCCATCATGGGGCTCCACCCTGATGACCTCACCTATACCCAAATCCCTCCCAAAGGTTTCCCCTCCCAATATTACTGCACTGGGGCGTAAACTTGACCATATGAGTTTGGGGGATAGAACCAGTCACAGCAGACCTTCAGTGCCACGTTAAGATGAGTTTGGGGGCCATGCCAGGGTCCTATTATCAAGTCCACAGGTGGCTCCGGGGGCGGTCAGGTGGAAAACTGAGATGGAAAGTTGGCTTTTCAGTGAGGTTTTGCTCAATTCTATAGGCCAGAAATCCTTGGTCCTATGTTGTCAGAAACAGGTGGCTGTGTTAAATCAAGATGCAGAATATGAATTCAAATCTAGGTAGGTCATTGCTTCAGGTACCTGGGCAGATATATTTATACCGACATAGCGTCGAGATTTATTTGGTTGAAAAAATAGAATGGTTTCTTCCGAGGGGAGCATCCTGATGTCACGACGAGGGGGTGGCCACTCTGGTGGACAGCTACATGATCACGAAGGCTCCAAAGAGAAGGAGCTAAGCTTTATAGTAAGTAGACGGTCTCTTAATTTTTAGGGACCCCCCCCCAAACCACTGCGACAGGAAGATGCCCGGAAAGAAAGAGTTAACAGGTGCAACATGGTCCTTTTCTCAGGCAAGGGTGAGGGGTAGACAACAACTAGAAACAGAAAGGCAAATGTGACAGAAGGAAAATTCTCCAGCGAGCAGTAGGGGGGTGGAGGGGTGGGAAGATGTGGACACGGGGGCCAGAGGTCCTCACCAGCAGACTTTCCGGTTGTTTTGGGAAATGCTGTGAGGGAGTGAAAAGGCTAGTGGGAGGCTGGGACCACTTACACGGACCTTTTAATATTTTTTCCAGTTAAAGTCCGAAAGCCAGCCTGGAAGCCTAAAGTGCTGGAGGCCTTTAGCCACCTGAGGAAAGGCAGTCAGGCACATGTGGCCATGGTTGCAGAATTATAGTCAGTATGTGTGCCAGGCCCAGAATGTCTGACCCACCGGACCCTGTTTGATGCTTAAAGGGCTCATTTTGGAACCAAATGTAATGTCACTTTACAGAGGGAAAGGCAGCCACCGGGAACACACTGTCCCCCAGGGAGGGTCCCCGGTGCCAGGAACACGGACATACTCCAAGGTGCACCTGTACGGGCAGAAGCCCCAGAGAGGGGGCCATCCGTCTTTCTGAGTGGCCATTCCTGGCACGTTGGTCCTCATCACAAGGCATAACTGAGACCATCCTGCAATGTCCCACACTAAGGTCTAAACACAAAACCGCAAATGTCCAGGAGCTGGAGAGATGAGTCAGCCGCCCACACGTGAGGCAATTCTGGGGGCCACGGTATTAGGAAACCGGGGGGAGGGAAAGTGGGTGCACACTTGGAGGCGGTGGAACAGAGGAGATTAGGAATGAGATTGTCTTGCTCTGCCCCGATCACGTGTAGAGTGACTTCAGGCGTGGGCGTGGCGCTTCGGGAGGGATTCCAAGGAACCTCAGCCCTGGCCGGCTAGGGAGGGACTGGGAAGTGAGATGGGGAGCTCTGGGGGTGTGCAGAATGGGAGGCTGAAGGCCCAGGAGGGCACCAGCCCAGCGCACGGACACCTGATGGGCTGTCTTGTGATGGATAAGTCAGACCCGCCCAGAGGGGCCAGCAGGGAGAACCAGAAGGGAAAAGAGGAATTCCAGGGAGACACGGCAGTGTGAGGCGAGAAGGACGTGTGGGACCCCAATCGGCAAAACAGGCTAATGTGGCATCTTGATAATACACATTTATATCATAAGACCCAATATAAAACATTCGGTTTTTTTTGTTTTGTTTTGTTTTTTTAACTTACGATGAAAAGAATCACTGAGAGCCTCAAGATCGTCTGGAGAGACATAATAAAACCTTTGAAACGGAGGCTACCAGAAGACTGAAAATAAAATTTATTCCTCTCCTTTCTCTGGCTTGCGGCGCACTGAGAAATAAACCCTGATTCACGCCGGGAAGTAGTTGCAGATGATACCAGCCTCCAATCCTGGCAATCCTGGGATGATGCCTTCACTAAACCGATGCAGGAACTTGAAAAGGGAGTAGCTGTAACATCGAGCTTGAATGCGGAGCCTCTCACGGTTTGTAACCGTGGGCTGTGCCTCGGACCGTACATTCAGGAGTCCCGCGAGAAGAGGCAAAGCAGACGATAAGCGACGATTCGACTTTGATGCGTGACATTATCATGACTCTGATGAGTTATACACGCGGTTACAATTACACAGCCAAGGGCCCCTGGGTGGCGCAGTTGGTTGAGCGACTGCCTTCGGCTCAGGTCATGATCCCGGAGTCCCGGGATCGAGTCCCACGTCGGGCTCCCGGCTCCATGGGGAGTCCGCTTCTCACTCTGACCTTCTCCCTTCTCATGCTCTCTCTCACTCTCTCTATCCTAATAAATAAATAAATAAATAAAATCTTAAAAAAAAAAAAAAAAAAAAAAACAATTACACAGCCAACCGCTGGGCCGTACTGGGAGGCAAGCCCCTTCTCCCTGCCGAACTCCTGCCCGAACATGAGACTGCGTTTCTGGGCCGTGGAACTTCCACCTCGGTAATTCCCACCGAGGTGGAAGCCCAGGTGTGAAGTTATCTTTTAACAAAATCGCTGCCCGGATGCAACTTTCATAACCAATGACTCATTTTCCGTAAGTTCTGATAGAGACATATAATAACCCTCCTGGGAGCAGGGGTCCCAGCACCGCAGGCAAGTGATCTGGTAAGAAACAAACTAATGGATTTGTCGTTGCAATTGGCTATGCAGCATTTCAAGCTGTGCACTGTTGTTCTGAATGACTTTGCTAATTAAATATACATAATTATAATATATAATAGCAATATGTTACATTATATATTATATTAATATATTAATACGTTACATCATTACATTATATAGAATATACGATATTAATATATGATTAAAATTATATATAATTATAATATCTGTATTTATATATAGATATATAAATATGATATAATTATTATAGTATACATGTCCATATTAATTATAATATTAATATATTCGTTAATATAATTGTAATAATTATATTTAATATTATATTTATATAATGCTTATATATAATATATATTGTATATATAAATGAAGTTTGAATTAAAATATCTTGCAGGATTCCTGTAGCCCTTGGGCTTAAATATTACCAAAGTCAAATCTAGGGGTTCCTTGTGCATCTGAGGGTTCCGTGTGCATCCTCCCAGACTGCCCGGGATGGACCCCCAACCGTTCGGATGCATGAGGACCACACAGACTGCAGCAACAAGGGCAGACGGAGATGAGCCCAATCATGGGCTTTACCATGAGACTTACCATCACAGGCCTCCAAGTAAGCAAGAACGATGACTCTCAGATTCCCTGTCCCAACATGGCTCATGTGGCAAAGGTACTTCCACCATAATGGAGAGGGCAGATGGGCACAGAGAGAGAGATGGTGGCCATTTGGGGATGGAGAGTCACCAGCCCCCAAACCTTCACAGAGATGGCGATGACCCTCATGCCACTTGATGGCAAAGGAAGAAACCAATTCCCTCACCTACTTTAAGAGACTATCCAGTTGCCAAATATAAAGTGTGCTCCTGTTGTCTGTTTGTGATCATAAAATACTAGATTGTAACAGCTCCCACCATTTATTAAATACGTACTACGTGCTAGATATTTTCATAATTGAATTATACAAATCATTTTTTTCTAGCACTCCTAGAATTCTCTCTCTTTTTCGTATCCCCATTTTACAGGGGGGGAAACTGAGGAACGTCTCCCTGGCGAAAGTCACGCAGCTAGCATGCAGGGAAGCCATGATTCATATCCTCACAACTTGGCTCCAAAGTCCAAACCTTTAGCCACTTTAAACATCTGAACAGATCGTGGGGAAGGCCAAGTTAAGGCAATAAAGTGGTTAAGTCTTAGGATACCTGAGGTTAAAAAAAAAAAAAAAAGCTTCAGAATTACAAAACTCTACAAAATTTGGGGAAGTTCTAGAAAAGCCAAGTAACTGCCATCCTATTGATACCGACTTCTATTAGTTGATTGATACCTAGTTATATTAATTGATAGGTTTCATCTCAGTTGGTGCTGAGACCTTTTTCTCTTTCATGGAAACACATCTCCAAATTTATTGTGCACGCCAAAGGGAAAACAGATTCACCCTCCATCATCTCGGCGTATAAGCAACATCACCAGGATGCTCTTACATTGTTGAGTGAAGGATGCACACACAGACGGAGCCGCGAACTCTTGAGATATACAGTGGATGATGAAAAAGAGGAGCCCCGAATGAATGAGATCGTATGGTGTGACGGGAAGGATGTAATTTACGAGGCAGACAGAGGCTCTGCCACTGAAGAGTAATATGACCTTGGACAGTGCATTTCACCTCTCTAAATCTCAGTTTTCTGAGCTGAGAAATGGGGGTAACGTAGCCCACAGGCCCTCTGGGATAATGGAATGATCACATTTTCTAAATGTCTGCTACACAGGGACCGTTGACATATTTGAATTCTTCCTCCCCACCCTTAATGTTCTCATGAGATTTACATGTATGATTAAAATGACCTCATTTATCCAGTATATAAAATAAAAGTGTAAGTGTCGACGAAGTGTTCCACATAGCTGAAGAAAAGGTTGCAAGGTTGAGGCCCCGTGATTTCAAAGTCCCAGCTTGCCAGAACTCCTATCAATATCTAACTATTCCACTGGAATGGACTTTGTCTTCTTTCGAGACTTTGGAATTGAAGGAACTCTGGAGATTTCATGCAAAGACCTCCTTGTCAGTGACCAACAAAAGGTCTGAATTTCCAAAAGCCATAGGTGACAACCAAGGGACTCTGGGCATAAGCAAAATGACCCGAGTGGAATGTTCCCCCCCAACCCCCCAAATGGGCCCAGTGAGTGCAAGGTATTCAGACCAGCTCTGGCTTCGGGTCCTTCCCCTGGCTGACTGGATGAGCTATTTTCCCTACCTGGGGGTGGGCCCCCTGTTGCAGGGGCCTCACTGAGAGACAGCTCTGACAACCAGGCCCTTGGCCATCACCTTGTTCTGTCGAGTCTCCCGTGCAGAGAGAATAGGGCTGGTGACAATGGGGGAGTTAGTTCTGAATTCAGCAGGTACACAGATGGCGTGAGGCCACCTCTCCATAATGAGTATTTTTCAGTCCGCTTAACTGACAATTCCAATCTGACTCCTTTCAAAGTGGGACGTTTGCTCTTAAACACACATGCGTGCCCACCCACACAGAACGACACTATCTCTTTCTCTTACGCCCGACACCTGTGAGCACCGGGGATTCTTGGTGAGCACGTGCAGGAGCCTCAGTTTCTCTCCCGGGACCTGACCCTCCAAGGCAGAGCCCCGATGACCAGGAAGCACAGCCTCTCATGCCTACCCATGTCATCCCCTCCCACCCCCGGCCATTGGGTCCTGCCTTCCCAGGCGCCCAGAGAGTTCTGGTTTCCCTCCAGGCCTTCCCAAGTGCTGTGCAGAAGCGCCCCCCAACCCCAGCCAGCCACACCTAAACCCAAGCACCTAGAGGATTTGGAACCAGCTCCTGGGACTTCTTTGCCTCCTCCTCCAGAAGTAGAGACCTCAGAGAAGAAAGATGGTGGGGAAGAAAGACGAGCCTCAGTGCAGTGGGGTTTTATTAGCTAGCTTCAGTCTCCATCACGCCATAGGTTCTGGGAAAGACCTACATGCTCCCTGAGTCTCCTGTTTTCTCATCTATCAGGCAGCGAGTGCAGCTCGGTCTTACCTGTCCGGCCAGTTCTGTAGCCCGCTGTCTGTTATGAGGTTATCACAGTCCCAGGTCAGTGGGCACTGTGAACAGCCCACATCACCAACACTTCCCCAGCATCAAGCCATCCTTGACCTCTTCCTGCAACCCTCAGCTCCTGGTCTCCGGCCCCTTCCTGCCTATGCCCCTTGCTCCCCGGGGACACGCCCCCTTTTTCTCCCAGGGGGACCTCCGTGCCCTCGGCTTAGCAATGGCGAACGGGACCCAGCCTGTTCTTCCCATGAATTCACCAACCAGCTTTCGTTAGGAGTCTTTATGTGCCGGGCACAGAGAGAATGGGATGGTCCCTGCTCTTGAGGATGGCCTGGAGGGTGAGGCAGAGGAGCAAATGGGCGAGGACAAGGCCCTGTGGCGCGTGTTGGTAGAGAGGGAGACACGGGGATGGGAGTCCGGTACAGGGCTGTCTGGAAAAGCTTCGAGAAGGAAGGAAGGGGTAAGCGTTCACCGGGCAAAGGGGAGTGGAGGGGGTGGAAAATGTGGGAAGCATTCCAGGCAGAAGGAGATGCAGAGGCCCACATGCGAGGACACCCCGAGCAGCTATGAGCGATGTGCGTTGTCCACACTTGACAGAAGCGCGGACTGAGCTCTGGGAGGCGAAGACGCTTGCCTAGCACCCCTGGCCAGCGGCCTGGGAGCCTGAGCTCTCTCCAGCACACACTCTGCCTTTCCAAGAAAAGGGCTGGCAACACGGCTAGAGGTGCAGGTGCTCCAGCAAAATGGAGTCACCGCTGTCTTTGCCAGAAAATCCATTAGATTGGGGATCAGATAAGCTAACTGGGAATAGGAGCGCTCTCCAAAGAGGACAGGAACGAGTTACCGCTAGCAGTAAAGAAGCCCCAGAAACAGCGGGGTCTACATCCCACCCCAGGTGGTGATAAAAGCCCAACTAAGGGGCAAACACCCCTGGTGACCTGGTGGGGTGAGGGTCTCCCCTATTTTCCTTCTGACACTGTTAGCCCCTTAGGGAACGCACCTCTTGTTCCTCTGCATCCTCTCAGTAAGCGGCAGCCTGAGGGATGGGGGAACGTCCCCCTCCGTGCCCGTGCCAGTGAGGGGTGTCATTAACCCGACAGCAAGGGGGGCCAGCACTGAGCTCCTGTCCCCTTTCCTGCCTCAAAGCCAGCCTGCTTTAGAAGCTCCAGTGCTCTCAGGGATCTCTCACTAATCTTTTGATCTGGATATTTATACAACATTCTGCAGAGCGGACCGCCTTCTGCTTTTATGAGAGAACAGAAATAACAATGTCAGCATTTCAGGTACACAGTTAATTCCCAATTCCCTGCTCCCCGAGGCACCCAGCAGCCACTGGGTGTTGGGGGGAGGGGGCGAGAGGCTCCTGGTAGGACAGGCTCTAGTCCAGGGTCCCGGGCCCATGGTATTACCGGGCACCCCATTCTACTTGGGGGCTCAGCCAAGCAAAATAGGAAAACACAGGAAGCGTGGGGGGGAGTCATACTTGCTAAGCATGTGATGTGCGTATTATCTGCCCATCCTCGTGACAGGTAGGCAGTGTTTGGATTCCGCAACTAAGGAAGCTGAGGCTTTGGGAGATGCTAGCTCATTTGTTGGAGGAACACAGCTCAGAGGAGGCCGATTCTGCCCACCGCTGATTCCTGGTCTATTTCTGCCTCTGTGTTTCCGAAAACTGGCCTGATGTTCATGATTCATTTCTGCTAGAGTCAGAAGTAGAACCCAGACCCTCACTCTTCTACACTAGGGAATAATGTGCTCCTTCCTCAGGGTACTCATTCACAGACCTGCAGCCAGGGCCAACTCCGGGCCAGATCCTGTGCTTAGACCTCACCCTCTGGGAGCGCCGTGCTGAGAACCAGGCTCAGAAACCAGGGTGAGAGAGCCTGTGATAATCGGCTAGTGCCGACCCAAGGGGACTCGGCCTGGGGGCTGGTGACCCACTGTGCAGGCTCAACCAACCCTTCTAGGGGCCATCAGAGAAAGAGGTCACTATCATTCCCATTTTGTAGTCGAGGAAGCCAAGAAATCGGAGATGCCATGTAACTTGAAGGTCGCATGGTCAATAAGGACTTAAGCCAGCATCCAAGCCTGTCTGACACCAAAGTCTGTTGTCTTAAAAGCCATGCTGTGGGGGTGCCTGGGTGGCTCAATGGGTTAAAGCCTCTGCCTTGGGCTCAGGTCATGATCTCAGGGTCCTGGGATCGAGTCCCACATCGGGCTCTCTGCTCAGCGGGGAGCCTGCTTCCCCCCCCCCCTGCCTCTGCCTGCCTCTCTGCCTACTTGTGATCTCTCTCTCTCTCTGTCAAATAAATAAATAAAATCTTTAAAAAAAAAAGAGTTTGGATTCTACCTCAAAGGCAATAGGGAGCTAGGAAGGACTTTATTTAAAGGAGGAGCTGATGTGATTCGCATCTGGGGAGGGTCACTTTGGCTGCCGTGCAGGTCAGGTGAGGACAAGACTGGAGGCAGACAACTCGGGGGGGCCACCGCCGTGCCGAGCCATCCAAAGGCAGAGGTAGTAGGGACACACCGTAGTTTCTGAATTCAGATCTGTTAGAGGTCATGTTGTGTTTTGTAAGGCACACATCCCGAAAAACACGGTCCTTCGCTTCTTGCAGCTTCTGGTCTAATCGTGCCTGTCCTCCCTGCCTCATTGTTCCCTCCAGCGGCTCCAGGGAAGCATGGGGGTCTGGTGGCTCGGAGCCTGGAAGCAAGGTGTGACGGCAAATGTGCCTGCGCGATAAGCCATCTCATCTCATTCAACAGTCCGTTCACGAGCATTTCCGTGCATCAGTCCAAAATAAAATGAAACGAGATGAAACAAAGCCTGCAGCGCTAAGACCTGGACCGACACACTTTTCTCCCTGTCCTGCATATGGGCTCCTGTCCCCGTCGTGCAGAGAGAGGGCTCTCAGATGCCATTTCTCTCCATGTTTAGCTCTTCTCGCATAAATTTCCTTCTGCCTCTGGCAGCAATTACCACTTGTCTACTAACAAGTACCAGCCGGTGACAAAGGGAGTGAACAATAGCAAATAGATCTTCAGGGAAGAACTGGAGATCAGCCGACTGACTTACTTTGACAGCCTGCTGTTGGCTTGTGCCTTGGGGGAGGGGCGTTGTTTGCGGGCATGTTCCCTTTGGGTCGTGACTGGAGAACACACATATAACAGAGTCATATTTTCTGTGGGTAAAACCGTCACTAGTTCTTTTGGCAGGATGGAAGCCGTCAAAGCTTGCAGGCTCTCTGCCTCTAGCCCTGGGCACCCAGCGCTGCCTTCGCCAGGCCCATTTGACATTCCTGTTCGGGTCATTCGACCACATTATTTCCTGATCCTTGGGGCGTGCGGCATCTTGGGGCCGTTACCTGAGCCCAGAAATCCAACTCCAGCCAGATGACTTGGACCTGGTTCAAGGTCCATTAACCTCTGGACAGGGTGGGGGAAACCACGCCAGCCCCAGGGGTCTGGAGACCTGTGGGCAGAGGATGCCGTGCAAACATCGCTAGGGGGCAACTTAAGAGATGTAGCTCTATGGGGTGACTGGGTGGCTCAGCCATTAAGTGTCTACCTTTGGCTCAGGTCATGATCCCAGGGTCGTGGGATAGAGCCCAGCTTCGGGCTCCCTGCTCTGCAGGAAGCCTGCTTCTCCCTCTCCCACTCCCCCTGCTTGTGTTCCCTCTCTCGCTGTGTCTCTCTCTGTCAAATAAATAAAATCTTAAAAAAAGAGAGAGAGAAATGCAGCTCTAGTTCTGTTGCTCCCGAGTGACTTTGGGCCTCAGTTTCCCCATGTCTGAAAGTGGCGATCTCATAAAAGGGTAGGGGGAACAAAATGATTTCTAGGCTCGCTTTCAGTGGGAGACCTTGAGGATGTCAGGAGGAGCCGTCTCCAGTGGGGAGGGAAGGGCACTCGCCGCGCGCCTCAGTTCTCCCATAGAGGGCTCTCGTGGAGGCAGGCATCCCCAAAGGGGAGGACCCTTGAGGAAGGATGAGAACTCCCTCCTGCACTCTCCTGTCACCACCCCAAGGGCAGGCTGATGCGTCAGAGACTGGATGCTGGAGTGACGCTGGAAGGGGAAGCCCAGGGGGGAGTGAACTTTACCGACTGACAGAGATGGGGCAGGGCAGAGGAGATCCAGGGTGAGAGGGGAGGAAGCTCTCTTGTCACATTCATCGCCTAGTTTTCAAGAACAAAAACAGCAACAAAAGAAAAATCTTTCGTACTATCCTTTGTTCCTGCTTATCCTAGAAGATTGCCAACTGAAGATGCATTTGAAGATCCAATTCAGGGTTCTCAAGCTCAGCGCTATGGACATTTTGGACTGGATGCTTCCTTCTTGTGGGGGCTGTCCTCGGCCTTGTGGGATGCTTAGCCTCATCCCTGGCCTCCACCCTCTCGATGCCAGTAGCAGCCCCGGTTGTGACCACCAAAAATGTGGACAGACATGGCCATATGTCCCCTGGGCCGGGGATGGGGGAGGCAAAATCACCTGCAGTTGGGAACCACTGGTCTACCTGGATGGTCTTTTAGAAACCTCAGTTTACCTCTATCCAAACGGGGTAATCCCTGATCAGCCCCGTTCACGGAGTAATTGTGGGAAATCAGAGACAGCTACCGAAGGGAGAGAGTCCTGCCGCTGTTTCCAGGACCAGAGCTGGAGCGTCCCCGTCTAGGGGGCAGATGAGAGAGACCATCCCAGCACACAGTGGCCTGGGCCCCGGGACGCACGCCAAGCCTGTGACGGATGTGTAGTTCCCTGTGCCCCCAGCCCGCACTCGGTGACTCAGGCTTGCTCTGCACCCCTGGGACCGAACCCTCCTCGCTTCTCTTGTGAGTGTCAGACAGAGGAAGAATGTTCAACAGCTGCCCAGCTTCTACCCATCATCACGTGAGGCTCTTCTTTAATAAGGAAAACAGAGAAAGCTCATCTTCCTTTCAAGACAGCAATGACACCCTTCGCCAAAGCAGTTCACTCCTTCTAGAATCTTCTACATACAATGAAACCACACAAATCCCGGGCACAGGAAGCTTCCTGTGTGTCATTATTATTCATCCCTGTGGATTGTGGTGATTTGTGGGCTGGAGAAGGAGGATATCTATGGATAAGCACGCAATTAGCTTAACCCTCTCCACTGGCCTTGGGATAATCTATGTCCCCTTCCTGCTGGGGATCAGGAGCTATTGACTGAATACAGGTCCTCTCTTGGTGCGGGGGGTGGGGGGAGATGGTAGGAGGAAGCAGGCATCTGAGCCCCAACTATGTTAAAGCAACGTGCTGGCTTTTACATGTGTTATCTCAATCCACATAGAAATGTGATGCTTAAAAATGCTGACTTTACAGCCCAGGAACTGAAATATAGAAAGGTTAAGTGACTTGCCCAGGATGAGCGGGGAGTCAGCATTTGAACTCAGGGCTTTCTGATGGCAAAGCCAGGTTCCTTCCCCTACACCTTGCTGCGATTCTAAGAGCATTGTTTCTCTGAAGGGGAGGAAAAGATTTCCCCAAATTCACATAGCTCTTCGGTGGGTCTCCAAGGGGCTCACGCTACAAAGTCAGGTGACTTTACCATTGGCTGAGGTGAGGTTCCGAGAACTTGGAGAGGGTCCAGGAGCAAGACGGTCCAATGAATAATGCCATTCAATGGGGCGCCTTTTACTCCAGAACACGGGACCGACACCAGCACTGTCAGAGAGCCCCCCCCATCCTACTGCTGGCCTCGATAGAGGGATTAAGCCCTAAGCCTTTTTCTACCATCTACCATCATGGAGCGCTTTGTAATTCAATAAAAGCTGTGAGACTTTCAGAAGTATACATTTTTACTCAAATAAATGAGTCGGATGCAGTTTTAGGGAGGTTCTGTGACCCTCAGCTTAAAATATTTCTGCCACATACATAAGCAGTCGACACCTACTGCAGATAACAATGGAGGAAAGATTTGATTAGAACCTAGAATAGGGCTGGGACTTTTTTTTTTTTTTTTTTTTGACAACTTGCAAGGAGGAAATACCCCAAGGGAGAAGCAGAATGAGGATGGGATACTGTGGAGGACCTGTGAGTGGCGAGTCCTTGCAGGAGAGGGTCCAGGCCATGGGAAGGAAGCCCCTGGGGAAATGGCTCATTCCCCCAGAGTAAGGAACCGATACTTAGTAAGCACCAATCACGAGCCAGGCACCATGCATTTCTGCATTCCTGTTTGGGTTGGAGCCAAAAGGGCCAAGGGAGCTCACAATGAAATTGTGTTTAAGGAATCTCTATCTTCATCTGTAAAATGGGAGTATAGCCTGCACGATCTCTAAGGAACAATCTCTAAGGGACAAACTCTAATGGTGATCAGGATCCTATAGGAGTCAGGGGGCAGGCTGATGGCAGTGGCCTTCCAGAGTTTCTTCTGGGAAGGTCTGAATGGATTTAATAGCAGCAGGAAGGATCAACAAGAGAAGAAAGAGGAAATTCTGTCCAAGCTCTCCAAGGCAACACCTCAACCACATTTGTATCCTGAGGGCCCAGCCCTGAGTCGGGTCCAGAGGGGATGGTCACCAAAAGCTTGCTGAATTTGATAAGCCAGTGAACCCATGTGAAGATAAGCAGACTGGGAGCTAAGAGACCAGAATTCTGATCCTGGCTTTCCCACCAAAGAGGAGCTTCACCTTAATCTCCTAAGTTCTGCAGACCTCAGTTTCCTGACCTCTGGATCGATTCCATGAAGTGACCTCTAAAAAAACCTGAGGTATTTGCTCATCAATGTTAAAAGTCTAAGATCCCTGATTTGACAGCCATTCTGAGCAGGAGGGAATGATCTTAGCCAAAGGCTGAGAAGCGATGGAGGAGGAAATGAACTCAACGGAGGTCAACTCTGGTGCAATACGTCTCCGAGTCTGTAGGTCGTCCATCCCAGTACACATCTACCGTTTAGTAAGTGGGGAAGGGGAGGGGAAGGACCGTTTCTTTGGTGCTTATGGCTCAGCCCCAACTCCAGCTGAGTTGAGAAGCAAAGGAGTGATTCTGTGCTTCTGCCTGCAGATCTGTTTAGAGGAACACACGTTGTGCAGAGGGTGTGTGTGTTGGGGGGAGGTTATGTTCGTTCGTGTGCATACACAAGAGCACACTCTATAGCAATGGGCTTCTGGGGTGAGCATACATATGCTTGGCACACGTGCAAGCACATTTCTACTGTGCATTCCTGGGGCAATGCCTCAGGAATAGGCAATGCCTATTTGCAAGCGTCCCTTGTGGCAAGCACGCCAGAACAAGGGTCTGAGACTCATGCCCCGGGACTCCATCAGCACGTGGGATTTAGGGATGGGGAAGCGGTTTGTGTACAGGAGCAGAAGCTGCAGAGAGAGCAGAGTTGTTGCACAGGCTGTCCAAATGGGCCAACTCACAGACCCTTGGGTAGGCATCCCCCGTGGATTGTCCTAAGGATATGTGTGCACAGCTGAGTCAGCTGGGGCTGAGATCTGGGACCTCTGTCACGTAAACGGCCACTTCCCACTTGTCACCTGCCTGGGAGGAGTTTTCTTCGAATGGGGTTCACCTTTTCCTGTATGTGGTGTGTGCTGGTTTGCGGCTATTAACGTTCAGAAAGACCTGTGCTGCCTCTGGGGTTGAGTGGGGCTGCAGCCTCTCCGCTTCCCTCTGGTTGCCGGGCTTGAACGGAAGCACCAGGAGCCTCTGACCCGGGGAGGGTAGCTGGGTTAGGGGACCAGTGCTTTCCTTCTGAGATGGAGGAGGCCGGGGGCCAGGGGGGTGGAGAGGCGGGCAGCAGTCTGGCCACAGGAGACACTGTGTAGGTTACCAAAAGGGAGAGCAGGGTTGCTGGGGAAGGCAGATGGAATGGCATGGGGAGGGAGGGATGGGGTGCTGCAAGATTATCCCCCACGTAAGTGAGCACCACTGGGTCCCTGCCGCAGCAAGGAAAGAATCAGGAGCTAGTCAACTGCAGACTGTAAATCCTGGTCTACTCCCGACTGGCTGTGTGACCTGGGGTCAGTTCCTTACCCTCTCTGGGCTTTAAAGTTCCTCTGAGCAAAATGCCACATGCATGAGATGGCACAAGAGCCCGTGGGGGACTCATCATGGTGGGGAATCCATCAGGGACTGTGGACCCAACGAGGTCAGGTGGGATTCTTGCCTCTGCCACGGATTAGCTGTGTGATCCCAGACGAGTGACTCTGCCCACCTGAACGGCATGTCAATTCAGGATTCATGATATTATGAGCCCCAGATGGATGTTTTGAGGATTCAGTGAAGTGATTCTGCCAAGGGAATGAAATGTTACCCAGTTATGGTGATGGTTCTCTGGTGGAGAAGTTTCTAGATGCATCAGTCAGTTATAAACCATGGATGCACGGAGTGAAAGCCCGTGCGTATCCCTTCTTGGCTTACTGGCCTGGCAGACACCAGGGATGGGGATGGTAAGTGGGGGGGTGGGAAGGGCGGTGCTCTGTGTTTCCTGACACACTCTCAGATGATGCCTCCTTTCCTGCAGTCTCACCAAAGGAAGGGGATGAAGATCGGGATGACACCTGAGTCCCCACATCTCCCAGATGTGGCCCCAGAATGGCCAACTCTACCACCTCCTCCTGAGACAGGTAGAGCCCAAGCGTGGCTCAACTTATAGCCAAGTCATCCGGCGCAACCCCGCTCAATGGTCACGGATGCTGGCTACACACCAGGTTGTGCGGGGCCCTGGACAGTCGGAGACTAAAGCATTCTCTAAGGTCCTCGTCCCCGAGAAGCTCGCAGCATAGGGAGGAAGGAAAGGAGAAAGGGAAAGGCGGGGAGAGAATGACTGAGGGGAAGGGGAGGACAAGGAAAGAAGTAAACAACCAGTTGTGCGTGTTACATAATGATACTGCAGTGCAAGTATGTCCACGAGACACAGCACACACAGTGGCCGGGAACAGGGGCTCTGGCTTCAGGCTGGCCACTGAGCTCGGAGCCAGGATACCCGCCTCTTTCTCTCCTTCCGTCATCTGTACAATGAGGACAAGTGTCAGCACCGGCTTCGTCAGGTCATTGCAGGAATTTAATACAGTAACGGACCAAGCATTTAGAAGAAGGCACAGAGAGAGTACTTGCCGCTGTGTTACTTTGTTGTAGTGACGGGAGCCGTGCCGGTGGTGGGAGCCATGGTAGCAGGTGGGGGTAGCTTCTCCACATGGGGGCGCAGGACGAGCCGCACGGACAGGGGGAGCTCCCTGCATTGCGTGTGAGACCAGGGAGGATGCGTGGGTGAGCTGGACATAGGAGAGGCGGCAGCCCGAGCAGAGCTCCAGGCACCGGCAAAGGCCCAGAGGCATGAGAGCCCAGGATGGGCTGGGGCAGGGCTGGGAAACTGGAAAGGGAGAAGACCGGGTAAGGGGAGAGGTGAGAGCCAGCAGAGGTCCGGGCACAGATGCACGAGTGTGCTTTCCGGGTCCTGGATCAGCCCGTCTGCCCGGACCCCTGACACCCCTCAGTGGGAGGGAGAGAAGAAGAAAAAGCAAACAAGAGAGAAAATGGACTCAGAGGCCACCAGTGCCATGGGTAAGACTCACGTGGACCTCACCTGCCATTCAGTCCAATGCCTTAGCTTACAGAGGCAAACATGGGAGCTCGGAGGGCCGGGAACAGTCCAAGACACGGAAGGCTCATTTGGGAGGTGGGCAGAGAGGAGGTCAGAGACTCGCCTGAGGTCAGCCGCTAGCAGAGGCGCCAGGATTCAAACTGACGACAGCCTGTCCTTTGTGACAATTTAGCTCCCTCAGGCCGCCACCGCAGAATCAGGAACTGCCCTTCAAGCAGCAAAAGTGACCATCCCAATGTCCTACAGTAAATTGGGGGCAGAGCTAGAAAGATCTGGGATTTCCGACTCACCTTCCACTAGAGCACAGGGAATCACCTGGAACCAAGCCCTGTATCTAGCAAATGCTTGTTCAAGGTCAGCATCCTCGACAGCAAACCGCTGTCCAGCTCTCCGGACTTACAGCCTGGGGTCTAGTGAGTGTCAAGGAGAGCCCAGGTAGGGGGGCACATTCTCTCCAGAGCAGTCACTTTACCTTAGAATAGCAGCTTTCTTCGAAAATGGCATTCTACTGTCCAGTGCCCATGGAGGGAGGAGAGGTCTTCCCTCTCTCCCGATGAGAAAGGCCCCGCAGGAGATTCCGGGTAAACTCTGTGCCCCTGGACATGTCAGGTCCTCCCTCTCGGCCTCAGTGTCCTCATCCTTTATCCCCAATATGACGGGATTTAGAGATGTCGTTTTCACGATTCGGGCCCTTAGGAGAAGAGACAGGAGAGAGCCTGCTTCCTCTCCCTGCTCTCCAGGATCCAAGGATTTGCCGTCAGCTGCAAATTAGGAAGCAGGCCCTTACCAGATACCCGATCTGCCGGCACCTTGAACTTGCCAGTCTCCAAAACTGCGGGACGTAAGTGTTTGCTTTTTCTACTAGCCAGTCTACAGGAATTTGTTACAGCAGCCCGAACTAAGCAGAAATTAAATTTGAATAACATAAATAAATTTTTCATAGAGTCAGAAAGAAAATAAAAAGAAGAGCTCAGGCAACACCTGCAGGGGGTACCAAGGCCTGGGAGGATCTTGAGCTCTCCTCCTCAGAAGAATGCCTACGGGCAGGTGGGGAGACGCGGGGGGGGGGGGGGGGGGGGGCCCCCCCCCCCCCCCAGCCCGTACCCCCCACCTCAGCACCGTTTCTCCCTCCTCCTTAGGCCACCTGCTCAGAGGAAGACCCCAGGCCACATGCTTTGCATATGCTAATTTGTGCAACAGCCTAGAAAGGAGAGAGAGAGAACAAGCCTCTCTCCTCAGACCCTGGGCAATGAGTGATGTTTGGGATGCCAAGCCCTGCAGTACCACAGCCCTTTCTCCACATCCTTCCGCGTGGCCTCCCCGCAGGGCCCAGCCTGCTGCTTACGGAAAAATGGCTAATGAGGGGGCTCTGCGCTGTCAGCCTGGGACCAATTCCCTCTGTGCTCTCAACTACAGACATGAAATTTGTTCCGTTCAAAGACCTCATTAACGCTGGGGTTAGTGGGAACAACCGCACAGCTGACTTACGTTCGGGAATCAAAGACAACCTGAGCGCCCCCCCCCCGCCCCCCCCCCCCCAAGCATCGGGGCAGAGCCGCTCAGCAGAGCCGTCTCTGCTGCTCTCTCGCACCTGCCGGGGGCTTCCTAAGGCCCGCAGCCAGAGCGAGGGCCTCCGGGGCCTCTACAGGGGGCTGGATCAGGGCAGAGCAGAACTCTGCCCCGGGGGCACTTGGGCCGCCTCTAGGAATCTCCGAGGACAACACACACCCTTGTGCTGGCCTCGGCCAGGTCCTCTCTTCCAGACCAGCACTGATGGGTTGTTGGAGGTGGAGTCAGCCACTGCACCAAACTAGATGCCTTCTAGGACGGGATGCCTTCTAGGGTTGTAGGGAGACCTCGTTTGTCCCTAACTCAGTGCATGGGACCTCTGAGCCCCCGCTCAGTCACATGAGCCGTGGACTCAGGAGGAGTTCATCGGGGTCCTTTTCAGCTCTGATACTGACATGGCCCAGACCATCCAGGATTGGAAACCATCATCGGGAGGATAAGACCTATTCATTCATTCATGTAACTCGTAGTCACTGCGTCCTCGCTATGTGTCATCCGTTGTGCCAAGAGCTTGGGATACAGGAGCAGCCACGCCGCATGCATAAATGCCCTTAATAACTTTAAGTGGATGACCTAAGAAACACAAGAAGTGTCGAATACCAGTGCTATGCTGTATGCAGTTCACGTCAGTCCAGGAAGGAATTACAGTGAATAACCAACCCAAGATCAAGAAGCATGAGGGGGTTTCTCCAGGTCCAGAAGATGCGGCTTCGAATCCTAGGTCTGTCTGCAGCCAGGAAAACTTAGCCCAGCACTGGATGCTCGGCAGGCACTCGGCAATGAGTTGTTGCAAGAAGGAGGGGAAGAGCAGAGTAGAGGAGGGCAAAGGGGGAGAGAAGAAGGAAGATAGCTCAGGAGAGACAGGTAGGCGTTACCAGTCTATCTTGTGACGACGAAAAACTGAAGTTTGGTCAGGAGGTTAAATGGCTCACCCAGTATCACGCTGGGGGCAACGGATAGATCTTAAGTGTGGCGTGGTCCCTGTCCACCGGGGCTCCCAGGAAAGGCCTCATGAAGGCGCAGTGAGTAAGAAGGGAATGATTTTAATGATCGGAATTCAGTAAAACCAAAAAAAAAAAAGGCTGGAGTTGGCAGTGAGAGGAGAGGCAACGTGCCCGTGGGGTCAGTAGGGGGTGGTCTTTCGTATATATGTTCCTAACTTAGCATGAGAGAGACCAAGGGACAGGGGCTTGGGGTAATCGCATCGGAATCCTGGTTCTGCCATAATTACCTGCTGAGCGGCTCTGAAAAAGGCTAAGCCCTGCTTTCCTAATGTTTACCATGGACATTTGATGTCTACTTTCTAGATTTTTCTAAGGATGCAATAAGATAAGGCACGCATGGTGCCAGATAGAATTTCTGCTCAGTACATGTGAGATCTTTCACCTTCTTTTCTGCAAGAAGTGAGGATGGGGAAGAGAAGGGTGGGATGCTCAGAGGTGGTACAAAGTCACACAGGACAAGCACTGCCCTCCTTTCTCGGGCTGAGCTCCACTCTAGGGGCAGAGTCAGTGACCATCTACATAGTCAGCTTGGAGGAGGCTAGGGCCCCTCCATCCTGGGGGCATATAGTCTCCCCAGAAACAGAATAAAATGAAATACTGGAATTATCAAAACCCTGAGCTGAGCAATTATTGGTCTGATTCTCTCCAGTGGTACACTTTTCTATGCTACACACTATGGAAGATGCCTGGTGTCTCTTAGAAGACAGACCACAGGCTGAGTAATTGTAGTAATTCTCTGACCGCCGAGATTGGCGGCTAATTCCAGAATCACGTCATATAGACGCAGAGCCCTCGGGCTTTCTTGCTATGCTGAGGTTTTAACTTAGTTTGTTAACACGGTATGAGTTCATTCTTGCACGGGGAGACTTCCTGCTACTGTCCTGAAGTTCAAAGTTAAGTCGTCTAGGAGTTGTGTGTGCAGACGCACGGCTGATGATACGGACACCAGCTGACCATTCATCCTGTCTGCAGCAATGACCGCGTACCTACAACGCATCCCCGTACTGCGGTGGATCCTGGAGATACACAGGTGGGCAATTAAGGCATGACCCCTATCCCCCAGAGTTTACAGCCTTGGTCACCAAGGACCTACGGTCCACAGTCGAGCACTTCCGGGGGGACGTATGAACCAGCGCGATCCTTTCGGAGAGCAATCTGTCGATACGTATCCAGAGTCTATATACCATTCACTGCTGTTCACTACAGTGACGCTTCTGTGCCAAGAAAATCATCGGAGGTAGGAAAAAGAAGGGAAGGGGCACCTGGGTGGCTCAGTGGGTTAAAGCCTCTGCCTTCAGCTCAGGTCATGATCTCGGGATCCTGGGATAGAGCCCCGCATTGGGGGGAGGGCTCTGCTCAGCAGGGTGCCTGCTTCCCTCTCTTTCTCTCTCTCTGCCTGCCTCTCTGCCTACTTGTGATCTCTCTGTCAAATAAATAAATAAAATCTTTTAAAATAAATAGATAGATGGAAAGAAAGAAGGGGAGGGGATGCCTTGGTGGCTCAATCAGTTAAGCATCTGAGCATCTGCCTTGGGCTCAAGTCATGATCTTGGGGTCCTGGAATACAGCCTCGCATCACGCTCTCTCCATAACAAGGAGTCTGCTTCTCTCTCTGTGCTCTCCCTCTCTCTCTCAAATAAATAAATAAAATTCCTAAGAAAAAAAAAGAGGGGGGAAACCCCTGTGTGTATGAAGGTGGGCATTTTTCTATCAGTCTTAAGAGCAGAAAATTGAAAACAAACCTCACGTCCAATAATCAGCGAGTGTTTAAGTAATTTAGGGTACACTCCCTTTGTGGGCTAGGAGGGAGTTATTAAAAAGCCAGAATAGAGTTTCCAGTGACGTGGAAGATGTCTGGAGGACAATGTTCAATGAAAAATGCAGGATCCAAAGTTGTTTATGCAATAATATCACAGCCACGGAAGACTTTTTGTTCACACTCGTGTGGTACTTTTCAGCTTCCGAAGTAGTTTCCCGTGCATTACTTAATTCTGAAATTCATGGCAGCCCTTTAATAGAACCAGGCCAGGCATGATTATTCCCATTCTGAACATGAGGAGACAGGTTCGCGGAGGCTTCTGCATCTAATAACCACCAATTTCACTTGCATTAGAAGCGTGGAGAGAGTACGGGAGAATCGTTACCAAAGCTTTGAAACGCACTGACTTTTCTTCATGCTTGACGCCAGCTCTCGAGAACTTGGAAGCAGCCTGCCCCTTCCCTTCCCATCCTCTCTGCCTGCTCAGAGGAAAGGGACAGGCCTCCCATTGGCTGAATTCAAGGCATGATTTCTCACGACCGTCTTGGTGCCATTTTCACGACTGCTGATCTCCGTAGCTGAGTTCTCGGTGTTTCCACTCGGGCACTGCTGTGGCCGGAGACGGTTTCTTGCTACAGCACAGGAGATACCCCTCGGGAGCAGGGACCTTCACTCAGTGATGGCCAAGCAATGACAAGCCATCAGGGGCAGGTGGGAGACAGCAGGATTTAACTCTGCTCCAGCAGGGGCACATGGGCACCTGGGTGGCTCAGTGGGTTAAAGCCTCTGCCTTTGGCTCAGGTCATGATCTCAGGGTCCTGGGATAGAGCCCCGCAACGGCCTCTCTGCTCAGCAGGGAGCCTGCTTCCTCCTCTCTCTCTGCCTGCCTCTCTGCCTACTTGTGATCTCTCTCTGTCAAATAAATAAATAAAATCTTAAAAAAAAAAAAAAAAAAACAACACCCTGCTCCAGCAGCCCCTCCCCATCTCTCTGGGCTCTGCATTAGCTCTTTCAGCTCTGCTGCAGGAGGCGGGGGTGGCGGGGGGGACCTACCTCCCACATTCCCCCTCTTCACCACTGCTCCACCTTGTTCCTCTGGTTGTTGCCTTGAAAGAGACCCCTCCCTTTGAGGTCAGCAACAGCGAGCCTCACCGGTGGGAGAGTCAGTTGCCCCATCCTCTGTTTTGCAAACCCCGGGGAACATCCTCTCTTCCTATTTGCTGCACCCCGTTTGCCATTTGGGTTGTATATTTCAGTCTGTCCCACAAGACCGCGAACGTTCCGGAATGGAGAAGCCACAGCTCCACCTCGGCTTCACCAAAGCATCTAAAATGGAAATCTTTTCAATCCCAAGCCTATAGTTGAGAAACAGGTGCAGACAAGTACGCAGCGAGTAAAAGAGCTGGTAGACGGCATGCCCTTATCCGAACTCACATCCCCCTCTGTGATCCCAGCTCTTCTGGAATACCCAAGCCGGCCTTCCACAGCTGAATGAGTGAGAGAATTAACGGCTGATCAAAGATACCCCTTAACAGCAACCCCTTCCTGTGCACCCGTGTGCTCCCGCTTTCTGAGGACACAGGTTGTCATAACTCGGCGAAGAATCCCGAAGTGGCCCCTCCAGGTTCTCGTTCATCGTACAGTTGGCCAATGTCCTGCACCAGATGGAGAGGGGCAGCTGGCAAACAAGCAGCTCAGCTCCGGTCTGCATGGGAGCTCCCACTAGGACTCCTGCCCCTGAATTCCATAGGATGCTTTTAGCCCCAGAATATTTTACTTGAAGACACTTCACTAGGTACTTGTCGGTCCCTTGCTCCTGAGAGAGCCCCGACGGGAACACTGGGGAACACTGCACGGGAAAACAAAGTCTGGGGCTCAGGTAGCTCGGGCGACCTGACAACTGTGGGCAGACTCCGGGGAATGGACTCAGCATCAGCTCCTGGAGTCTGCTTTTTCCCCCTCTGCTATGGTCTATTCCCCCGTAATTGCTGGAACCAGAAAGGACTTTCAAGATTGCCTAGGCTGCTGTTCCTTTTAAATTATCCTATAATCAGAAGCTTATTTCCCTGTCAGCTATCTTTGAGTCCTTCTGGTGTTGCCTAAGGAGAGAGTCCCACAGCGGTATTAATGTGCCTCTTACAAGTCTCTAAACATTTGCTATTTTTTTTTTTTAACAAAGAGAGAACAAGTATTGGGCACAGAGCCTTGGCAGAAAACAACGTCTAGTTACAAGTTAGCAACACTGGTTTGTTTTTGTATGCATTTTTACAGTTACCTTCTATTTATGGTGAGCGATAATATTTTACCATTGGTGTAGTGTTTTAAAGTTCCCATTATAAATACACACATTTCTGGGGGAGGGGGGAAGAGAGTCAATCTGAAGAAAAAGATTGTATAAATAATAGCTTAGGAGGCATGCAAGTACAGAACGAATCATGCAAATATGGAAATAACCCAATGTTCGGAAAATGCTGGTTAAGTCCAACCACCTATTTTGCAGGTGGAACGGAAGCCCAGAAAGGGTAAGTAGTTTGCCCGAGATTGCACACCCAGCTCCTGGCTCAGTTTTCCCCACTCTTCTCTGCCATGCATTATCTCCAAGAGTTCTCTCTGAATTTATTTTGCAACTGTTAGAGAAATGGCCAGCAAAGCATTCTGTGGATGGAAAGGGGCGTGAGGGTTGGGATTGGGGGGTGATGAGGGGCTGTGTTCTGGATCCCTCAATGTTGAATAGGCACCCCATGTTCCATAGGGGGTCACCGTGGCATCACTGGTTACTCATTGACTGAGCAGAGCTCAGGGAGAAACAGACCGTTAGGAGCTTCCAATACAGAGAACCGTCATAGATTATAAAACAGCATTAATAAAGACCACAGAGATCTACCTAAGGGAGGAAAATGAGTCTCTCTGCCTCTGTAAATAAATCCATGGCTTGCAAACAAAAACACGCCAGAAAAACCAACTGCAAGTGCACTCCTAGAAAAGGAGACCAGATGTCCCTGGAATCTTTTTAATTAAATTGTGAGTCAATTGCAAGCCAGAGGGTGGGGGGCTGAGGGGAGTGGAATTTTGCTTTCTAAGACTGCCAGATGCAAAGTCCAATTTCCAGGATAATATATCCAGGGTGGAGGAGACTTTCCAAAATTTAGTTACATATTGCCTAGCAACTGAGGAGATGAACAGCCATGGAGTTGGGGGGCCTGGGGTGATGCGTTAAAGATGTTGACGCCCCAGGTTGGAGGATCCACATTGACATCAGGCCGTGGTCAGGCGCCACAGGAGGCAATTTCCATTACGTAAATGGTGAGCCTCATTCTGCTCTGTTTCCCTTGGGCTCACCAACCCAGCCCCCTGGCAGAATTAGGACCCTGCCATCTCATTTTTCACAATCGAAGCATCTTTTTTTTTTTTTATTTTTGTATAAAGTAATAGATATTAAAACTCTCCTGCCAAGTGAAACCATAACTATGAACAGCTTGGTACATATATTTCCAGAATTTTATGTTCACAGCTAATCTCTCTCTGACCTAAATGAGACATTACTACATACTGTTCTGTAGTCTGCCTTTCCCCCTCCCCCCACCCTCTAATATATGGTAGATGTCCTTTCTTTTTGTTTTTTACTGAACTATAACAAACATAGAGGGAAATCCACCAACAATGAAACTGCCACTGAGGACAATACTTGGACCATTACCAGCCTCCTCCTTCCCTGGTACTTGCTTACCCCATAATTCCCTATATCCCCTCCCCCTCCTGATCACTAAGCCCTTCTTTCTCTCCAAGAAAAAATTGTTCTCCTGACTTCAAATATATATTAGGTTTGCCTGATTTTGAGCTTCATATTATAGAAGGAATCAAACACTATTCCTTGGTGTCTGGCTTATTTGCTCAACATTTTGTAGGAATCATTCATGTAGTTCTGTATAGTTATAGTTCATTTTTATTTTATAGTACTCCAATGTGTGGTTATCTAATAATTGGTGGATCCATTCCAGGGTCGATGAAATTTTAGGTTGTCTCCAATTTGGGACCATTACAAATAGAGATGCGTTCTGCATTCCTTTTGGTACACTTGTAAAGACCCTTCTCTTGGGCATATATTCATGAGTGAAATTGTCATTTCTCTATAACATCTGTACCAATTTATATTCCCAACATCAGTTTGTGGGGGTTCCTAAATTCATCCTTTTTAATGTCTGCATCATGTTTTTACCACATGGATATATTTGTGGGTTTCTATTGATGGAAATTTGTATTGTTTCTAATTCTACACATTTTTATTAGAAAAAAATAATGCTTCCATGAATATCTTTTACATTTATATTTGAGCTTATGGATTTATTCCTTAGGATGAACTCCTGGGAGCAATATTTGGGGGATCAAAGAGAATATGTATTTTCAATTTGTGTATTTCCAGGTTTCCTGAGTTTATTTCCTGGTTTCCTAAAGTTAATTTCCTACAACTTCATGATCTTCTTGGGTGTTCCTGATGGTCATCCTTCTGCTTGCTTCCTTGAACGCATTCTGTTGTCAATTGTCCCATAAAGTGTGGGCCCCCTAGAACTGGACTTTGATCTCCTGGGGCAGCCTTGAATAGATGGGGTGAAGAAGTGGGGTCGAGAGGTGCCATATTAGATAGGGATCACAGTTCACAAAATTCTCCTTCCCCAAGCCTAGGAAGGAGCCAGTCTCTGAAATATGCTTCTTGAATTTTGATTGAACCTCTCGATAGCTTAGAGCACACCACCTTGTTGCCAAAGAACATGATTCATTTGGATCCCAGTGATTTCTGGATGTGCGGTCTTTTGGACATATCAGTCATGTGGGGAGAAAAGACTAGATCATGTGAATGCTGACATTCAGACATACATTGAGAGCCATATGGCCAACTACTATTCTAGACGTTGGGTATCCAGAGACCACTGACATCTGGGAGACAGAAACTTAGAGCAAAAAGTCTGTAATGGAGAAATGACATGCTCTATGAGCCCAGAGGAGGTAACAAATACTTCCAGCAGCAATGGAAAAGGCTTCACGGAAATTCATAAATTTGCTGCTACACCTGGGCCAGGCTGGATGGGATTACTCAGCTTGAAATGGGATAGGATACTGTCATTAACTCCTCTTTCCTGACCCCGTCCAATGCAGCAGAACCTGTAGAGGGAGGCTCTAGTTAGGTTTTTACAATAACCCGATATAGTTATTTATTGTGTTCCCCCATTACTCAGGGGACGAAGACTCAAAGAGAATCCAATTAACTTGCCAGGACTGTGCAGCAAGGACCAGGACGACCAGAAACTATTTCCAACCAATCCCGAGAACTAGATTCTTCTCATCATTCACAAGGCATTTTAACAAAAAGCAAAACAAAGCAAGGCTCTCCGCCACAGGTCAAAGCCATGGGGCTTCCCTCCCTCTGCTCACCACTGCCTTCTCACATGTAGAGAATTCCATGAGGAGAAGCTCCACAAGAGAGACAGGAAAGTACAGAGAAGGATGTGACCTCTGTTTTACCAGAGATCTGGCACCTTCTGAAAGCAGAGCAGGGACATGGAACGTAAAGAAAGCCACACTAATGGCTTCTTCTCAAGGAGACTTACGTAAGTGGCAAAGCTGAGACTTGAACTCACAGCTCCTGGTTCGTCATTTTCATGCAAGAAAGTCATTGAAACTGTTTGCTTTTAGCAAGAGCCAGGGACATTTTTTTCTCCAAGCTATTGAAGTAGTATGGATAGCTATCCGTATCCATCCATATGGATATGGATGAAGTAGTATGGATATATATTTATATACTAATTAAATTTCACTTATTTATTTGATAACTATAGGAAAGGTCGGCAATTTATTTATTTATTTATTTATTTTTGGCAATTTATTTTTTAATTTATTGCATGTCTGTGTATGTGCGCGCGCATGTGTGTCTGTGTGAATGAAGAGGGTAAATATCTCAAACTTATTAGATGAATGGTCTTTGTAGCAACTATTCATTTCCACCATTGCACCATGAAAGTAACCTAGGCTAATATTAAAATGAATGAGTGTGTCTGTGACTGTGTCCAAAAAAAGAAAAATTCATTTACAGAAACAAATGGCATAAGCATAGGGTAGCCACATGCAAAAGAATGAAGCGGAACCCTTACCGCAAACCAAATACAACTACTTTAAAAATGGATTAAAGACTTAAATATAAGGCCTGAAACTATAAAATTCTAGGAAAAAATGGACACAAAATAGATATGTATGACCTGAAATTAGGCAATGGATTTTTAGATACGACGCCAAAAGCGAAAGTAACCAAAGGGGAAAAAAAAATAGATAAATTGGACTTCATCAAAATTAAAAATTTTGTACTGCAAAGGAGTATCATTAAGAAAGTGAGAAGAATCCACAAAATGGGGGGCTGGGGAAATTGTAAGCCAAATATCTCATAAGGGGCTTGTATCCAAAATACATGAAGAAACCTACAATTCAAAAATGAGACAACAAGTAACCCAGTTAAAAAACGAACACAGGATCTGAAGAGACATTCCTCCAAAGAAGATGCATAATAGTCAATACGCCCATAAAAAGATCCTCAATAGCACTGGCCATCAGGGAAATGCACATCAAGACCTACAATCAGATATCACTTCATACCCACTACCTTGGCTATAATAAAAAAGACCAAGAACAGCGAGTGTGTGTGGGGGGGGGGGGGGAATGTAGGGAAATCAAAATCCTCAGATACTGCTCCTAGAAATGTAAAACGGCACGGTTGTTTTGGAAATTAGTCTAACAGTGCCTCAAAAAGTTACACATAGAGTTATTGTGACCCCTTTCCACAAGAAATAAATATACACATCTAAACAACACTCGTGCATGACGGTTCATAGTAGCATTATCCACGAGAGCCAAAATATTCATCATTGATGAATGGATAAAGGAAATGTGGTATATTGGGGCACCTGGGTGGCCCAGTTGGTTAAGCATCTGCCTTCAGCTCAGACCATGATCTGTATGCTCTCTTTCTCTCAAATAAAAACCTTAAAAAAAAAAAAAAGGAAATGTGGTATATCTATTTAATGGAATACTATTCAGCCATAAAAAAGGAACAAAGTACATTATAACATTGGTATAGCTCGAAATCAATAGGCTAAGTATGAGACCCCCAGTATGATTCTGTTTATATGAAACACCAGGATTAGGCAAATCTACGGAGACAGAATTCAGATTAGTGGTTGCCTAGGAATGGGGATGAGGGGTGAGGGGTCAGAGGAAAATAGGGGGTGACTGCTAAGGTTGGGGGGGGGTTCTTCTTGGGATGCTGAAAAAACTCTTAAGTTGATTAGGGTAATAGTTCCACAACCCTGTGGTTATACAGAAAACCACTGAACTGGATGTTTGAAATCAGCGAATCATAAGCAATGTGAATTAGATCTCAATAAAGCTGTTATATTGCAAACAGCTAAAAATTAGATGGCAGGCTGTGTTTGGCCTGAAGGCTGTAGTTTTCCAACCCCTAATTTACAGGATGCCAGGTAGAGTGCTGGATGGGGAGGACAGAGAAGGGAAAAGGATGCACACCCCCGCTCTGATAGAGCATACAGAGTCTAGCGGCAGAGACCAGAGTGGAACGCGGAGTTATTTCTAACCGGTACACAATTAGAAAACGTAACAGGTGGGGCGCTGGGCGGCTCAGTCAGTTAAGTGTCCCACTATTGATTTCGGCTCCGGTCATGATCTCAGGGTCGTGAGACTGAGCCCTGCTTTGGCTCTGTGCTCTGTAGGGAGTCTGTTTGAGATCCTCTCTCCCTCGCCCTCTACCCTTCCCCCTTCCCAAATCAATCAATCAATCAATCAAGCAATCTAAAAAAAAAAAAAAGAAGAAGAAGAAATTGTAACAGGTGCTTTAAAGGAAACAATGCGGGAAAGAGAGGAACAATAGGGTCCAGGAGAGCCTGGAGGCCATGATGAGGACTTCCGGTGGGTTGGTTGGTTATTTTCCCCCTAAGTGGTTGATCGCAGGCTCTCCCCGGCTGCTGTTTGCAGAATGAGTGGGGAGAGGGCAAGCGTGGACACAGACCAGCAGGAAGCTGGATGGAGTGAGAGGTATCTGGACGGTAGGACAAGAGGTCATGATGCCGCTTGGACTTGGAGGGGTCGGGGGGTGCGGGGGAGAAATCAAGCTGCTTCCCCAGTTGTCTGGCTGCAGCAGCTGATGGAGTGTCATTTTCTGAACAGATTTATTGAAGTGGGTGGTGTGTGAGGAAAAGCCTAGACCCAAACCTCTTCGAAAGAGGGAAAGGGAGGTACTAATTTATCAGTTCTCGCTAGGGGAGGGCCCAACTGTCGACAACTCTCAGAACTTACAGTCCCCATCTTGACACCTGCAATCCATTCCCACACTTACCTCGTGGGGTTATCACGAGATTCCAGGAGAGAGTATTTGTAGAGTGCTTGGGAGAGTACTTAGTCTACGTAAGCTCAATATACACGCTAAGCAAAACGCACGGGTAGCCTCAGAATGGCAAAGAGTCTGCCTCAGGGGGGGAAAAGAGGAGCCAGGAGACCTTCCCCGGGGTAAACTGTCCCGGCCTGCGGCCCACAGTCATGCCTCAGTTTCCTCCCCTGTAAAGTGAACCGAACTGTACCTAGTCATCGCCAGCATTCAGTGAGTCCATACACACCAAGTTCTAGAGCAGCGGCTGCCCAAGACATGTCTGTCACCCTACTCCCGGATTTGGGGCAGGCCCTCACTAAAGGCGGGGGGCACGATGCCTTGTCTTGCCAGGTGGTGTCTGCTTGAAGAAGTCAGGGCCCCTGCTGGGGCTGGGAGCTGGCTCTCCTCGTGTGAGAAATGTGGGGGTCAAGGGTCAAGGGCAGAGCGACAGTCCCTCCCTCTGTCCCTTCCTTCCTGAAGGCATATGAACCCCCAGCACTCTGCTTCGGGCTCTCGCAGAGAGAGGCCAGGTCTGCGGCCCGAGGTCACTTCTGGCTCTTACCCCTGAGAGGGAGTCTGACTCTGGGTGGGGCTGGGACGCCTGCTGAGGGTCAGCGTCTCAGTCAGCTCATCTGGGACAGGAAGGAGGCAGGGTCAGACCGCAGCAGGTCACCGCTTCGGAATAATTAAAAGTGCACGACAAACGGGAACGATTTGGGGCAGCCCTTGAAGAAATAACACTGTTGGAAGCTAACTGCTGCAACAAGGCAGCAAGGCGCCGGCCACATCCCCTCTGGCATCCCCCCCCACCCCCCCCAGTGTCAGCCCAGCCTCCTTCCTGCTTGCTAAGCTTAACTTGCTGCCTTTCCCAGTCTCCGGGGTGGACAGTGTGGGAGAGGACCCAGAAGGGCAGGGAGTGGCTGGGAAGGAGGGAGAAGCGTGTGTGCGATGCTTTTCCCCAGCACAGACTTCCCTTGCTCAGGATTAGGATGGATCCCCTGTGCCTAAGGCCCCTCCTCTCCCCCCCACCTTTCCATCCTTCTCTTAGAGCAGCCTCCTCCTCGCTAAGGAAGGGACTTCTGGGTTCTCAGAGCCCACGGAGGAGGAAGACTCGGCTGCCAGAATGATGGGGTAGCGGGAGAAATGGCCACAGGAAAGAGGGAGGCTGATGAATTACGCATGGCGAGAGGGGATGGTAAACAGTCCCCGGATGGCTGAGGAGCTGCTGGCAGGCAGCAGCAAGGGGAGGCTGGGCGCTGAGTCACGGCAAAGGGGGTGATTAGTCTGTCAGCTGTGCCCACCTCTAGGTGGGGTGAGGTTTTGGGCTGAGTCACACTCTGCAGAGGGAAAGAGAGGAGCATGGACCCCAAAAGGACCAGGGAGGGAGTGCATATTCCTGATGAGCCTCACTCCTGCTGTTTTGAGAACCTCTTCTCCTTGGCTTGCAGGCTCCGTCCCCCTCCCTAGCCCCTCTCCAGGTGTCTCACCACTGAGACTTTACTCCCCCCAGCAAGGAGGAGATGTAAATAGTCCTCTGTCGCCTCCCGTGTGTGTCTGAACTTGCCTTGTGGGCAACCTCTGAGCCCAGCCCGAGAATCTTGAAGTTGTGCCAGGAATGGGACTGACTGATGATAGGCCACAGAGCATAGAGCCATAGAGACCCAGAACAAAGGGAAGCCAAGAGCCCACAGACAGCCTGCAGCAAGGGTTGGTCTGAATGGGCAGGGCAGAGAGATGTTAATGGAGATGAGACAGCAATCAGAGATACCAAGATGGTTGGATGGGTGGGTGGGTGGATGGATGGAAGGAATGATGGATGGGGGAGTAAATGGATGGATGGGTGGGTGGATGGATGGATGGATGGATGGATGGATTCATTCATTCATTCATTCATTCATTCATTCATTCATTCACCAGTAATGGTTACTGAGTACTACTATATATGAAGGATTCCTCCCAATACCAGGAATACAGGAATCAGCAAGACAGTTGTGATATTTATTCTCATGGAATAGTGTGATGGGGAAACAAACAAAATGCAAGTCAGCAATTAACACACCTGCTGACTCTAGATAATAAGTGCTTAGGAAAAACAGGATGGGACTCGTATGACTGACTAGGCAAAGGACTGCTTAAGCTACAGTGGTTTGGGAAGACTGCCTCGGGCAGGAGACAAGGGAGCTTCTATTGGGCACGTGAACCAGGAGGAGAGATCCCGTGAAGGGCCTGGGGCGGGGAGGGGCTCGGCACACTCAGCATGGCAGAGAGGCTGCGAGGGCTGGAGTGAAGCGGTAGGAGAAGGTGGCAGGAGGTGAGGTGGAGTGCTCGAAGGGCCAGATCAGGCAGGACAAGGTGCAGACGCTGGGCAAAGTGCTTTCCAGTGCTGTGCAAAGCTCTTGATGATTTCCCATGGACCGCGACCTCTTGTGTATGAGGGCAGATCTCAGGGAAGAAGCGAATGCAAGTATTTAGCCAGAGCCTGCAGACTAGCCTCCGAGTTGTAAGAACATCAAAACACTTGAGGACAAAGACTGAAAGGAACATTGATGAAGACCGTTTGTATGCTGGAGATTCATATACATGGTCCCTTTGGATATTTATAACAATTCTCATCGCAGAGGAGCCCAACCAAACTCAGAATTAACGAATATGCCCACCCCGGAAGTCCAGGCAGGACTTGATCTCTGACCCAGAGCCCATGACCTTAATCACTGGTCTCCACTTGCGAGACCTGGAGGGCATATTTAAGACCTTGCCTGGCAACTTGTGCCTCTGACCCATAGGAGGAGAGGCTAGACCATGACGATACAGCTAGTTGATGGTTGAGCGGAGCCGGAACGAAGGCCGAAATCTTCTAACTTGTGGGGTGGGGTTCTCTCTCACGACACCCTTGGCAGCCAGAAGAATGTGGCATCATTCCCATGCCCTCACTTAATCCCGTGTGACCCTGGACACATTGCCTCACCTTCCTGAGCCTCAGAATCCTTACCCGTAAAATGGAGTATTCGTATCGATTTCAGTCTTTAGAAGGATTGTTGTAAAGACTAAAGGTTGTAACACTCTATGCAAAGGCACCGGAGGCAATGCTTTATAGGATATATAGTATATTTAGTATATTTAGTATATCTAGTATATCTAGTATATATATATATATATATATACACACACACATACATATACATAAATCTGTTCATGGTTCACCCCGCCCCCTGGCACACGTTAATTCCAAAGGACATGAGAATCCTGTGTGCCCACGACAGCCCCTGGAAGCTTTCCCTTTGGAAGAGGGTAACCTGGGGCTCAGCCTCCCTCCTATGGGCCAGTGGCCGCTGACACTTGGGAGAGAGGACCTTGAATCTATGTCTTAGCCAGGCAGCTGGGCTCTCCCCCACTTAACCAGTTCCTGCCCATTCTCTTCCACGTTGACCTCTTTTTCAGTCTTTCCTGCCTCATAAGACTTTCTAACTAATGGTCTGAAGATCAGGGCGTTAGCACCCCATCTTTGGGTTTGGGCCCTCCTCAGTTCTTATTATCAATCACACTGTACTTGACTTTGCCCCTGCCCCCAGGCTTGGATTGACGGGGACCCCTAAATTTGACCATATGGGCAGGAGGGATGGAAGGGCCACAGGTCTCGGCTTCGGGCAGAGTTGCCAGATCAAATACAGGACACTGTTAGACTTGAATTTCAGATAGACAGCAAATCAATTTTTAGTGTATCTAAAATATACCAAAAATGTTGCCTCTTCAAAATATGAATGTGACTAGGTATTCTGCATTTTTCTTTGCCATACCTACTGAGCCTAGCCTCGAGTCAACCATTCTTCCCACAACCTTGAGCCTCGGTTCCGGGGCCGTGCAAAGCTCTTGATGATTTCCCATGGACCGCGACCTTTTGTGTATGAGGGCAGATCCCAGATAATGGCTTACCCGGGACTGCACCTTGCAGCCCGATCCGACAGGTATGTCTCCACTCGCCGGGGACTGAGCCGCACAGAGTAACCCAGGCACTCTGACGCTGTCTTCCTGTTACCATCCCAGTGGCCCTGGGGTCTCCCCGCACCCCTTTGTGGGCCGCAGACAACTCTCGCGCCCACCTTCTCCCGGTTAGCCACTGTGAGTGCTGTGTGGCCTGCTGCTGGTCGCCACACGCTCTCTGGGGGAGCCTGCCATCAGGCAAAGCAGCTATTTCTAAGTCTTGCCCCTCCTAACCAGCAGTATTTACATCCTGTGAAAATGAACTGCCCTCTTCCCCTCTGCCCTAGACCAAGCCCTGACCACAGCTCGTCTCTGAGCTCCGAGAGAATAGGCATCGTGTATCTAAGCCAGTGCGTACCCTATTCCCCATCAGCTGACGGCACCAGGCACACGGCCCCCGTTAGAACACATGCGGAATAAATGAAAACAGAATGGGGAACTGAGGCTCTGAGGTAGCTGGGACTTGTTATTATTTTTATTATTGAAAGTAGAAATCCCCCTGATTGATGCGCAGGGGTGAAGAGAATACGGTTGGCCAATTTCGCCCGGATCACCATTCTGCGGTCCTCTCCACACAGGCATTTTTTATAACCATACAAATAAGCACATATAAAATAGGTAATTCCTTTGGCAATAGAGCCTCAAGGTGGAAGATGTCCCAAAAGAGTGAAAAAAGGACACACGGAGAGAAAGGGTAGGTAGGATTTCGGCCGCTGCCCCACATGGCAGAGTGTTCCTAGACGGATTCTCTGTCCCCAGCGCCTGCAGGGAGCTGTCCTCGGGTTAGTCACGCCCAGGCTTCTGTTCCAGAGCCTCCTCCCGCCCTGGCCCTGCCTTCCCTGGCCCTAGCTGTGTGCTGAAAAGATGCTTCGTGAATGAGCCAAACCTAAATCCTTGGTCACTGAATTCATCCCAACCACAGTAACCCGGCCCACAGCAAAATGATTAACTGGGTGGATTTTTTTTTTCCTTTAAGAATAATCCCCTTGAAAGAGCAAAGGGCTCAAGAGTGAGTGATTTAATCCTAGCTTTTACAATACCACTAAACGGAGAGGTCTCTTAATTCCAGTAAAGAGCAGCGAAATCTTACTGATTATCCCAAGAAAAGAAAAATGCTTAAATCGGGGAACAAAGGCTCAACTGTGTGTGTCTTAAGAAATGAGGGAGTCATCTGACATCAGGCGTATTTAAAATAAACATGAAATAATTAATAACGGGCCAAATGAGCAGTAGAGGCATGTCAGTCCAAAAATGTGGGGCCAAGGTTCAGATGACGCTGGTACTTACCGGCTTACCGTGTTATCTTTACAGCTTGGTACCTCAGTTCTCCTCTGTAAAATGGCACTAACGTTGTGACCTTCCCTAACTCATTGGGTCCTGAGAGAGTAAAGTGAGACAGGAAATGTGCTCCCTCTACTCCTGGAGGGGCGGGGGTCTCATTGTCACCCACACATGGAATCCCCTGCCTGGGAAGGCCCTGGGGACATCACCACTGCGGGTACCTAGGACATACCTGGCTGGTCACCTAGTATCTGCCACGTGGTTAGGAAACAAGACTTCGACGATCTTTCAAGCCAGAATATCCGCAACTAAGCAAATGTTTTAAAAGTAACAAACAAAACAACGATAAGAACACAAACGCCGTAGTAATTTATAGTTTTGAGCTTCCTCTCTACCAACCACGTGCCAGGGATCAGTACTTCATTGCAAACTATCTCTGTCCCTTTAACAACAGCCTGGGGTGGGGGAGGGGGGATTACTCTTCCCATTTTATAGATGAGGAAAGTGAATCAGAATAGTTAAGTAAGATGTCCAGGGTCGGGTTGCGCGGCACAGCCCTTTGCCTAATAAAAGCCTCGTAAATATCCTGTCTCAGACACCCTATAGCTTTACGCCCTCGGCAATCCTTTGTTGAGCACCTACTTTCTGACCATCGCTGCATTAGGCACAGGGACTGCCATGGGGAAAGATGTGGGAAACCTGCAGTCCCCTGCCAGAGCTCACTGTCCGGCTGTCGTTAAACTTGGGATCTGAACCAGGTCTGCTTCTCATGCTCATTTGGATGGGCAAGGAGTAGAGTAAACCCAGTCCAGCCCCACAGGTAAATGGTGGTACCCGAAGGTTCTGGAGCATTCATGGACTTGAACACACTTGATTCTCTGTGTACTTGGCTGAGAACTGCAGCCTCCCTTGGAATGTCCTTATTATCCAGTGGCCCCTGTGTTGGACTTGGGGTCGGGATTTCATATCAATTCATGTTACTTTTGCTTTCCTGAGCCAGGAAGTAGAGCTCTCCATGATTTCTAAGCTCAAAAGATTCCAGAGGTATGCACATTACCACAGCAAACGCGAACGCCTATCTCAACAGATCAAAATAGGTAATTGATGCTCAGGAGATCAAGGTCATTTCTTGATCATTTTTATTCTTTCCCACCTGACCTTGGACAGTATCCCTCATCCGCATACCAAGTCCAGTTCTGATGAATGAATGAAAGCGTGGTGGGGCAACAGACTGAGCTCCACACAAAGACCAGACTTTGTCTCGGGCTCTATCTAACCCTGTAACTCACATGAGCGACTTTGTACCCAGGAAAAACCAGGCAGAAGGTTAGGTAGTTAGTTGCCTCCCTGTGATGGGAGGTTAAGTCGGGGCAAATGAAGCAGGGGTCTCATCAAGTACAGGAAGATTCCAAAGCCTTCCCTTTCCAAAGACTTTTGCTGGACAGTCCCATCTACTGGCTGGTCTTGAGAACCATCATCCCCCCCACAAGGCTGAGCCCCAAAGTTGTTCTAGCCCTATATTCCTCTTCCCAAGCTCATGCCAGCTTGTC
The DNA here is from genome assembly GCA_028533885.1 of Nasua narica. Classification (NCBI taxonomy): domain Eukaryota; kingdom Metazoa; phylum Chordata; class Mammalia; order Carnivora; family Procyonidae; genus Nasua; species Nasua narica. Next base: position 33,292,026 of record CM052804.1, on the reverse strand, counting down.
TGCTAGCCGTCCCCCAGGAACAGTCCACGGTACCACAGACCCCATGAGAACAAGACTCAAGGCTTAACACTTAAGACAGCACCTCCCTGCCCCCCAACCAGCAGCTCTTTCCGTATTCTGTATATTAATCGCTGGACCATTATTTTGTAAAACAAGAACAAAAACCAAACCCCAGTTCACAGGTGATCTCGCACGTGTATTCTAGGCACTATGTACTATCTTCCCACCATTTTTTTTTTTTTAACAGATGGGAAAACTGAAGCTCATGTAGGTAAAGTAACTTGCTCTCTGTCACATCATTAGTGTAAGAATTGGGATTCAAATCCAGGCCGTGTCACTCCAGGGCCGATGTGTGGGCATAAGACCGTCCCTCGTTGCAGGCACTATGCTAGGCCTCCTTTGTGAGCAACCCCACAGTGGTCAGCCCCCTGCCTTGCTCTGCCCTTCTCGGCTTCAGGAGGCTGACCTCTAGGCACCATGCCGTCTGAGCTCCCTTGCCCTCTGGCTGAAGGTTGGGTATGGTCAATGGGTGATCAGAAGGTTGGGAGGGAAAAAGATGGGGATATTTACCCTCACGCCCTGTTTCCTCCCTACCTCGCTGGTACTAGTGGGAGCTGAGTTCTATGGTGACGACTCCTCCAAGGGGCTGGCGACACCATTTCCTTACCTTCTTCCGCCATCCCAGAGCCAGGAATAATTTCCCGTCTCATCTGCGCTGGATGCTTCTCCACAGTTGCTGTTTCCCTTCTCCCTGCTCATACCTCTGTAAGAGTTCTTTCCCTCTCTTTCCTGCAGGAATCCATTCCAATTTCAAACCTCAGTGTCCCCTCTGCCCTCTCCCTTCCATCACATCTCCTCTCCCAGCCTTCTGAAGGCCTGGGAAGGCCACCAGCCATGGATCTAGCGTTTCATTCTTCTTCTCTCTTCCTGCTCCTCTGACACTATCCATCAGCTGCCTGCCTGGCTTCCCCACACACAGGCTCTTAGACCTCCAATGGATCTTCCACGGCAGGCAAAGCCCGCCCCGCCAAGCCCAGATTCACTCCTCTACTTGCCTCTTCAAAACCTTCCAATGGCTCCCTAAAGCCCAAAGAATAAAATCAAACTCCAAAACCAAGAGTAGGTCTAATTCATTTTTGTATTTCTCTCAGGGCCTTGCCTATATTCAGTATAGGTGGTGCCGAGTGAAGAAAGCATTATCGTTATTTGTGAAGTTCCGAAAGGTGTGCAGCACGGGGGGCACAGAGCCGTGGCGAGAGCATCCTCAAAGATTCTGTAATCTCCACCAGCGTTGCCATCCCCGGGGGAGCAGTTTCAAATGCTCTTCCTAGCCCTCTCTACTTGCCGTTGATTCCTATTCAGCTCCACTGCCTATACGCATGGAGGAGTTTGGGGCCTCTCTCCTTCCACTGCAGGAGGCAGGACTGTGCAGTGGTTAGGAGCACAGGCTGGGGTCTAGCTGCCTAAGTCCAATACAAAGTCTATTTTCCCAGGCCCCTGGGTGGCTCAGTCAGTTAAGTGTCCAACTCTTGATTCTAGCTCAGGTCATGATCTCAGGGTAGTGGGATCGAGCCCCGCGTCAGGCTCCCCACTCAGTACAGAGACTGTTTTGCCCTCTCACTCTCTGCTCCTCCCCCTGCTCGCTCTCTGGCTCTCTCACTCTCTCTCTCAAATAAATAAATTAATAAAATCTTTTTTAAAAAAAAGTCTATTTTCTTCCCTGCAAAACTGGGATAATAGTTCCCACCACACAGGGTTTTGAGAGGATTAAATAAAGTACGAAGCCCGGTACTGAGAACAAACAAAGCTCTCAAAAATGTGAGCAGGTGTTTCCATCGGCCCTATCATAAGACAGGATTATTCTATGACATACTACTATGTCTATCGTCTAAGCTATGTGCTTGGAGAAGTGCTAGTTTGTAGACGATTTTATTGAGACCTCCCCCGTATGAGATGTTTTATGAGCTTTGCTTTGCAGAAGAGTGACACGCAGAGAGGTTAGGTGTCTTGCCCAAGATCACACAGCAAACAAATGCTGGAGTTGAGACTGGAATATGGGACTTCTGATTCCCAAACACACTGTTTTATGTGCTATGTTCAATGTACTATGATCAAAAGTCATTTATTCTTCAAGGCCTAGCTCAAATGCCCCTTCTCTCATGAGACCTTCCTCAATTTCTTGGGAAGGATCCACTAATCTTTCTGCTGCAGTCTCACTTATGGACCTGCTCCGAGGAACTGAATTTCGTTGTGTGTTATGCTTGGGAATGTGCATTTCTGGTTCTGAGTGCTTCCAGAACATAACTGGCATGATAGTCACAGGACAACAAGACAAGGTGGGATCTCAGGGACCGTCTCAGTACCTTGCATAGAACAGACGGGAAGGCAATAAATGCACAGTAGGGTTTATGAGTCAGGACAAATTACCTGTGTCATAGTAACAAACAGCCCCTCCAATCTCAGTGGCTTTCAGAAACAAAGGTTTGTTTCTTCCTCATCTAATATTGTCCTTGGAAGTCGACTGGAGCTCAGCTGCATGTCCCCTTTAGTTTGGGACCCTGGCTGAAGGAAGAACCCTGACTCTATCACTGATCATCTCATGGAAGATGGACAGAGGAAAGATGGCATAAGATAGGCTGGCCCTTCTGGCTTCAGCTTGGAGGTGATACACATGATTGCATCCCAATCCCATGGGACAAGGCAGGACACATGGCCAGTCCTGATGTCAGGGGCAGGGCTATAACTTTCATTCTGAGAAGGGCTCTGATTATGGAGAAGTCTGATGTATCAGAGAAAACAAGCAGTGGATCCATTTAGAAGGAAAACTGGCTCCACTTAGAAGGAAATGGATACCTCATTATGGAAGGTCTACCGCAAGGCAAGGAGTACCTTACACACATCTATGGGCGGTGTGGGGCTACGCATCACTGTTTCATGTCTACCAAATCCAAGGCTTCAAGAAGTTAAGAAATTACATTAAGATCATCCAGATAGTAACGTAGTAGGACCCAGATTTAACTTGAGTCTAACTCCAAAGCTCCCTTTCTCCTAAGTCACACTGTTCTTTTTGCTTTTTAAGGCTTCTAATTAGAAAGCATTCCTCCTTTTACAAGAAATGGAGTAAACTTACTACTCAAGAGTCATCCCTGAAACAGGGGTGGGTCTTGGCATCATCAGCTAGACGTGTGGACTCCCAGGCCCTGCCCCAGCCCTACTGAATCAGATTCTGCATCTTTGGGGTGCCTGGGTGGCTCAGTGGGTTAAAGCCCCTGCCTTCGGCTCAGGTCATGATCTCAGGGTCCTCGGATCGAGCCCCGCCTCGGGCTCTCTGCTCAGCAGGGAGCCTGCTTCCCCCCTCCCCCCACCTGCCTCTCTGCCTACGTGTGATCTTTCTCCTCTCTGTCAAATAAATAAGTAAAATCTTAAAAAAAAAAAAAGATTCTGCATCTTACCAAGACCCTCAGGTGCTCTGACGGCACATTCACACCTGAGAAGCCCTGATGTAGAGGCCAAAGGAAAATGCAGACGTTCTCTCCAGGCTGGAATCGAGTAGCTGTCTGTGGTGCTGACCACTGTTGAAGGCTCATCATGTTAATTTTTGTAGAAACGGGAGAAAATGCCATAGCATCTGCTATTTTGCACCATGTGGGAGCAGCATTAACAGGCGCTGCCAAAAGCCCATGACCTTAAATGCATCTTCCCACATTTCTCACCATTGACTCGTTCATTAACTCAGTCAGTGAACTTTGGTCTCCATGCCTGCTACAAACCAGGAACTATTGCCCCAGGCTGGAACAAAACACGGGTCGTGACAAGCACTGGCACTCGAGTGGAGGGAGACGACATGCAAGCAGATACTGACAGTCCCGTGAAATTATACTTTGAGAGCCCCCAAAAAGAAGGCACTACAGACCGTCTTGTGGTGTCAGGGAAGGCTTCCTGGAGGTGGCAGTCTTTACGGTGTGAACAGGAGTTTGCTATGCAAGGGCTCCAGTGGGCCTGGCAGCTTTCAGGCAGCACCTGGCAGTTCAGTTCACTGAGGCAACAAAGAAATACAGAATATGACCGGTGCTTAGGGTTGGAAGGAGGAAGGGTGAGGTCTTCAGTGCTCCTAGGTAGAGTGTCTGGAAGACTGAATTGTAGGAGCCTGATGGGATGTGGAGGGAGACACTCTGGTCAGAAATAAAGTATGGGGCCAGCCCCCCTCTAAGCCTCTTGGTTTCGACCATCTGTAGGCTCAGGCCTCTCCCTGTTCCTGAGCTAATCTAGAGGAGGGTAGATAGCATTTCCAGTGAGACCTATAGTTTATTTTAATGTGCATAATTTTAATGTAATGCAAGTTTCATGTTTAAATATGCTTTATATAATGTATTAATGTTTAGATGTATACACATGAGCTATGTAATGGTATATACAAATATATATCCATGACCCTCTGCATCTTAAAGACCCATGACTTCCTCAGTTGAAGCCATGAAATCTGTCCTACCTCCTAACCCTACCCCCCACCTGCCCTGGATCCCAGTTTGGTTCAGGGGCAAGGGCAAAAAGCATACAGCTAGCGACAAGGAACATCAGGAAGGCGTGGACCAGAAGGGGAGACAGCTGTTGAAGTGTGACATTAGGAGGAGCAGAAGGAGGTGGGGAGCAGGGTGAGGGTAAGACACTCTTGAGGCACCGAGGGGACAGAGGAGTTAGTCGCCTGTCCCCAAGCCTCTGAGTCACAAGCGATAATGTAAGTGCCCCTGGATACAGAGGCAATTAAAGTACAATTAACCTCCCTGAACAGCGGTTCTAAGTGCATGTCAGATGAAGATCTGCAGATCATTAAATATGCAGGTGGCTGAGTGGAGGGACCACAGAGGGGGAGAAGAAAAACCTTCCTCTGAGCTCTCAGGTACGCTTTGGTGTTCTCTGTCACAATCTGTCCCCCGGGCAACTAGGGCAGGAGACCGCCGCACTGCATCGGGGAAGCAGAGACACAGAACATTCTCCCACCTCCCCAACCCTTCCTCCCCAGGCCCGGCCCTGGGAACAGACTCAGCAACTGCAAATTCATGTTGCTGAGTCCAAATGCTTCTGACATGGGGAGGAGCGGGAGGGAAGCCACTCCTGACAGCTGCCTCCGAGGAGACCGCTCAGTTTATGAAATTAACAGGGTCTCTGTTGTAGCGAGCGCCCTGGAGAATGAAATGCCAAATGGATCCGTTTCATGGAACCTGAGACTGATAAATTTTCAGAGCTGCAAAGCTCCTTGGAGAACATCTGGTTCGACCTCCCTCATTTTTCAGATGAGGGACCTGTAGCCCAGAGATAGGAAATGACTTCCCTACAGTCACAGTTGCTCCCGGAAACTCAAAACTAAGACGACCCGAATGATGGCAGGCGGATTCGCTCCGTAATTTATCACTTCTTCATGTTCAGTGTTCTTTATATTGAATTTACTTTTGATAAGGAGTACCTGCAATCTCAGAGGTAATTTACTGTGAAAGATAATTCTTAAGATTTCCCATCATTATTAACATTGACTTGAATTATGTCGCATTTTATATTGGAACATGGGTTTAATTTAACCCACGGCAAACAATTCTCTCAGTTGAAAAAAAAAAATAAAAGGAAAAAACAAAAAACACTCCTTTCCACAATGAGACAGCAGCCTGGCTTCTTACAAAGATAATACTAATGTGAGCTGCAATTCCTTGCCTGTATCTGCCTTTTCAATCAGATATTCACACCTGTCTTTAAAATCTTCATTAGTGCCCTATTTGGAGAAAGTAATCAGTCCTCACCGTAGCACGGATGCGACAAGCCTGACCAATGGGAAAGAGTTAAGCAGACTCAGGCTGAGTTAATGAACTTCCAGTGCCTGGCATTGCGCTAGACCCTGAGGACGCCAAGGTCAGAACCAGACCATAGGTCACACTTTCCAGAAGCTCACTGCCTCACCAGGACTGGCTGGCCAGCTTAGTGAGAATCAGTAAATGGGAGGTGGAGAAGGGTAATGGCCCCGAAACAAACAGAACCTTCTTCCAGCATTTGCACAGAGCTGGACTCCAGCAAGAAGCTCCCATTTCTCCTTCTAGAGGAGCACTGTCCAACATGGTGGCCAGCCACAGATGGCTATTTCAGTGGATATTAATTAATATTTTAAAATGAAAATTCAGTTCCTCAATCACACTGGCTACATTTCTAGTGTTCAATAGACATACTGTTTTCCATAATAGCCTTACCTATTTATAGTCCCACCAACAGGGCAGGAGGGTTCCTCTTATTCACATCCTCATCTACCTCTTATCTTTTAGATAAGAGCCATTCTAACAAGTGTGAGGTGATATCTCATTGTGGTTTTGCTTTGCATTTCTCTGATGATGAGTGACGTTGAGTATCTTTTCATACGTCTGTTGGTCATTTGTATGTCCTCTTTGGAAAAATGTCTATCTAGGTCCTCTGCTCATTTTTTCATTGGACTATGTTTGTTTTTGGTGTTTTTGCTTGTTTGTTTTTTTGGGGAGTTTTGTTTCTTGCTGTTTCTTTTCTTTCTTTTTTTTTTTTTTTTTTGCTATTGAGTTTTATGAGTTTCTTATATATTTTGGATATGTATTAACCCCCTATAGGATACATGGTTTGCAAATATTTTCTCCCATTCTGTAGGTTGCTTTTTCATTTGTGGATAATTTCCTTTGTCGTGCAGAAGCTTTTTAGTCTGATGTGGTCCCACGTGTTTATTTTTGCTTCTGTTACATCTGCCTTTGGTGTCATATGCAGAACATTTTTTTTTTTAAGATTTTATTTATTTATTTGACAGAGAGAGAGAGAGAGAGATCACAAGTAGGCAGAGAGGCAGGTAGAGAGAGAGGGGGAAGCAGGCTCCCTGCTGAGCAGAGAGCCCGATGCGGGGCTCGATCCCAGGACCCCGAGATCATGACCCGAGCCGAAGCCAGAGGCCTTTAACCTCTGAGCCACCCAGGCGCCCCCATATGCGGAACATTCTTGCCAACACTAATGTCGAGAGGCTTTTCCCCTGTTTTCTTCTAGGCGTTTGATGGTTACAGGTCTTACATTTAAGTCTTTAATCTACTTCAAGTTAATTTTCGAGGGAGTGATGTAAGACAGAAGTTCAATTTCACCCTTTTGCATGTGGATATCCATTTTTCCCCAACACAATTTGGTGAAAAGACTATCCTTCCCCCATTGAGTATTCCTGGCTTTCTTGTCAAATACTAGTTGACCATCTATGCAAGGGTTTACTTCTTGGCTCTTAATTCTGTTCCATTGGTCTGTATGTCTATATTTATGCTAGTTCCATACCGTTTCATAATGAAGTTCGAAATCAGAACACGTGATTGCTTCCAGCTCTGTTCTTTTTTCTCAGGATAGTTTTCCTTGTTCAGGCTATTTTGTGATTCTACACGAATTTTACGATTGCTTTCTTCTATTTCTATGAAAAAATGCAATGGAATTTTGATAGGAATTGCACTGGATCTATAGATGGCTCTGAGTAGTATAGACATTTTAACAATATTAATTTTTCTGATTCATGAGCACAGGATATCTTTTCATTTGTGTCATCTTCAATTTTTTTTCATTAATGTCCTATTATTTTCAATGTACGTATCTTTCACTTTCCTGGTTAAACTTATTCCTAAGTGTTTTGTTGTTTTGGGTGCCATTGTAAATGGGATTGCTTGTTTCTTTTTCAGACTGTTGTTGGTGTAACACAACTATTTCTGTATTTTGATTTTGTATCCTGTGACTTTACTGAATTCATTTAATAGTTCGAAGAGATTTTTGGTGGCATGTTCAGTATTATCTATATGCGAGATTATATCATCTGCAAATAGAAATAATTTTACTTCTTCCTTTCCAATTTGGATGCCTCCCCCACCTTTTCTTGCCTAATTACTTTGGCTAGGACTTCCAGTATTATTTTGAATAGGAGTCATGAGAGTGGGCATTCAAATTCCTGACCTTAGAGGACACAATTTCAACATCTCACTACTGAGTGCGAAGTTAACTGTGGGCTTGTCTTACATGACCTTTATATAACAAGGCACTTTCCTTCTATACTGATTTATTGAGAGTGTTTATCATGAAAGGATGTTGAATTTTGTTGAATGTTTTCATACATCTATTGAGATGACCCTGTGATTTTTATCTTTGGCCCTCTTACTGTAGTATGTCACATTTATTGATTTATCTATGTTGAACCATCTTTACAACCCAGGAATAAATCCTACATGCTTATGGTGTGCAATCCTTTCCATGAACTGTTGCCTTTGGTTTGCTGGTATATTTTTGAGGATTTTGGCATCTCTATTTTTCAAGGCTATTGGCCTTTTTGTTTTGTTTTGTTTTCCTGGTTTTCTTGTGGTATCCTTCTCTGGTATCAGGGTGACACTGGCTTTGTAAAATAAGTTTGGGACTATTCCCTCCTCTTCAATTTTTTTGGAAGAGTTTGAGAGGGATTGGCACTAATTCTTCTTTAAATGTTTAGTAAAATTCACCACGAGAACCATATAGTCCTGGGTTTTTCTTTATTGGGCAATTTTTTTATTACTAATTCAATCTCTTACTTACTGTTCATCTATACTTCTTGTGTATCCAGATTTTCTATTTCTTCATGATTCTGTCTTGACAGATTGTGTTTTTCTAAGAATTTGTCTTCTAAGTAATCCAATTTGTTGGCGTAAAATTATTGACAGTGGTCTCTTATGATGCTTTGTATTTCTGTGGTCTCATTCCTAATGTCTCCTCTCTCGTTTCTTATTTATTTGTGCCTTCTCATTTTTTTCTTAATTAATCTAGCTAAAGACTTATCAAATTTGTTTGTATTTTCAAAACACCACTCTTGGTTTTGTCAATCATCTCTATTGATTTTCTGTATCCTATTTCATTTATTTCTGCCATGATCTTTGTCATTTCCTTTCTTCTGCTAACTTCGTGCTTAGTTTATTCTGTTTGGTTTTTTTTTTTCTTTCCCTACTTCCTTAAGGTGTAAAGTTAGATCCTTTGAGATCATTTTTTCTTCTTAATGTAGGCACTTGTCAATAAACTTCTCTCTTAGAATTGCTTTTGCTCAATCCCTCAAATTGTAGTATGCTGTGTTTTAATTTCTATTTGTTTAAAGATATATTTTGATTTCCCTTTTATTTCCAAATTTGTGAATTTTCCAGTTTTTCTCCTGTTAATGATTTCTACTGTCATATCACTGTGGTTGGAAAAGATACTGTCATGATTTCAGTCTTCTTCAATTGGCTAAGGCTTATTTTGTGACCTAACATATGATCTACCCTGGAGAATGTTCTCTGTGCACTTGAGAACAATGTGTATTTGCTGCTGCTGTTGGATGAAATGTTCTGCATATGTCTGGTAGGTGCATTTGGTCTAAAGTTCAAGTCCAATGTTCCCTTATTGATTTTCTGTCTGGATAATCTGCCCATTATTGAAAGTGGGGTATTAAAGTCCCCTACTATTATTGTATTTTCTCTATTTCTCCCTTCGGATTTGTTAGTATTTGCTTAATACATTTTGATGGTCTGATAAAGGCCACAAGTATCATCCAAAACCAAGGAAACAGGACACGACCAAAGGAAACTAACAAAATTCCAATGACTGATCCCAAAGAAGTGGAGATCTATAAACTGACAAAATTTCAGGATAATTTTCTTAAACTCTTTGGACTCTAGGAAAACACAGACAACTAAACAAAATTAGTAAGCATGTAATAAAAATGAGATGTCTGACCAAGAGACAGAAACCATTAAACACACACACACACACACACATCCTGGAGTTGAAGAATACAACAACCGAAGAATTTAATAGATAGCTTCTGTAGTACACTCAACCAGGCAGAAGAAAGAATTAGCCAGAAGACAAGTAATTTAAAATTATCCCCTCAGAGGAGGAAAAAACAAATGAAAGGAAGTCAAAGGACTTTTTGATTTACAACATACCATTAAGAGAAAAAATCGATACATTATTGGAGTCCCAGAAGGAGAAGAGAGGGATAAAGAAGGAAAAAGCCTATTTAAAGAAATAAGGACTGAGAACTCCCCAAATCTGTAGAGAGATCTAGATGTCCAAGTTCATGAAGCTTATAGGTCCCCCTAAAATTTCAACCCAAAATTATATCCTCCAAGTCACAGTATAATAAAACTCTCTTAAAATCAAAGACAAAGAGAAAATTTTATCGCCAGTAAGAGAAAAAAAATTCCTCATATACAAGGTAACCCTCATAAGGTTATCAGCAGATTTCCCAGCAGAAACCTTACAGCTCAGGAGAAAGTGGGATGATACAAAGTGCTGAAAGAAAAAAAATCTGCCCAACAACACTCTACATGGTAAAGTTGCCCTTCAGAAACGAAGGAGAGAGAAAGACTTTACCAAACAGACAAAAGATGAGGTTATTCATTACCACTAGACCTGCCCTACAAGAAATGTGGAACATAGGTCTTCAACCTGAAATAAAAGTTGCTAATTAGCAATCTGAAACATATGAAAATATATAGCACACTGATTTGAGGGTCATTTTCAGAATACTCTACTTTGAGGGTCAGATTCAGAACACTCTAATAGTGTAATATGATGGTGTATTAACCACATAACTCTAGTATAAAGGTAAAAGGACAGAAGTATTAAAAATAACTATAATTACGATAATTTATTATTGGCTATATAATAGATAAAGGGATAACTTTTGACATCAAAAATATAAAATGTGGTGGGGGTACAAAAGAGTAGAGTTGTATAAGTGATCAAAGTCATTGTTAGCTTAAAATAGATTGTTACATCTATAATATGTGTTATGTAAAACTCACAGTAGCCACAAAGCAAGGTTAAGAGAAGGGAATCAAAGCATACCACAATGAAAAAAGCATCAATTCATAAAGGAAAACATCAAGAAGGGAAGGAAGAAACAAGGGAACTATAAAATAGAAAAAACTGATGAGATGGGAACACTGGTAAGTCTTTACCTATCAATTTGTACTTTACGTTTAAATGGATTCAATTCTCCAATCAAAACGCACAGAGTAGCTGGGTATATATACAGAAACAAGACCCAAATATATGCTGCCTACAAGAGAGTCACTTCAGCCTTAGGGATGCAAAAAGAATCAAAATGAAGGAACGGAAAGAGATATTCCATGGAAATAGAAACCAAAAGAGAGCATGGGTAATGTACTTACATCAGGCAAAATATACTTAGACACAGTCAGAAACTATAATAACAAAGATCGTTACATAAAGATAAAGAGGTCAATCCGTCAAGAGGGATACACCAGTTATAAATATATATGCATTCAACATCAAACCACCTACATAGGTTAGACAAATGTTTCCACTTCTCTAAGATGCTCATTCTGGTCAGCCCATCAGAGATGAGCTCCAATGGCACGGTCTGGATTGTTTGTAGAAAGGTTTTTGTGAAATCGCACTTTGGCATTAGGTCATTGGTCAGCTATAAGACAATTCGCTATAGTGAAACTCTTTTGCATAGACTGAAGTCACGCTATTGAGGACTCTCGGTACTTCAAAGCATTTTCCCCCTGTGAGAACCAGCGGGGAAGTGTCTCAGGTCAAGAAAACTTGAACTTCTCTTGAGCAATGGCTTTGGGTTTATCTCTTAGTCACTGAGGTTTGAAAGTTATCAAATTTCATTTCTCCCTGTTTTAGCTGTTAGGAAGCTCAGAACGAAATTTGGTGCTACGCACCTGTAGCAAGACGTTAAGGCCTATGAAATGCATACACTAACCCCACACCTGGTTTGGGGTTGGGGTTATTTACTTGCTTTTTTTTTTTTTTTGAAGGTTTATTTATTTATTTGAGAGAGAAAGAGAGAAAGAACATGAGCGGGAGCGGCAGAGGGAGAGGGAGAGCGAGAATCCCAAGCAGACTCCAAATTTAGCACAGAGCCCAACTGCGGGGCTCGATCCCAGGACCCTAAGATCACGACCCCAGCTGAACCCAAGTTGGATCCCCAACTGACTGCCCCACCCAGGCGCCCCTGCTTATTTAATGAGTTATAAAGACTTGACCAAAATTTGCAAGGCGGGAGGTAAATAAGGGAGCTCCCAGAGCATATCCCAGAGAAAAGAAATGAGAACCTCTTGATTTCAGCTCCCTTCCCACCCCCAGCTATTTGGGTGGTGATTTTGTTTTGCTGTCCTTATTTTTCTTTTGCTTTGACATCTCTGTATGCCCTCTTCCCTCCTTACATTGAGTGCGATTTTTAAATCTGCTTGAAATAATTTTCTTTTAATGAGCCATGCGGTTGTATGAATCTTTGCCTAGAATAGTTATTAATTGCCCATGAGGTGTCTGGGATTATTCTAGGCACAGGGGCAGCAACAGTAAATAAACTAGACAAGGTGCTCGTTGTAACAGTGTTCACTTTGTACTGGGCACTTGGGAAATAGAAACGAACAAGGAAACAAATAAATAAAAAATGTAACTTCCCAGAGCCGCTAACTTTGTAAAGGGATTAGAAAGACGGCAGTACAGTGGGAAGGGGAGACATGGGCAGAGAGGGGAGGGAGGAAGGGCCTTTTAAGGTGATATTTGCCCTGAAGTCTGCATGCTAACACGCTCAAAGACGTAGGATGTGTATTCCAGGCAGAAGAGAGGCTCTGATGCAGCGGTGAGCATGATGTGTTGTGCCCACCTGGTAACCTCTCTAATCGGCTTCCAAAACCCTTCTCGCCACATAATCCTCATCATTCTTGGCATCCCTCAAAGAGAAGGTCAACCGCCTCACGTCTACACTCCTCTACTCGTGCAATCCACACGGAATTGCACCTGTCAGTTGGCAAGCGTGCCCCGGCCCAGGAGCCCGGGGAGTGTCCGTGGGGAGGACAAGAACAGCCTCTCCCTTCTCTCTCGGACAGCCCTGGCACCTAGAAAGCACATCGTTTTATTTCTCAAAATAAGCCTCTGCTAAGCTGACAACAGCTTACCCTCGAGCGGTATCTACAGGCGCCGGTCTAAGGTAGGTTTCTGTTTGCAGAGCCACGAGCTGCTTGTGCTGTCGGTGACCCGAAAAGATCGGCAGCGGAGAGCTGGCCGCCTGAGCAAGCACAGCCGGCCTCTGTTGGGGAGGAGGGGGCCCCCTGCCTCCTTCCTCTGGGGAGCCCCTTCTGGGAAAGGAATGACTCTTACAGCGGTATTGGATTTCCTTGCAAGATTTATGACCCAATTTAAAGTTATGGGGCTTTTATTAATTATAATAAACACCAATTTCATTACACTTCAACTTCCAAAGAAATTACATACTATGAAGGGGAAATAAAATGTTAGTTTTGTGCTAATGCCAGGCATGCATTAACTGGCTGGGTCCAGGGTTCATCTTGGCTGCTCAGCTGGAGCAAGGAAGGGGCACGATGGAAAGGAGAGCCCGAGGCGCCATTTCCAGGATTTAAATCCATTTGGTCCAACACGATGGAAATGTGTTCTGCTACACAGGGCTGGCACGATCGCTCCCTGTACGCGGAGCCGTCTTGGGTAATGCCCTTTGAGCCCTAAGTCCTGAGTTCTAGACCTGTTTCTCACTTGCTGTGTGACCTTAAGTATGTTACTGCTCCTCTCTGAGCCTGGATATCCTCATCTTCAAAATAGAGACTGGACCCAGGTCAGCTTTGGCTATCAGTAGAGTTCATCTCTTGCGCCAGTTCCAACGTATAGGAGGTGGTCACTCACAAGGCTCTTTGGAAGAGGATGTTGACGTTCATCCACGATTCCTGGGAAGGAGCTGTATGATCAGTTAGCAAAGTCCGCCAGCGGCACAAGCCGGGGTGGGGAGGGGGGCACACCAGACACATACACAAGAAGTAGCCACTCTTCCAGAGAATGTCTCATGATCTCAGAGCCCATTCTGGGATTCTCTCTTCTCATTTAAGGCCATGCAACCAGTCAGCAGGACAAAATCTCAGGATCCTGGATTCTTAGTCCAGGGATCTTTAGCCATAAAACAGGTAAAATGGATCCTATCTGAGGCCAGGGTGAGGATCCAGTGATGCTTCATACAGCATGCAGTTCACAATAGGAGACACTCAACAAATGTAATTCCCATCCTCCTGCATGTCTATCCTGCCTGAGCTGATCCACCCGCGCTGATCGGTGGCTTCCTGAGAGCTCTTCCAAAGCCTCCCCTAAGTTGGTATCAGGCATATGATGCATTCTTTCAGCTGCGTGACCCTTGGGCAGAGCCTGCAGCCCCATGGATTCCTGAAGGAGAATTTTGCATTCACGCTGCTTGGTTTTAGGCCTTCTTGTTATGGACTTTCCAACTCTATGCCACTTTCGGTTTTGCTGGGAATGGAAAATATTCTGACACTTCTGGGATGATGGGGTTTGGTGAACCCCCTGAGGGGGTGGATTAGAGGATTCAGCGACTTTGCAGAATCACTTCCTGCCAGATGTGCAATTAAGCTTCTGGGTACGAACCCAGAGTACATTTGGATAATGGGTGGGAAAGCCAGCGGGGGATCTCCAGTGGGGGTAGGGGGCGGCGAAGAAGGGAGGATGGACTGAGAAGCTTACGTATTTCTGATACTAGCCGAGCTGTGCCCTCCTGGGGGCTCTCACCTCTCACCCGGAACCACCAATAGACGTCCCCTGAGGGATAAGAGCCCACATTTAGAGTAAATCCAAGCTTCTACTCTCACTAGCTGTGTGAACTGGGGCAAGGCCCGTAACGTCAATGGGTCTCAGTTTCCTCATCTGCTGAATGGAGTCAGTAAGAGTGTGGTGGATATTGGCATCTGGGATGCTGAGTAGGGGAGACAAGTGCTGTAGTCAAGATCTTGGTTACCGACCTGGGGTCAGCGTAGCCCTAAGTCACTGCGTGACGATGGACAAGACCCTGGCTGTTGCTGGGCCTCAGTCTCCCCGGCAGTCCACAAAAGGGCAGGACGGATTAACAACCCGGCCTGTTAAGACCACTGGCGTTAATGACAAACGGGGTCGATATTCCCGAACACACGGATCATTCCTCACACTTCCCACACCCATGTTGTTAACTCTGGCCCAAGTTGGAGAAGGTGGACTCTGGGTTAGATGATCTCAGGGTCCTGGGATCAGGCCCCACATCAGGCTCTCTGCTCTGTGGGGAGCCTGCTTCCCCCTCCCTCTCTCTCAGCCTGCCTCTCTGCCTGCTTGTGATCTCTCTGTCAAATAAATAAATAAAATCTTTAAAAGAAAGAAAGAAAGAAACAAACAAACAAACAATGGCCCTGGGTGCCTAGGTAGCTCAGTCCAGTAAGTGTCTGCCTTCAGCTCAGGTTATGATCCCCGGGGTCCTGGGATTGAGCCCCACACCAGGCTCTCTGCTCAGTGGGGAGCCTGCATCTCCCTCTCCCTTTGCCTGCTGCTTCCCCTGCTCATGCTCTCTCTCTCTCATAAATAAATAAAATCTTTAATGATAAAAAAAAGAAACGATGGCGCCAACACCGCCTCTTATGGGACTGCCTCATTTAGTCAGGGTCAGCAGGCAAATGGCTATTGAAAAGCTTCCATAATTCAAGCATGGCTGCTACCTGGATGTCTTCCCAGGTTGAGATGGTCCTGGAGGGGAATCATCTCTGATTACCTTCCACCATGCACTGACCTGGTGTCTATCCCGCATGTTCTGAATTAGGAGGATTCTCTTTAAATCACGTCCTAAGAGGCAGACAGTGGAAAGATAAGAACATGGAATTTAGGGGCATCTTGGTGGCTCAGATTGTTGGATGTCTGCCTTTGGCTCAGGTCTTGATCTCCAGGTCCTGGGATGGAGCCCTGCATCGGGCTTTCAGCTCAGCGGGGAGTCTGCTTCTCCCATTCTCTGCCTCTACTCCTGCTTGTGCTCTGTCTTGCTCTCTCCCAAATGAATATACAAATCTTTTTTTTTTTTTTTTTACAAATCTTTTCTTTTAAAGATTTTATTTAAAGACAGAGAGAGAGAGAGAAATCACAAGTAGGCAG
>CM052804.1:33259465-33275566 GCA_028533885.1 Nasua narica | reverse complement strand
GCACTAGTGAGAGTCAGATCCTATTGGAAGAAGCCAGAAGTAAACAGGATAAGGCTTGGGATGTAATGATGTTGATTACTTTTTGGAGAAGTCCGAGTCCCTTCTCTAGGGAAGAGCCTGGGAGACCCAGCATCAGATATAGGAGAGGACTGTCTCACTTCAATTTTGAACCTTAAAACGTGGGTTTAAAATTCAATGACAATGATATTTTGTAATTTGCGTGTTATGTACAGATGTCTTCCTGTTATGTGTATAAGACTGTATCTTCCTGCTTCCTTATTCCCAGCACTTAATATATTTTATACAATTGTGCAGGTTAAGAACCTCAAAATTCCTGGGTATCCACACGAACTGCACTATTTGGAGTTGTGCAGTGCACAAGCTGTACCGCTGTACAAGGCGGTCTTCATATAGGTTATTGAATGAGTACCATGTTATGAGGGTGGGAAAGACTATCCTACCTTAACTTCTGGGAACCTAATTGCTTCACAGGTCAACAGGGTTATATATTTCAAGAAGTTAACCTGGATAACACACAGTACTCAGCACAGAGTAGAGACCAGCAAAGTTATTTCCTTCCCTTTCTCCACTGCCCTCACTACACGTTAATAAGGATCCATGTACATTCTTCAAGCATGAGGGTAATGGAGCCAATGTGTGTTGCCCAGCTAGTCAAACGTGGAGGGAAGGCAGCCATTACAACATTCATCCCCTAGATGGAGTCTCCTGAGACTGACCAGCAAAAGAGTTATTAGTGGTTTTGCTTTCTTGTTCTGAATATTATTCCAGAGGGTCCCTCCTGTGACACCCACACCCCCACGGAGCATGTAATCTTAATAAATATCTAGCAAATACCCCATCCATGTGTTCTCCCAACACTGAAAGCCTGGCCATTCTCATTAAAATAAATGCCCTACCGTGTCCTGTTTGTTACTACTGGGGTGGGAATAAAAATCTAAACACTAACTGTATTGTTTTGACTCAAGACAAGTAAAAACAAACAAACAAAAAATCCCTATCAGGTTATTTATCAGCCAAGTGAAAAGTCCTTAACCTCAGAGCAGCAAGGCTTGGTCTATTTTCATACAATTTCCTTGCCAAAGCCCAATAAAGACCCACTAACAGACCCACTCATAGACACACCCAGTGAGGTGTAAGGCAGCCCAAAGATGCTGGAGAAGGTGGGGGCATCTGGGGAAGAGGATGGGCTGCTCATTTAGCCATTCACTGTCTTAGAGGCTCTTCTGCGAACCATAGCAGGAGGCTTCAAATTTCTTCCTGGGTGCTCCGGTCCTCTTCCCGTCACCGAGCTGAGCAGAAGACTGAGGGAGGTGGTACAAAGCTAACTGGAGGGACGGGGAGATTGGCCCACAGCTCCCTGGTTCCTGGTCCTGGGAGCGGACTTCTTTGGATTTCGGTGCCTCTTTTATGCATTAGGGCCCACCAAACCCAGAGGGAATCCCGCTGAGGGCGGCGCCCCCTCACAGGTGTACCGGCAGGACCGAGCTCTCTCTTTGGCTTCTCGGACCCTGTCCCTCCTCTCTCTGGCTCCCAGCATCACTGGTTTAGTACTTCCAGCTCTGCACACTTTTTCACCACCGACTCCTCCCTCTGGCTCTCTCACGCCTCTGCCTCGCCTTCCTCTCTTCAAACTCAGCAAACTTCTGGGATTACAGCAGCACCAGCAGCTACAGAAAGAAGACCCTGGAAAAGGGACAGTGCCTTCGGCAGCCTCATGACCGTGGCTGTTGGTCCTGACCCTGACCTCCCACTGGGAGAGATAAGGCCTCAGGGGTCTCACCTGGTTCCTCCCCCACGTCTGTGGGTCAGGCCCGAGTCCGGTGAATTCCGTCAGGTGGGCCTCAACTTCCTTTCTGCATTCTTTGATTTCCCTTCTTTGATTTTACGGAGCACCCACCATGTGCCTGAAATCAAGCTCCGCACTGAGAATATAAAAGTGACCTAGTCCCAGTTCCTGTAAAGCCACATTCCACAGAGGAAGACAAGATTTAAAAATGAAGAGTTAGGTGGGAGGCTCAAGTCGGTTAAGCTCAGGTCACGATCCCAGGGTCCTGGGATTGAATCCCATGTTGGGCTCCTTGCTCAGCAGCGGGCCTGCTTCTCCCTCTCCCACTCCTCCTGCTTGGGCTCTCTCACTCTCTGACAAATAAATAAAATCTTAAAAAAAAAAAAAAAAAAAGTGAAGAGTTAGCAACCATGTGATGGGCTCTATGAAATGAGGGATCTGAACAGGCTTGTTCCCAGCATGCCTTTAAGCTCCAGAATTTTAATAGGGTCAACTTTTGACAGTGTGGCAAATACTGTGATGTTGGTAAACAGAGATGTAGTGATATTGACCTGTTTCCGGGACTCTGCAAAATTGCCCCGGCAGCCTGGCTCCGATCAGGGCTTGTGCATTTCCAGTCGGGAGGACGGCTATATGTGATTATAATGGGTTTCATCACTGGCTTAATGACAATGATATTGTGGCTATGTCCCATCACTTCAGTCCTGGGGCCTGCCGATTTGCTCTCCCTTTCGGAGTTCCTTCTTGTGTGTCTTTCAGCGCTGCAGAACCTGGGAAAGCGAAAACTACATTTCCCAGACCCTCTTGGACCTGGGGACCTGACTGGAATCTAGGTTCTCCTGATCAGATGCCCTTGTACAAGGCCGAAATTGGATCCTGAGTTCTGCAGGGGGTCGGGGGGCAGGGAGGAGAGGGTGGCGGGGCGGACAGGCTGCAGCTGAAGGAGGGGCTCTGAAGACTGGCAATCATTCCTGGGAGCTTATCATATTCCTTCAGCCTTGCCAATTATTTTGGAAGCCACCTAAAACTGAGTCATAAATCCCTTTCCTTCAATGACCCAGAGTTCTTTCTAACGAGTGCAACTAAGCCTTAACCGACACAGCACCTGCAAAGAGAACAGACCTAGCATTATGGCGAAGAATCCAGTTCATACTCAAGTAAACTAGGATCTACCCTGCAACACATACCTTTCTGCTCAGCTAAGGCCAGAGGCTCCTAATTTTGAAGTTGTCTATGTTTTAAAAGTATCAAAATTACACTGAGCAGCCCCGGGCCAGTGAATAAGCAGGCCCCCCCCGGCAATCAACACAAGATAATCATCATCCGGGCCTTCCACCCCTCAGTGGGTCACAGGTTCCCAACCACTGGCCAGAATTCCCTAGGAACCTACATTTGGTGGGGGGGACCCATAAGACCCCAAGTCTTCAAGGAGTGGAATAGAAGAGCAGAAATTCTGCCAGAACTCTTAAAAATGCTACCATTTCCCCCCAATCCATCAACTTCCAGGTGATGAATGTCAAATCCATGTGAAGATGCCAACATCACAGCAAGTATCTGGCCCCATTGTGCATGGCGTGTTTGCCCCAACACGCAGTCTTCTCTGCTTGCGGGCCCCCCAGCCAGGACTCTTTCACAGTCCAAAAAATAATAAATAGGAAGAGAGGAAATTATATCCTGGACAGAGTGGTATCCAATCCACTGGGCCCGTGTCCCAAGACCTTTGACTTTGCAAGAATATTTCAATTTCAACCTTTCTCATCGGTGCTATAAACACAGTAGCAGCAATTTATTCCTTTCCAGCAGCCATAAAAATTATGCCCCCCTCCTTATTTCTCAAAATCATGGCAAATTAGCACCTTTGGCCATCTTTTTTTTCTCAGGCCTGGGCTTCTTGTGGCTGCAGACACATGAACAATTTATGACGGTCCATGGAGGGTTCTCCTTTCTTGCATGCTGATGGGAAATTCCAACCCATAATCTCCATACTCATCTAACCCGGCGCTTATCTCATGTCTGGAGAAATAAATCCAAAGTAGAATTTTCCAAAATGGGTTTTATAGCTCAGCTGGGTCTACAAAATGTTATTAGGTGTCCCACAAATAAAGTATGTTGTAGCAAACAAAACAAAAAATCTTTGGGAAGTGCTGCACACTTTAGATCTCAGAACGCCTATTTATTTCCATGTCTGATACATCCTATGGTAAAGAAACCTATTCAAGGGGCGTCAGGGTGGCTCAGTGGGTTAAAGCCTCTGCCTTTGGCTCAGGTCATGATCTCAGGGTCCTGGGATCAGGCCCCACATCAGGCCCTCTGCTCACCAGGGAACCTGCTTCCCCCTCTCTCTCTGCCCGCCTCTCTCCCTGCTTGTGATCTCTCTCTCTGTGTCAAATAAATAAATGAAATCTTAAAAAAAAAAAGAAACCTATTCAAATTTAAAATTCACTCAGTTCAGAATCTGCAGTTAATTTAAACAGGGACGAGCTTTACATTTGCTTCCCAGTGTTCTCTGGATACCAGTTTGGGCAGACAATGCTATCTGGGAATAGAAAGTTGGATTATACAACCAGGGGTTTGGACGTGAGATGAGTTTCCAATTTCCAGAAGGCCTGCTACCGATGGGTAAGACTCACAGGCATGGGGTTTAATGCTGGGCTCAGAAGAGGGACTCGAGCTGAATAGGTTTCTCCTGCTCATGGTTGGTCCTGAGAAAGGCGTGTGAGCGTGCATCAGCAGGTGGGGTTGAAATAATTCCAGCCGTGGCGGGGAGGAAGGCTGCAGAGACTTGCTGCCCAAGCTTGCTGCTCCCGGATCGGCAACAGCGACGTCACTAGAAATGCAGAGTCCCAGGCCTCACGCCAGATCTACTGATTCAGAAGCTGCACTTTAATGAGATCTAAATTTTTATGCACATCCAAATCTGAAAAGCACTGGTATTAAGCTGTGGCTCTCCGTCCTGCCTGCACTTTAGAATCATCCAGGGAGCTTTAAACATAGAAATCCCTGGGATCCCTCCCTAGAGATTCTGATCCAAAGGCTCTGAGGCAGAGCTGTGGCCTCAGTGTTTTCAAAAACTCCCTATCATGCAGCCATGGCTAAGGGCCGCGGGTCTCACCCAGAGGAGTGTTGAGGGGAGTGAGAGCACACGGGACGTCGTGAGGACCGTCACGTTCATCGTACCCACAGCCAGTCCTGTTGGGACTACGGAGTGGGGCCTTTAGAACCTGCGGCATGCTTCCCTGCGAGAAGTGAGAACGACCCGCAGAACATTCCACAGCCTCCGGAGAGCCTCAGCACAGATGCTATCAGAAGTAGAAGCCATACTACCCTTCTGGGCTCAGTTACTATGGTGACTTCTTCCCAAAGATATTTAGGAGCTGTGCCATTACATCTTCTCTGGGTCCCAGGCCTTCATCAGAACAGCATCCTTGCAGGCAGGAATGCATGTCAAGTAGAAAGCTAGCAGCCACAGCTCCAGAAAGTTCTTCCCCTATGAGCTGGTTGAAGTCACCTTGAAAATCTTCCGGGGAGGGGGTGTTGTCTGGGAGGCTGAGTCGGTTAAGCATCTGCCTTCAGCTCAGGTCGTGATTTCGGGGTCCTGGGATGGAGCCCCGTGTCTGGCTTCCTGCTCACTTGGGGGTGGGGGAGTCTGCTTCTCCCTCACCCTCCGCCGCCCTCCTTCTGCTCGGGCTCGCTGTCTCTCTCCAATAAATAAATAAAACCTCTTCACAAATCTTCCACTGGCTCGAGAATCTTGGGTTGGATAGAGAATTTCAGAAACAGGAATCGTCCCCAATGTGCAGGGGTTTTTGAGTCCTTATGGGGCTATTTCTTACAGGGATGAAAACAGACACATACACTGAAGTAAGTCCGTGTACTGGGCAATTTGCTTGAGCCGTCTGGTAGAAGAGATGGCCTTTTTTTCAGCAGGAGGTAACTACTAGCATTCCTCTCGTTTGGAGAAGAAACCGTGATGCCCGGCAGGTCAATGTCTTCCTAACCCTGATGTGGTAGAGCCGGGACGGAACTCGTGTGGGGCTGACACGGAAGGTGCTGCTCCTTCTTGGGCACCCTGGACCAGGGCGTTCAGAAGGCACTGTCCCTAGCAGATACTCACACTAGTCCCGGTTCAGACCCAAGGCAGCCATGACTGCCTCCCCCCTGCCCTCCCCACCTCACTGCAGATTCTGATCGTGATCAGAGAGACAATCCCCACTCGGCAGAGGCTGGGGGCTACCATCCCCCCACACCATGCTTCTCCTCTGCTCCCCGCTTCAGAGACATGGGCTGACACCGAGGAGGAGTCCTCGGTGCAGGGACTCCAGCCCAGTGATGTATGACAGCAGATAATATGCAAAGTGGGGACACAGGAGAGACCGAAATGCTAATGTGGGGTCTGAACTTGCAGATAACGGCATTCAGTCAACTAGCCCGTCATCCGTAGGGGTAAATGGGAGAAGGGTGATGGGCGCTGAGGTGTCCTGAAGCCAGTCCCCACCCTGCTGGGGCAGGGAAGGAAGCTAGCCGGCCATCATACGAATGGGGAAATGGACAAGTCTGGGAGGGTGGTCACGAGCTGACGTTTGTCAAAGAGGCGGACACTGGGCTGCCGTCTACTTCCTCGTCAGGTGCCCAGGAGGCGTTCCCAAGCAGGAGACCTATGGTCTATCTACTCCTGAACCAGTACTACACTGGATGTTAGCGAACTAGAATGTAAATAAAAATTTGGAGAAGAAAACGAATGAATGAATGAATGAATGATCGATCGATTCTCCCAGTGAAGTTGGGGCTTCCCATCACTGTTGATCACATATTGCTCCCTTATCATTCTGGGCAACATAGGGAAGGTATTGGCACGGTGGAAATAAACCTTTTCTGGGGTTGGCCATGTGTCCTTGTCCACGTGCGTGAAATCTGTTGGCATTTCAGTAGGTTCAAGGTAGAGGCACAAAAAACTCCTCACTGCATGGTCTATAAATACATGGGCGTGTATTAGAACACGCTGCTAGTAAAAGCGTACCTCACTCAGTGTCTCTTGAGACTCTTGGTTTTATCTGCCACCTTCTCCAGGGCTGTTGGAATGGAAATATCTTATAGGGGAATCTCTATTTCTCTAGGATTTTTGCATCATTTAAATGAAAATGGATCTGTCACCAGCTTTGAGGCCTCGGCAGCAAAGCACGCTAAGATCTTAATGGGGAGGCTTGCTGGGGACAGGGAGGTCACTTGGCACTGAGTGGGGCCATGGAGGGAGTGGCTACTCTGGCTGGTGGGCCCTGTATTCTAAATTGCAGAGGCCAGAAGCCAAGCCTAAATTGGGGAACCACTGGCCTGACCCATGTTCGGGGGTGTCTGATCTCTTGGACAGGGTCTCTTTTCAATTAAGTGAAAGATGCTCTCTTGGCTTTAGGGTCCGTCTTGAATGTGACCAGCCCCTACCAAGAGTGGGATACACAGAGCTAAGATCTGGTCCTTGGGGGAGGCGGCTGGCTAAGATGAGGCAGGGAACCCACTTTGAAACTCAACAGGCTACGAATCAGGGTCTGGGAAGTGAGGAACCGCAGAAGCAGATGCCCTGTTTTACGCCCTTGCCATATAAAGATTAGATGAGGCCTGGGCACTGGGAAGCTGGGTGTGTCTTCTTCTGGATGGGAGTGCGGTTGCTTAAGACCTGCTTTTCCCCTGCATAGGAACTGGCCAGGACCAGTCCCTGCCGCTAAGCAGAGCTGGGGAAGGCAGGGGTCCGGCAGCCTCACTTTGCAATTGACTTCAAGGAGCCGCTTGCTCTTCCCTTTCTCTCGTGTCTGCCCTCCTCTCCACGGTCCCTACAACTGACCACCAGTGTGTTCCCTGGGTTTCCTTCCCATGGTGCTTCATCGTCTTTCATTCTCTCACTTGGTCCGACTTGTCGTTCCTCTGCACCGGGAGCTCCACCAGGCTCCTCTCACCTCTGCTCCAAGTGCCCATTCACAGCGCCCGTTAGTCTTGAATTGTTTCCTTCTCTGGATGCTTCCGCAGATCGTCTACCCTCAAGGCAACGTGACGCCCTTTCTCTCGGGTGAACCCTCTGCCGACTGTGCCATCGACGAACCACTCCACGGTACCCCGGGAAGACGACAGCCTCTTCAAGATGTGCCCTCACTCAGAGTTCAACTCCACACTGGCTTTAATTGTAGGCTCTGGTTCAATGCCATCCCTCTCCCGCTTAATTCAATGAGCATTTATGGAACACCGACGGGCGGCCAGGCACATTGTGTTGGAGACCTGAGTGAAAAACAGGAAAACACCTTCTGCCCCTCACAGTGAATCACAAGTTTCGGTTGCAGTGGATTTTTCTAGTATTCACTGAGCACAGAGTCCTCATAGACTCTACTGAGATTACGTCCCCCATATCCTGTTCACTCCTTTTTTTAAAAAAAGATTCATTATTTGTTATTTGAGAGAGAGCGTGCGTGTGCATGGGGGGTGGGAGGCACAAAGGGAGAGGGAGAGAGAGAATCTCAAGCAGACTCCCTGCTGAGCACAGAGCCCAATGCAGGGCTTGATCTCATGATCGGAGCCGAAATCAAGGGTCTGATGCTTAACCGAATGAGCCACCCAAGCACCCCAATTCTGCTTACTCCTTACAGCAGTCCAGTGTCCAGAGCTGCCTTCCATCGCTCTCTGCCCTGGCACCTCCTCTTGGAAAGCCCACCCACACTCCTTGTCATAGCCCCGACTCCTGGCCACGCCACACTGTCCCATCCAATCCCCTGAGCAAGGCTGGGCCAGTCATATTCTCCTTCTTCGGCATTTGTAATTGGGACTCGCAAATTCCAGTGACCGCCGGACCTGCAATGTTCCAGACCCAGGGGTCAGGGACACGACCGTGGAGTATCTAGTTTCCACTGTATGCATAGAGAAGCAAAACGGGAGACAGAGACAGAGAAGGGCAAAGACAGACAGACATGAATTAAACAAACAGAGAAAAGCAGAAAGAGAGATGAACAGAGAGAGAGAGAGAGAAATACAGATAGAGTGATTGAGAAAGTGTAGCTAACTCCATTGCGGATTCCACACCCCCTGGGACTGGTAGTGCTTCCTGCCCTTGGGAACCTTAAAATACAGACCGCTGTATTCTTCCAAGAGCTTCTGATCTAACAGAGTTGGTTTAAATAGGTTACTATTACCAGCAGGCAGCCATATAAAACTGGCTAGGATACTCTAGGAGAAATAGAATCATTCCATCTCACAGAATAAATAACTGAGTCTCAGAGAGTCTACAGTAAATGGTTGGGACCGGAAATTGAAGCGAGGCCTGCGGATTCTGATATGCTGTCCTCTGCTTAGAGCTTAATCCAGAGTTAAACACCTGGTGGGACCTCAATGAACATTTACGAATTTACTGTCATAAAATGGTCTTGGTCATTCTAGCCCTGGCCCCACAGCCCTTCCTTCCTCCTCCCCACTGATAACCAACGTCCCCTGACAGATCCCTTAGCCATTTCCTCAGCCCAGGGTCAACTCTGAGTCACAGCAAAGAGCCCGCCCCTCGGCCGTGGAATGGAGAGTGTGGAAATCACGTCACCATTTTGACGGGACCACTCGGGGCTGTCCATGGTCGGCCTCACCGACAGGTTCCCACGACGCCTCCTTACATAATTGGATAATTGGGATGGGTAGCTCAAGGCCAACGTGGCCCCACACCTCGGAAAACATTAATCAAAAGAACAGCCGTGGTGCCTGCACTCTTGGCAGTTTATTCCAATTTCTGTAACAGGAGGAGCTGGGCGTATGTAAGGCATTATCCTTTCCTGGAGTTTCTAACAAAATATCCCAGAACAGCGGGCCCGCAAGGACGCGGTGAGGCCATTCTCCATCCCAAGTAACATATACTTTTTTTGAAAATAAAAGAAGCAATTTAAGCATTTTGGCTTCCTAGGGTGAGTTGGCAGGCACACTTCTCATCTTCAGATGCCTTCAGGTGAAGGTGTTTTAATAAGAGAGAGAGAGAGAGAGAGAGAGCAGGAAGATAGCAGAGCTCGCCAGAGGCAGGGAGGAACCAGGGAGCATGGGGTGTGGGGCCCATGGCCTGGAGGCAGTGGGGGAGAAGAGGATGGGAACGATGCCTTGCTTCTGCTCAGACACACATTTCAGGGAACCCGAAGCTACCGGCAGAGTCCCATGAATGCCAACGGAGAGGTGAAGAATTTAATTCTATTTGTTTCACTCCTTGATTCCCCCGCAGTTAATGAAAGAGTGTAGACATGATTCCTATATAATTTTAGGGGATGGGAATGCATTTCCCAAACTAAGTATACCTTTGGAGAGCCTACACCCTAAAAAGGAGATGGGCCAAGGGAGGCTGCATTTCTTTGAAATGATGGATATGTTTCTTTCACCCACGGCAGAGGCAATGGGATACAGTTGCTTGAGAACGAACCCTGATTCCTCCTGAGATCGGGCGAGTGACTCAGTGTCTCTGGATCTCAGCTTCTTCATCAGTAACCTGGGGTAAACGTACCACCGGCCTCATAGCATTGTTATGACTGTCAAAGGGTTAATAATGCCCATGAACTAAGCACAGCGTTCGGCACAGAGGGGAGTCCGGCACTCGTTGGCTCTTACTCTTCAAATGACGTTCAGAGGTGTTGGCTACATATCCTATGCCCAGACGCCTAGGGGAGCCGAAGAATCCGCCCTCAGAGCGTCTCTATTCCAGATGGATGACTATTCCGGATGGGGCTTTTTCCTACCCCCAAGTTCTGCCAACAAACACTCAAGAGTAACAAGAGATCGCATTTATGGAGCGTTTGCTGTGTACCAGGCACTGCGCCCTGGACTTCAAGAGAGACGGATGCTATTACCTATCAGGCTCAGGATAAACAGCTGACCCAAAGTGACAGAGCTAAGACGAAGTGGTAGAGCCGAGGTACAAACCCAAACCTGGCGAATACCATTACGGGGCCTCTTCGCGGCTGCTTCCACACGTGAATAAGAAAACCCGCGGGAGTCTTCCATCAAGATGATGCGAACATCCCCCGTGGGCTCTTCCTCACAGAATCCCAGTCTCTTTCCCTTGAGAATATGGAACCCGATTTTTAATTGCACTTTTTTTTATTGACTGCCTTTCTCCCCAGACTATATGCTCCATGAGGGCAGGGGACAGAGCGCCTGTTTTGTTCATCACGGCCCACCTAGCAACTAGCACGTAGCCTGGCATACAGTAAGCGCTCAATAAATGGCACTGGATAATCCACTTTACTCTCAGACTGCCTCTCTAAGAGCAAACAGAACGTTCCACTACCTTCCTAAACCTATAATGAGCATATGAAGAAGCCGTGTGGGGTTTCACTATGGGGGCACTGGGGAAGGAGTCTCTGAGCAGGTGATGTGACCGGCTCTAGGACAGGGCAGGGAACGGGGGGCAGGATGTGTTTCCATTTGGAAACAGAGTGGAGGGGGCTTCAAGGATGTGCACAAGCATGTCCAAGGGCAAAGTCACGGAGATTTGAGCAAGCTTGGATCAGGGAAGATCAGGGAGCCACAATGTCTTGGCCTCCTGGTCCCGGAGAACCACGTAAGGCCCTGTGTGTGCCACACCCAGAGTGAGTGCCCTCGGCAAGGTTATATTGCGTTCCCCACGTGAGGCTGTGTTGCCACCCCCCCCCCCAGGAACCCTTTAAGGGACAGTGAAGGAATAAAGATGCTTTTCTCTTTAACATGCAAAGACAGAGCGGATAAAGCTTTGATTAGAAACCTTGGTCTAACCTACATGTGAGCACACGGGTCAGAATTCGGTCGGCTGGCAGAAGTAGGAAAGCCCGCACGCGTGGGGGTTGGAACAGGATGGGCACTGACTCCCTTGTCCCAGGGCGGGGGTAGGCAGGACCGTGCAGCCTCTGGCTTCCTGCTGCGCCATCCCAAGAGCATCCTCCTAGTCTTCATGGTCCAGGATGTGCTCCAGTCACTCCACTGTTCCTAGAAGCAGCATACAGGGGGTGGGGGCAGGAAGCAGCTTCTGGAAACTTTCTGCTTATATCTGATTAGCCAGGCCTAGCCATACGGCCATACCTGTGTACAAGGCGGGGCCAAGAAGTGTCTTTATGTGCACGGGAGATCATGAGCCCGGCGAGAACTCGGAGGCACCAGAGAGAACGAAAACAGCAGGGGGCAGGGGGCACCAGCAGCACTCTCCACCCAAGGCAAACTCAGCCTTTGCACAATTTCACCTTGCCCTTGGCACGTACGGTGAAATCACTTCCTAGACCAGGGGTTAATGTGGCTAAGGTTAGCTAACATCTACATTTATCCATGGAATACCTTGTCACGCCCATCATTTCCAACGCCGAAAGCCTGAAACACAGGGTTCCAATGAAGCTGTGCATGGAATTCCATTATGCTAAACATTTATGTTTCTCCACTGAAATCAGCGGTCAGGGGCCAGGGTGGGGGCGGGACGTCTCGAATGTCCTCTTCATCACCCGGTCCCCTCCGATGGCAGTCCCTCCCTCGAGGCCCTGGGAGCGAGCCCAGTGTGGAGGGAAACCTCTGGGGTGAGGCAGCTGTCAGGTGCCCCCGCTCAGAGGCACCGGAGGTGGTCAGCGACACTTTTTAAATCCCATCCTGCTTGCTCCCCATTTTAGCAGCACCCATAGCTTATCGCTTTTCCAATCAAGGGCTTTTTCTCCCCCCAAGTTCTGCCAATTCTCACAGATTTCTGAGCTTCTTCGTGTGGACCTGCGGGGAGCCAAGATGATTTGGCACCGTAAGGGTTTTAGAAGGATGAAATGAGATTGTGCATGAAGAGCTTAGCACAGCACCTGTCGGGTAGTAAGTGTTCAATAAATGTTAGCTATTACTATTATTTTCTCAAAGTTGATTCTGTCGAGGTGACAATGCAACTTTAACATATATATGTATATATACATATACACACACACACACACACACACACATATACATACATATGTATATACATGTTATTTTTTTTTAACCAAATTGGCTTAACGGTGAAATGGTCATGCCTATCCTACAGCCAGCTCCACTTGTGACTAATAAAATCACTTCCTTTCTAAGTTAAATTATTCGCCAGGGGACTTCTCTTGATTCTTATCTCCGCTATTCTGTTTATCATGGGATCAAAAGGAGCAAAGACCCTCCCCTTTAACACATGCTGAGTCTCCCGAATCTTTTTTGTACAATAAACGGGATTCTAGGGCTTCACTCCCATCAGGCCAATCTACCAAATTTTATCTCTATTGCACATTGGAAACAGCATCTCCTGCCTTCTTAATTATTCAACAAGATTCTCAAATAAGCTGCAAGTAGATAGATCCCTCTTCACATTCATCATAAAAAGTGCACTTGGTCTCATGCCTCATCCATGAGATGTTCTTGTCGCCGACAATGATACAAATAAAATTATTAAATGCTATGCAGTTATCGGACGATGCCAATCCCCCCCCCCCCCCTCCAATGGCAAGTCTCATCATCATGCTGTAGTTGTTGGTAATGGTACTTTTCAGATTTATTGAGTACCTACAACCTACCGGTCTAGGTCAGGTGTTTGAGGCACATGGTCTTATTTACTCCTGCCAGCTGTCCTGTGAGATAGGTGCCATTAGCTCTGTTTCATACATACGGAAACCAAAGCTCAGAGCCTGGGTTGGGTTCTCTACAGAACAGAGCCCTCGGACAAAGCTTCCTTGCTCTCAGTGTATCTGATGGGGAGCAAAATCCCAGGGAAGCATAGATAAAGAAGGGAAGGGGAGGAGGGTAGAAAGGGAGGCAGTTTCAGGGTGCTGCCTAACCAAGCCGGCCACATCCCCATAAGAGAACCCAACTGGTTGCTCCCCAACATGGGATCAGTCTGGAGAGGCCACACATGACCTCCGCATGTGGCAAGGACAGGCAAGCAATGGAATGGCTGACTTCTTCAGTCTCCTGTTTCTTACTGCTCCAAGTTGGCCCCACTGGGGTGTTAAGCTCCCCATCCAGCCTATGCAGGAAGCCAGTGGGGAGGCTAGCGCCTCCATGGATCTGGCAGAGTTGGACCTGGATGCTGGATGCCTGAGACTCCCTCCATGTCAGGTGCAATGGGGGCCCTGATCAAGCCCAGCTCTTCGTCCCAAGGGAGGCTCCATCAGTCTGCGGCATTTGGGAATCAGGAGATGGTGATGGTGGCCAGCACCTTATGATGGCCTAAAACGGACTGAGCAGCTGGCACAAGTCTTTGAACAGGGAAGCAAAACACGGGATGGAGAACGAGGGACATCTAGGGTTAAGTAGGTCAGGGTGGCACATAAACATGGTCCGGTACACCCAGCGGGAAGTGACTTACTTGCCCGAGGTTACACAGACACAGCAGGGTCAGCATGCAACCTAAGTCGGACTCCAAAATACTTTTATTTGTCGATGACATCGACATGCTTTGCACTGCTGAGATTCTGAGCCAGCTGGGGGAGGGAAGTGTAGTCCCCTGAGCTGTCTGGCTCGTGGCCAGAGGCAGAGAAATGCTGATCAAGTCACTGTAGTGATCAGTGGACAAGAATGCCCGCCGGCCTGGGTTGTCCTTTTCTACATCCTAGGAAGACACTTTCGGAGGGACTGCAGCCATCGTGGAGAGAATGCTTCACATGATCTGCTGTGGCTGCCTTGGGGTCAGCACCGAACACAGCTGGCGTCCGCAGGCCACAAATGAGGGGACAGTGCTCTGCCCTCACCTCTGCCGGCCGGAGGTCAAGGTTGTCAGCAGCGAACCAAGCAGGTGCGTCCCCTGGAAGGGTTAGGAGGAGCTGCCCCACGTTCCACAGGAAGAGTCTGTGTGAATGTCCAGAGAACGGACCAGGAATCCACACATCGAGGTTCTACATCCGTGCAAAGCTCAGCCCTCCGCTGGAGAGGTGGACTCTTTCGGGCGTACCCTGTGCGAGGAGAGCCCCTCGTGCACCGGGAGCTTCCCCGCGTTCTTCTGCACTCGTCCACCCTGCTCGGACGCCCGCGTGGGACCCCCTCCGCTCCACCGCCTGCCCCTCCTGCCTTCTCCTGGAGAACAGCCCTGGGGTCCCCGCATCCTCCAGGTCTCCGTGCCCGCTTTGGGGTCTCCTCCCCAGCCTTCAGAGACGCTCCGATGTATCCACATTCAAGATGACATTTGCCCTTCTCTCCTCCAGCTCCCTTCCATGTTTCCATGTCTCATGTTTCTCAAATGGACATCTACGGGATCTTACCCACACGCTCTGAGCCCTTAACTGTTTCAACACTGGCTTCCTCTCGCTGCTCTGCTGACACACTTGTCCCCGCAGTGGCCAGAGGACACAGCTACAGAGTTTGCTGCCCCCTACAGCACCCACCACCCTTGCCTCTGCTAATCAGACCCCAATTCCCGGGAAACCACTGCCTTTCCCACTCCCAACCTATGAGATTTGCCTGAGCTGCACAGGGAACTCCAGGGTGAAGGATGAGAGAAGGCACTTTGCTCAGGGATGGGCACACGAGACACCTCCTCTCTGCTGTTGGATTTAAAGTAGAGAGAAAGCAGGCCTCGACCTGCTAGAAGCCACTTTTGCCCCCACAAGGGGAAAGCCTGCTTGGGAATGAAGCCAAGCTAGACGAGACAGAGCCGATGGGAGGAGGAGGAAGAATCTGACCCCAGAACATCATCTGAATCCCTTGAACCCCATCACTCCCAACGACACCCCTGTCAGCCGCCCTTCCTGGTAACTGAGCCCTTTGGTTTAAGCAGGTTCATTGGGATTTATGGGACTTGCTGCAGAAAGAGCTCCCCCTGACAGAGTGACTTCATACGGCCTTCAGTCAGCTCTCTCCAGTGGCTTTCCTGAGCGCGAGCCAGCGCCCCAGCTTGGGATTGAGAGCAGCGCAGGTTCGAGCCCCGGGCTCCAGCACTCGCTATTTCTGTGCCCCCGCACAAGCGACTCTGGTCTCGGAGCCTCAGTTTCTTCACCTGTAAATGGGGCTGCTCTGCAAATGGGCGTATCAAGCTCTGAAGAGATGGTGGCAGTTCTCTCTCTGCAAGCTGACGGCAGAGGCTGGTGGCACAGGGGTCCCCTGGGTGCCATCCCTCTCCACGCTGAACACCACTCGTGGCCGACCAACACGGGCTCCCTTAGCCCTCTCCTCCCCTGACTCCTCTTGGCCTGTGCTTTTTGAGTTTCTCTGCCTGCCTTTTTTTTTTTTTTTAGTTTATATACCTGCAAGAGAGAGCGCATACAAGCGGGGGGCGGGCGGGGGGGGGGGAGCCCGCAGGCAGAGGGAGAGGGAGAAGCAGAGAGCCCGACGCAGGGCTCGATCCCGGG
>CM052804.1:33202225-33259365 GCA_028533885.1 Nasua narica | reverse complement strand
GTCTGGGTCCTCTTTCAGTCCTCTAGTGATTTCACCCTGGTTTTTCCCACTACAAGAGGACACCATCCCCTCCGGTGGCCCAATGGGGCCTCAAGTTGACATGCCTCGATGTCACCGGCGCTGTCTCCTCTCCAAAAGCCTCACTTCCCAGCTTGCTTCTCCTCTTGACTGCCAGTCTTCTGCTAATGGTACCTCTCTTGTCTCGGTCCCTGAACTTGAACCCCTGAAGTCACCACAACATCTGACCTTGGCTCCTAACTCTGTTTCCAGTCCCGTCACCCTCAAACCTCTTTCTTTCTTATCTCTGCAGCACAGGACCCCACCTCCACTCTTGCCCCCACTCTGCCACTGCAGGTCCTGGGGATGTCCCAACGACGTGAATGGTCCCTTAAAGGCTTCTCCCACCCCACTAGCTCCTTCCCTCACTGATTCTACTTCTGAATGAATCTTGTCAATGCCAAATCCCTGATAATGAAATTTCTCCTCCCCCCAAACTTTCATGATTGCCCATTGCCTTTTGGATGCAATAAACACAGTTCAGCAGTTGTTAATTAGAGCATCTCTTCTGTGTCAGGCACTGTGCAAGGCATTGTGAGGAAGACAAAATTAAAATTAACGTAGTCCCCGACCAGAGTCCCTGCAATCTAGTGGTTGAGGTGACCAGACCACACAGCCTAAGCCTGGTACGTGCACACACGTGTGTACTTGCACGCACACGCAGACACAGTACTGAATAGTGTGAACTCTCTTCATTCATCCCCGCTTGTCTTCCTGATTTTAATTTGCTTTCTTGTGCTTCCTACTTAAGTCAGGTTGAACTACATGCATGTCCATGTTCTCCTACTTCCCTGACTTGGCTCATGCTGTTTCCTTCCCTCCAACTCCATTTGGCCAAACTCTATCTTTCGCAACCTTTCTCATGTAATTTTCTCCTATCACTCTTTCGCTGATGACCCCAGCAATTGTGATCTTTCTCCTCTTCTCTCCGGAAGCACCTTATATGAAACTACGCCCTGCATTTCCGTTGCTGAAAAAAAGGTATTTATGTAAGTCACTTATCTGCCCAATTAGGCTGTAAACTCTTTAAGGGTAGAGACTCTTATTTATCTTTGCATCCCCAACAACTTAGAAAGTGTTTCTCAATTAGTGCTAAGTATGCACTTACCTACACAAAGGATGTGCATTATAGAGGGCCAACTGTTTTGCACTCCAGAAGAATTGTTTACCTAGGAAAAAGTACTTAGGATTTCCCACAGGTTCTTCTAAATAAATCTTCAGATTCATTTTAACTTATTTATGGATTACCAACTATCAGTTTGGAGGAGAACTGTGGCCAATGGAGAAATCACACACACACACACACACACACACACACACACACACACACACACACCCCAAAAAGGGAAATTGTTGGAAACCACTGCCCATTAATGATTTCCCAGAAAGAAAAGAGAGTAGACCTTTATCAACTATGGGAGCTGTTGAGAAAATAGGATTCTATGTTCAGAAATGGGATCGAGGCAGAGCATCTACTTTCCAAACTCTGTATTAGAAGAGACTGTCTTAGAACAGCTGGCATTATGGAGAAACATCGGGAAGATGCTGTGACACACAAGTCATGCCCGTGGAGGTCACCTGGGTCTTACTGGAGTTCCTGAAGCATCCTGGGATATCTGATGGGAGTCAGCCTCCCGTCCTGGCTGCCAACAAGGGCCAGTCTAGGGGACCTAACGGACAGACTGTCCCTGCTGCTATGTGATAACCTGAGATGGGTCGGGGGTGTGACTGGCTCACTGTTGGCTTTACTGGAATTCCTGAGCGGGCTGGGGCCGCGAGCTCTCTGAGTCCCTGGGCAGTGAGTGCTGGAGGTGGGGGAAGGAGGAATAGCAGGCCATTTCGGACCTTCAGCTGAGACCCTGCTTTCCTTCCAGGGCAATCAGCAATATGTAGATTTGGATCCGGTTGGTGGTGGAAAGGGGTCAGCCTGGCTATGATGTTCCCTGGACCGGGATTCCTGGGCCAGCGCCTGGCAGCAGGGTGGTGAGTAGATCGAGAAGCAGAAGGGCAGAGTGAAGCCTGGAAACCACAGCGCTGCTCACCACCCATGACACCCAGCGTGCGGAGCTGGAGCGGCCTTGTTATAACCTCGGGGCCCCCCCATGCAGGTCCTGATGGAAGAAGCTATCCTGGGATCTGCAGGTGGCCCTATGCTCCCCCTCAATGCCATCATCCCCCACACTATGCTTTCACCTGACACATTCCAGGGACCTTGAAGGACCCCCAGTCAGCAGCTTCTGTCCTAGCCCCAGATGTCCAGGCTTTAACAGCAAGAGGCCGGTGTTCCTCCCTCACAAAGTTTATGGGAGGGGTCCATCAACTCTGCATGGAAAATTCTTACAGTTGTGCCTGACCTAACACAAGCCCTCGGTAAATGTTAGCTGCTGCTCTTTGTGCATTTATGATTTATGTAATCAGCCATGCCCCATGTTCCCTGTACAGGGACATGTGGTAACCCTCCCCAGAGAGGCCAGGGAGGCGTAGCTGTTGAAAGCGTGAAGTCAAGGAGACCTGAGTTTGAGTCCAGACTCTTCTACCTACCAGCTGTGTGACTTGGGGCAAGTTTCTTAACTTCTCGGAGCCTCATTTGAAAAATGAATTGTAATATATAGTGAATTGTAATATATAAATCTATAACTTGTGTGTGTGTATGTATATGTATGTATATGTATGTAAATATATACCTTGATATATTGATGTATAGATTAAATAAAATAACAGGAGCAGAGGTCCTAACATGATACCTGGTAACTACTGAATGATAAAATGATCTCAGTGCTGGAGCACCTTGGGGGGGGGGGGCTCAGTCAGTAGAGCATCTGGCTCTTGGTCTTGACTCAGGTCTGCTCTCAGGGTCATGAGATCGAGCCCTGCATCAGGTTCTATGTTCAGCAGGGAGTCTGCTTGAGTTTCTCCCTCCTTCTGCCCCTCCCTCCCCCCTCCCCCCTGCTCGCTCTCTCTCTCTCTCTCTCTCTCTCTCTCGCTCCCCCTCTCCCTAAAATAAATAAATCTTTTTTAAAAATGAAATCAATGCCAATATAAAAATATTACTCATTGTTATTAGCAGCATTTCTGCGGCAGATGTAATTTGGGGAAGGGAGGGGACAACGTATAAGGAATGCCAAATTAGCAGTATGAACTCAAAGTACAGAGCTTCCAGGCAAGAGGAGCTAGGATGGACAGGAGGCAGGCGAGGTTTTCTCTAGAGACGGGGGGTAGGCAGGCCTGGGACAGCAGATGGGAGGAGGGGAACATGTGGAGAACTCTGAGCAGAGGGCCTGGTGCTCCTCATTTGGAGACACTCCAGTGTTTAAGGAGGAAAGATGATAGAGTTGCTTTTAATTATCCTAAAGACCCTTGTGCAAAATGGGCTTTGGAGTTGAGTTGGGGAATTATGACCACAGCGTGATCAGACCTGATGGGCTGGCATATATCTCTGACAAACTGGGGTGTCTACAAGATAAATGGCTCAAGCCAAGCTAATTATGGGGAACTTTCACGAGAGGGGGGGGAGAGAGAGAGAGAGAGAGAGAGACATGAGCGTCCTCAAATGCTCTGCCTCCCTCCTGCCAGAAGTGGGTCCCTCTGCCTCCCAATACCCAAGAGCAGTGCTCAGGATGACAGGATGGAATCAGCATTCCAGGCTTGCCCAGAGCTGCTGACGGGTCTGGAAACATCGTGCAGGGCACTCTGCATGGTGCTCTGGACTAATGGAGCTCCTTAAGTCTGGGGAAGGACAGGCTTTTGTTCCCTCAGCCCACTTCTGAGCACTTGTCCAAGACTTTCATCTCCCAGGTGGGGAAACTGAGGCAGGGTTGGCCAAGGTCATGCAGCAAGGTGTTAATGAACCTGCTATTACTGCCTGGTGATTCAAGCTAGTATCAAATTCTTGCTCTGCTACTTGTTAATGGTGGGGCCTTGGACAAGTTTAGTAATCTCTATGAGCCTTGGTTTTCTTATTTGTAAAGTGGAGGATTCCTTCCTTCCTTCTCTCCTTCCTTCCTTCCTTCCTTCTTCCCTCCCTCCTTCCTCCCTCCCCCCTCCCTCCTTTCTCCTTGCTCCTCCCTCCCTTCTTTTCTCTGTAGGGTGATCAACTCAGGACTTGCCTGCTTCCAGCTCTGAAAGCCCTGCAGTCCCAGAATCTACTCTGTCTCCCCAAAGCCCATTTCTTTGCTCAAGGATATGGCCTGCCTCTGTCCTAGGTGCTGAAGAACAGTCGCTGAGACAGAAGATCCCTATTCTCAAGGAGCTAACATCCTAATTTTTCAGGGGAAGACCGACATGGATACATTAATCAAATAATATACATTCTACACATATGAAACTATGTGTCGGGTTCCATACTACATATTTTATAAATATTACATAATTGTATCCTTAAACAATACTGGAAAGTAAATATCAACTCATCCCCCCCCCAACCCAATTGTTAAATGTGGAAACAAGAGGCTAACTTCCTAAAATCTCACTGATTACAAAAAGTAAAGCCAGCATTTAAACTGTGGAGTTCCAGTGCTCACATACCCAGCCTCGACACTCCCCCACTTCATGAGTGATAAATACAGGACTCAGACAGGGTAAGGCCTCAGAGAAAGTTTTTTGTACAGGCTACTCGGTTCCTAAGAAGGTTGGGTTTGCTCTCCCCCTCCTGGCTGGCTGAGGATCTGTGGTCCTAACCAGGCCATATGACACACGCACTGAAGGTTACCCTTCAGGCACATTTGCTCCAATTCCAAGCATTCGGCAAAGCCCTTCCTCACTGTTCCGCCCCTGCCCTAGGGAACCTTCAGTGGTGGAGGATGGGTCCTGACGACCATGCAAATGAGCCAGGAACGCACGAGGGTCCTGAGCCTGCAGGCTTCACTTGAAGGAGTCCTTAGCCAAGGAGTATCCACCATCAGAAGATGGAAAGTGGATGATGTCCCAATCCAGCCAGAGCTCTATGCCAGGAGGAAAAATGGAACCCATTTCTCTCAGACCTTCTGGTCCCCTAGCAGATGACAGGCTGATGAATGAGGACCATGCCTGGGGAATATTTCCAGTTCCCGGGACTGACTGGTCCATCCATCTACGCAGCCACATTTATAGGAAATGTATGGACTGGGGGTGTTGGAAGGAAGTTTATTCATCACCCAGCCCAAGGGCTCATTTAGCAGATGAGGAGGTCGAGGAGCAAATGTCCTCTCACAGTCACACAGGATACCAAAGAAGAGAAGTCTACGTCCCAAATCGCCTCCAAACACAGCATTTCTACAAAAACATGCTGCTCCTCCCCGGGGCTGGACTCTAGAATTATCTCTGTGGAACATGACTCCCCTTTTACCACCATCCCGGCTCTAAGACACTGGGGCAGGGGAGTGGGTCACAGGCCGGCACCTGCTGGAAGGGAAAGTCTGGAGAGTTCTTACTAGTCTACAAGGGTTCGCAGATCCCCGTGGACATCACTTGATCAGTGTGCAGAAAGGTGGGAGAAGGAGAGATGTGGTGGGGGGTACAGGGAGACCTCAAGCAGGTCCAAACACACAACTCCCTTTTCTCTACCACTCCCTGGATCTCAGTTTCTTCCCCTGCTAGAACACCTGAGTTACAGGTTTGTGGGGCAGGTCAGAGAACATGTTTATAAAATGCTTATCACGGGGCCTGGCCTACCTGGAAAGCCCTTCCTAAGTCACAGCTGGCGGATGCATTGTAATACGTCCCTCCAGTACTCCATGGTGAAGAACAGCCTGTTGTGGGGCTCCTCGGCTGTCCCTGGCCCCAGATCTGGGGGGTGGGGGGCAGGCAGGCCTGCAGGCAGCCACACTCATGCGTCCCTGAGCTCTGCTGGCTTAAACAGAAGCCGTGAGCTTGGTGTGGCATTGGGAAAACCAGCCTTCCCCTGCAGCTGGAACTACATGGACAAAACCTCAGCATCGCCAAGCAGATAAATAAGAGGGCAGAGGAATGCATTCACGCTCGGAAGGATCCACCATACACTACACTGCCCTAGAGCCTCTCTAGGGCACTCGAAATCCAGTTTCCATTTGCCAAAACTCTGTTTCCCCATAGATGTCTAGGGACTTGCTCAGTGGTGATTGGGAGGACCATGGAGACGGTTATAAGCTTTCCCTCTGCCCCCTTCTCAGAAGGCTCTTTGACTTGGCCCCAGCTGGGTTGCTGACCCACAGGGAGCAGCGGCGGACGCAAGCCGCAGTTGGGCATCAGTGTTTGGACAAAGCTGCTCACGATCTGGGGCTGTTTAATTCCCTGCTGCCGTGGCCTTGGGCCAGCGAGCACTCTGTCATTCTCAGTCACCCTCAACGAGAGCTCAGCGCCTGCAGGGGGATAGGGCACAGTGAAGAGGAAAGGGTCAGTCTTGTGACAACAAGACTGACACGTGGTTAAGAGTCTCTCCCCAGCTGCTGCCCCCTGTCCTCTGAGCTGGACAGAAAGATGGGAGGAGGGGAGTCAGTGCATCCAGGGTGTCATCTGCCTTCCCTGCTCCTC
The DNA here is from genome assembly GCA_028533885.1 of Nasua narica. Classification (NCBI taxonomy): domain Eukaryota; kingdom Metazoa; phylum Chordata; class Mammalia; order Carnivora; family Procyonidae; genus Nasua; species Nasua narica. Next base: position 33,252,822 of record CM052804.1, on the reverse strand, counting down.
CGGTCACCTGCTATAGGGTTGATGCCTCAGACCTTTCCAGAAACCAATTCAAGGCAGCAGACCTGACCGAATTCAAGTCCAGCTGTGTGACCTTTGCCTGGTACCTTAATCCCCCCAGAGCCTCGTTGCTCGTCCATCTGTCAGACGCTGTGCTCATACCCCCATACTAACTTGCACTGCAGCTGAGGAAGCCGAGATACCCCACGGATGACACATCCTTTCCTTCCTCCAGGCAAGGCAGGGAAGGCAGACAGTAGCCCGGAAACCATGGCATCACCATATCCAGGTAATCACGAGGTCCTTACTTCTGGGGTATGGAGCACAGGAGAAGGCCACAGAGACTCAGTCCCCAAGACTGCCAAACGGAGACTGGGCCTCACCAGCTCAGGAGCCTGGTGCTGGTCCCAGTAGCTACCCTCTCCCCAGAGCTGGGGCCTCCCTGCCACCCAGCCGGACCCCTAGTCTCAGAGGCTCCCCCTCCCCTTAGGCTGCTTTGAGAAGCCCCAGCTCCACGTTCTAGGACTGCCCCATGTCACTCTAGGGGCTGCTGCAGCTCTGTTCTTGTGGCCCATGTTCTCTTCTTCTGTGCTTCCTCAAAATCCCGAGAATGGGCCTGATGCCCCAAGCTTCCTGGGCTGGGGCTCCAGATTGCCCTGCGGTGGCCCATCTTGGCCCTCGGGCCAGAGGCGGTAGTCCACTGGCAACACCCTCCCCCCCGTAGCCCTCATCCCCATCCCACCTGAAGCTGAGTGGGTACCCTTCTAGATTTCCCGAATGCTGCCCCGGCCAGTGGGAGATTTACCCATATCTCCATTCAGAAGATCCTAAGAGACCTCAAAATGTTTGTGTGCCCCTAAATGAGGAGATTCTTTGGATGCAAAAGGCTCAAATTGTAAAAAAAAAAAAATTACTATCTAAATACAAAGAAAGATGATTTTTCATATTAGTTGACCTCTTGCCATGATGTTTTGGGAGCCCCACGAATGATACTCTAAGTCACGGGTCCTCAAACTTACTTAGGTGATTAAGTGTCTGAAAGTTTTGTCCTCTTCACAGAAGCAAAAATACTATTACGGGATTCCACTGTAAGTTGTAAAAAGACCAATGTTAAGTCACGACTACTCTTTTCCACTTGAAGCACCATGCTACATGCTCTACACAGAGTAGTTCACTCAACCCTCCAAAAAACGTCTGAGGGAGCAATACCACTACTATATACCGCCCTTTCGCAGATGAGCAAATCGAGGCTCCGAGGTGAGGTCCCTAGCCCAATGTTGCTTCCCAAGTTGGGAATCAGTGAATCCATCCAGGAAGCCCAGTCAATTCCACAACCCGTATTCCTACCCTTCCCACCCCATCCCTGGGACTGAACGAGGATGTCACCCGCTAGCTGTGACTACACCAAGTGTAAGCCACATCAAATTACAGCCATTAACACATGGGCCGACGCGCTCGCCCAAACAAGAAAGCAAATGCAGGCCTGACTTAGCAGCTGTTTGATAATATTCGCCTGCTAATTTTGCTAATTGTGCATTCATTTGTCATCCGCTAGTGAGTGACAGCAGGCTAACAGTAGGAGGCACCAAAGGTTTAAGAAAAACATATGGGAGAAAAAGCTTCACTGGGAGGCATTTCCATGTCTTTGCCTACTTCTGTTTATCCCCCTGCCAACCGGAAAAAGCCACCATTACTGTGTCAGAGGCAGAACAATGTGGCCAGGTTGGTGGAAGCCTGTGTTGTTTTAGACCCTTTCCTCCCTGTCCACTCCCTGGTGACTCTTCTCAGGCTCTGCCCCGGGGTTCTAACCCAACATTCTGGAGGGTGCACCATCTTCGCGCAGACGACAGTGGGAGGGGGGTCGGAGCAGCAGAGATTCCCAGATGCTCTCTCACCCTTGGGCCATCTCGGTCCCCATGGGAGCCGTGCTTCTCTCCCTGTGCTACCGACCTGGGCTCTGTATGATATGACCACCCACCGCCTTCCACTCTCTGACTGGATTCCGCTGAACGCCCAGCCCAAGCGCAGCCAAAGCACAGACGGACAGCAAACAAGGGCTTAGCCTTGCTGCCAAAGAGGAACTCCAACCGTGAGATGCCTCTCTCAGAAATGTAGAGCGATGGGCTCTGGGCTCTGAAAGGAGAGTGGGCACAAGGGAGCTGGGGGGTGGGGTGAGTGGGACGAGCCGGACAGTGGCTGCAGTGGGAATGTGGGGATCCATGTGAGAGTGGCTGGAATCACTTAAGGCAAGTAGGAAAACGGAGCAGGTTCCCGGAGAGAGGAGGAGGCTCTGAAGGACTCGCGCCCGGGGTCCCGCTGCCCATCCTGGTCCCGGCCCTGGTGTCCGCCAGATGTGGCTGCATTCGGGTGCCTGTCCTTGGATTCCCGGGAAATTCTCCCCTGCTTTTTGCGTGTCTCCATCATGACCCACCCACTCCCAGGCTCTCCCTCTTCCCGAGGGAACCTCTGTTTCTTACCACCAAATAGCCTTCCACGAGGGGGCACGGGAAAGACGCATGAGGTCCTGGACCCGAAACACCTCTCCCAGCTTCTCAGAAACCTTGGTACCTGCAGGAGCCCTTCCCTTCCTTCCCGGCTAGCCTTCACGTCCGGGTCCTCGCCTGGCCTACCCTTGGAGCAGCTCCTTGGAGCGAGATGTTTATAGGTTTGGTGCATTTGCTTAGTGCTCACTCCCAGGTTCCCAGCCTCCAGCTTGACTCTGTCTCCCACTGTGATCCTTTCCCTGGCTCCCACTGAGCCAGGGCTCATTTACATTTCACTCACCAACCTCATTTACTTAATTTTTTCCAGGTAATTCAATGCTCACCAAGTAGCCCTCGATTGCCTTTGCATTCATCACCTTCCTGGGCTCTGAAGGGTTTCAGAGTGGTGGCTTCCCCGTTGGGATCCCCAGCCCACAGAGGCAACAACACAGCCCAGGGGCTGGGAGTAGGAGATCCCAGGGCAGGGGCAGGGGCAGGGGCAGGGGCAGCTCGGTAGCCTCCTCTGACAGCAGCCAGGGGTCAAGCCTCAGGAGGGGGCAGGAGAGCCCTGGGCCCAGGCAGCTCTGCCCAGGGAGGAGGCACCCTCCCTGCCTGGTAATAATTCATTGTGCATGCGACTCTAGGCTTCCTGCCTGCTGTGCAAAGCATTTCCTTCACCTTAGCCTAAAATAGCTTAAGCTTCAGGGGGTGCTGCCTAGTGCCTAGATTATTACAAGGGTTGGGAAGTAAAACAATAAAATAAAAATCTTTGCAAAATCACAATGGGAAAGGTATGGTGGCTGGGGAACACAGCCACAGAGAGACCTAGGGTCATAATGAGCTAAAGGCAGGATGGTCCTCCATCTCCTCCCCCCATCCCCACTCTACCCCATCCTATGCCATGCCATCCCACCCCACTCTCATCTCCCTTCCCCATCTCCGCCCCCATCCCCAACTCCTGTGCCCAGCCCTACCCCATCCGACCACATCCCAAGCTCTACCCCACCCACCCCTGCAGTTAGCTGCAGAAGTGGCCCTCATGTTGGGGGACTCTCAGACCCCCTGCACCCCCCCCCCCACTGTCAGCAGGTGCTATGCATCACCAGCTTGTTGGAAGCCTTCTACAACCCTGCTGGCTAGTTAAGGAAAACACACAGCTAGTAACAGTAATCAAAACATGCCATGCCCTGAAGGAGCCCAGGTTATAAGACAGTCAGTGATCCTGTCTTCATCCCCAGAAATGTGAAAACTGGAGGCTACCACTTACAATTTTCCCTGCACTTCTCACATTTTAGGATGTCCTGGGGAGGAACTGTCTGGCCTGGTGCCTTCAGTGCTCCCTTTGGGCCCCAAGGGCCACATGTAACTATACGGAAGGAGGTCACCACCTATGTCGAGCTTTCCAGAAATCCACGTATAGCTTGGGTATCTTTTTTTTTTTTTAATTTTTTTTAAAGATTTTATTTATTTGACACAGAGAGAGAGAGAGAGATCACAAGTAGGCAGAGAGGCAGGCAGAGGGAGAGGGGGAAGCAGGCTTCCTGCTGAGCAGAGAGCCCGATGCGGGGCTCGATCCCAGGACCCTGAGATCATGACCTGAGCCGGAGGCAGAAGCTTTAACCCACTGAGCCACCCAGGCGCCCCATAGCTTGGGTGTCTTACAACCCTGGCTCAGTTGGCTGGAATTTCCTAGCCAGTATCCCAGGGGGCTGAAATATGGATCCCCTAGGACCTCGGGCTGGGAGGATGGGGGCTGGGGAGTGGAGTCTCCGACCCATTAGCTCTGCCTGTGAGTACAAAAGTACCGTTCTCCCTGTGAGCAGGGAGGCAAAAGTGCCGAAGAGCATGGCTCGATTCCCTCGTTTGCTGCCTGCCCCACCCGAGCCTGAGCCCCGACTGGCTGCTTCTGAGTTCCCATTCGTGTTGCCTCACCTCTCCTCCCCGGGCCTGATGCATGCACAGAAGGGCCCGCACAGCCCTAAGGAGCCCCCTGAGCAAAACAGGGCCCCCTCCCCACCCAGGCAAGCTCTCCTGGTAGCCGACACCAACTTCCTGGGGTCTTGTTCTGATGCTGAGAGGGTCCTTAGGATCCTCCAAGCCATCAGTCAGCGGGCAGGAGCGGTCTGGGGCAAGGAACGCTATGATAAATTGATCTTCATTAACAGGGAGGGACCTCGGAACGTGGGCCAGTCTCCATCAACTTCAGAGAGGAAGGCTGTGGAGTGGGCCTCCTCAAACCTGCGCGGAGCACAATTGCTCTTCGGCGTTCTCGACATTTCCCTTAAGAAAGGAATGCTGGCCCTGATTCCGGTAGACCTTTAAAAAGGCACTTTATTAAAGTCTCAGAACCGATTAGACAGGAGTCATGCTGGGTCTGTCGGGCTCAATTTATATCATCTCTACTTCCCCCGAATGGAGCTGAGCCAGGCAGGCAGGCTTCCCTGGAATAGGCGGGGGGCAACTCCAAGGCCACCTTCCCTCCGTGATCCACAACAAGCAATCCCCCTCCTTCTCACACCCCGGCCCCCTACAGAGCAGCCCTGCATCCTGCCTGGGGGGCCAGAGCTCCCTCTGAGCTTCGCCCTCCAATACGGTCGTCGTGCGGCTCATCTGACCGACACGGGCCCTGACTACAAAGTAGGTATCAGCTTCTGAAGATTTAGTATAAAAACGTGACATATCCCGTTATTATTTTTATATTGATGCCATGTTGAAACTATAATATTTTAGACATACGGGATTAAATCTCATATAAAAATTAATTTCTCCTGTTCCGTTCTTACCTTTTAAGTAGAGCCCCCTGGGAAATTTAAAAGTACACCTGTGGCTTGCACTCTTTTTCTCTTGGACAATACTGTTTTAAAGGCACTTTAGGCTGGAGAGGTCATTGGAAGCTCTGTGCGAAGCGAGGAACGGGGAGAGATCAATCAGGCTTCGATTCCGGACCTCCCTGCTCAAGATGCTCTAAAGATGCTCAAGATGCTTGTGCTGCCCTCCCGAAGGCCCCCGGCCCCCGAGGCCCTGGAGACCTTGCACAGGCTGGCCGTGTCCTCCCGCCCCACCTCGTCCCCCACAGCCCCTGCCCTCCCTCCGCTCCAGACACCCTGGTCTCGCTTTTCTTCCACACAGCCAACCATTGTCCACTCCAGCCAGAGAGAGAGCCAGAGTGGAGGGAGAGACAGAGGGAAAGAGAGAGGAGCTGCCGGCTCCCCACTCAGGACCCCAAGATCATGACCTGAGCCCAAACCAAGAGTCAGATGCTTAACAGACCCAGGCGTCCCCTGCCCAGTGCAGCCTTTGCACGTGCTGTTCCCTCTGCCCAGAATGTTCTTCCCCAGGCTTCTGCCCTACTCTTTCCCTCTCTTTATTCCGTTCTCAATTGGAAAGTCACCTCCTCAATGAGGCCACCCGTGATTCACTCCCCCAATCTCAGTTAGAACCAATCACCATCTTCTTTGCTCTGCTTCATTTCTCATCAAAGCTCCCGTGACCGTCTGAGATGAAACTGCACATTCACTGTCTCTGCTCTCCAGACAAGAAGCCTCTGTCTCCCTTGTCCACCACATACTACACTCCCGGTGAAAGCTTGCTCAGGGAACGCGCACAACAAGGTCAATGGGATCAGGCCATTTTTCAGATGGGTTGACTCAGGCTTGAGAGAGCTTGGTACAAGGCAGAGCAGGGACTGGGTCCACGGGCGGCACCAAGCTTAGAAGGGACAGTGGCTTAGTGACAAGCAAAGTCACTGCCTCTAGGATCTCACGCACTGGGAATCTGCCCCAGCCTAGGAAGCTAGGGCTAACCATGTGGAGGAGGAAAATAGGCAAAGACAGCAAGACCACTCTGATGTGCTCTGGGGAAGTTCTTATGGGAAGCAGGTGTCAGGGTGGGCTAAAAGGAGAGACAGAGTCTGAGGTCCCACCTGCTGGCCCACCTGCAGGCCCAGATGTATCCTGCATCACGAGAGCCTTTGAGAAGGCACCTGGGGGCAAGTGACACAGACTACCAATAATAAAGGCCTGTCTGGATACCAGAAACAGACCTTAGTGCCTTACAGCTGCAAGAGGTCTCCACCCCATCCCCTCAACAGGATCCCCGCTCTGCCTGGGTATCTCCAGAGCCCGGGAGCTCATTACGCTCCAGGCAGCGGCTGGTCTTTGCATTTGTTTTAATCAACAGAAAATGCTTGATTCTTTGAGGTCAACAGCTCCTTCTTTGTAGTTGATGTTTTTCAGACACCTTCTCTGGTTCTGGCTTCCCGCAGCCATCCTGTGCAGGACTGATTCCTATTTCCTGGATCGGCTCTTCCAGGATAAGAGGTCACAGTGGCTTGAGAAGCCAAATCTCCCAAGAAGCATGCTCTTGGCAGAGCTGCGCCACAACCTGACCACAAGGCCACGACTCGGCCAACAAGCATCGCTGCTCCGCGGTGACTCACTCCTGGGGACTGGTTCTCCGAAGCCAGAGCCGCCCCCTTGCTCACCCAGAATAACCCTGGATTGCCACGGCCAGCCTGACTTCTCTTCCAACTTCCAAGCTCGAATGTGCATTTCCTCACTGCGTTAGCGACATCTGTTCAAACACCTGTGTGAGCCACCCACTGCGCTGCCCTCTGGGGACAGAAGAGTGGAGAAGACGCAACCTCTGGCCTCAAGGAGTTCATGGTCTACTGACAAGTCTATGAGTCCACAGGGCATTAAAACACAGCTCTATCAGGGCTGTGATGGAGGCAAGTGCCAAGGGCACAGAGGCCACAGGCATAGGGGAGGACCTGATCTTCTGAGAGAGGGAGGGATGCAGGGAGGCCTTCCTGGAGGAAGAGATGCTAACGTCTCCTCCAAGACCAATTTTCCATTTGCCACTTTCTAGTTGCCTATTGGGAAGTCCAGTCTGTAAGTTCCCTAGATGCTTCTAGTAGAACCCATGATTAAGTCTTTGTAAGCAAGAGTATTCAAAATCATCATCTCATTTTCTTTACTCCTCAGTCTATGTCACACACACACACACACACACACACAGGGCCACTTCTGTTTCCTTACTGTCTCAATCACGCCCTTCCTTTCATTTTCTCAAGCAGTTCCTGCATCTGGATCCCCCCTAGTCCTTCATCCCCCTTACCCGTGAAGAAGGGCCCAGCAGGTATCAACCTACGGTGAAAATGGAGCCCCGTGGCCTAAGGACAAGACTCCCCAGCTGCAGGCTCTCTAAGGCTGGTCCCAACTAGCCATCCCAGCCAGCCTGGTCCCTAGGAATGCTGGCCCACACGCCTCAGGCTCCAGCCAGGTGGACCTGCTCACCCTTCTCCAAAACTTCATGCTATGCTGACTTCCCACTCAGTCCCCTTGGCGGCCTTTCCCTTTCTTCTCAGCCCCATGAGCTCCTACTCATCCTTCAAAACCCACTTGAATGCCACCCCCTGAAACTAACCTACATCGGGCATTCATTTGCTCTTACCAAGAAAAGAACATTATATGCCAGTGCTTCTATTCTATGACAGCATCTGGCAACTCGTTGGGTCTTTCTCCCAGCCTCTAAGCTGGGGTTCTCAGAGCACAAGGGTGGCAGGCCTAATGCTCCTTGATCCCCAGCATGTGGTGTAGAAACTACCGATAGCGTCGATAGCTGATGCTGTTCTTTATTAACAACGAATACGATCGGTAATAGTAATGAACAATATTCAAAGCAACCACCACCGGGATGCTCATATAGCCATGCCCCACGCCAAGCCTGTGCGTTTCAAGTCTGAAACGAAGGTATCCTTTGATGTCCTAGCATTCTACACACTCTTATTCCCACTTTGCAGATCAGGAACTGCAGCTCGGAGAGCACCGATGTCTTTCCTGAGGTCATGCATCTTACGGGTGGCAAAGGCGAGATTTGACACCATATCCGTCCAACCCCCTGAGCCTGGGCTCTGAATCGCTCTGCTACCCAGGGGGCTGGTATTGATACTGAATCAGGGACCTACCCCCTTAGTGCCCCTCACTTGCCATGCTTCCGGGGACTTTTGAGGGACAACTTGCATGTTTGCAAAGGTGGCCCAGGAGACTGGCTAAGTGAGACCTCTGGTGCCCATCGCGGTCTGCGTGGTGACCCTGCCTCCGTCTCACTGCCCTGAGCCTTAGGCTCCTCGGCTGTAAATGGGGAAATGAAAGTTCCTAAGCCCAAGGGTCACTGCAGGGTTTCAGGACATAATCGTGCAGAGCATTTAGAGCAGGAAGAACACTTCGTAAGTGGTCAGTAAACATTACATCCTGACATGACTGCCAAGAGCCCAGCACTCCGGCTTTAATGAAAGCAAAGAGTGCTCTCAGCCCTGAGGAGCCTCTCCCTCTAGGTGAGAACAGGGAAGGAGGCAGAGGGAGGGAGTGTTCGCTCAACAGGATGTCAGATAAAGCTTTTCCAGGTCCAAGCAGACACAAGACCCCTGAGAAGCAGGCCCTGATGGATGCTGGGAAGCGCAGAGCTGAGTTGGGCTGGCAGGGGGTGGGTGCTGGGGGTAGTCAGAGATTCCCCAAGCCCAAAGGCAAGGCAGAGTGGCTAGCAAAAGGCTTGAAGAACCCCAGCTCAGGGGTCCATGCCCCCCAAAGTCTGGCACCCGGGGCATCAGGCTAAAGAGGCCAGACAGCGGCTGAGCCTGACCTTCACCCTCTGCTAGGGATGCTCTTACTCTCCCCCCACCCCGCCCCCTGTTACATGTCTTTCGAGGGCTACACGTGACCTCAGGATGGGAGCAGCCCCTGCAAGTAAGCGGTTATCAGGCAGGCCTGCCGGAGCCCAACTATGGCCGACACTGGAAGGCCCCCAAGGAAACTAGCAGAGGGTCCAGGGAGGGAGAAGCCAGGCTTAAGTGGGCCGGGCCAGGGAAGAAGCTACCATGCACTGAGGAGCTGGGAGGATGGAGGAGAAGTACAATACAAGGGTCACGGGGTGAGGTGAAGCCCCGCCTCGGGGCAGGACGGCACCTGAGAGGCCACCTCGCCGTGTGACTCTGTGAGGCCCTGGGCCTCATTTCTTCCACTCTAGACTGAGGGCCTGAACTCTGACGTCGATCCTGTATCAATCAACCTGGTTCTCTAAGGTGAGAAGGAAACAAGCCTTAACACATCCCTGAGAGCCTCTGTCTCCTCATGGGCTCTGTGGGGCTAAAAACGGCTATTATGGCAACCATGTATGCAGGGCCCATGGAGGGCCTAGCCTGGGAGCTGGCACACAGTAGGTGCTCAGCGAATTCTCACCACCCTCCCTGAGGGGAAAGAGCGAGGGGCCTCCAGTCTGGCCCTCTCCTGCCTCAGCGACTCGGGGAGGCCGGGTCCTCGAGGTACCCCAGCAGGGGGCAACCTGGCTGCAGGCCCAGCCCCCGCAAACATGTCTCTTCAGCCAGAGTTCAGGCCTCATTGGGGGTTTTGTTTTCATTGAGGTACAACATATACTCGTCCAGGAGAATTGGAGCAAACCGAAAAAAATAGAGAAAGAAATCATCTGAGATTCTGTAGTTCAAAGACATCTGGGCCCCCCTGCCTTTCCCTTTCTACGCAGAGTTCTTTCAGGCTGGTCGAGGTCGTCCTCAACCCAGCCTCCGGCCTCCTTCTGCTTTCTGTGACAGCGGAACTTGCCATCTCGCCAGAAGGGGTTTTCCTGGTGATGCCGTGATTTGCCTCAGTAGCCCCATCCCCCTGTCGGGTATTTGGGATGTTTCCCGACATTGTCTCTCCTAAATCCAAAAGCCACAGATACTTCATTCATAAAGGATCATTGTTTGTTTGTTTGTTTGTTTTGTTTTTTGACTGCCTTTAGGATTTTATTTTAGATCACCAGAAGCGGCCTCTTAGTCCAGAGCAGGCACTGACTTTCAGGACAGGCAAGCCTGGTCCTGGCCAGGGCTCCCTCATCTGTGATTTGGGACATCTGAAAGTCAAGGATCAGGGAGAAGGAGTTTCTTAGGGAACTGGGCCTCGGGCTTGGCCCAGATCCCCGGGGAAGCATCAGTGTGAGCCACTGCATTTATTTTTTTCCTTTTCTGGCCTAGTTTAAATAGACCCCCGGGGCAGATGGGTTTCCTGAGCTGCCTGAACTTTAAATATCTGCCTGGGGCTTCCCGGGCTAAATCCTATAAATACTGTCCTTTTTCTGCCATCCGTAAGGTGCGGGAGTTTGGGAGACTGGCCTAAAGGGGGGAAGAAAACGTGCCCTTCTTGGTGATGCAGAGGCTGAAGGCCAGGAGGTAGGGGGCTGGTGCCCTGACACCCCCCGGGCCTGGCTGGGTCCAGGGGCCGAGTTGGTGCCTTCTTCAGCCGGGCCCTCTCCCCTCGCGGGCCTGCTGGCTTTCCGCACCCCTTCCCAATGCCCCCCGAAGGCTGCTGCTGCCGCTTCCGGGGCCTGGACCCCATGAGGGCCGAACCCTGCCCAGCTCCTATCACCTCGCCACTTCTGGAAAGGGTGTCTTGCATTCTATGCTCCCCATAGTAACAACTGAGATTTAGAACACACTCTCCCGTCCTGTCCTTCACAAGTAAACTCTCCCTGCGCCTTCTCCAGTTCTCTAGTTCTCCCCGCCACTTCCCTACGGTTAACCCCGCTCTGCCCATGGAGCAGCGGAAGCTTTGGAGATGGTGAGTCACAGTTAGCAGGGGATAGAGGCAGGATTTGAACCCAGAGAGGCCGAGGCTCTGGCTCCTAGGCTCAGACGGGCTTATACGCACTCCCTACTCTCCGTGCAGAGCACATCTGCACTCATCATGACCTCTGGGGGCCGGCCCCTCACCCAGCTCATTCCAGCTGCACATTTTTGGCTGTCCTCTATAGCCACTGTCCCAAGATGGTCGAACCAGAAGGTTCCTTCAATATGGCAAGGATGCCTCCTCCTCCTGTTCACTGAATACCTCACAATTAATACACTCAAACCATGACTATCTCATTCATCCTCCCCATTAGTCCTGTGCAAAAGGAAGAATCAGAGAGGTTAAGTGACCTTCTCCAGGCTACACAGCCCATTGGTAGCTGAATTGGGCCTAGAAGCAGGTGGCTCTAGGCCCGGTGCTTTTGCCTTTTTTTGATCTCTTATTTTTCATACGAGACAAAAAAGTCCAGAGAAGTGAAGAGGCTATTTGAGGTCGCAAGTACGTCACCAGATCTAACTCCTCCTGTTCCCCGGCCATCCTTCATTAAGAGCAGAGCATGAGTGAATCAAGAGACAGTGGGTCCTTCTGGGTCCTGGAGGAGACGTGGCTCTGGCTGGTGGATTCCCACAGGTGGGGTGCATCCCACAGACCTGGAGAGACCCCCTAGAACTCCGGGGCTGGGATGAAGCCAAAGGGTTGGTGAGTGGGCAGTGGGAGCCAGAGCATTGGGGCTTAAAGGGAGCCCCCCCCCCACTGCTGCTGCCCACACCTGGGGGGCGTGGTCAGCAATGCCACCCTCTGACCCTGACTCGAGAAACAGGTGGGCTCCATCCCCTCCCTGGAAGCCCCCTTCAGAGATCAGCTGCCTGTGGGCATCTAGGAGTAGCGGGTCATGCTGGTCACCACTGGGGAGAACAGGCATCTCCTTGGTCCAAAAGAAGACCAAGGTATCAATCACTTAATCCAGGTGGATCCTGAGGGCTTGATGTCAGTAACACCGGGGGTGAACGGGGAGGCAAAGTGCCCACTCTCCTCACATCAGCCCTCAGTAACTCACTGTCCAAGGAGCACTGGACTCCAAGAACCACAAGCTTTCCCCTCCACCACCCCTCCCCTCCTGGACAATGAGCTGGCTCTGGGAGCGAGGGCATCAGGCCGGTTTCCTTGGTGATCTCTGTGGGGGCCTCAAATGCATTCTGGCTTCCCCGCGGGAGCCGGGTGCCCAGCCCGTGCCACCATGTGGCCGCAATGGCAGCCGGTCATCCCGAAGAGTCCCCCTCATCTGGTGACCCTTCTCATTGAGCAAGGCCAACTCTCAGAATGGGGGACCCTAAGTCAAGGTCCAAAGGCAGAGCGCAGTTGGTTGTGACTGAGGTCTCTAACAAGAGCCCTAGAGAGATCCATTCTGTGTGCACCAGCTCCCTGACTCGGTGGCCCTCTGGAACCCAGCCAGCATCTCTCCTTATATGCATGGTTTGCCCACACAACACGACAGCGGGCACCGAGGGTGTAGCCATGAGCGAGTCTATCCCCCTCTCCCTCCCTCCCTTGAGCCATCCTCCCTTCTTCCTTCCAGCAACTCCAAGCTGCACAGAGCAAGGCACTGTGGTAGGTGCAGTGCTGAGGATAACACTGCTCCAGGTCCTGCCTTCACAGACCTTCCAGGTGAGAAGGGGACAGAGTTACCCCTCAAATAATCACAGTACGCAAATCATTGCAAATCGGACCACGACTCTGAAGGCAAGATCCCGAGTATTTTAAGGAAACACACCAGGGGATGAATGGATAAAGAAGATGCGGTGTATATATATATACAATGAAATACTATGTAGCCATCAAAAGAAACAAAATCTTGCCATTTGCAATGACCTGGATGGAACTAGAAGGTGTTATGCTAAGTGAAATGAGTCCACCAGAGAAAGACAACGTATGATCTCTGATAAGAGGAATTTGAGAGGCAGGGTGGGGAGTCGTGGTGGGTAGGGAGGGAAAAAAATGAAACAAGATGGATCAGGAAGGAGACAAACCACAAGAGACTCTTAATCTCAAGAAACAAACAGGGTTGCTGGGGGGGGGGGGATGGGGTGGCCGGGGGATGGACATTGGGGAGGGTTATGTGCTATGGTGAGTTCTGTGAAATGTGTAAGCCTGATGATTCACAGACCTGGACCCCTGGGGAAAGTAATACATTATATGTTAATTTAAAAAGAAAAGAAACACATCAGGGGCCCTGATCCAGGCTGGGGTGTTCAGTCACTTGGCATCCGATCTAAGAACCAAACGATGACAGAGTCAGGGGGGACTCATGGCAGGGCACGGAGAAGCAGAAAGGCAGTGCGGCTCGAGCAGGAGCGGGGGAGGGCACGGGCCGTGAGGCTGGAGAGAGACGGGGGCCAGGGGTTAAGATCTCAGAGGGCCTTGAGGGCCAGGTTGCAGTGTTTGGATTTCATTCTAAGCACAGTGAAGAGCCGCTGAAGTTCCCAGCCAGGGGAAGCAGCATGAAAGGAGCAGTACGACCAGATGTCCCTGGACGGGTGTGCAGAGTGGAGGGCACAGGGTGGTGGTGACGGCGGCAGGGAGGACTGATAGAGGACAGCCAACCACAGGAATCCAGGCGAGCCCAACTACGGCGGGGTCCCCGGTGGGCCAGAAGAACCTCAGCCCCCACAGGGAGCCCCCCTCAGAGGCTCAGGGGTGAGCGGGAAGGCCAGCTCCACCCATGCAGGGAGGAGGTTCTTCCGACTCATTCCCCTACCAGACTTTCTTGGAAGAAAAGCAACAGATCTGCCCCACCCCAGATAGGAGCTCTACAGGATAAAGCCAAAGCGGGGCACGAAGGGCAGAGCCGTAGAAGGGAGGCTGCCCTCGTATAGCACCAGGGGTGGAAAGAGAATCCCACACTCTGCAGCAGCCCTCTGCAGCGGGACTCCAGAAGAAAAATGGGTAGGGACCTCCTGCGCCTCTCTGCCTTAGCGATGCAGCTCCATCCAGCGTAGTGAGCCGGGGTGGACTCGGAGGTCTCTGGCCCAGCACCCTCTCCACTGCGGGCAAAGAGCTCGGGGCAGCGGCGGTGGCCCAGAAACAAGCCAAGCCAGAGAGCAGTGGTCGTTTCTACCCATGCGGCTCAGAGTGGAAGAAAGGAGCAGAGGGAACAGGAGGAAGCAGCCTCTGAGTGTCTCCCTGGGGCGGGACGGAGAGGTTCTATGATGGCCGCAGTCTGAGGGCGGGTTCTCCCGGAGCTCAGGATGTACCTTCCAGGACAGACCCACTGTCACCCGCCAGATTCTACCTTGAGCCAGAAAAAAAGAGTATTCTGTTGTGTCCCTATGACCACAGGGCAGCTCAGGGTGGGAAGAGGCCAGGGAACGATACAGACACAACGTTCCCGGGGAGCCTCACCAGGGCTATGATATGTGGTCCAGGCGGGCCAGGGACAAATAAAGGAGGCCCCGCAGCTGGACGGGAGGGACGGATGAGGGAGGTGGGAGGAAGCCCAGAAGTACCAAGGGCGGGAGGAGCAGCCTGGGCGAAAGAGGCCCGTGCACGGAGCAGGGGGAGCCTTGTGGCTGCTCGGGAGGTCCCCGGAGGGTTGGGAACCCAAGGGTTAGGGACCCAGCTCGTCTGCCTCCCCTTTCTTTGGCTGCTTCCCAGGGGCCGTCCTTCCTCCGACTGGGCGCTGAGGATGTGTGCCGGAGGCGGGAATCGCACTGGAGACAGCCACGGATGAGCGAGTGGCAGGTCATCGCTCAGTGACAATCACTATGGAAACAAATGGCAGAGACAGATTGGGGCCCTGAAGTCAGGGGTCAAGCTTTTTTTTATCCCTGACTGCACATTTTGCCAGAGGAAGACGGTATGTGTTGCTAGGATGTAATTCAAGTCGGACAGCTCTGGAGGCAGGGACGACTCTTTGCTTCATTAGCAGAGCGATGGATGCCGGCTGCCACCCCCATTTTAGAAACTGTGCCCTGTGTCACAGACTAACCTCACAGTGCCACGGCGGTCCTCACCCTCGCGGCTTCCAGAACCCACACTCTCCCCACTGATGAGTGGACATCACCGTTCCAGAAGGGTCTCTCTCTCCCGAGGACTCCGAGCATCAACTTTGCAAGGCATCGTAGAGGCTGTGAGTCCCACCCTTTTCAATCTCCCAAAGGGAATCTCGTTTAATTCTCTAACGACTGTGAGTGGGTCTATCACTCCCATTTCATGCATGGGAAAACTACAGCCCAGAAAGGGGGCCAGCCTGAGGACACACAACGAGGAAATGACAGAGTGAGTCCCAAAGCCAGTCCTTGAGAACTCCAGAGCATTCTTTGATTCCTTGACTGCCAGGGTAGTAAAAAGAAAGCCTGTTGGTCTGCCCCTCCCCTTCGTCCCAAGGTGCAAAACAAAACCTCAGGGAGAAGGTTGGCATTGCAATGGAGAAAGCCCAGAATGAGGACAGAAACGACCACTTCCCCCTGTTGTCGCCTCCCCCACTTCGTCCCTGAACACTCCACCCACCACGTTTCAGGACAGAAACATCTGTGGGGGAGAAGATGGAAGAAATTAATACAGATCACGGGCAGGCTACAACTGCATCACACTTGACTGTTTGCAAAATGCTTCTGGAGCCCTCACACCACCTTCCCTTCAAACAACCTTGCACAGCGAGAGAACATGCAGAGACCATTGTCTGGTTTATAGACCAGGGGACAGACCCCAGGGGACTTGGATGCAACTCTAAGCCACCTGACACCAAGTCCTGTGATTCTTCTATGCATGTTGCTTTTCTTTTGTCTGTGCGTGAATGATAGGGAAATGGAGGGAGGGGCGCCAACATTTGTTGAACAATAATATTAGAAAAGTCAAGGGAGATTACAATCCGAGCCGTGAGCTCTCATCAAATGTCCATGGTACAGACTAGTCCTGCGCTAAACACTCTGCACACACCTTCCCATTTCTTCCCACCCCATTTCTTCTGAGCCCATTGTACTGACGGGGAAACTGAGGTTCGAGAAGTTAAGTCCCGTGGTTGTTTCCTCTGGCTCATACTCACTGTGTCTTATTTCCTAGGAACCGAGTTATCTTTATTTGTCTGGTGCACGCTTCCTTAGAATTTTATCTAGGGGAACCATGTGTGTATCCTAGAAGGCAGGTGGGTTCTAGATAAGACGTGTGTTCACTTCGGACAATCCAATCATTTCAAATGAAATCCTTGTCTGGAGGTTTCCCGGTCACCGCATGGCACGAACTCGGTCTGAGAGTCCACATAAGAACTTGCCCGCGGTTCTAAACTTTCAGCCATAATTTATCGACCACTTCACACAACACCTGTTTAAAGACTGTGGATTTTCCTTGCACTTCCTTCGGGGGGGGGGGGGGGTGCTGATATCAGTTTCCTTCCTCTTACCTGGCGGTGTGGCCCTTTGGGGGCTGAGCTTTAGGGGGAGGGAGATACTGAACGTACCACGCAGCCTTGTACTCAGCGTGGTGACAGCGACAGCAGTCGCTGGGGACGACAAGGACATCTGCTTAGCAAGAACTTCCAGGTCCAAATCTCACCAGACTCAAGGAGAAGGCTGATGACTAGGGACGCACTGAAGTATCTATCTTACACGTAGGGCGCGGGTGCTCAGAGAGGCAGACAGATAAAAGGCAGAGGGAGGAGGGTAAAGAAGGCAGGCCCGTAGCGAAGAGCATAGGGAGCTGGATGGGAGCAAACTTACAGGGGAGAGGGAGGAGCACTGAGAGAGCGGGGTTCTATCAGGTGCTGACCATCAGGACCCCTTCTCTCCCGTGGTCATGTTGGCTTCGTGTGCCGAATGGGAACGTTTCTGTGTTGCCTGCTCAGCAGGGCTGCCTGGGAGGGCTGAGATGGGAGGTGAGATGAGCTAATAGAGTGGTGAGAGTCTGGTGCTTGCTGGAAAGTTCTATGCAGACCCGAAGCTACTGTGGTCATGGTTACCCCTGTCCCTCTTGCCAGAATCCACCCCTCACAGGCAGAGTGATCAAGGCGGATCTGGAGATGACCTCTGCCCCCCATAAAACGGATCCACGGGGAGGCCATCCCTTCCGCTCCCCTCATCCCCTCCACCCGGAATCTCTCCTGAAGCTGACATTTGTGTCCCCCAACAGAACGGGACCATTGCACGGTCAAGGGTGGTTGAGGATCCATTGGATCCCCGTGCCAGTTCTCAAGGGCCCAGCAGATCCCTGCTCCCAGAAATAGGATCATGTGTGGTCGCTGCTGCCTGAGATGGCGCAACTCTATGGACTCTGGAGACAGAGGCTTGGCCCCGAAGCTCGAGCGTGTGAGTTTCTGCCGTGAGCCCTTGATCTCAAGTCACTTACTCTCGGTTTTCCCACCTGGGAAAGGAGCACCGTGATGTCTATTTCACAGGATCAGTGGAAGCATCAAATGGGTAACAGATTCACAGCCTCGAAGAGCAGCACCAGTGTGGGGCTTACCACGGTCCCTGGTGGTCTCAGGACCGGCGAGCCCACCGGTGAGGGCAGCCCCGGGGTGGTGAACCAGGACTCAAGCAGCCAGAGGCCCCAAGGGGGGACAATGGTTTGGGCAGAAGACCAGCTCAGAGTCAGGAAAGCAGTTATCGAGGAGGAACACGAAGGGCAAGAGAAAATGGAGACAGAGAATGGGCAGCGAAGTGGCTAACCAAGAAGGTCCGAGCCAGCAGGGTCGGACGCGGCAGACAGACCCCATGAGAGCAGTCCGAAACCCAGAGGGCAAGTGCTGTCCCGGCCCTGAGCTTCCATGCCAAGCCCCCTGTGGCTCATGTGTTAGAGGATACCCCGCCGCCCCAGCACGTCCTGCGAAGTTTCTCCAGGTCTGTTGAGGCTCTGGAGGAGGAGCCTCAAGGAGCCACCTGCTCTGACTCAGCCCCCCACGGAAAGCAAACGCAGCAGGCTTCCCCCGATGAGCTCATCTGCAGAGCCCGCCGAGCCGCCTGTCGTGCCAGGGACACGGCAGCAAGTGGGAGGAGGACTGGTGCCCACCAGCTGCAGGTCCCCGAGGGGACAAGACAGTGTGATTAGAGCAGAAAGATCCACAAGGAGATTGTGACAAGGCCATCCCCACTGTGGGGCTGGGAAGGCACCCTCAGCGGCACAGATGAAAGGGGGAGATCATCAGAGCTTAGCCCACACCGTGCCACGGGGGCACGTGGACCAGCACTGTGACCAAGGTGCCACACGCCTTCTAAGTACAGAGTGGGAGGAAGGGGCTGGGTCCTACTACGGGTCCCCTTGGTCCCTGTGGGTCACAGCCGGGGTGGCCGCTCAGCCCCAGCTTCTGCACGCAGACCTGTGCACTTACGCGCCACCTGTTACTGAGGGAGCGTCAGAGGGCCGGCGATGCTGCCCCCGTCGGTCTTTCGAGAATCCTTCCCCTGGTGCCTCACTATGGGTATAAATGATAGGATCGGGGGAGCCCAAGGCCGGAGGGAAGTCACAGGCCGTTAGAAGTTCCAGGGACTCCTGGCCTTGGCAGAAATACCAATATTTATTTGAACGCTAAAAGAAGTTGGAAACCAATTAGCCTTGGCCTTCCATCAGACCCCTTCTGAGCAATACAGACTCATCAGAAGATTGGTCATCAGGCTGCATTCATTTCTTCTTTCACTCGCTCATTCATTCACTTCACAATCGAGGACGACCCACTATGTGCCAGGAGGCCATGAGCTCGCACAAAACTGAATGAGACACATGTACCACCCTCTAGGAACCCAGAGTCTAGTGGGGTCACCCCTCCTGGAAGGGGATGGGCGAAAAGAGACCGAGAAGGCTCTCCTCTCTGGGGGCTGTCAACTGAGACTTCCACGTGGGGCCTTATGGGAAGGCCGAGCCAGGGGGCCAAGGGCATCGGTGCTGCGGGCGGAGGCGGGCCTACACACAGGTCAGGATGGCAAGGCCAAGCTGGGGAGCAGACGCCAGCACATGATCGAAGATTGGGGGGGCACGGGAGGATGAAGGGTGTAAGTGTAGCCATGTGGGGGGAAAGGGGAAGGGATGGAGCTTGTGTGGAGTGCTCCCTCTCTGCCCTCATCACGAGGCCCAGGGACGTGCCTTCCCTGCACCTGAGCTCATGGTATGAAGTTCTGACTTCCACTAAGTGAGACAGAGAACCGGAAGTCTCATAGGAGAGGACACGAAATCTGATGTGTGGACTGTAAAGCAATTCACAGTTTTATCTGCCCCACAGTGGTGTAAACGTCACATAGTTTTAGTCCAGATGGAAAGGAAAGCTATGAGCACCATCTCATGGAGAGACCTCGTGTGGCCACGTCCCCTCTGGGGTGACAGCAGCATGCCTGTGGAGGCACGGGCAGATTCCCTAGGAAAATGGTCCTGCTCCTCTGGTCTTTCGTTCTGATCACCTCTCAGAGACAGCCTCTTCTTAGACTCTACTTAAAAGGTCCAGCATCAACAGTGAGCTCAATTACAATGGACTAAATGTTCTAACACAGCTTATGTACAAAGTGCTGGGGGACCTGGAAGAGGAACCAATGAGGGTGCAAGGGAAGGCTTCACAGAAGTGATTTTATTTGAGCTGGGTTTTGAAGGATGAATAGGAGTCCGTGAAACAAAGAGAGGAGGGTTATTCACGCAGAGACACATTCACATGCAAACGGTACACAGAATAAAGGTGCTGCTAGTCTGGGGGATGGCCAGTAGTCCATAGCTCAGGATCCACTGAAGACAGAGATGCAAGAATTTTCCATCTGTCTTTCAAAGAGATGAATCCCAAAAATATCTGGAGGGTCTTAAACCCTCCAGGCTGCTGCTTAGATCTTTTAATTTCTAGTCCGAGAAGACCATTCAAAGGACTGATGTTTTTCCTTATGTGTTGGAATGGACTTAAGTCACAAGCTATGAGTTTTTAGGCCCCCTCAAACATTTCCAGATTCCCACTTTTTAAAACACGCATTAAGGTTACAACGAACATTTATTGGACCCTGCCACGTGCCAGGTACTTGAGATGCTGCACCCCCCACCCCACCTGCACCTCTTGGCCCTAAGTGGTTAAGTACTATTACAGAGAGCAGGACAGGGAGGCCGAAAGCACTGAGGTCCCTCGTCCCACACTCGCAGCCTGTAAGTGGCAAGATTGGGATTTGAATCTGGGTCCCATCGACTCCCAAACCCGTGCCCCTCCCACTGTGCTGTGTTGGTACCAAGGGCTGGACTGAGACAGGACCGCAGGGCCATTCCTGCAGAGAGGGAAGATCAGAGGTGGTGGATAAGTTGCTGCCTCTGGGTCACCGTAGTTCCATCTGCAAAGAAACAGATCCAACCCTCCAAGAGGCCCCACTCAGAATGACAGAGCTCCAGAGAGCCAGGCTGGAGTGTGGGGACTGAGACCCCACACAGAGCCTCACCTTGCGGCCAAAGCCTTTGGAGACGGCGTGGGGCCCAGCCCTCTGCGGCACTGGCCAGAAATCACACAGCCGTGGCTCAGAGAGTTGAAAGATACTAAAGGTCACCTAATCCTCAGGATGGAAGGCTCCTGCCCTGTGATGCCCACCCCCCCACCAGGATCATAGGCCTGCACCTCCAAAGCCAGCCAGCTCCTGACCGCACAGGGCGGTGGCCTCAAGCACGCAGTCTGTGCCCCCGCAGGGCATTAGAGTAGACCACAGCCTGCCCTGGGCTCCCTGCTTACTAGCTGTGAGCTTGGACAAGTGACTTATCTTCCTGGATCCTCAGCTGGGATATCTGAAAAGAGGGACTGTTAATGCCTAAAAACTTATGAGGTGATTGGTGATCGGGAGGATTAGACAAAGCATTGGGGGGGGGGGGATGGTGCAAATTGTATAAAACACACACACACGAAGGATCAGAAGGAAAAAGATGATGTTAGATAGCAGAGGGCCACAAACTTTTGCAAAGGGCTCAAGCATAAAAACTTTAGGTTTGCAAGCCACAGCGTCTCTGTCACCACTCCTCACTCTGCCGCCACAGACAATACGTAAACAGTGTGACCTTGTTGCAACACGTCTTTACTAAAGGACCCTTCAATTTGAATTGTTCCTATAATTTTCATGTCTTACAAAATACCATTCTTCTGTTGATTCTTCCCAACCATTTAGAAATGCAAAAGCCCATTCTCAGCCACAGGGCCGTGCAAACATAGGTGGCGGGGCCCCATGTGGCCGCAGGCCGTGTTTGCAGACGCCCGGCAGGCGGCGGCGCCTCCCTTGGCATCACCTCCCTCGGCATCACACGGCTGTGGGCGGTAACGCACACATTCATGGGCCGCCCACTCCGGGAGAAGCTCCCTGTCTACTCCTCGGCCCCGGTCTTCGGTGGACTCCCCTGTGGACAGCACGGATGTCACCATACACTGTGAGCACGGTGGTCCAGGAGCTCATCCGGGGCCAGACCCCAGCTTGTCCAGCTTGTATCTACAGAGCCTGGCCCCGAGCCAGACGCAGAAGCCATTCACTCAATGCTTCTGCGATGAATGCCTGTGGTTTTATAAAATAAGCACTCCACACCCTTCCTCCACTGCCTCGGAGGCCTAGGATTTCTCACTCTATTCCACGGAACCGAAAGGATTAATGATGGTTATTTAAAAATATGAATTAGGTCCATTTTCATGAAACACGCATTCTCTCTTCCTTTGGCTTCCTTGGGCCTGCTCTCCAGGCTTACTTGACATATAGGCAAAACTCGGCAGAGACGAGCCTCCGTTTCTTCGGCTATACACAAAGGTTCTCAGGCGGTACCCACGCGGGCCAGCCACAGCGGGACTTGAGACAGTCACATAAAGTCCTGAGCACCGTGCCCGGCAACTAGTGAAAGCACAGGGAAGATCAGTTCTTATTGTATTATCCTCCACGATAGAAATCACCGTCCACATTTCCCGGGGAGAAGTGGAGGCTCTGAGAAGGTAGGAATGTGCTTTAAAATCAAAGAACATCTTCATCCGAAGCCTGGAGTGGCGAACCCCAGGCCCTGCTCCTGGGTCAGTGGCTGAATCTAGACTCTGGGCAGGCCTGACTCTGCCTCTGGCCAGTGGCCTGGGTCTCAGTGACCTAAGGCCACCAGGGGCATGGGCTCCAAGAAGCTGAAAGCCAGTGAGCAGCGAGCCCAGAAAGCATCTGGGGAGACTCCTCAGAGCCATATGCCTCCATCAGATGCCCTTGCTGCGTGCGTACCCCTTTCCACGGAACACCACCCCTCTCAGCCCAACAGGTGATGAGCTTCCGGGCCGAGCTGGGAAATGTGCTGGGAAACTCAGCATATTCCTCCAGCAGCAACTGACTTCCGGTGGGTGGGGGGAGAAGGACCCCCCTTCCTCCTTTGAACACAAAAAGAAGCAAAACCAAAATGAAATCAGACTATCATCAATGCCGACCACGTTCTTCCTACCAGTATCGAGATAAAGTCTATTCTGCTGCCAGTCACTTGAAAAATAATAAAGTAATAGTGAAGTAAGTTATTAAAAAAAAAAAAAAAACCACAAACAGCAAATACCCCTCCCGAATACTGAAGGGAAGGTGTTGGGGGGGCCTGGGGCAGTGATGAGCAGGGACCCAGAGTCCCCAGCCCCAGAGCCAGCGGGTCCTCAGACATCACTGGGACCATAACTTCCCTGCTTTCTCCGAGGAGGGCTGCAACCCACCCTGGGGAAGGGATAGACATGATAGGTTAGGGAAGACGTCTTGATGACCTTGGGCTCTATTCTCTGGGACTAGTGCTTTCTGGGGTGTCTGCAAGGCCTGGGGGGGGGCAGGGTGATCCCCAAGGAAGCTCACCACCCTGCACAGCCCTATGCGTTTTCCTCTTGGGAAGAAGAAAGCACTGACCCGGCCAGCACCAGCTCTCTAGCTGGTTGGCAATTACGTCTCCTATTATAAAGTCGTCAGTTAACCAATGGATCTTCCAAGGTCTGATTTAGTCTTGCATTTGTCCAGGCCTGATCGATTCATTGGGATCGACAAGTTTAGAGTCAGAAAACCTAACTGCAAATCCTGGCTCCATGTCTTAGGAGCTAAGTGTCATGGGTTCGATATTTTTTTTTTTTCTCTCCGAGCGCATTTTCTCCCCTGTAAAAGGGGAGGGGCAATAATACCAATCTAGCAAAGTTATTAAACCAGTCATCATCATCACAAGAATAGATCCCATTGCTTGAACACGTGCTGTGTATTAGGCACCGCGATAAGTGATTTATATGCACGATCTCCTTCCTTCCACCTCCATCCGTGGTGGTCCACGGAGGCCTGGTGATGAAGGTCACACAGCAAGTTACAGAAGGAGCTAAGATTCCCAGGCAGGTCTCTCCGATGAAAAAGTCTGTGCTGAACCAGAAGCTGGTCCTTCTCTGTTAGACGTCCGTAGAGCCCCCTACTCCTTCGTATTTCGTGAGAAGTCTCTGTTTCCAGCCCTAAGGGAAGAGTGGGGGCCCTGGGATAGTGCTGCTGACCCTCCACATCCAACTTGGATTTCTATTCAGTGTCCCGAGGCTTCAGGGGAGGGGAGCACTGGCTGTGGGATCAATTTGTGGAATCTCATCCTACTGCACACACGAGAAATGCACTTCTGCAAGTGTATCATACTTCAATTTGAAACGTTTAAAAAAAGAGAGACCCGACAATCATGATGTCTTCAAATGGCTTGTAACTGGAAGGCAGATCGAGCGAAAGCGAAAGGAAGAAAACGCGGTCAACAGTGAAGGGAATACGGGCATTCATTGGACTATTCTTTGGGATTTTCTGTAGCCTTGAAATTTACCAAGTCAAAAAGGTAGGAAAGAGACTTGAGGAAGAGCTATATCCACCTCTTAGGTGCTGTGAGATCTTGGACAAAACATCACGCCAGGCCTCAGTGTCCTCATCTGTACAATGGGCAAAAGGAATGATAACAGGACCACTCCCTAGACTATCTATGAACATGAAAGGAGATCATATACATAAATCACTTGTCCTGATGCCCATTCATAATATGCACTGAAGAAAGAAGAGGAGCAAAGTGATGGAAGGTATCTGGGTTCTTGATGAGAACGCTGAGTCACTGACCTAGTCGGTCCAGGGGCAGCCCTCCTCCAGACACGGTCACATAAGACTTAGTCCCTCACAAGCCATTAAAAGTTGGGTTTTTACAACTAATAAAATCACACTCCCTTTCCTAAGGAAACAATCCGAAATTCGGAAATGATGCACGCATAACGGGAAAAATGGAAAAGCATCCTAATTACACATAGGGATAGAATTAAATTATGGTGTAGCTGTAAGACAGAATACTATGCAGCCATCAAAAACGATGTCAGAAAATTGTTTCGTGGCACAGAAAAATGCTCTTACTCTAACATTGATATCTGAAATAGGCAAAAGTGCAAATATAAAAGATTGGAAAAAATAGAGCCAAATATTAATAATGCCCTAGATTTAGGTATTTAATTAAATGCTTCAATATTTTCTGTATTTACTTTCTATTATATATTATTTATATGATAATTTAAATGGTAGCTTCTAAACTGTATTTATGACACACACAAATGTGGGAAACAAAACTATATATTTGTATGAGATTGCCTACATGAAACGCATGCAAAATTGGAAGAAAATATAACTTAAGAGTCATTACCACTGACCTGTAAAATTACGGGTGACTTCTTTCTTTTTATAACACAAACATATGTTATAAATTTTCTCCAATGAGCACATGTTGCTTTATACACTGAAATGATAAATCCAATTCTTAAAAATACCAATTTATAATTTTTAGGTCCAATATCACTGCCTTCAGACTCTACGTCCACACCTTCAATCAATTCAATAGATGGTCATTGAGTGCTTAATATGTACCTAAAGCGTGTAAAATCATAATAATTACGAGTACCTTTATTAGACATTGCAATCATAACTTCATAAACATTATCTGTAATCCTTTTGACAGCCCCATAAAGTACTAAAGGAGTTGAATCAAATTTATTTAAAGCCATGACTTGCCAGTGATAGGCTCAGGACTCAAATCTCAGCCTACCGTATTACCTATCAGCTCAACCTCTTCCATCTGTAGCAAAAAATAAGTCCTGCAATATATAAACCCCATTAAAATAATCAAAAATCCCAAGGGAGCTCAGAGATGGAAGAAACAACATCAGGCTGGTGAGCTCCGAGGAAGTTACAAAAAGGAGGTGGTAACGTGCCAAGCCATCGAGTGGGGTGGAAAGGGAGGTCAGTTTGAGGACGGAAGAGCCACTATGGACCATGGCCTGGCTGTGAAGGATGTTGGCCATTCCTGGGGACCGTGATGCAGCCCAAGTTGGCTGGGATAAAAGAGTAGGTTAGAAGGAAGGAGCAAAACTGGAAACCACAGATGTCAGTGGGCCCCGAATGCCAACATTTGGGATTTCAATTTCATCTGCTGGGCAATGGGGACTGCGGAACATTCTAGTCTACATGGAGCAGGAATGACCTTAGGAGAAGTGTCTTTTGCTGAGAGTATTCAGGCAGGATCTTGAGGGTGAATTCGAAAGGAACTCAAGAAACGGTTGAGGACATTTGAGAGGCACTCAGCTAAGCCTGTCCACATACATTACCTCTCTTAGGGACACTGACATACAGAGATTTAAAAGAATCATTCTAAGTCGCATGGCCAGGAAAGAACAGAGGCAGATTTAACCCCCAGTCCATCTGTCCCCATTGCCCCCACCTCCCCGCCTCTGCGGAGATGGGACGCAGCAGTGGCCCACGAAACGTGGTACAGGACTGTTCCCTGGCCTGAGATCGGAACCGGGGAACAGAGAGGGGAAGGCTTGTGCCCCCGGTGCCCCAGTCTGGCACTAAAGTGTGTAGGACCAGCTGAGGTGCACACTCTGGGGCCCTCCCCATTTTTGCCTGCTGCTCATGGTAAGCTCTATGCCTAAAGCTGGGAGCCAGCTCCCATTCTCACCCAGGGACATCCCGGGAGGCTTACCTCAAGGCAGTGAGCAGAGCTCCAAGGACCAGAAATGTCTCTGTGAGAGCAAAACCTCATTAAGATGAGAAGAGACAACATCTCTGACGCCCACACAGTGCCAGTGGGGCTGTGAAACGTGCCTCCAAATGAGATGTGGGGAAGAGCTCTACCCGCTCTGGCTGATCGTCCCCAAGGACAAGGGCAGCTCGACTCCCTCCGACTTCCCACCCCCAGCTCTGCCACAAAGCTGTGAGTGTTTTGTCTGAGTCTATTTGAGATGTCTTATGCATTGGAACCTCATCTCCAAGAAGAGATGGTTTGCTTTCTTTTATACAACCTTCTCATTGTCAGGGAAGGTTCCCTGACACGAAGCCTCGTGTGCGCCTTCTTGCTGATAAGAAGAACTTTGAAGGCTCCAAAGGGATACGCGCCTAAAGAAGTTCAAAGCCCCAAACAGACTGCAGCTTTATTCTGCAGGGAAGTATTTATTGAGAGCCACCCCACCACCTTCTGTCTGAAGGTCGGCTCGAGCCACATGGTCCTTGCACGCATTGCTATGCACGGACTATCTTCCTCCCACCAAAGGTACGCAGGGTTAGGGGCTATGTTCCCATTTCGCAGATGAGGAAACGAAGGCTCAGTGATAGTGGTGACTTACTTGCCCAGTAAGTCACACTGAAATGCAGCAGCAGATCAGGGTCCACGGACCCCGAATTTGGTGTCTTTCCAATACCACCCTCTAGCCAGCCCCGTTCTAGGCACAGTGTGGAGCGTGGTCAGTGAGAGGTCACGGGCCTGTTGTTAAGTTCTTCATTGTCTCTAAGTTTCACACTGTTCCTGCATGCCCAACGTGTATTCCTCAACCTTCTAGCGATGGCACTCAACGCTCCCTTTGGGGAACCACCTCTCTTCCACTCTCTGTCCCTGGCTTCTGCCTGGGCTCCCTGCCCTGCCACATCCAGGGGCTGGCCCGTGGCCCAACCTATCCATCAGCCTATTTCAGGCCCTGGCTTCAGTCCTTCCAGGAATGAGCATCAGACACAAGTGGGACAAATTCTTGGGGCGCCTGGGTGGCTCAGTGGGTTAAACCTCTGCGTTCAGCTCAGGTCATGATCTCAGGGTCCTGGGATTGAGCCCCACATCGGGCTCTCTGCTCAGCAGGGAGCCTGTTTCGCCCCGTCTCTCTGCCTGCCTCTCTGTCTACTTGTGATCTGTCAACTAAATAAATAAAATCTTAAAAAAATAAGTGGGAAAAATTCAGAGCCCAACTTAGGTCCTTAATGAAATTACTGGGGAAGGGCCACTCTCTTTCTGCTGTGAAAACGAAGGCAGTAAAACCTCGGCCCACAGCTTCTGGCCACCACCTCTTCCTCTGCCACTTTGTGAGGAGACTCTGAGAACGGAACCAGCACAGAGGCAATCAGAGCCAAGAGATGGAGAGGGTCATTGGAGCCCCTAGATCCAACCATGCCTGAATGCTTTAATCCTTGAACTAATCCATTTCCTTTTTGGTCAAGCCTCTTTGAGTGGGGTTTCCATCTCTCCAGACTGAGAGAGTCTTGACCAAGGCAAGGGTTAATGAGTGGCGTGAGTGAGTTACATACCCGAATGCTAGACTAAGGATTTATAGAGAAGCATTAGAGCCACGGAGAGACACGACCTCTGTGAAAGCCCTTCAAAAGCTTCCTGCTCTTCTCAGGATAGAACCCCACAAGGCCTTAGCCGTCGTTTCAGAGCGTGCAGGACGGGGCTCTTGCTGCACTCTCTGGTCCCGCCCACCCCTCCTCCCTTCCCAATCTCTACACTCCGTTCACACTGGACTATAAGTTTCTGGAATGCACCTTGTCTCCTGCCTCAGACTTCTATACATGTGGTTCCCTTCACCTGCCTCACTCCTATGAACCCTTCAGATACCAGCTCAAACTCACAGCTTCAGGGAGGCAGGCATTCCTTGGCCACAGAGCGGCTGGCTCACCTTCTCAGGGCCCCCACAGCCACGCTTTCTTCTAACCTCAGCACGCTCTGGAACTGTTTGCTCACCGCCTGCCCTCCCTCACCCCCAGGATGCCAGCTCCGGGCCACCCACACTGTCTCATCGCCACCCTGCTAGGACAGACCCCCATAAACGCCGTGGGCCGGACACCCGAATGAGGTACACCACCCAGTGGGCCACAGGGAGGTGGGAGTGAAGGATGTCTACACGGAGGCTGAGAGACCCGCTGGGTCACAGAGACGTGAGAGGTGATCAAAACCCGAGTCAAGGTCATGACTCTGGGAGGAGAAAGGACAGGGCAAGGAACGGGAAGGAAGACCACGTGAAACGCGGGAGCGCGAGACCAGAAAAATGTCATCAGCTCTGATGACGACTGGAAAAAGAATCTGTGAAGAGACACCCGGACCATGAATCATGTGGGTGAGGGAAAGGGGTCGCCACTGGCCAGGAGTGAGGTCACGGCTGAGGGGGTGCTCTGTGCAGAGGTGGGCCGCACCTCCGCATTTCGCGGGACCCACAGAGATGCCGGGGGCAGGACAGGAGGCGGTTCCCCTGATGGATGGTTGCAGTCAGCCCCCGAGGCCAGAACAGAGTGGGGAGCACATCTGGCTGGCGTCCCCGGAACTGGGAGAGCATGATGGGAAATTCCGCCCTCTGCCACTGCCTGGCTAACGCTGAGTTGCATAGCAATGGGGGCTGCACAAGCAAGGTGCCTGCACTCTCCTGTCCACCCAGAGGCAGCCACGTGGGGGTTTACTGTTTGCATTTCTCCTCTGGATCAGGTTTGCTGTTCTGAGAAGATTGCCGGGTGGTTTGCACGATTGCCTGCTCAGGCAATGACTGCTCAAGCAGGGAAGAATATCCAAGCTGGTTTTGCTGGAGGGAGGAAAGACCTCAACCTAAGGGAGCCGGCCAGGTGGCTTCCCGCTATCCCTTCATCCAGGGAAGCATCATGGAACCTCAGAACCTAATGCCTCTCGCACATCTGCCTTCCAGCCTCCACATCTGGGAAGTGGTCGGGATCAGCCCAGGAGAAGCCGACTCAGGAAACCCTGGGCCAGTTCTGTGGACCTCTCAAATAGCTATCAAGCCTCTACTGTTTGCTAGAGAAAGAAATCAAGGAGCACACAGTCAAACGAGGAAGTCAGGCACAGAAACAGAACAAGGGGAGATATGTAATAGAGTACTTTGGAGACACAGAGAAAGGGGCTTGCAGCCCAGCAGAGTTGGGAGGTAGATATCGAGGAAGGCTGCCTGGAGGAGGTGGCATCTAAGTAGAGTCCTGAAGGAGTTTAGTGCCTGGTACACAGTTGATGCTCAAATACCAACAAATGAGTGACCAAATGGAAGGATGAATGGGGAGGGCAAATGTTCCAGGAAGAGAAAAGAGCTGGCTGAGTGTTCTTCATCCCAGAGCTGCGGGGAATTCTGTAGTTTTCCTAATGCCTTGCAAACTGCACACATTTTGCAGTGTGTGTAGAGCATGGAACTTCTCCTCTGTTATCACTTGGAGTCAGGAATAAAGTGCTCGCATCAGCTTATACTGGGGGCTCCTGAAGGAGACAGACTGGGACACAGCTGCCTCCCCTCCCCAAATCAACAGGATGCTCTTTAAATATGAAAGAAATCCACCCGGGCCACTGCTAGCACTCTCTGATTGTCTTCAAAGTGTATGAAAAATGTGCTTAATATTCAAGCTCCATTCCGAAGAGGCACAGATAGGGACCAAAGAGGAGAAAACAACTGGAGGTAAAAAATGACTAGTGTCGTTTCCTATCCCTTGCCCCACACTAACATATTCCTGGAGGCTGACCTTCAGCCACCTCCTACAGGAAGGCTTCCTCCACTACAATTCCTACCCCCTCCCCAAATGTCTTTCTGTTTCACTCCTTGCCACATGTGGACTTCGGGGGCAGTGACTGCACCAATCACTGGGGCTGTACCTCTGTGCCCTCCCAGGTCCCCTGCAACATCCATAATAAGAACTCAGTGCTACAGGTAAGAATGTAGAGTCTAGAGTGCGGATCAGCAACTAGGGACCCGCGGATGCCTAGGTGGGAAGTGCAGGACTCGGGCTTCAAGCCTGGGTTGCCCCAAACCTCTGCTGTCCCCCACACTTGCACTGGGCCCCTTCCACGCCTCCCCGTCTCCCCATCTCCTTTCCGGTCCATCTCGTTACACTACAGTGCCATTTTCTGGATGCATTTGGGGTGCATTTGGCTGGGAGCCTTAAGGGCAAATAGCCGGGGATTCACATTTTCCTATCTGTCCTGTGCCATTTCCCCATTTCTGGGCACAGAGTAGGTGCTGACAATATGAAGCACAGAGAGGAAAATGTCAGCACGGAGAGGAAGCATCTGTTCTAGTTCTTTCATTATTCAGACGAGAAAACTGAAGCCCAGAGAGGGAAAGTGCCTTAAATATGCACGAGTGGAGTGGAGCAGGAGGCAGGCTACTCGTGCCCTTGGACTTAATACATCATGGGCACTACATTATGTTGTTGTTACATTATGCATAACGTATGTGATACGTAAGCACGTTAGGTAGAGAATAGATATTACATATAGTACACAGAACACATATGTACGTTATATTTCATACACATTCTAGAGAGTATACATTCTAGGATATATGTTGTATAAACCATACATAATACGTGTTCTATAACACCATCGTCATTGTCACTTGTCAGCATCTGCATGGAAATGTGAAACTGGGCATACATCGGTAGTGGGAGTTCTGAGGGATTCACAAACATGGGTCTCTGGTCTGTGGAGCCAATCAGGAGGACTGCACGTAACTGACTTTCAGGCAAGCAGAGGCCAACAGAAAAAGACTGACGTTATTATATTGGTGAGGTGTTTTCTAAGCAACATCTGACTTCATGGAAAGATCATGAATTTGGTCTCAGAAAATCTGGGGCTGGGATGCTTTGTCCATCAATAACTGGGTGACCAGGACTGAAGCATTTGTTTTCTTTGAGGTTCAGTCTCCTTCCTTGCAAGACAAAGCAGCGAGATAAACTCAGAAGGGAAAATTAGAGAGCACTCACGCCCCAACTTTCTAGTGCTGTGCCCATGGCAGCCATGACTAATTGATCACCGAGCTCTCTGTGCCCCACGGAAGCCCCAGACGGCCACCCCTGACAACCACCACCCACTGGCTGGAGTGAACATGTCATATGAAACCAAGCGGCCACACTGGGGTAGAAGTTTCTACAACCCACTCCGGCTCTGACCTTCTGTGATCACCTGCTTCTGACTGCCAACAGAACAGCTTGGGTTCCTTGGCTAAAGGCACTATCTGCTGATGGAGCTCATGCCGCCGCTGGAGCTTGGGTGGGTGCTGAGGGAACCCGGCTTTCCAGGAGCCTCCGAATTCCACTTCCCTTACCCCACTTAAAATGCACAGCGTGATCCACAAGTGGAAAATGAGAAAGAAGAAGCGAAGGGAGGTGGCGTTTGTTGAGATCCTTCCACACCCATGTGCTAGCTCATAGGCCACTTTACGCATGGGAGAACCAAGGCTCAGAGAGGCTGAGCCACTTGCCTCGGATCACACAGCAAATGGCAGGCTCACACCAAATATTTCCGACCCGACGTTCATGGCGTCATGCTCCGCCGATAGGAGACATGGAGATGAATGAGCGCCACACCGACCCTGCCTCCCAGGACTTCCAGCCTATCAGGGAGCTAAGCCAGCCACCTACCCGAGGCCAAGCATGAAAGGGTGGGTGCGATCCAGGAGGCACAGAGATGGACGGAACTTCATGGAGGAAGTGGTGTCTTTTCAGGCTGGTCAGGCCTCCAGCCCCACAACAACAACGATGGAGGTGACTAATAATAATAATAAAGAATATCCACCTGGGCTAGTTCACTGATCTATGAGATAGGTGCTATCCTTACTCTCGTTTGAAAGGGACACAGAAAGGCTAAGTGACACACGCAAAGTCCTACAGCTTGGAAGTGACAGAGCCTGGATTCGTTCCCAGGCAGGCAGGCTCTGGAGTCCGTGCCCTTTACCACCCAGCACTCTGCGGCTCCTCATAGCATGGCCTCCCACTGGCTGCCACCTGAGGAAGCATGAGGAGGCCTGGGGGGCCACAGATAAGCCCCAGTTCTTGCAAGTTGTTTGTCCTGTCTATCCTGCTCTTACCGAGCAGTGCGGATGGCCTGGGCTCCAGAATGAAGCGGCCCCGGGCTGAAATCCCAGCACAACACTTTGTAGCTGGGAGGCCTTGGGTAACTGACCTAACCTCTCTGAGCATCCTATCTGTAGAGTAGGAGTACCGATATTCCAGGAAGAATCTCGTGAGGATTCAAGGCAAGAGGTATGTAAAGTAGCTCATGTAATACCAAAATCACTCTGAAAATAAACATACCTAAATCATTAAAAAAAAACAGCAATAAAAATAGAATGTAAACTCTTTTCATTGAAAAAGATCCAAGAATCAGAGGCTGAAGTGGGAAGGGGACTAAGTTGCACTCCTCATAAACCTACAGTCAGTATGAGAAACAGTTTACACACACTTTCCCATTTTATCTTTTCATCAATGAAGGATACTGTGCCCATTTTACAGATGAAGAAACCAAGGGTCTTAGAAGCTCGGGATCTTCCCCTGCAGGAATGGTACTTTCTCAGCTCCTTCCTATTTTTCTAGATCGGTTCAAAGCTCCAGGCTTCACTTACTAATTTTGGACAGAGTTGATTTCCGGTCCTATTTTATCCCTAGTTCCTGCAATCTGGAAATGTGCTCTCCACTGATCATTTCATCTATTCTGGTACATCAGTCATTTCCACGTGGGTCCCCATGAGAGCCCAGCCCCCAAGTCTTCCTCTGAGCCCTAAGGCTGGCCCTGCTCCCCAACTTCCAAAGGCCTGTCTTGCCTCGCACCAGTATCCCACTGATATCTTAGATGCTCTGTGGCCCAAAGCCACTCACCGTACCCCCAAATCTCCTATTTTGCTGAATGGCACCCCCCTCTGAGCCCTCAGCAATGATATTTCTTGGGTGTTTCACATTCTTTTCCTGGATGTTTTGCATTCTTGCTGGAATGTGAATCGTTTCCCCCTTCACCGGTGCCCCCCTTCCATTCCCCCCACAAGGCTCTGATGCGGACTCTTACACACTGTTTTGCATTGGTCCAAGCATCTTCTGTACCCCCACTGTCACCTTACAAAGTTCCAGCTCTGCAAACTGCCACCTGAAGCTTATCAAATTTGATGGCAATCTATTTCTTTCTCCCTGAGATGTGTCTTCCTGCTCCCATAACAGATCTCATGCTTAGTTAGCGGTAGTAATAAACACATCATGTCATAAGCACTTTACATACATTTCCTACTAACTCTGCCCCATGACCTTTTTTTTTTTTTTGGTCACCACCCTATCAAATTTATGATTCCAATAGCGTGAAAAGGAAGTGCTCGTGGTGACACCACACAAAATTTCCTGCCCTCTAGCTTCTGTCCAGAGAGAAAGGTCTACCCATCTGTTCCTTCCCCCTTTCCAGGACGGGGGGAATCCACTATGAGCCATATACCCAGATACCTCTTAATTCATTAATTTAGTGGGACGGGGGGGGGGGCAGCTGGGTGCAGAGACTGTGGACCCTGACCTTTTACTGTAAACAGCATACAGCTGGGCCGTCACCCAGGGTCCCGGGCTCAGAAGCACCCCATGCCTGGTTTAGCACTCTGTGGTCACTCTGCTGAAAATTCTTCTTTTCTGAACATTTCCATTTTGCCCCGGGCCCTGAAGACCATGCAGCCAGTCCTACAAGTAGGTACTGTTAATATACCCATTTTATGGATGTGAAAATCCATAGCTAATAAGCTAATAAGCCCAGGGACTCCTGACGGTGGCCATTGTACTGAAGACCTACCGTGTGGCCAGTCGCCCTACCATGGGCTTACTATGTGCAACCCACTCAAGTCCCACCCCCCTTCAGCCAAGTGGGTGGCCTTTCCAGTCATTTCATTTCCTGGAAGTTAAATGACTTTTTCACGATCCCCAAGTCTGTCAGCAGCAGAGCCGGAATTCAGCTCCAGGTTGGCCTGACCTCAAGCCCGATGCCATTCCTGCCGATGGGGGCCGCCCATCGGAGCCAGCCGAAACATCTGGTGAGTACCGCATGGTGGGGGGTGGGGGGCAGAGACTGATGAAGGTAAACCCCGAGTGCACTGAGTTCCGGGACCGCTCCCCTGCACTGTCAGGGAGGAATGGAACAGATTCCTGTTAATTGCCCGAGCAATTAAACCATCACATGGAAAGCCCGGAGAGACTGGGGAGGGGCAGGGGATGCTGTTTCTTAATGGCCCGCCTCTATATTTAGCCTGAAATCCGTCAACCTCTAACCCTTCCAGGGGGCAGGCAGAGGTAGAGCTGGGGGCTGTGGCGGCTTTGGACTTGGGAGCCAGGAAGGGCCTGTCTGCCGGCGTGTGGCCCCATTAGCGCTCTGCCTTACAAGGGCTCACCATATGGCGGGGCAGGAAACTCCAACCGTATAACAGGCAGGGAAAACCACGGGACAGCCTGTCTAGGTGAAATCTGGCAAGATGATTCTGTAAGGACATTAAATCAACGCTGGGGAGCTGGCCCTGTCCCACGGGGTGCCACCTTTCCTTGGGGTCCAGGGGCGCGTGTGGGTGATGACTTATGGTCAGCCTTGAGCTTCAGCCCCAGGCATGGGGGGGCTTCCTTCCTCTTCCCAGTCTTCATCCTGAAGCCGGGGCTCTTAAGTGAGGCCCTGTCTGTGGGGGTGAGAGAGGGGGGCACCCATTCCCCCATCTATGTGCACACATGCTTTGTAAGGGCCTTTTAAAAACACAAATGTCGTGGCCCCGCTCCCAGAGACGATGACTCATTCTGGAATGGGACTCAGCGCCATCTGTGTCTGTACAAAGCCCTCCCTGTGATTCTGAGCACGGCCAGCTGAGGGAGAACCGGGAGGTATAATGGTCACAAAATACATTGAGGAGTTTTGGCTTTATAGTCTCGTTTTGGTCACTTAACTGTTGGAGGGACTCCGAACAGGTGCATGTGTACCTTGGAGCCTCAGTTTCCCCATGTATAAGCGGGTACGGGTGCTCAACTCCCGGCACGCGGTCAGGGCTCTCAGGGAGTGCTGCGGGCGGACGGAACGGCCAGCTGGCTGAGCGACGTAAGGGGGTGAACGGGCATATCTATGCGTCAACAGAGAGGGTTGCTTGTCCCAGGTCCGGGGACCCCAGAAACCAACTCACACAGGAACGAAGGAGTCGATTTGCAGGATAGTCCCAAGAAGCATGAGCAGAAAAACTGGGTAGTGAGGACGACGGAAGGGAAGGAACACTAGAGGCTGTGTTAAGGAGCCCATGACCCCCGGGGACAACTGAGGCTCAGTCCCACTGGCATCTCTGGGACACAATGCCGAACGTGTGGGGGAACTGACCCCCAGGTCTTACCATCAATGGCTGACGGCTTCCCCCGCCCCAGAGGGTGTGAGCTCCAGGGCACTTCTGCCCTGTCTTGATTGTGGGCAGAGGGGACGTCCCCAGGAGAAGGTTGGAGAGCCCCTGGTATCTGCTGCGGGGAGCCCTCGGCCGCCAGGGCAAGGAGGAGTGGCCAGAGGATGTGGCAAGACACCCAGGATTGGCATATTCCCCGGGCTGGGCCGTGGAGGGGAGAGCAATCCTCACCGGTGACCAGTAGCCCAAGTTCCCTGCGTCACACAGCTGCCGGCACCTCGAGAGTCTTGTGTCTCTCCCCTCTTACCCACTCCCTGGGCAGACCTTGGGCTGCATCAGTGTTTCTCAGCCTCTGCACTGCGAACAGTTTGGGCTGGGGAATTCTTTGTGGTGGGGGCTGTCTTTTGGGTCACAAGATGTTTAGCAGCACCCTCCCACACCTCTACTCCCTGGACGACACTAGCACCTCCCGTTATGACAGCCAAAACATGTCCCCAGGCATTGTCAAATGTCCCCTGAGTGGCAAAGTCACCCACAATGGAGACTTGCCGGGGTGGACGGAGGGCTTGTCTCATTCCCGAGACCACAGCGGTTCCCCACTCAGACTGCCCGAGTGGTTTCGTCCCCACCGGGCCCCGGCTCTGCTTGGTCTCCACTCAGATGGATGCTGCGCTTGGAACCCATCCCAGAGCCAGGCCGGATCCCGGGTGTGGAGCATGCTGGCCCCTGCAGAGCCGAGCCCCAAGCTCCAGGCACAGGAAGTTCAACAGCAACGGTGGCCCAGGCATCACGAGCATCATGGTTGGGCAGCGGGGACCATGCTGAGCAGGGAAGGAAGTCTGGCAGCTGCCGGAGAGGGGAGCCCAACCAGTAGTCAGCCCTGGGGCCTAACCCTTGCAGACAGACCCAAGGAGGTCCCACCAGAAGTACTGGTGAGGAGCTCTAAGGGCTCCCCGAGGCTACACAGCTAAAGTGCACAGCAAGCCAGGCCCACGGGCTCTGAATGGCTTCCTTCCATGACACCAGGGGATACCCTGGTCAAAGGGGAGGGCCTGAGACCACCCTCCCCCAAAGGGACACAGCGATGCTCAGAATAAACCCAGGCATCCTGACAGCCGACTCGCTGGCCCTGAGTCCTCCAAAGGACGTCGCCAGCCTCCCCCTCGTTTGCCGACTGTCCGTCAAGTCTGCGAAGCCAAGCCTGGGCATGCAGAGTTGTGTTTCTCCCTTGGTCTGCCCCCTCCACTCCCTCTCCTTTATGCTTCCCTCCAGGACGTCTGTGCAGCGTGCATGCCAATCAGAGGGCACACGGTGGCATCCAGCCCTCTGGCAGAAGTGATTGACAGCTAGCCCCAGAAGCTGGCAGAGCACCAAACCAAAGATGGGCAGGGGGGCCCCAAGCCCGCTGTGCCATCAGCACCCCTACCCCTCCCGCCTCTGTTTCCTGACTTGTCCACACAGCAGCCTACCTGGGCTAACAAGCTAACCAATAGGCAGGAGCCGAGAAACCTCTCTCCTTGAGCCTGGCCTCCGCCGCAATCTTCGGGAGGCCTGAGCAGGCCTCCCAAAGCTTCACACACATGTATGTGCATGCACACGCACGCACACACACACACACACACTCCACACCAGCCCCGGAACGTGGCAGTTCTGTCCGTCCCTATCCGCGCCCTGCCATTCCATGGATAATTAAAAATCCTCTGGGTGATAAGAGAGATAAGGAGGAAGCCCAGGACGATACTGGCTGGAATGAACTCTCCTGAAATGCAAGGCTGGGGGCAGGCGCATGCCTATCTAGAGGTAAGGACACACAAACATGGAGAATTAGGAAGTTTTCTAGGGATCTAGCCATCTCGGTCTCGCCTGTATTTATGAGGAAGTTATAATCCAAAGAGATGAAGGGGGTTTGGGTAGGCCAAAAGAGAGCTGCGGACACAAAGCTGGACCTTCAGATGCAGCCCTTGCTAGGGATCTGGAAGAATCTGCCTCCATGGTTTAGCTGGGAGAGGAGCAAGGGGCTAGAGTCCTTGGCCAGTCTCCCCAGAAACAGGAGTTGGGAACCTGCTGACGTGCGTAATAATTCTGCCCTGAGACTGAGAAAGACATCAGAAGGGACAGTAAGGACCAGGCTCACGGAATTTCCTATTGCCAAATGTTTGCAGGGCCCGCAGATCATGGGATCTTCCTGACCGCACAGGGAGGTTACACGTGAGGAATCAGAGCTCAGCGAACTTGAGTAATGCTGGAAACTATGAACTCCAAACTAATATTATCACCAGCAGCATTTTACCCCTTATTTGCCAACTGCAGCCCAAGATGTCTGAAAGGCAGACGGTCACACCTTATCCGCGCACGAATCCCCCACAGATACCAACCAACGACTTGACATAGTCAGGGGCCAATATCCACTTGGGGATGGGTTCGTTTCCATCCTACGCCACAGCAACCCAGCGGGGAAGAGGGAAAAAGACTCACATCCAGTGGGTTTGGGTTTCATGGGCTTAAATCCAAAAAGGGTAGTTTTTGCATGCTTTAAAAACAAACAAGCAAAGATAGCTACTGCCCAGGGCTCACGTGATCTCCAGGCTCAGAATAATAGCCTCTGAGCCCTTTACCTGGGACTGATCCAGCCCTTGAGGTTCCCTGCTAGTGTGCCCCTTTATGAAGCGAATCTCCTTTCCTTTCTGAGATGTGCACCTTCACTCCCTCAGGCAAAGGCGGCGAGGAGGTCAGTTACATGTCTGTGATGAGCCCACCCCGCCTTCTCAAGGGGTATAGTTCCTAAGACTAGCTCCGGCCTCACTGCGGATGCGCAGGGAGAGACCAGGCAGCTTTCTGCACCACCCAGGGGGGCCGGGATACGAGTTCTAGAGTGAGGACAGGAGGGAGTGCTCTAGTTTTCAATTATGTGCGCGCACCAAATGGAGCTCCGCGGAGGTCCCTCCACTGCGGGGCGTGTTTGACTTCACCTCCCACGACCTCCTGAACATACAGACGCACGGAGCCATGGCTCGGTCCCCGCTCGCTCGGCCGGCCAGGCCGCCGCGGGGCGTGAGCCGCGGCCCAGCGTTTACACACAGGCTTATTAAAGCAAATAGGGTTTAGATTGCAAATCGGCCCTCCTTTGGGTCAGGGTATTGCCGTGATCCCGCGGGCATTTTGTACAGAGCACGTGCCACCGAAATGGGCCGGCTTGGCTTCCCTCGGCCACCTCGGCAGGCCCATTCTCCTTGCTCCCAGAGACTGCCAAATATTTGCTTAACACAAAGAACCTACAGAGAACATTCTCCATGTGTCATCCTACCGCCTGGGGCAGGGGAGGGAAAGGCTTGGTTCCCCCCCACCCCCGCCCCAGAATCCTCTGAAAAACAGGCATTGCCTTTTCCTGAGAGCTACCCTCCACTGTCTCCATGTCTGCCTGTCAGTTTCCTTGCAGTTTCCCCACCTGCAAAAAGGGCAGAGTCCATGAGATGCTTTCTGCTCAGGCATCCTGTGCTCTCTGGGACTGGGGAACACTGGGAAGTGGGGGAGAACTCTGGGCTGGGAGTCAGGGGCCCTGCAGGCGAGTCTCAAACTTCCCCTTTTTCCCTTGGTGAGTGACCTTGAGTCACTCTTTCTTCCCAAGTCCTGAGTCTCTTAGCTGCAAAGTGAGGGGGGCAGACTGAATGATCTCTGAGCTCCCCTGTCTCAGCCACTGTGTGTGTGTGTGTGAGAGTGTGTGTGTGAGAGTGTGTGAGTGTGGGGGGAGGGGAGCAGAGGAGAGCAACCTTAGGTGTCTTTGCCTGCCTGGCACCCCACCCCCCTATCTACACGCCTGGTCCCCCCTGGGAAGCCATCTCCCATGGCGTGCCTTCTCGGTGGGAGTATGGATCAGGATGTGTCTGTTGGCGGGTGGGCAGGAGACTCGGGCAAACCCAGATGGTTTCTCTTCTTCTAGAAGTCTAAAGTCCAAGTCTAGATTCTAGATCTTCTAGATTCAAGTCTAGAAGGCTTGGATCGAGGGTTACTAGGACAGAAATACTGGAGTCCATCCATCCATACAGTCCTGGCCCCATAGAAACTGCTCAGCATTCCTCCTCCCTGGACCCCCAGAGCTTGCCGAGTCCTCTCCCTTCTGAAGCCCCCTTTCAGCCTTGGCTCTGACTTCGCAGCTTGCCAGTCATCCCCCTATTCACCTGCGTACCTGCATCCTACGAGCCTGCTCCAAGTTCACCTTCTCAATGAAGCCTTCCCTCGTCTCCCCATCGCTACCTGCAGCCCCTCCAGCTTTTCCTGTCCTCGTCTCTGGCTTCATTCGTCTGTCCAGTGCAAAGTTGGGATGGGATGAGCCACCATTGGCTCATTGTACTGTCTGCTTCACTTACACCCTCTGGGCACCGGCCATCTCTCCCCACTAGAAGGTACGCTCTGTGAGGGCAGGCATTTGTGTCTGCTGCATTCGCTGCTGTACTCCCAATGCTCAGAACAGTGCCCAGCCCACGGGAGGCACCCACTGAACACTGGTTGAATGAAAGAGTGTATAAATGGACGCCGAGAGTTAACATCCGTGGGTATGGAGTCTGTCCCCACTCTGGGTCCTTGACTTCCCTGGCTGGGGAGCCCTTGGCTGATAGGGGAGCAGGAAGCCCGAATGAAAGCAGGGATCATCATCTCTCACATATGGGGAGGGGTGACCTCCAAGGGGAGATCCCAGGGGGAGACCTCCTCCGGAGGCGGTATAGCTCACTCTTCTCCAGCTTCTTCACCTCCTTCGACCCCGCATCCTAGACCAGTCTCTGGAATCTGAACCGCTTTCTTTAAGAAATCTCGAAGGCCTGAGCTGTTTTCTAAGAAAGTAAAAGCCAAAGGAGAGAAGAGAAAAGGAAAAATGCAGACAGGTCTCAGTGGGCTAGAATATGAAAATCATTTTACACCAATCTTCTGGATTTAATAACTCCTGTTCCTGTGGGATCGCAGCCAGAAGAGTAGAAAGAGGTCCAGGTGAGACCCCCAAAATCTGTCAGACTCAGCAGGAGACCCTGGGCCCATCTCTCTGGTCCCATGAAGTCTGTCCTCCCATGCACTCCATCGCTTTGGCTTGGGCCCCACATCACTACTCTCTCAAGGTCTGTCTCTGCATCAGTGAAGTTTCCTGCCCAATATCTCCCTTCAAGCTCCTCATCTCCCCTCACTTCACTCAACGAAGACCTCCCCCGAAGGCCCCATTCTTAACCTCCTGGGTTTCTCATTCCATGTCTCATCTTCGGGGAAGATTTCCCCAAATTCTTCTCCACAACCCCAAATCTGCAACTATCCAATGGTCACCTCTACTTGAAATGTCCTCGGCCCTCTGCCAATCTTTACTCCCCACCCCCTTAACTTCTCTGCACTCCAGACTGGGCGAGCCCTCTGGGGTCATCTCTAAAACGGGGGACTCGACCCTTTCTCAGACAACAGTCGAGTGAGCTTAGCCGTATCATTTCAGGCGCGGCTTCTTTGTAAGTGGTCCGTGTGTGACTTGGTCTCTAATTCCGTCTCTGGCTGTAAATGCCTCCTCGGTATGTTGGCAGCCTGGTAGACCAGGTGCAGTGATACATAATCACATTTAGAATCACACCTACGGGTCCCTAGTCCCCAGGAGGCTCCCTAGGCCTGGGAGCCATGTCCCTGCCCTCAGACTTCGCCTGGCATGGACTCCTCCTACGAGTCCCACTTGCTCTTCCCTCATCTGTAGGGCATCCTCCCAGCGCTCTCTCCTGACAGATGAGCCTGGGGTGGGCCCAAGGAGGAGGCAGGGCAGCGGGGGAGGAGAGTGGCATTGAACACCGCGCCTGTTAAGATGTCCACATGTGACATCAGCAGCCCCAGGAGCAACCTAGTCCTATCCTCCCTGGACAGATGAGCAAACAGAGGCTCCAAGAGGGTCAGTGACACATCCAAGGTCGCTGAGTCATCAGGAGGCTGCTCTGTTCTCCCTCTATCCAGCTGCCCGAGGAGAAGGGGAAAGCAGACAGACACCGGAAGCCCCCAACAAACTTGTTCTTGCTATGATGTTCTTGAAAATGTGGTCCTGGGGGCAATATGGGGCAGGAGAAAGGAAGAGAGGTGTCTACGCCAAGGAGAAGGTGGAGGGAGGAGGGTGCCCGTGCTCGGTCATGCTAATTTTGACATTTTCCTGCGCGTCTGCTTGTCATCATCAACTTATAATTTAACCTCATCGTGGCGATGTCTCTGGAATGTCAACAAGGCTTGTTGGAATTTCATTACAGCCCGGCAGCTGGCCCCTGGTATTTCTGATACGAATGATGTGCAGCTGCATTCTGGCTCTACTGTCTCTATCCCCCGTCTCGCAAACGGCGGCATTCGGCACGCTGAATCCGGAGAGAGATTCCGCACACCGAGAAGAAGCCTTGTCAGTTCCGCCAGGGGCATTTCCTATGGACGGCGCTGCCTGAGCCAATTAACCCAGAGTAATTGCTGGAAAGCATTAGATATTGATGATGGATACAGGGGGCTGACCCCAGGGGTGGCTGGAGGGAAAGTGGTGAATAATGAAACTTCACTGTGACTGCACTGTTTGTGGCTTTTAAAGCTCCTCTGTCCTCATCGTGGCAATGGTGGGTCGATAAAAGGCTGGGGAGCTGCTGGTGCCCCCCCCCCCCAACTCACAAAAGTGAAAATTAAACCTTGGAGCGGGAAATGATTTTGAATTCACCGGAATAGAGAAACACGAAAAAGCGGGGCACAAAATTCCAATGCCTGGCTTCTGCACTCCTTCATTTGTTCAGCCAGCAAATATTTATTGAGCACCTACTACGCGCCGGGCTTGAGGATAGGGTTTCCCTATGTCTTATAGCCAGGGCATTTGTCTATAGGATCTTCTCCTTTGGGCTCTTCCTCTAAGGGTCGTCCTTCCCTAATTCCCTATCACCTAGACCTGCTTAGTTGCCTTTGCTCCTCGGGCCACGTCCGAATCTGTGCCCAGAGGAGGCTCCGATGTCTGCGGATTACACCTGAGTGTACGTAAGCTTCCTTGTCTGCCCCATTGCCACAGTAGCCGTGACACTGATCCTTCCCAGGAAAGGGGAGGCCCAGTCCTGTTACAGGACTCCTAGATCTCTATGAACAGGATGGAGAGCCATCTGGGCCCAGAGGGCCTTCCTGGCCCTAGAAGCATAGCGTCAGCAGCTGCCTGCCTGGCCTGTGGGCTTAGCTGGCCTTGCCAGTCCTTTGCATCACAGTGTGGCATGGAAATTTGGAACCATGATCCTGGCATATCTAGGAGTCCATGGATGCAGTCTTGGTGCCCTAGATCCTGGTTCCCACCGCTGAGATACTAAAGTGGGGACGAGGCAGGCAAACACAGGGGTAAGTGAGCTCATGGCACAGACCACACTGGGCCCAGATCGTCCCTGGGTTGAATGGGTGAATGTGCCAGCATCAACCAGCGCTGGCCAGTCTCTTTTCTGGATGTGTCCACCCAGTGCTGCTTAGACTGGAGCCGCTGAAAGTCTCACCTGCGTGGGTTCTGCTCCAGTGTTCCCAAGATTCTCGGGAAGATGTTCCCTGTTGAAGTCAGGAATTGGGCTGGCTTATTGGACAGGGAGGAGAAGAATTCAAAGAGAATTTTCTGGAATCTAGTACCTGGAAACTTTCCTCCCTCCACCCCTGTCTCTTTTATGTTAACCACGAACGTTCCAGAAAAAGCAGGGCTCTTTTTAAAGCTGCCAGTACTCGAGAGTGATAGCAAGATCCCAAAAGAGGTAAGAGGAACATGAAGGCCCAGAGACAGAGGAGTTGGCAAAGAAGTTGCCACATGGACAGGGAGGAAAGCCTTGGAGACAGACGGGCAAGGGAACACATACACTGTGGGCCAAATACACACAACCACAGAGGTGGCTGCAAAGTCCGGGAAAGGGGAGCTCAAGGCCAGATGAGGGGCGCACAGAGCAGGTGGCCCAAGCTCAGAGCGCAAGCAGCTCAGCCCAGGGCAGTGGCTGGGGCCAGAGGCCCTGGGACAGGGTCCAGCCTGCCTCTTACCGGCTGTGGGACGGGACTGCCCGGTCTCTAGACTGTAGCTTTCTCGGCTTTAAAATGACGACAGGGAGAGCCTCTGACTCACAGGTTTGCTGTGATGATTAGAAGGGCCTGGAACCGTGGCTGCCAGAGAGTCCCCATTCACAGCGAGCTCCAGGCGTGGGGAGGCGCGAGCTGGGACAGCGGGGCGAGTCTCTGGCGGTGCCCGTCCCCCACGCCCAGGCCACCGCGTGCCGGGAGGGAGCCAGGCCGGCCCGGGGTCCTCCTGGCATCGGAGTGGGGGACCATCATCCTTTCCCATCCCTGCCTTGGGGAGAAGGGAGCGACGGGGGTTTTGATGAGAGCAAAGGGTTCTGAGCCTGCTGGTGAATGCTGCTGTTTTGGGGGAGGGGGGACACATGCATGGGACTCCCCCCCCCCCCAGCACATACACATAGACATCTGTGGGACTGCTGAACGTGTGTCATGGGAAGCCAAAACAGAAGGGGCTGCAGGCAGCGGGAAGGCAAGAACCCCTCTACAGCTTGGGGCCCAGGCCATGAGACAGTCCACCAGAGCGGGCCCGGGCTGCTCCTGTCCCAGGAGCCCAAG
Organism: Nasua narica; assembly: GCA_028533885.1. NCBI lineage: Eukaryota > Metazoa > Chordata > Mammalia > Carnivora > Procyonidae > Nasua > Nasua narica. The sequence continues at coordinate 33,208,768 of CM052804.1, read as the reverse complement.
GGTGAGCCCGGCACGAGGAAGCCTGATCGCAGTGGCCACACTCGGGGCCTGGCAGTGGGTCGTGGAGACGCAGTTCGCATCCAGCTTCCCTGAGCAGCTGATGGGGAAGCCGTCAGAGCCCCTGCCTCCCTCACCTCTCTACCACCAAGCTCCAGCCAGCCCAGGAGGGGGGCTTTCTCACTCTGCTGTCCCCTCCATACACAGAGTCCCTTGGGGAGCCAAGGAGTCACTCGTGCTGAGTCCGAGCCACGACTTCCTTGGGTCCTGGGTGGGGGGTGGTCCTACCTGGTTTCCTCAGAGTAGGAGGGGACAGCAAAGCTCCCCGTGTCAGGAAAAGACACCGAAACCCACCCCTCCTCCAAGGACTCCCCCATTTTCCCCCTCCCAAAAATACCATTATAGCATGAGGCCAGTCGTGTTAGCCAGCGGGCACAGGGACGCTCAGAGATGCCAAGGCCGTGTCTCAAGGTGACATAACTCGCAAAGGGCTAACCCCTCACTTACAAGATCCAGATCACACGTTCTAGCCTCACTCGGACTCCTCCCCCCTTGCTTACTCCTCTCAACAACAAGGAACTCTGGGGACCCTGTCTCATTCAAATGGGCTCTGCACAGAAGAGCCACCAGGAGTCAGTGCCCGGCCCCCCGCCCCATGCCCATCAGGCCCCTGCCCGTATCTCCGGGATGCAGAGGAGTGAGGGCCCTGGCCACTTAGTATTCCTGGGATTCTGGGCCGAGCCCCAGCCCGGCTAAGCCTCGGAGAGTCTCGCACAGCGGCAGCCAGGGGAGTGGGCTTGAAGCCAAGTCAGATAATATGAAAATACTACTAATAAAAAAAACAGACACGAAACCCAAGGACACCGGGACAAGCATGGGAGGTGAGATCCACAAACACAGAGGCAGATAGGAGGCGGGGATGGAAGGACGCATCTCTCCCCCGACAGCCTTGTATTTTCAGGACACAAGAAGCCCAAGGACAGTCCGAGCTCAAGTGAGGCTGAGCAAGAGGGATGGGCGTTGGCTGAGGGCTGGTCTCCCCTTCGTTCCTGCCACTCGGCCAAGGCCAGCTTTCCCAGAATGGAGATGTTTCCCAGGTGAGATCAGAACATCCAGAAACGACTCTGGATTTCAGAAGAGAAGAGAGGCTAGAAAGTGGCAGAGGATGGGCCTTTGCCAATACGGAGGTGGAGATTGCGGTGGGAGGGGAGGTGCTTTTCTGAGAACCGGGAGCCTGTGATGGACACAGGGATGCGCCCCCAGGCCCCACTTTGGGAAGGAAGGACTTTCTACTCCCAGCCTCTGCTAGGGCCACCGCCTACACCTTCGTGTCCCTGTCATGGGGTGCTCCACCTCCAACACCGAGAGGTAGGAAGATATTGAGGTCTGAACTCCCTGTCCCAAATTGGGACCCCTCAGAAGCCTCATTCCATATTCATACCTCCCCACAGCGCCCGGCCAAGGTGCCCATGGCTGGGGCATCCCAGCTCCCCCCTCCTCTGCCCTTTCCACGGGTGTTACCTAAGAGCACCCCTAATAAACCGACTGCATGAGACTCTCCTCTGGCAGTCTCCTTCCTGGGGAACCCCCCCCCCCCCCCGCCACCATGACACCTTGAATGCTAAGCAGGAAGATCATTCTTGCCTGACTGCACTTTCCAAAGAACCTCTGGGGCAGCAGTCTCCCTTGATCTTCACAATAACTTGGAAAAGAGGTATTCCTCTTTCCACCCAACAGATGAGAAAATTGCGGCACAGGGAAGTTAAATAACTGTTCGAACATCACAACAGCAAGAAGTTGGTACCACCAGAGCTCAAACCCCTAGGCTTATCAGGCTCTAAGATGTATGTTCTTTCCTCTGATACACAACTACCCTGGGAAGGGAGGAAAGGAGGAAGGAGGGTGAGAGGGAAGGAGGAAAAGCAGGAAAAAACTAGCAGGGAAAGGAGAGGAGAGGAGAGGCAGAGGAATGGAGTGGGGCGGGAGGTGGGGTGGGGTGGGATGGGGGAGGGGGAGGGAAGGGAAAGGATTAGCTAACATTCAGGGCCTACTCCAGACCAGGCAACATACACATCATTTTACATGCGTTATCTCATTTAATCCTCACAATTTTATGACACATTTATTATTATTTTTTTTTTATCTACATGCTATAGATGAAGAATTTGGCCCAGAGAGGTGCAACTAATTATCCAAGGTCACAGAGCCAGTAAGTGGCAGAACCTTGATACAAACCCAGTTCTGTCTCACTCCAAGCCCGGACATCTTAACCATTACTATTAGCCAGAGTCAGGGCCAACCAGAAGGCAGAGGGACCCCCAGACGTAGGTGTGGACTAGAGGATGGGAGAGTCCAAGACAGGGGATCGAGGCCCTAAGGGCCTGCGTGGATGAGGAGTTTGGAGAGACCAACACCTTAGCCCTCCTGGGAGCACACAGGACCGGCTTGAGGGCTGACCCAGTTCAGGCCTCGAGCCATTGCTCAGAAATTGCACCGAGCCAATCCCCAGCCGTAATTACCACCAGGCTTGCAGCACGGGGCTGAGAGCTGGAAATAGCTCTGTATTTATTTACCCTGCAATTACATGCTACATTAAATGCTCCGCGAGAACATGGCGATCACCCTGCAATTAACTGGTCCCTGCTTCCTGGGCAGGAGAAGGCTAGAGACAGTTACTGGGTGAAATCAAGTGCCGCCTGGTTTCTTAACGGGACTGGGGGTCACCTTGTAACTTGGACGGCTGGACCGGGCTGGAGGTTGCAGCTCCAAGTGGGAGCTCTCTTAGCTCCTGGGGGGAGGGCTCCGCAGCCCATCAGACGCAACCAGACTTTGCCGTGAGTTCTGGAAGGGGCTGGCAGACCCCTTCCCGAGGGTGGAAAAGACCCTCCTTGAGCCGCACCCCACCCTGCTTGTCTCCTCCACTCCTCTTGGAGCACCTACTGATTCTCTGTACTTAATTTTTGGGATTCCTGAAGCATGGCTCCATCAGCCTTTGCAGGAGCTATTTCCTGTCATGTTTACCTGGTAGATTCCTATTTACCTTTCAAGATTCAGCTCAAATGTCACCTACTTAGGAAGGATTCCTGGAAAGAAGATTGCACAGGGTAGTGAAAACAAGACAGACCTCGGATCAAATACCAGTTTCATTATCTAACAGCTATGTGACTTTTGGCAAGTTACTTGACCTCTCTGAACCTCATTATATACGTGTGTGTGTACACAAATATATAGAATTCCCTGACATCACATGTGTACGCATTATGTACATGTACTGGAATTCAATGTCTTAAAGTTAGGAGATGTTAGCAGGATGGAAATAGCCTGGAACCTGGCACGCAGTAGGTTCACACGAAGTCTTTGTGGAATTAATAAACCAACAAGTGAATCAATCAATCAATCAAAATCAATTAGGAGCTGAGAATATGTATGCACCCAAGTTTATCTTTGTGGCTCCCCACTTAACTTCCTACATATAAACACCTAGTCATGTTATTGAAAAATATAACGTGCAAACATGATGGTAATTGGTTTCTAGTTGCCTGGGGATTCTGGAGAACTAGTTTCTCAGGCTGTGCAGAAAGATTAAGAATGCCAGCAAAAGGCATTAAGAAAAGAGTTAATTATATATTTACTACCTCTGTCATTTTCTCCTAATTATGTCTTGGCAGGCAGAGTCTCCTGGATGAGTCTTAAATCTCAGTGTCTTTAAAAATATAATAATAAATCAATGTGAAATGGAATGTTCCCAATAGCCAAAATTGCCCAGGAAAGTTTTCAATCAGCGAGAGCCCCAGGGAGCCAGGCTGGCACCTGTTTTGACAGTGTTTGGCTCTAGAACCTGGATATGGGGCCAGAAAAGCAGCAGGAGAGCAGAGCCGAGTCTGGTCCCTGCCACCGAGGCCATCTCCGACCCCAGAGGAGGGTCACTGGGAGTTCCTGTGGCTGTTACCTGCTGCCTATTCCCCCCGCAAGGCAGCAGGAGGAGGAAGGCTGGGTGTGGAAATTAATCAGCCACTTCTGGGGCATTTTGCTTGGTTCCTGGACTGAGAGGACAGAGGCCCCTGACAGAGCCACCCCCTGCGTCAGTGGTTCTCAACTGGGAACAATCTCGTCCTAGGGGACATTTGGCAAGGTACGGAGATATGGTCGGTCGCGGTGACGTGGGGTTAGGAGGTTAGGGATGCTGCTAAACATCCGACGATGCCCAGGGCAGCCCCCCCGCCCCCCCCTGCAATCACAGATCCTCTAGCCCCAAATGTCAACGGTGCCGAGTTGAGAAACCCTACTGAACGGGGCAGCGGGCTGGGTGCTTCCGTACTATGGCTGACGACCATCCCTTGGTTTTCAGACCTTCGCGCACCTGTCTTTTCTAGTTTGCTTTCTAACGATAAGGAAAACCCGGGCACACACAGAACAGATTTGCTCAAAACAAATGCCCAGGCTTCCTTCCTCGTAGCCGCCACGCCTCCTCAGCCGCGGTCACCTCCATCGGGGATCACGGGGTCCTCGCCCGGGGAGGGGAGGGGAGCAGACACTCTGCTGGCCCACGGCCACCTGCGCGTGTCGGCTCTTCCTCTCCTCCTGGGGACGAGACTGTGCCTCTCTCACTGGTCCCAGGAGACGGCGTAAGGGCAGCTAGGCTGTTGCTGCCGCCCCACACTGACCTGGGTGGGAGGCCCAGAGCATCCTCTGTCTCGATGACCAGAAATCAGGCACCACTGCTGGGCCCAGCCATTTCGCTCTGCTCCAAACACACAGACACCATCCCAGCAACTGTGGGGCCTACCCGTTTCTACGGCCCATGGCACACACACACAAAAAAGGCCCAAAGGGATCTCCCTAGAATGTTTGCATGTGGTCTTTACAACCACTCCATAGGACAGATAAGGTGCTCTAAGGACCTCGCTGGCTCCCTGAAGGTGACCCGACTGGGAAATAATGAAACCGCCAAGCAAACAGGAGTCCATCCGACCCCGAGGCACACACGAATGTTCTTGCCACCATAGCCAGCTGCCCAACGAGAGGGAGATGTCTTTGAGCTTCACAAGAGGGGAGGGAAGAGGAAAAGCATGGATCGTCTCTCACGCGGACCTCCTCCATAAGCACGGCCCCCATTCCCAGCACCTGTGTGCCTTCCCACCAGACGCTGAAAAGGAGACACAGGCTAAGAGCAGAAGGATAAAGTCATCTGGGGACTGGCGACAGGCGGTGTGAATATAGATGTGGGTGATGAACATCAGGGGCTCATTAATCTAAGAGGAGGCCGAGGCTTCCTCTGGACAGGTGTCAGAAAGATTTTAACAAAGGCCTTGAGCCATGGTGAGTCATTAAAGGCACACAGGGATGTGAGGACAGTCCTGCTCGCGAGCTCCAGGAACACCTGGAGAGTCGACACTGCAGACGCGAACTTAGGAAATAATCTGCATAAACTACTGAGAACTTCTTCACATGACCCCCCCCAATGCATGCACACGTGTGTGTGCGTACACACACACACACACACACACACACACACACACACCTTCTATCTAACCCAGCATCTCTCAACATGGGTCCCCTAGAGCAGCACTTTGGAAATTCCATTACGTGCCCAGGAGCTTTGCTGCCCCAACACGGGGTCCGGGTGGGGCCTGCCACTCTGCATGTCTAACCAGCCCCCACCGGACACATTTCAACTTGAAAGGCTTCAGCATCCTGGTGAAGCAAGATGTTCACAGGCCTCCCAGGAGCCTGAAAGATTCCAGAGGTGACGGTTTGGGAAACACTCCACTGAGTTTCACGAGCATCTGAACTCCACGGGAAGGGAGTGCGGAGTAATCTATATAAAGATAATAAAAGGCTTTATGGGAAACCAAAGAGGGTCCATGGTCAAATACTTCTGGGAGAAGCTCCACGCAGTATAAGTCAGATCACATCACTCCTGTGCCTGCAGCAATGATGGAGGAGCCCTCACAGGGACCAACACGGCCCCCGGGACGTCACTGCTTCCTTCTGCCTGCCCTCCCCATCTCCAGGCACACGGGCCTTCCCATGAACACGAGCTGGGCCGCCTCCGGCCTTGGGTCCTTCCTCCGAGAGTCAACTTTCCTAACTCCCCGGCCCCTTTCTTGGCTCAAACGGCACCTTCTAGAGGAGGCTTTCTTGACCACACGATGGAATATCCCAACCTTCTATCCCCAACATCCACAGCCCCCCCCCAACCTGTTTGACTTTTCTTCTTCTTTTCAGTGCACGTGTACCTTCAAATACACCATATCACTGAATTTCTGTGGACTGCTACCTGCTTGTCTTGCCCGCTCGATTATAAGCTCCATAAGGGCAAGAATCTTTGGGGTTTGTTTCATTTGACTGACTGGAACCTACGATCACGCCCGGTATACAGTAGGCACTGCACGTGCCTGCTGACTCAGCAATCAAACCAATGAGAATGTGAAGACCTCAGTGGGAGTGGAATATAGTAAGCATCATCCTCCAACGGTTTTTAACCACAGAAACTACTTCTTTCTTTCTTCTTTCCCCCCCCCCCCGCAGAGCATCTCAGCATGA
>CM052804.1:33144123-33202125 GCA_028533885.1 Nasua narica | reverse complement strand
TTTAAATCTGCAAGAACAATGTCCTGGCAGAGAGGCTCACTCACTGCCCACTGTCCCAAGTGCCCCCCGGGAGGCACTCCCCCCCTGCTGGAGGAGAGAAGGCGCCAGGTTTCACACCATGCCTTATAAGAAATAGGTGCTTCCCAAATACATGTCTAAGCCTCAGAGTAATCCTCCGAGGGGAGTGTTAATCCCCCATTATACAAATGAGAACCAGAGCCTCAGAAAGATTAAGTACCTTTGCCACTGGGATTCGGATAGAGGTCCGCGACACTTACAGCTCATTCGCTCCCCACAACGCCAAGGTGGCAAAACTCACAAAGCCATGCCTGGCAAATGCCAAACTACACAATCAGACCCCTGGGAGTTGTGTGTCTGTCCGGGGTGCCTTCCTTTTTAGCAAACCCATCCACTCCAGCAACAAGAAGAGCTCAGGCTCCTTGCAGTTTAACTATACATCAAGCATTATTCTAGGCACTTGACATGCGTTCGGTCCTTTGACTCGTACAGCCGTACGGACCTCACTTTACGGAGGAGGACGCTAAGGCAATCGGGAAGCCAGGTAATGTGCTCTCTTGTCCAAGGTCACATACAGCCACCTGTGCCAGAATCCAGGAAAAGAAGAGTCAGGCGAGACACAGTCCCTGAAGCAACCTGTCGCTCCCGTGAGCGCCTCATCTTTGGTGAGCCGGGCGTCAACCCGAGCTCATCCGTGCCTCCTCTCTCAGTGCCTCCCAGGCTCCATCCTGATCATGCCCCAGCCTCCGGCTCTGCCCCCCAGCTCTCCGATGCGTCTGTTCTTCCAAGAGGAGGACTCCTCCGTGGACAGGAGTCCATTCTACAATCTTCCATCGCAGCAACCCGCTCCTAGAGGGTCTTCCTAGATGGCCCCTGCTGGGAGCCAGGGTCCGGCACCACCAAGAAGGCCCTGAGAGATTGTCACTCGCCATGTGGGGCAGCTAAGACCCGGAGGAGCGCGGATTTCCCTCCTGAGAGTGCACACAGTGACAAACCTGTGGACCAGGATGCAGGCCCGGGATCCCAGTCCACCAGCATCCTTGACTTCATCTACCAGCTGGCCAGAGGGCATTTAGCAAGCACCTGCTGCAGAAAAGCAGAGCAACTAGGGGGCTCCGCTCTACCTTCGGCGGGCTTAACATTCGGGTTCACGCGTATTTTCTACACTCCCCATCTCTTCGTTCAATCAATCTTTGGTTCCAGTAATAAAGGGATCAAAAAGACAATCAATCACTTCCAATAGAGAGGAGCTTCATTTTTTGAACCAACTGATTTTTCCCGTTCTGAGATAGAATGCTGTATTAGTTTAAGGTGTACAACGTAAGGACTCGATACGTGTATATATTCTGAAACGATCACAATACTTTTAGTTAACAATCATTGCCACCCTGTTTTTTTTAATAGATAACACAAAGGTATTTGTAATAATAGTGATAAGTGCTTAAAAAAAAAAAAAAACAAAGAACTATTCGAGGTTCTATGACAGCATGCGATTTGTGAGGGAAGCAAGAAGGAATGTGACATGGCCAGGAAGTCAAAGAAACCTTCCTGGAGGAAGTGGCATTTGAAGCGAGATTTAAAAAAAAAAAAGGATAGCAGAAAAAAATAAATAAAAATAAAAACAAGAAAGGATAGTAAGAGTACATAAGGCAAGAAGGGAGTCAAGAGGGAGAGCTTGTATATGGGAAGACCCTGGCACAGGAAGAATATAGCACAGTTAAGACCAGACTATAACCATACAGTATGAAATGTACACATAACACATCAAGCACAAGGCCCTTTCCAAGGAAGGCGATGAACATTTACTGAGTGACTACGATAGGTCAGTCACTTCATCCCACCCATTTCCCAGTCGAAGTAACTGAGACTCTGAAGGATTAAGACACTTGACTGGGGTGCCTGGGTGGCTCAGTGGGTTAAAGCCTCTGCCTTCTGCTCAGGTCATGATCTCGAGGTCCTGGGATCGGCCCCCTCACCTGGATTGCTCATAGTCCTCTTTATCACATCTGAGTGCCTTTCTGCCAGCTCTTGGGGTTGTTTTCTTGCTTCTAATGCCCTGCTCCCGCTATTACCCTTGGAGGCCTGTCCGGGGGGCTACTTTGTCCATTTGCCGTCACTCCCAGACATAAGGGCCTGAGAGTCAATGCCCCTGGCGTGGCCTTTAGACAGTGACAGCCAGGAGCATGAGGCCCCACAGCACCGCCCGCAGTGGGGACAAGCTCTGCGGTGTACCCCCTGCAGTCCCCTGTAGGATCAGGCTCAGCCAGGACCTGGCCCCACCTTGTCCCCCTGCCTCACATCTTCCCCCTTCTCTGTCCTGCCTCCCCCATTTCCTTCTTGGTTTCTCCTGGGATCCCTTCTTAACAAATCACTCTGACAGGAATTCTCACGTCAGAGACTGCTCCAGGGGAATCCGACCTGAACCACGACCCATGTCTGCCTGAATTTGAAGCCCTTTCTCTTGCCAGTAAGATGTGATGATTAGATAGAGAAACACCAGCTAAGGGTAAAATGAGTAGAAATGTAAGAGATTTCTTAGAGCGAGAGTTAAGAGGATAGCTCAGCATCAAAGGATGGGTAGGTTATAACCCAATGGAGAAGGCGGGCATCTGGGGTGGGGTATGGCATTCCAGAAGAATAGCATGAGAAGGGTCACAGGTCCCTACAGCACAGAGGGAACTGGGCCATCCGAGTGGAGCCGTGATGAGCAACACAGGGGGGACGGGGTCAGGCTGGGGGAAGGGACTCTTCAGGATCAGGCTAAGGAGGACGAGGAGGTAGAAAGAAAGTACTCTTTTGTGGTCAACACACCTGGGTTCCCATGCTACACCCACCCCTTCTGGAAGGCATGTGACCTGAAACACGGAACTCAGTTCACTGAGCAGTGAAATGAAAAGACCTACTTCAGATGTCTGTATCGAGGATTAAATAAGAACAGCACAGCGAGAACCTCTGGCCCACTCCTAGAGATTCAAATTGCGCCTTGCACCCCCCGCCCCCTCGTTCTAGGCATCTGGGCTCGATTCTGGTAGAAGGCTCCCTGCGAAGACTTTAGTCAGGAAAGTAAAATTTTTCAAAGTAATGTTTTAGAGAGACTCCTACAACAGTGGCGTGCAGGACAGGCTAGAGACCGGTGGGCGACCCGAAGACCAATGAGGGGATGTTTGCAGGAGACCTCTGGGTTTGGTGACTCGCCCCAACCTAGGAAAGTGGCAGCGGGCCCAGGAGGACACCTGCAAAGGGGCTGGCGAGGACAGCCCGAAACCACGAGAGGCTTTGAGGTTTTGACCTGGTGTCTGAGCAAACAGGGGTGAGAGAAAAAGCATTCGTTTGAGGGGGAAGGTGGGGAGATGGGGTTGATGCACGTTGAGCTTGAAGTTCCTTCTGGACCTCTAGAGAAGCAACAGCACACGGCTCGAAGAGCCAGACAGGCCTGGGTTCAAATCCCAACCCTGCCGCTCCCTGGCTGTGTGACCAGCTAAGCATCAGGACCCCTGTGAGCCTCGATTTCCTTATCTGCAAAGAAACGGAAGGCGAAGACCGGTTGTCCTCAGACCCCACGCACACCAAATCGTCCGGCAATTTACAAACCGGGAGATGCACAGCACAGACTTTCTTCTTCCCTTAACATTTATCCGGCGAAAGGAAAGGAGCGCCGAGGGTGGTCTCAGAGCCAATACTGTAGATTCGGAAAGCAGGGAACTCGAGCAGAAGGCTGAGACACGAGCGTAAGCTGAGATCAATTACCTTTCGGAGGAACACATCCTGTCAAAGACCGACAGGCGCCCAAGATAAATTTTAAGTTAGTTGGCTACTTCTGTTTTCCCACAAGGAGAACAACTCAATTGGCTTGGACAAACATTTATGAGCCAGACACAGTGAAAACGGGGACCCTGAGACAATAAGACCCAGTACCTGCCTGGAAGGACTCACTCAGTTTGTTGGAGGGGATGGACATGGAGAAAACGAAGCAGAGGAGAAGAGTTCTATGAGACGCCTGAACCAAGGGCTGTGGGTACACCGAGGAGGGGGTGATTCGTTTTGCCTAGAGGATATTACACAGAAATAGCCAGAATGCTAAGATCTCTCCCAAAGCATTAAACAGACATTAATCATTTTTCAAATACATGAACCGTGAACAATAGTATTCACTTAATTATTAGGGCAGAAACGATAGTTCAGACACAAGGAACCCGACCAAAAATCCTCGCCTCAAATTTCGAGGTCATTACGGTAAAAAGAGTAGGGAGATTAACGATTGTAGATCTGCAATCTGTAGATTCCTGCTCGAACAGCTTCTGAGTCCCATGGGCCATCCGTGACACGGTTAACCGGGGCTGGCTGCATCACAGAAAGACGCTTCTGTACTTTATGAGCTCACGGGGATGAAGCTGAACGTCAGCCCAGGAGGAGAATATCATTTCCCTATTAACGGAGTCTCGAGCAGCCACTGCAAAGACCAGAATACTGGGCCTGCAAGAAGGGTCGGAGGTTCAGCTCTTTCAAACCCTCTCCTGCTTTCCTGATGAGGAAAAGACAGGGAAAGGGGAAGTGAGTCACACAAGGTCACCTAGGTGTGGAGAGCCAGGGAAGACCCCAGAGCTGCTGATTCGTCACTGAAAGCTCGAAGACACCACCCTGCCTCTCGAAGGAATCATTGACCCCAGATCCCCCAGGGTCCATATTGCCATGAGCATCACATACACATGCATGCGCACACGCACACACACACACACACACACACACACACACATTCCTAAAGTGACCCTCGGTGGGCCACCACCTCCGCTGCATGGAGGAACCGCCTACCATGCCCTTGGCCACAGTCCACAAGTGTGGTGCTCAGAGCCGGCCCATGGGGTCTGCCCCACCCCCCGCCCCCCACCCCCCAGGGACGATAACCCAGCAGGGGAGGATTCTGCCGTTAACACATGTCTGGCTTCCCTCGATGTTCCACAAAATAGCCTCACCTGATATTCCCTGCCAACCAAGGCAGGAAGTTCTGCTAATTTCCTTAATAACTTAATGCGATTATTAACCACTACCCTGTGGGGGCAGATTTGGTCTTTCCTCTCGGTTATGGGAATGCATCCATTTTTCACACAATTAGAGCCTGAGAGGATCATCACCGGGGCTGCCATTTGTGGGCTTATTAGGAACAATTTAGACACGAGATTGGATTTCGTTCCTGCACAGAACCTTTTGTTTGAAGCAAATGAACTGGTGTTCCTCACATTAGTAGTATTAATAAAACGTCCAAGAGGTGTTTGATCTTTAAGACCGGCCCAGGGGTGGGACGGTGAGAACACAGGTCTGGGAGGTGGGGTGCCTGGCTTCTCATCGCACACCTCCAGCACTGTGGGCCTCAGTTCCTCATTATCTACCGTGATAGGGTAGGGCCGGGCTCAGAAAACCGAGGGCCCAGGAACTATCCACACCGCTTCAGAAAACCTAACAGAATTATGCATATTACTGACCCAAAGCCTCACAGACTGAAATGGTGACCTCTCTCCTCTTGGGCAGAACGATGTCTTCCGGGTGTGAAATGCCTGTTAGCTCAGCTCAGTCAGATGCTCTGACTATCAATGACATCATGGGGATTTAGAGGAAAACAAAGGGGCGGAGGGACCACTGAGGGAACTGATTTCTAAGTTCTGTCACTGGTCGGCCATGCATTCATTGAAACTCAGCTCCCCTGACCCTGCTGGGCTGATCTCACTTGTGTCCCTCCAGCACCCTGCACATGGGATTTCTGCTGACTATGAACACCTCTGCCTTCTCCCAGTGGGGCTATACCTACCTTCCTTAAGGTAGGTAGGGGGGAATGCCGGTTACCGCTCTACCCAGGAGTGTGAGAGCTGACTCATACTGGTTTGCAAGAGCCAATGACATGCGTTTCTTCCAAGTTCAAGGACTACATGAAACCGGTCATGGTGGGGAGTATTTACAACAGGGAAACCGAAAAACATTACAAATCAGGACTCTGTTGCCTCCCAGAAAGTTGCTTTTTTTTTTTTTTTTTTAAAGATTGTACTTATTTGACAGAGAGAGAGATCACAAGTAGGTAGAGAGGCAGACAGAGAGAGAGGGGGAGAAGCAGGCTCCCTGCTGAGCAGAGAGCCCGATGTGGGGCTCGATCCCAGGACCCTGGGATCATGACCTGAGCCGAGGCAGAGGCTTTAACCCACTGAGCCACCCAGGCACCTCTAACTGCTTGTTAAATATTTCCTAGCACATCGCTGCCTATGTACATTCCCAGTGCTTAGGTTTTAGGGTGTAAGAGCTGCACGGTTCTTACTCTGATTGGAGTAGTGAGCAAACATGGGGGCTGATAGGTTTCAGAAGGGCCAAGTTCCATGTACGAGTGAGACAGAGAGCTGCCCAAGTAACTTGCATGAGCAAGTTCAAAACCAGAGCAGTAGTTTTGAACTTCAGCTGTTTTAAAATCATCTGATGTCTTGGCCATATGCAGTCCTGAATCCCTGGGGTGAACCCCTTGAACAACCGTGTTTTCTAACTATCCCCACAGGATTCCAAAATAGGGCCAAGTTTGAATACCACTGGTTTAGGAAAAATTCCTAGACAAATCTTAGCCCCTGGCCACCCTCAACTTCAAGCACCCCAAATGTCCCCAGTGCCTACCATTTGAATACAGGGAGACTGAGAGTCAAGGAGAGGGATGGAGCTTCACTGGTAGGTTAGCGGCCATCCCTCTAAAAAGAGGCTGGGTTACAAGGGGGCTTTCCCCTCCGTACTTGGTACGGTTTCTACTTTTTGGCTTATATCCAGGATGATGATTTAGTTAGGTGGCCATTGAAGAAAAAGCATCCCAATTCTGTCAAAAAGAGTTCAAAAGCCCCAGCCTAAAGACAGTTTCCCTGCAAGTTGCTAGTGCATGGCCATTGTCCCCAAGTCCCTACACTTGAACGCCCCCGCCATTCCCTTTGCTCCTCACCACACGGATGCTGTTTTTCTCTCTTTAAAGGGCCAGCGCAAGCACCACCTCCTCTTTGAGGCTCTCCTTGATCTCCAGAGCCATCAGCAAGACATGGAGGCAAAAGCCTGGGCTTTGGAGTTAAACAGACTCTGAGTTCAGGCTTCTGCTCTGCTTGACAGCTGTGAAAATGCGGCAAATCATCTGGCTTCCCTGAGCCACAGGTTCTCCCGGCACAAAACGTGGCTGACGACATTTAGATAAATTGGGATAGCGTAGCGAGATGTGTTCGGTGTCACGCCCTGCAAATGAGAGAGTCGGGAACCACGCCACTTCAGTCTGAGTCTGCTCTGCCCTGCACCGGCCATTCATTCTGGTCGAGCAGTGCCCCTCTCTGACCCTCAGTCTCCTCCTCTGAAAATGATGGAGTCTGCCTGTTGCTCTGGATGGGCCTTAGTTCCAGAGGGACTTCATGTCTCTGCCTCTCGCCCGGCATTTATCTGCCTTCCACAGTGATTGATCCTTTTTCTATATATGACTTGTCTCCCCAACCAGATTAGGGGACCCCACAGAGCCTTATTAGTCCCCGTATCTCCAGAGCCCAGAAGAGTGCCCTAAACTTAGGACACTGATCACATCAGACCATTGCCTTAGCCCTCTCCTGTCTTGTGAGCGCCTCCTCCAATGACGGGGCCAGCCTGAGCCGAGGACAGCACTGTCTGAGTCTCCAGCCCCGGGGCACTGTGCCCCCCGCAGACCGGAGGCTGCCGTAGCTACTCGTAAACTGCTCATTGTGTGTCAACTGCCAGCAAGGATCTGAGGAAACATTTCCCAAATCATAAGAAGACCTATGTGGTGAATTACCAATGGATTGGCCACAGGGCTGGATAATGTTCTTTCAGATGTCACCGTCCTGGAGCGACGCATAAAGAACAGTGTGTGATATCACTTGGATGTGGTCAAAAGAAACCACTAGAAGGCACGCTCTGCGGGGGGCGGGGGCAGGAGAGGCAAGGCCCCATCCCATCCTTGGATCCCGAAGTCATGAGGTACACGCAGCAATCTCTACTCAGTAATCGCTTCTTTCCCTAAGTGATGCCAGAGCCAATGTGTTTTTTATTTCTACTTAAATGAGGATTTGCTGGCGGGCCTGTATTTTTTCTCGCCTAATAACAAGTGACAGCAAAGTGTGAAATTAGCTATAACAAGCACCAAAGACGGAATTTTGCAAACTCCCAAAGAAGCCGAGAAATCAGGAGCTGGCCCTCCTCAAGACCCAGCGGCGGGTAGTGGTGTTCTTGACCCTGAACCCACTAGAAGGGGCTCGGCCGATCCCCTGGCTCCAGATGCCCGCTGGATTTGGGGGCTGGGAAACCTGGTGACCCCACAGCCACTGGGAAGTTTTACTGACGCCAACATCGGCCCCTTTGATGCGAGCATCCCCAAAGATGAAGGCAGCGGCAAAAGAAACGGGGCTTGTGGAGATTTCAAATATTGGTCCCTGGAAAGGCTGACCCGTATATGTAATTTCAGCATTTTCTGTCTAGACTTTCAAGAGCACTAGAGAAACAAAAGAGACCTTGGATGTGTCCGAGGACTGCACACTCCTCTAACCACCCTGCCGCTAGCTGGGTGGCCTCGGAGCAGGATGGCCACGTAGCCGGCCACGCTGGCTAGCCCCCTCACGAGGCCAGGCTGTGCCATTCCCAGAGGGGACACCATTCCTGGCTCCCGCGGGGACTGTGCATTGGCAGGGAAATCTTCTCTGAGTCTTAATTTCCTCCTTTGTGAAACAGCGACAAAAATGCCTTATTCACGGGACGACTGAGAAAATAAAATTGGGTAAGTGCGGGAATTAGGCCATTTCCCTGACCTCACTGCAAAGCCCCATCCTGGCCTATCCTTCAAGGCTCGAGACCCAAAGCAGGGCAGCGTGGGAACCTCCCATGCCCATCCCTGGTCCATGTCCCCATCTCATGTACCCAGGCTCCTGCCATTCTCTCTCTCTCTCTGACTCAGTCCCTCTCAGGCCCTTTGGCACCAAGGCTCCCTTCTGAAAGCGATGCCACGCCTTCAGGAAGCCTCATCTAGCTCCTTCAAGATTCTGGGCCTCTACTCTTGTCTATGACTGGCTCTCAGCTTCAAGCCTGCCCTTCTGTACCCCGCTTTATGTTGGCCCCTGAAGACTTGAGGCTTGCTTTGCCCATCGCCTCTCCCTCTCCCCCCCCCCCCCCCGTGAGGTCTGGCTGCTGGAGGGAACGAGGGGGAGGCTGCATGCAAGGTGGGAGGACAAGGAAGAAATTGCACCTGCCAGCTCATTTGCTGGGGCGTCCTGTCTACTTCCTCTCCCTGCCAGCCTCCCTCCTGCCCCCATCTCGCTCCTCATTCACCTCTGCAGTCGTAATCTATCCAGTAACATCAGCTGGATCCAGGTTTTAGTTCTTCCCAGCAGTTTCACAACACTCTTCACTGTACTCTCTCTGTAGCCCCGGAGGCCCCCTCCAAGCTGCTAAGTTTTCATTATTCCACATCTTCTTATTCCCCTAGTCCTGGAGGTGGTGGCTTCCTACAGTCACTATACCCGTGATAAGGTATAGCATGCTCGCTCTCTCCCTCTCTCTTTTAAGCTACCTAGTTAACAATTCATTATTCCTCTGTCCTTTAAGTTACCTGGTTAACAATTCATTATTTCCAGGTAATAATTCTCTTCATTTCATTCTCTTTGTTAATAACAAAACTCAGGTGGGTTCTTTCTCCTTACTGGGCACTAACTGGTACGTCTACATACAACAGAGGACTTGGGACTTTCAAAGTGCCTATCAGACAAACATACATCTGTCATCTATCATTCATTTCCCTAGTCTTTCTTCTTTCTATCCTTTGGGCCAAAAGTAACGTCTGGCTCAGTGAATACTTGCGAATAGAACTTGCGAATAGAACGAAGGAATGAGTGACGCCCGTGTTCGGGACTTCTGCCCAGGTCCCCTCCCTGGGATGGCACTGGGGCAGATGCCGGCCAGGAATGTTCCAAGACAAGAGACATCGAGACTCTCTGGAATCAGGCCCCTGGTAGTTCACCAGAAACCCGATCCATGAGAGAACGAGGCCTGGAGACCTGGGATCCAATCCTAGTTCTGTAAGGCTTTGAACCAGCGATTCAACCTCTTTGACCTCAGCTTTTTCGTCCTTCCAGGCTAAGGAATGTAAGCCACTTCTTCCGCATCACGTCCTGGAGTCTGCCCCAAGAGTGTCTGAATATACGTCACAGGAAGACATTCCCCTTTCTCCAGATGCCTCATTCTTGCTGGCTGGCAACACCCCTGAGCTTCACTCGCACTGATTCCCCCTGCCTGGAAAGCCTTGACCTGGGAAAGCCCCTCTGTGTCTTCAAGACATCACTCAACACCACCTCCCCCGGGAAGACTTCCCTGACTACAGCACAGTGTCCCTTGCTTGCAGAGTTAGAGAGAAAAGATCGATTTCAGTGTGACCGTCTCTTTGTGTGTCCCTGCATGAAGAGATCACGAGAACTTGGAAAGAAAGGACCTTCTTCTTGGTCATCTTTACATCTCTGGGGCCCTTTAAACACCGGCTGTCCACATGCACATGCACCATGCTAACCACGGGGTACATCCAGGCAAGCGAACAGTCATGACTGCCCTCCTGGAGCTTACAGTCAAGTGGGAAAAAACAGATCAAACAACAACAAAAAAAATTAATGAGGCTGCCACTACCAAAGAAATTTAAATCCTGAAGGAGCCATCCAGCTAAAGGGCTGGGGACAGCTTTCCAGGAGGGAGACAGCACAGGCGGAGTGGCCGGCACCAGAGCTCGTCCTCAAGTCCCAGTCTCCTGACCTCAGTCTTCCCCTAGACCAGCCTGCTGAGGGCAATTCTAAGGTTGAAGGAAGACTGCCACCGGGGAGCCTTTGAACTTAACCCTCAGCCGAACTCAAGTTCAGCATCTTCACTGATGCTAAAATACCTGCTCGGGGGAGAGAGATGGGCACACTTGGAAAGCGGACAGAAGTTCACTCCGCTGGACGGCTAGCCTAGCACACGGCAGTGTTCCCTCCAGCAGAACCAGCAGGGAGCTGTGTGCCCAGCTCAAAAAAGGGCCAGATGAGCTGCTTACGCTTAAACCCAAGGTGGTGCTCGGAGGGCCTGAAGACATCATCTGGCCTCCAACTTCAACCTTCCCAGAGAAGAGATCCCAGGCCTGGAGAGGGGGAGTGACTAGCCCAATACCGATCAGAAATCATGGCAGAGCTGGAAGGAGCACCCAGATCTTCTGACTCCCAGCCTGACTCTCTCCCATTCACTCTCGGGACTGCTTCGAAACGGCACCCTGACCTCCTCCCAGACCGCGCAGGTCCGAGGGCTGCGACCAGAGCTTCGCTGCCTTTTCCTCCCCTCCCCTCTTCAAGTGGCTGCCAAAAGCACCCTCAAAAGTTTGCTGATTCTGGGAGCAGACACGCCTTACCATTGCCCAGGGGTAATTCCTACACAGATGCCCAGTGGAAAGTATTTATTGTGTCTCACATCGGAAGAACCCCCCCAATACACACACACACACACACACACACACACACGAAACTGGCTGCTAATCTCAAAGGCAAGAGAAGAAAGGCAAGACTGGTCTAAGACCTCAATTCTTATCCCACTGCTGCATTACCATGCTCCGTGACCTTGGTTCAGTCTCCTGAAACACCTGGTTCAGTCTCTTCAACTGCCCTAGTCCTCGGAATTTAAGTTTCTAAATAGCCAATCTATTAAGCATAGATCGGGCTGAGGAAGGAGAGAGGGAGGGAGAGAGAGAGTTAGTTCTTCATCTGGCTCTCAGAACAACTGATGAGAGCCGGCATTATTCTTCATCCCATTTTAGAGACGCAAATGTCTAATCACTCTCCAAATATTGAGGTCACTACGCGGTGCTAATAAGCAGGGCTCCTGCTCTCATGGAGCTCCTGCGGCATCCGAATGGAGAAACCAAGGACCATAAAGTAGAAATTCCTTAGTAAGCCCACCCTTCAACTGGAGACTCCTTATTCAAGATCTCTTCTTCTTTCTATAGCGCTGACTCGTATCTTGTTAAGAACAAAGACTGAAGTGGGGGACAAGATGATCCCCAGGGAAGGGACTCCTTCATCTTTCCTGTCCTGAATCTTAGAGGGATTCTTGGGCAAGAGGGTCATCTCCCCCTGCAAATGACTGGCACGCCAGCAACGGTCGATAAACCACGCCGCGATTAGGCAAAAAGGAGAAAAAAGATCAACAAGCTGAACCGCGTGTGTCTGTACATAGGGAGCCACAACTACTTACAATTTTGCTCTTGGAACAAGGAGAGGACCTCCCTCCCCGCAGATAGATACACGCTTAGTCCCCATGTTGGAGGGCCCCAGAACCCTGAGCGTTCTGCGTGGAGCCCCGCATAGACCTGGCCTCAGGATTCTCCCCAAGTCAAAGCCTCAGCATCCGTGGTGCTTTCTTACCAGATGTGAGGACCCCCACTCTACTCCCCCTCCATCTCAAGCCTGTGTACTATACTTCTTGGTTTGCCAAGAACATCTGTATTTGTTTTGCAGATATGGAGCGCCTACCACAGTAGCCAGTGGAGCAGGGAGGCAGGAAGAACATTTGGCCAGGGCCTCCCTCTCAGATCTACCTCAGATTTAGACTTCTGATTTCCACATAAGGGTACACAGACAGATGTTGCTATTTAGGGTGTTGGAAACACGGACTCCCTGAATGCAAATATTTAACACAGCCTATCACGTTGTAACTCTGTCTCAGCATTTCTCAGAGTCAGAGCTCTGGAAATGGGAACGCTAGAGCCTAAAAACACCCCCTGGGAAGGCAAAAGGACAGGGGTCCTTTCCCCTCACTTCACGTATGGGGAAACAGAGGCCCAGAGCCCCAGCTCAGAACCATCTAGGACAACCTGGTTCCATATGGCTGGGAGCACCAGAGAGCGTCCCTGAGCAACTGAGTAGGGTCGCAAATGCAAAACGCACACTGGGTTTCTAGGACTTCGTACAAAAAAGGTTAACTCTCTTAGTATTAATTTTTATATTTATGACATGTTGAAATGATAGGATTTTGGATCGATTTACAAAATACTTTGTTAACATTTATCTCTTCCTTTTCACCTTTTTAAATGCAGTTACTGGAAAATTTGGAATTACATACGAAGTTCCCATTATATATATATATTTCTTTTTTTTAAGATTTTATTTATTTGTCACCGGGAGAGAGAGAATGCACATGGATGTAAGCGGGGGGAGCAGCAGGCAGAGAGGGAAGCAGGCTCCCTGCTGAGCAGAGAGCCTGATGCGGGGCTCAATCCCAGGACCCAGGGATCATGACCTGAACCGAGCCACCCAGGCGTCCTGCTCCTAGTATATTTCTATTGGCTAATGCTGGCTCCAAGGGAAGAAGGCACCAGAGATTCCAAGTACTTGCTGGCCTCTATTACAGCAGGGGGCATTCCTGCTAAATGAAACAGCCTTGAGGATCTGTAGACCAGCTCTTGCCTCAGTCAATGGAAATGACCTGAATGCAGGGGAGGGGGGAGGACAAATTTCCACCAGCCATGTTTCCAAAATCCACAGACCGCCATCGAGTGAGGTCAGAGCAGTCAAGGAGGGTAGGGTGGGGGGGACTCACATTTTGGGTGAGAATGTCACACTAAATGCGGGCTGGGTCCCTATACATCACCTTGATTTGTCACCCAATTAGGTGGCAAAATGAAACATCCAGGCGGAAATGAAATTTTAGCCGCAGCAGTGGCACCGTCCAACTCCAGCCTGCTGTACGGACAGGGCTCGCCCCGCATGAGCTTTAAGCATGAACACTGCAGGGGAAGCTCCGTGTACCCGGCTCCTTCCAGGCCTCGTGGGCAAGAGTGTGTCAGCCCTCAGCGGTCAGGGTGGTGGGCAGAGGGGGCTGGGCTTTGGGGACCCCAGTTAGAATGGGTGCTTCCCAGGGTCCAGGCCAGGTAAGTCCCAAATGAGTCCCCAGATCGCTTTGGTCCATGTGGGCCTGATCCTCCAGGGTCAGGCTGAGAGACAATGCTTTATGCAACCCAAGTAAGTCCTGAGAGAGAAAAATGCCAGCCTCTGCGGCACCAGCCTCCCCTTACTGGGGAGACCTCAGCCTACCCGGGCAGCTTCAGACGTACACAGTTGGCCCGGACCCCAGGCTCCGGCTGATTCTGCGTGGTAGTCTCTGTGCCCTTGAGTAAGTTCCTCCACGCCCCCGGGGCTGGTCCCTTCTGCACAGCCGGGGTAACCGTGGCCCAGGTGACAGCTCAGTGTCTTCTGAACTCTGGACGCCTGCTCCACGACCTTACTCCAGCACACGCAGACTCACACACACACACACTTGGGGGCAGAGGTGTGCCCACGTGCCCGCAGGGAAACCCGCGCACGAGCCCACCTACAGATAAATGCACACATGCAAGAGTACCCACACAGACAAGAGACACGCAGATAGATGCAGACACACTCCTACACACCCACACACACACTCATACACAGACCTACACACAAATACTCGTACAGAGGGCGCCTGGGTGGCTCAGTTGGTTAAGCAACTGCCTTCGGCTTGGGTCATGGTCCCGGGGTCCTGAGATCGAGCCCCTACAACGGGCTCCCTGCTCAGCAGAGAGCCTGCTTCCCCCTCTGCTTGCTGCCCTTCACCCTGCTCGTGTTCTTTCACTCTCTCTCTCAAATAGATGGAATCTTTAAAAAAAAAAACACACGTACAGATAAATTACATAGAAGCACAACACACACATCCACAGACACACACACACACAGACATCCCAGAGCACCTTGTGCTTTCATACCCATCGCCTCCTCCCTCCTGCGGACCAGACTTCAGCCCCAGATCACTCCCAAGGGCAAGAACTACACTCTACCGGCCACGAAGCTCCACGGCCCCCTAGCTGGGTCACAGGCCACACGGTCCCCTCTCCGCTTCCATCCGCCGTCCTGTGCTTTCAACCTCCTTCTCCAGGGGCCTCTTCTCCACCGCCCACAAAGGCAATGGCGCTCCCCGCAGGTCAGAAATCCTCCTGGCCTGCCCTCCTCCCTGACCCGTGTCTCCTTCTCTGGCCGGCTAAGCTCCTCGAGTGAGACGTTCCCCGCGTGCCTCTGTCCCAGCCCTCCTGGTGCTCGGGAGCCCCCTGCCTCCGCCGCGCCGTGGGAACCTCCCCGGCAGAGTGACCCAGCAGCTCTCTAATTGCCAAATCGAATGCACTCTTCGTAGTCCTCACATGACCAGTCCTGTAGCATCTGCCCCCAGGGCTCACTCTGGCCAGCGTCCTGTGACACCGCTCACGCGGTCACCCGCCCCAAGTTCTCCTTCTCGGCCTTCATGTCAACTCTCTAGGTGCCCTGCGGCCCGCAGCCCTGCCCCAGCCCACACATACCCCCGGGCCTCGCGTCTGCCGGCTGCCCCCCTAGGCCCCTTCCCCCACGCGTGCTGCCAGCATCCTGCAGAGACACCGTCTCCCCACTCCCCCTGTCCCTCTGTCTCTCCCAACACACACACGCACATTGTTTGCCCCATCAGCCCCGCCTGGCCCCAAGTCCAGAAGTCAGCCCAGACTTGCTTCTCATTTCCTCAACCGACTATACTCCAGTGGTCATAGAAACATGACGCTCCACCCAGGGTACCCTCCCGGCCCCAGCCATCCGCCGTGGCTCCCGCTATGACCTGCCATTCCCATGCTCTGATTCCCACGGCCCCTCTTCCTCGGAAGGACGCAGGACCTGTGTTTTAGACATTTTGTAATCCGACCTCCACTTAATTGGCCGGCCTTCTCTCTCGCCCCTCTCTCACACATACCTGACACCACGGAGATGCCTATGTGTATCCCCCAATTTCCACGTGCATCTTCCGCAAGTGGACTGAGAAGTTCCAGAAAGCAGCTCGGCCTGGTTATTGGCACCAGCGTCAACCCCTAGTCTAGGAAATGCTCTCAAATGAGCCCTCTTAGCCCTCAGGCAGGGCTAAGTGCCCCTGCCCTGCTCTCCTCGTACCCTGTGGATGTATTCAGCACCATCCTTATGCAGTCCAATATCACCCTGTATTTGCATTTTCCCTCCCCGACTAGACGGAGCTCCGTGAGGACAGAGACGGATTTATTTCTGAATTCTCAGAGACGCGCAACAGTCCCCGTACATAGCAGGCGAGAGACAGATGTTGTTTGAATGAATGCATGCATGAATGAATGACTGAAGCCGACTAACTCAGCCCAGGGCAAGAGTTCAGGTCCTGCTCAGAGCCCTGCCTTTTTGCTGGGAAGGTCAACCTCTAGTGCGGGTTCCTGGTGACACCTAGCAACAGTTACCATGACAACTGAAAGCACCATTTTTCCCAGGGCAACCCTCTTCCTCCCCCCATCCCGGCCCCCCCTCCCAACTCTCCCCACCTGGCTAGACAGATGAGGGAGGCAGCTCTCCTGCTTCTGAAAGCAGGGCGAGGGGCCAGCCTCCCTGAAACAGTTGATCATATGGCCTGGGGCAGAGATCCTCATGGAGACAGAGAAGACTGCATTCACAGAGTCAGATGTGCTTGGGAACTCTAGGCAAAAGGAGGGGGGACAGACTGGGTCAACTGGCAGTGGAATCCTGGGGACAACCAGAGGGTCCACAGGGAGCTCGGAGGAGAGGCGGTCCCCGGGGGCGGGTGTGTGGGGAGGGTGGGAGAGAGCTGGCCTGAGGGCTCCATCGGGAACACAGACTGCAGAGCCCGGAGGCCCTGCCTTGCAGGCCCACCCCTTCCAGGTCCTCCTCCAGGAGCTGGGCCAGGCGCCAGCTCCCTGCCCAGGGCAGCTCCGGGCCGCTCTGTGCGCTCTTACAGTTCCTAACAGTCACCTTGATAAATCACCACCCTTGTACTTACAGTTCAATGTCGCTAAGATCCCAGAGGGGAGAGGCCCTGTCTGTTTGAATCAGCACTCCAGCCTCAGGGCTTCGCGTGGGGCCGGCGTGTAGATGCAGGAAGGGGTCTACCAGTGAACTGAGAGCCACTCTGAGACAAGAAGAGGGAGCTCCCGGGGCTCGGCAGGCAGGAAGGGAAGTCACCAAGGGCCTCTTCTGTGCCAGTCGCACTGCATAAACAGACATCTTTATGGGAGCAGAGGAAACCAGGGCTCCCAGAGGGCGAGTCACTTGCAAGGTCGTGTGGATAAAGTGGCAGAGGCAGGATTTGAAGAGGCCTACCCGCACCAGAGCCCCTGCGGCAGAGGGACCGCCTCTACACCCTCCTGCCCCTGGCCTCCGCATCCCATCCCGCCCTGCACTCTCCAGGCAGGGGGCGCCTGATTCTGCGGCTCACTCCCATGTAACAGCAATCCTCCAGGAGAGAGAGCAAATCTCCAGGAGAGATTGTTACAATGTAACAATCCTCTTGTTGCCTTGACCTTGTCACCCAGGCACGCTGCCCGTGCCTCGCCCTGATGGAGAAGCAGAGCTGAGCGCAGGAGCTGAGAGAACATCGCTCTCTCCAGCTGCAAGACCCTGGGATGGTCACCACCCCACAGACGGGAGTCGACTCCATAAAGGAACTCTGCTTCCTCTTTCTCCCTGCACAGCCCGCCGCGCCCTGGTCTTGGTTTATTCCTGGCACCCTATAGCAGCTTGGCGGGGCAGTGAAAATCATTGCCATTCTGCCATTCTGCCTACCTCATCAAGCAGAAAGTTTCGGGACTTTGGATTCAATCTTGCCTCCACCGCTCAGAGCTGGAGACATTGGATATGCTATGTGAGCTGCGGGAGAGAAGGCAGGGCAGTGGGTAAAGCAAGGAAGGATGTCCTAAATAGGGGCTCCTTTTCGCAGGCTGCTTCTGGCTTCCGGTCTCAGCCCAAAGGCACCCAGGTGCTGGCCCAGTCCTGCTGGGCTCGACGTACTACATATGACCCCGGAGGCAGGGGTTAATAGGAAACCTGCTACAGACCACATATGTCTGCCCAAAACTCATATGTTGAAACCCTAGTCCCCATGGTGATGGTATTTGGAGGTGGGGGAGGTAATCAGATCATGGGGGTGCAGCCTTCAGGATGGGACTGGAGCCCTTATAGGAAGAGACGATCAAACTTTCTCAGTGAGAAAGTGGCCATCGAGAAGCCAGGAAGCAAGCCCTTGCCAGACACTGATTCTGCAGGCACCATGATCTTGGACTTCCCGGCCTCCAGGACCGTGAGACATCAATGCCTGCTGCTTAAGCCTCCCAGTCTCTGGTATCTGTTAGGGCAGCCCGAGCTGACGACACACCACCCTCACTATCCATCGGGTCCACACCTGGAGCCCCAATTCTGAAAACAGAGCCTCAGCTTCCTTACCTCTGAAATGGAACAATAACAGCTCCTGGTGCCTGATACGAAGCTTGAAGGGGCCTGCCGTGTAAAATGCTTGGCACAAAGTAGGCACCTACAATTACAAGTGCCCTCATCCCCATGTCCTTCCACCTGAATCCCCTGCAAATAACACCGCTGCTCTTCTTCGCCCGGTTAAATCTGGGGTTGCACTGGGGTGACAGAAGGGCTCGGACTCCTAAGGTTCCCAGGCAGAGACCCCAGGTTAGACCTTCCTCATAGTCCTGTCCCCTGCAGAGGGCCTAGGCTGCCCTCGCAAGGCCTGAGCTCACAGCCACGTGGTTCAGAGGGCGCATCTCCCACAGTCCTAGCCCGGAGTCCTGGCCCAGGAACACCGTGCAGCCGGCCGGGAGTGGGGGCCCGTGGCCAGCTCTGCATGGCTCATTCTGCCTCACACGGCCTCGGGGCGGAGCACCCCCGTGAAGCCTCCTCTCCCCACCTCTCGGAGCCACTCCCCACCGCCTGGAAGGAACCCACGTCTTCATAGTTTCTGAATCTCCAGATCTGGAGAGATCAGCTGTCCCTCCGTGATCACAAAGGAATAAACAGATGAGACAGGGATAATTCTGCACTCTTTTTGTAAGATTTTCTTTCGTCTCTCTTTGGTTTGGGTTTTGCCGGTCTCTTAGATACCTGTGGAAGGTTAATGCTTTTCAGTTAAAAAAAAAAAAAAGAAGAAGAAGAAGAAAAGAAGAAAAATTTCAAAGGAAACAAAACCTTTTACTAGTTGTATGACCTTGGGTGCAGGCTCAACCTGATCCCCGAGTTTCAGTTTCTCCTCCTGGAGAAGGGAAAGATGAGCAACTCACATGCCACTGCGGGGTTCAGATTCATATGCACACAGAGGAAGATACTGCTAGGAAGGATCACGAAAGCCTTCTCACAGGGGAGCGCCAAAATAAACGTGCCTGTCAACATGTAAAATGAACATGGCCTTCGATCCAGAATATATAAACACTCTCCAGAAGCCAGAGTTTACCAAGACGTGTGTGTGTGTTTTCCAAGCTGAAAACAACGCAACTGCCCTTCACACTCCACCCTCTCAGTGAGCCGATACGAAACTGGTCCCAGATGATGGAAAGGGGTTTGAGGTAAATCATTAATAGGGAGACAAAAAAAAAAAAAAAAGGCACCAAAGTGCAAACCGGCACCAATCGATGGCAGAGTTGCTATAAATACAAAGGAGATAGCCATAGATATTACGACAGCTGTAGATATGCAAGCATATGTACAATCTACCTTTACTAGAAGGATCCAGAAGAAACTGCTAATAGTGTTTACCTTCAAAGAAATGGACTGGGGATCCAGGGGTCAAAGACAATATTGCCCTTTGTTTTCTCCCTTTCCGAGTGCTTAAGGTTAAGTGTTTAAGTGTGCCGTGCCTATGTGTTACTTAAACAGATGGAATAATGGACTTCCATTCACTTACAAAATTTTTAAGTGTTTTCCTAAATTTATAGAGCCTGAGACACTTATCAGGAAGTTGTAACACTTTAGTTTATTAGAAGAAAAGGAACACCTGAAATGTACCTCATGTATTACTGTTAGAAAACCACCTCTAGGGTGCCCGGGTGGCTCAGTCGGTTAAGCGGCTGCCTTCAGCTCTGGTCATGACCCTGGGGTTCTAGGATCGAGCCCCACGTCAGGGCTCCCTGCTCCTTGGGGAGCCTGCTTCTCCCTGTCTCCCACTTCCCCCTGCTTCTGGCTGCAGTCCCCTGGCAGCCTCTTTGTTCTAACTGCTTTGACCTCCTTGACCTTCAGGTATTACCAACTCCAGGTCAGCTAGCCCTAGGAGGCCCCTGTCCTAGGTGTCACTTCAGGGGTGTGGCTGAGCCCGGCTCTGTGATGAGTGAGGTGGGCCCCAGGGAGTGTAGCTTCTACAGAACTCCTCACCGCCTGCCCAGAATCCCTACACATGCTCAGGGGTCTCACGCTTGGTCGGTGGAAGGTCGCTTGAGAAATCCCCAAGGCCCACGAGTTTTTAACATTGCATCTCTTTGCCGCCTCTCCTCCCCAGAGCTCTCCAGGTTCAGATATCCACCTGTCGCCCCCGCTTCTGAGGGAAGCCGTCTGGCTCAAGGGAAAGAGCAACACACCAGGAGTCAGGAGACAAGCCTTCTGGTCCAGGTTCTGTCTCTGTCTGACCCCATGACTTGGGGAACCCCGCCTGCTACCTTTAGGTTTCAGTTTCCTTAGTAATAGAATGCGGGCCCATGGGGCCCCGAAGCCTCAGTGGGGGGCCAATCCGGGACCGCTCGGCTCCAATCAGGACTACTCCTATTTTTAACAAAGGGCTCTAGCCTTAAATCATTATAATAATCATGATAATAATAATAATTATTATGTAATTATATAATATATTATAATATTAATATATTATATTAATATAAAAATATAATATGATTAATATATTAATAATTGATATAATTATTAATATATTACAAATTAATATATTAATATAATATTAATATAATATGTTATATTGTTATATATTATAATAATTATTATTATCATGATTATAATAAACAAATTTTAAAACACCACCTAGGAAAGAAAAACTCTTTTAGCTGTGAAGTGTCGGGGCTCTGTGAGTTCTCTGAGGGCGATGGTGGTGGGGAGGAGAGTATGACAGACTTAGGGTCGTGGGGGGGGGCGGCGGTAGTTGTGACCTGCAGCTTGGAAGGTACACAGAGCCTTCCAGAGTAATCGGCTGCTCGGCATGCCCTCCGGGGATGGGGACGAGGGCCAGCCAGCCCTCTGAGTGGCAGCCCCCAGAGGCAGGGTTGCACACCCACACACAGAACCTGCCACGGGAGCCACAGTGACTGACTGGGCTTCCCTTCCATCTCTCTCCCACACCCGCAGCCAAACGGGAGGTTTGTCTTATGTCCTGTATCTGGAGAAAATCTACCTGAAACAGGCCGCAACCAATTAATGCGCTCATTGACGTGGTTCCTGAGGAACTGAGCTGTCTTGGGGCCCCAGATCAGCCCTGGGAAATGCCACGAGGTGGGGGAGCACCGGGCACGCTCTCCCTGCTCTCCTCACTTGGTGACTGGGCTCCACTGAGCACCTACAGGGGAAGCCGGCGCGCAGCCACAGAACAGAAACCAGGATGGGTTTTGAATGAGCTTTGCAGCCTGCTGGTCGTGGGCACTCAACGACCATCCCGTCCCCATCGCCCTCTCTCTACTAAGAGCCAGCTCTGAGCTCAACGCCGTGAGGAAGGACAGAGTGAGAGCAACTCTGTCCTCAGGAGCTTACAGAATAGTTCAGGGGAAGAGAGGACAGATGTGTAAAAGACGACCTTGGTGGCGGTGGAGGTGAGAGGATTGACGGATGTCACAAATATGGCCGTCTTCCTCATCCCTTCCTGCACAGCTTCCGTGCCCCCCACAGCCCAGTCCTCTAGCCAGTCGTGTCCTCCACCTGGAGGTGGAGGTGCCCCTTGGAACTCCATCCTGCCCAGCCTCTGAGCCAATGCGAACTTGCTCTGGCACTGGGGTGGGACATCTTTGTCAGAGTGAGAGGAGCTCCGGCACCGCCATCACCACCGGCATCATCTCTACGGAAAATTCCCCACCGCCCCCCTCCAAAGATGTCCATGCCCGCGTCCAACCCATGAATACGTTACATGCCGATGTCATGAGGGTCACGGACCTCAAAACAGGGTGGAGTGTCCTGGACTACCCAAGCAGGGCCGCTCTCACCCTCTGTGCACTGAAAAGCAGAGAACTTCCTCCAACTGGAGTCAGAGAGAGGCAGCAGACCGAAAAGTCAGAGAGATGGGAATCACGAGAGGAACTAAACCCATCACTGCTCAAGGGGATGACATGGAAATCACGAGAAGGGGTGCTTGACACCCCTGGGAGCAAAGAGCAGCCCAGACTGATGGCCAACAGGAAACGGGAGCACAGCCCTACAACCTTAAGGACATGAATTTGGCTGACAAGCCCATGGGGCTCGGACACAGACTCTCTCCCAGAGCCCCCAGTAAGGAATGCAGCCCTCCTAGCACCTAGGTCTCAGCAGCACTCCCGGGCACTTAGTGGAAGGCCCAGTGGGGCCCTCCCGGAATCCTGACCACAGGAACGCACGTGGGTATTTTGTTAAGTTGCTAAGTTTGCGGTAACTAGTTGCACAGCAATTGCAACTGGCATAGGTACAAACATTGTATTATGGATGCCATCACCACCAAATCACCACCGCTCCGAAAACCCATCACATCACCCAGACGGGCATCGTGCCACCGTCACCATCACTCCGACCCACTAGTGCCCACACTCCCGCCGACATCGACACCACCTCTACCACTTCCTACCACATTCCCCCATCTTTATCATCCCCCCCCACCATCATCACCCCCATCAGCGCCCCCTATCTCCTTCACCCCGTCACCTCCACCCCTTCTCCCGCCATATTCCCTCCATCCCACCACCGACACCCATCACCCGCACCGCCCATCGTCACCGCCCTGGGCCCTGCACTCTTGCAGAAGGCCTAGGCTTCGACCCCTCCCAAAAAAATGTCTACCTCGTTTGTGGTGAGCCTGTCACTAGCCTAGAAGGCTTCTGCTCTCGATTTGCATCTAGCGGCATCTCATCTAGACACACAGTGAGGCCCTGCCCCCAATCTCATCCTTGCCAGTCCCTTTCCCCTGAGTTGAATCGTGTCACTAACTGGGCAGGTCTTTCTGAAGCGA
The DNA here is from genome assembly GCA_028533885.1 of Nasua narica. NCBI lineage: Eukaryota > Metazoa > Chordata > Mammalia > Carnivora > Procyonidae > Nasua > Nasua narica. Next base: position 33,179,088 of record CM052804.1, on the reverse strand, counting down.
TGGACACAGTATGCCCCTGAGAGAGTTTTGGGTTTGCTGCCTGAAAGCCCCTGCTCTTCCTCCATGTCTCTCTCCCTTCCTCTAAATCTGACTCAGAACCCCAGGATGTCAGCAGATGGGATCAGAATTGAATTTGTAACACCTTAGTGCACAGATTCACAGCATGAGTTTACTCAAGGAGATGTCTGGAAAAGACTGATGCCTAGGGGCACCTGGGTGGCTCCGTGGATTAAAGGCTCAGGTCCTGATCTCAGGGTCCTGGGATCGAGCCCCGCATCGGGCTCTCTGCTCTGTGGGGAGCCTGCTTCCCCCTCTCTCTCTGCCTGCCTCTCTGCCTGCTTGTGATCTCTCCCTCTCTGTCAAATAAATAAATGAAACCTTAAAAGAAAATACTGATGCCTGCGCCCAGCCTCAGAAACTCTAACCCAGCTTATATGCAATGAGGCCATGTGTTAATATCCTTAAAGCACCCCAAGCGTTTCTAATATGCAAGTAGGCTGGAGGACCACTCCCCCCAAGGCACTGTAATAAGACTCATCTCTACCTCTGTTTGGGATCTGCTGAGACTGACCCAAACCTGCTTTTGGCTGATTGCTTCCTTCCTCATGTGAAATTTCCCGCTTCTTTTCAACGTCAGCCAAGACATTAATGACAACAGACCAGCTCCCTCTCATTGCCCCCCGCCCCAGCACTGGTCACGCCCTTGGCAGGGTTTTGGACACAAATCCCCTACACTGAGGGATCTCCTCCGGCCCCACTTACACCCACTCGGAGCCAAAGAACATTCCCTAAATGAAATATTACTAGGAAGTGAAAACAGTTGGTTGCCATGATATAGCCCATTCGCCCTTGAAATTCTCTACATCTTTTAATAACTACACTTTATTTAGCATCTCCTATGTGCCAAGCACTATGCTAGACACTTCAACTGTAACCCAAATAAAATCTGGAGCCCCACATAGTCTGGTCTGATCCCCACAGAAGAAAACACAGCCTGGCAGGCAATAGAGTTGAAAAGCAATTACAATCTTGACTGATTTCTTGATATGAAGTGAGGAAGTGGTTCATTAATACCCTGCAACTCTCACTAAACATCTCTTCTTACATTCCCCTTGCCCCATGGGCCACACCTCAGAGCTTCCTACAGCCTTTCCATATATGCCTCCCATCAACTCCTTAGCCCAAACTCGACCTACCCCCAACTGCACCCCCTTCTCTTCCATGCTTGCCCCTTTTTCTTTCTGCTTCTAGTTTTCTCTTTCCTAAGTCATTCTTGGCTCTTTGGGATGTAAACTCTCATACCGTCTGCAGCATTTCTCTCTCTCGGCCCAGATTCTGACTCTGAACTACTGCTAAAGCTCATGGTATGAGCTAGTAGATTCCAGAGACAATTTCTTTAGCCAGTAGATATGGGCAGATGAGCCCAGGGAGGATGGAAGGCCTCAAACATAGTTTAATGTCGGGGGTCGTGGGAGAGAAATGAAACAAGATGGGCTGGGGAAGAAGACAAACCATAAGAGACTCCTAAACTCACGAAACAAACCAAGGGTGGCTGGGAGGTGGGGGGATAGGGTTATGGACATTGGGGAGGGTATGTGCTATGGTAAGTGCTGTGAAATGTGTAAGCCTGATGAATCACAGACATGTACCCTGGGGCAAATAATACATTATATCTTAGTCAAAATAAATAAATAAATAAATAGATAGATAAATGAATGAATAAATAAATAAAAATAAACATAGTTTAATGTCATTTATTTTGTCCCTTTGGCATATAGATATTATCTCATTGGACCTTCAGTAAAAGCCTATGGGGCAGATGCTACTCCCCTCATTCTACAGATAGAGAAACTAAGGCACAGAGAAATTGACTAACTTAGTGCATGCAGAATTTGAACCCAGACCCGCTTTCCTCTTAAGCTGTAAGTCAGCTTTGGAACAGACCTCTAGAAACCTGATTGTGATATGTAAGGAGCTGGAAGTCCAGCAGGACTGAGTTCCCCAGCACCCACCAGCTGTTTACTCCGACTTCACCGAGGACCAGATGGCCAGAGACTCCCCTTACATTTTGAGGCCCTAACAGAAATGGCCTCAAATCCCTCCTGTTCCCAGCAAGTGTGGGGATATTAATCCCGGCACCACTTAGCAACCAATGAGGCCAAAAGGGTTCATTCAGGATCCTCGATACTTGCACAAATGGATTATACAGAACTACTCCCCCCTTATAAAGGCCCTTGTTTTTTTCCTTGCCCTCCCTCGCTTGTAGGCAGACCACGGACAGGATGGTGGCCCCAAGGAAAGGGACTCCTGCATCATGCACGGTGTCTATCCCATTAGCAACTCGGCGCTGTTTTCTTTCCGTCTGCTTTCCCTCCTGGCACTAAAAGCTCATTAAGGCTCAGACAGAAGAGAAATGGCTGGAGTGGGGAGAGGAATTCTTTGTTTCCCAGAAATCCTGCTCTGGGCTTCCACTGCCTTTTTCCTAGCAGTCTGGACCTGAGGTGACCGCCCTGTAACTCCCAAGGCTGCTCAAAACCTGGCCAGAGTGGGGGATGCACGCCGTGCCAGCCCACCCCACCTGGACCCTGACAGCATCTTCTCCATAGAGCACAAGTTTGATTTCTGGCCCCAATATTTTCTGGCTTACAGTCATTCACACCTGACTAGGGCTGCATGTACCCGAGTACTATCTGGGAAGCCACAGTCTGCTGAGCAAATGAATAGTGTAAATGAGGCCGGGGAGTGGGGGAGTGTTTAACCTACTTAAGAGAATCTCTTTTCTCAAGCACTTTAGCACCTCCCCTTTGCACAGAGGAGAGTAACGAGCTGAACACAAGCCATTCCGAGCTGGCCAGCTGGGGGCCTCTGGGGCCCAGCACCTTTTTTCCTTACCACAGGAGGCCCTGGGGCGCGGTGGGAGGGGGTGTCCCCACAGAGACTAAGACCCAGCTCCCAGACCTGCCCTGTCCAAGTGCACCCAAGGCTAGCACCTCACGCGCTCTGGGCCTCTGGGCCTGCATCTGGAGGGTAAGAAGGTTAAAAGGATGATTTCTGAGATCCACTGCCGCCCCTGCGTGCATTCACAGATATTTATGGCATCACGGAACTTTGGAAGAATCTGATTAATTTCACTTCCACGTGCAGGGACCTGCTGTGTGCCAAGGCTGTGCTGGACGCCCGGACATCCCCATGCACAAGAAAGCATCAGCCCCTCCCATCACGGCATGGACTGCCCGGGGGACATGCCTGTCACCGAACGAGGCACCTATACACATTCACACCCAAACCTGCAAAAATGTTCAGGAAGACCCTGGGTCAGCCAGGTCCCTCCTCACACCCCAGATGACCTGCCTGCACCACCCCCCCAACCGCTTTGGATTATCTGTAAGGTTCTCTCCAGTCCTAAACATTCGTGCTGAAGGAAAAAAAAAAATATTTTTATTAAATGCTCTTTATTTCCCACTGTCAATTGTGAGACCATTTGAATGAGGTGAGGAGTCGGATTTGAGTTTTAGACCTGATTTACTAATCCTTTAGCCACTGGCCTTCGGCATTTAGCTTCCTGTGGCCTCACCTATAAACACGGGGATACAAATATTGTCCTCGTACCTGTTGGCAAAATGGCATGAGGACCAAATGAGACTGTGTATGCACACCAGCTTCGGAGGGAACACAAACCTGGATAAGCAGAAAATGCTGACGCTGTCTCTCCCGGGATCCTGTCTGGCATACCAGCTTTCCGACTTTGTTGAAGAGGCCTCCCATCTCAGCCTCGGTTTTCCCATCTGCGAAATGGGCACGGTGGGTGAGAGCTCCCAGAGCTCTGAGGGTTAGTGAGAGCTCAGTGCACAGAAGGGGCTTAGCAAACGGTAACTGCTTGCGGCTGCCCTCACCGTCCTTGGGCGCTTACTGGATTTGGAGTCTCACCATAGCAGCTTGGGAGTATTCGCTGCAGAGACTGTGGAAGACGGACTCCTCTCTCAGCCACCTTCACCCCTGGACTCCATGTCAAGGTGTGTATTCCCAGCAGCGGCATGCCTGCCCTGAAGTCTTAATGAGAACCAGGAGCCCCACAGCAGCTGGAAGGTACAGCCGCTAGCCGTGCATGAAGTTAATTTAGCTTCTGTAAATGTCTGGCGGTTTGGGGAGCAGGAGACAGGCTGGGCCCGCATAGATGATCCGTGCTCTGCCTTGGAAATGGTGGGGGGAAACAGCCCTCCACACTGAGGCGTTTTCATTCCCGCAGAGACTGCGCTGGAACGCGGGCAGGCTCATTGTTATCTTGCGTTTGTTTTCATCTTCAGTTGGAAACGTTTCCAAAAACACTCATTTCGTTGTTTCTCTACTCACCGCTAACTCAATAAAAGTGGTTCTTTTAATTAATTTGGTTGTTTCTTTGAATTAAATAAATTGTGCTTGTTCATCTCCCCGTGGCTCCTGTGGTCCCCAGATGAGTCCTCCTCAGGATCCGTGACTTCCCAGATACCGGAGGTGGGCGGGACGTCCCAGAGCGCATGGGCCAACCAAGTGCCTTTAGCAGGTGAGGGAAGGCAGGTAGAGACAGGAAGAGTGATGTGTGCGGGGTCACACACCCTGAGGAGGTGGCCTCCCTGGGACGGAGACCTGAATGGGCAAGGCTCAGGGATGAGTCAACTCCTGAAGGCTCCCACGCAGACAGCACGAGACTGTGTTCCCAAAGACCCACACCTGGCCAGGAGTGGCCTGCCGCTGTTCTCTTTCATTTAAACACACCCACGTGTCTGTGTATAGAAGTCCGAGAGGTGACTGTTTTTACAGCTGCAGCCAGCCTCCTATTTAAAAATGAATAGAGGAGTTTCTAGATATTTAGCTATAAAACACATTTCTATTCAGCAACTGCTTTTTCCCTATTGATGATCCTCATAAAATCAAAGCAATGGACTGTTGTTAAAAAAAAACAAGAAAGAAAATTGGCCTCTGGATTTAATAAAATTACCCAGGAATGTGGCAATCCACTCTAAATACATGTTTAAGGGGAAAACGAAACTGCTCCCATGAAATATTCATAAGAACCCGGAAAATATTAACCATATCTGATGCCAAAATGATAAAGCAAAACTAAGAAACGTGATCGTGTCATCCGACGCTGGAAAACATGGCAGCTTTCCCTTCCATACTTTCCTCCCGCGGGTGAAGAAACACTCGGAGGAGAACCAGGTTGCAGCCAAGTTTGCCCCCAGCCCCAAATATCCCAATGCCCCCCCCCCCCAACCAGCTGCCAGCTGAAGGAATTCTTGAAGCATTCTCCACTTTCCCAATCACTGAAATTGAGGGGCATCTTCCCAGACACCCGCGCCTGGTTCCATGGCCATGGGTCTATTGCTCCAGCTTTTAAGAGATGGGTTCTCCTTCCCCTCCATTCATGCAGAATCCAGCCCTTGCAAGAACGCTTCCCAGACTCCTGTAGTAAGACTCTGTCTTTCCCTCCCTGGACCAACTCCGGGCCCATGCGCTTCTGCAATTCTCTATGGACCCCGAAGGGACCCTGAGAGCCAGTGCCACTTTCTATCAGTTCAGATGCAAGTTCTTTGGCATACTGCAAGCTCCTTGAGGGCTGTCTGTGGCCATGCCCAACTTCCAGTCTTTTTTTTTTTTTAATCTTTTTTTTTTAAGATTTTATTTATTTACTTGACAGAGAGAGAGAGATATCACAAGTAGACAGAGAGGCAGGCAGAGAGAGAGGGGGAAGCAGGCTCCCCGCCGAGCAGAGAGCCCGATGCGGGGCTCCATCCCAGGACCCTGAGATCATGACCTGAGCCAAAGGCAGAGGCTTTAACCCACTGAGCCACCCAGGCGCCCGACTTCCAGTCTTCCACGTGGAGGAGAGCAGAGTCTTGAGTTTGAGGCTCTACCTCTGTCATTTGCATACCCGCCATTGTCTCATTGATGTGTTTATGCACTTTATTATCATCTCTCCCTCTTGTAGGGAGGCACTGAGCCTTCTCTTTTTTACCCAGGGAGGTTTCCCTAGCACCTAGGACAGTGCCCCACCCGCCGCCAGCCCACAGCAGGCACGTACTGATAAGACACTTAAAAACGGGTAGGAGATTTCTGCACAGGACAGTCTCCTCTTGTCACATATTCACCTTTAAAGTGGGAATAACAACTATCCTCCTGCACAGTCATTATTTTACATCCATGGGCCATTCCGATCAGCCCAGGGAGGCAAAATATTGCTGTCATCCTCCGCTTTACAGATGAGGAAATGAGGCTGAGAGAGAAGTGTGTTGACACAGCTTGGAAATAATGAGGCAGAGTCATTGATGCCAAATTGGTGTGCCTGTGGGTGTTACCTTTCAAAATGGGAGAGAGGGAGAAATGCAAAGGAATAAAGCCCTGGGTCACCTGGGTGGTTCAGTCGGTTAAGCGCTAAGCGTCTGCCTTCGGCTTGGGTCTTGATCCCAGGGTCCTGGGATGGAGTCCTGCATCAGGCTCCCTGCTCAGTTGGGAGTCTGTTTCTCCCTCCTCACCACCACCACCCCCACGCACGCAAGCACACCGAGGGCACGTGCGCACTCTCTTTCTCTCTCTCTCTCTCTCTCTGAAATAAGGGAGGGGGGGGAGGGAGGGAGGGAGGAAGGAAGGAAGTCCCAGTGGTAGAATCTATTCCCCTCTAGCATTAGAAGTGGAGATACCTTGAACGGAGAGAGCTCCCTGGGGCACAGGGGCGCTCAGCCCATTTTGCCTCCGTGGGAGCCCATGCCGGACCCCATCCCTGCCCTTTGGCAAGACTTGGTGCTGCAAACCAAAAGAATCTCCTCTCCTTTCTTTGCCTTCCCACTATATGTCTTTTAGAGAGATTTTTTTTTTTCAGCAAACATATTTTCAGAGCCTATACTGTCCTAGGAACTACGTTAGAAGTTGCAGCAGACACAGAAGCGTCCCAAACATGCGTCCTGCCCTCAAGGAGCTTTTAGTCCTACTGGTGTGTGACGGCATTATGTTGAATTAACCTTGCTTCACATGCATCTGCTCCTGGCTATGGATTTACTCTTTTAATAATGCATGGATGCGATCTCATTTACATACGCTACTAGGAACATTTTTCTTCCCCCAGCAGCCATTAACCATAGCTTCACAGGAGGAGATGTCTGGAGTAACAAAAATATTGGAAGGAATTCTGGAGCAGATGAGCCCTGGCTCCCACAGGTGTTCCTGGAGATGAGCACAGATCTTCAGTGAATACATAAAATCTTTCCCTGCTCCTCTCCCTGTGGCTGCCCGCCCTCATCATGCACATGGGGTGGGTACTCTTCTTGGACTCAATCTTTCTGGCTCTCTTTCCACTCTTTCCATCGCTCACTCAGCTCTGGCTACTCAGCTCCCATCATGGTTTGTTAAATACACCCAGTACTCTCCGACCACTGTCCAAATGGGTATACCTCTTCATAGTCCACGAAGCGAATTTGCATCAGTGATCCCATTTATTCCCTGTGCAATACTTGGAATTGTGTCCTCTCTGAAATTTACATGCAGAAACCCTAACCCCAAATGTAATCGCATCTGGAGATAGGTAGGGACTTCAGGAAGGTTAAAAAAAAAAAAAAAAAATTTAGATAAGGTCATAAGGGTGGGGCCCTAATCTGATTACACTGTGACCTTTAAGAAGAGCGAGAGACACAGATCTTTTTCTCTCCCTGCCCTGTGAGGACGCGGCTAGGAGGCACCCATTCGCAAGTCAGGAAGAAATCTCTCACCAGACACAAAGTCGGCCTTGATCTTGTACTTCCAGCTTCCAGAATGGTGAGAAATGAGTTTCTGCTGTTTAAGCCAGCTAGCATATGGTATTTTGTTATGGCAGCCTGAGCAGACTATGATACCCCACAAAATACCCCCTGCCAGGCAGAGCCGCTCATCCATTTTCAAGGTGCAATAGCTGAGGCCCAGAGAAACCGAAAGCTTGCCCCAAGTTCCCAGAAGTAGTGGTAAGCCTGCTCCTATTCACTGCACCGGGCATGCCCAAGCCTCAGACACTTAGCTCCTCCCTTCATGACTATGCCCCACCAGCAGTGTCTACCTGCAAAGGGCCTGGGCTTTTCAAGCACATTCCCCATGGCAAGAAAGCCGTGAGGGCTTGTAATGAGCATGTTGCATAAAGGATCAAAAAGGAACTCACATTTTCATCGGAGAAAAAGGAATTCTTGCACTTCTTTCTGCTTTGCTCCTCACAACCTGTACCCTTCCCGTGCTAGCTTCAGCCATTTGTACTCATCCGTCCAAATACCCATCCATCCATCCTTCTCTCTGTCCATCCATCCATCATCTGTCCATGCCATATTTTTGAGTGCCTACTATAGGAGTTGACACCACCCATGCAAATTTGATTTTACCAAATTAGGGCAGCAAGGAGAGGCAGCCCAAAGCATCTATCAAGGTCTCCTTTGGGCCAGGTCTATGTTGATACCTTGAATTTGGGTCCTCAGTCATCAAGGAGCCCATCTCCCCACTACAGGGGTCAACTTAGAGACTCAGAGTAGGTGATCTGCCTAAGGTCATGGTGCCACTCGGTGACAGAGCCATCGTCCTTGCCCTTCACAGCCTGAGTTTTCTCCATCACATGCAGGTGAGAACCGTGAACCTAGAACCACATCGGGGGTGATGTCCGGTTTCCTTCCCCTCTGCCTCCCCAGCTACACTCCTCAACCTTCCAGAATGGGCTGGTCACTTGTCATTGTACACTTAAGGTATGTGTGTTTTATTGGTAATTTATACCAATGATAGCTCGGCGTATCTGTTTTATTTTTTAAAAAACATGTGCAAGAATGTTTACAGCAGCTTTACTCATAATAGCCTCCAAGTGGCTAGAGCAGCATAAATGTCCACCAACAGAGGGATAAGGAAATGCAGGTCCATTTGCATAGCTCTGTAGAGTAAAGACATCAGACAGAGTCAGCTGCACTCGACACCATGGGTCACTGCCACAAAGATGAGCGAAATAAGCGAGACGCTAATGAAAACACAGCCCATGAGTCCCCATAGAGAAAGCTTAAAAACATACCTGAAAATAAACCTGTTCTAGAAATGAGGGGCACGGTGACTCTGAGGGAGGAGAGTACTGGAGGGGGGTGATGGGCAGCCACTCAGGCTGTCAGTGGATGCTGGATTCCTTGGGTCCACTTAGTTGCATCCTCTTTTGAGAATGCATTAGGCTGTATGACTACGATTTCTCCTCTTTTGTATATGCATGCTACACTTTAACAGGTTTCTTTTAAGGGGCTGTTATAAGGGTGTGTGATAAAGGGCAGTGTTGAGCGAGGCTAACAATGCTGCAAAGAAGATAGAAGGCCTGGGGGTGGGGGAGAAAGGCGGAGACAGCAGGAGGAGCGATAACGTGATGAGCAACAAGTAAAAGGGGGTCTGGGGGGCACAGTCGGTTAAGCATCTGCCTTCAGCTCAGGTCGTGATCTTAGGGTCCTGGGATCAAGCCCCAAAGAAAAAGGGGGGTGGTTGAGAGGCACCCACCTGGGTACCCTCGGCTTGGTAGGAATTCTCCCAATCTTACACATGCAAAATGAATTCAAATGTATTCGTTTTACAACTTTTCCTTTGTTTAGGGGCTTCATTATCTATGGTTTGCGACATTGTGATCCCTGCGAAGAGAAGAACATTAATCCATGCACAGAGTGGGCCTTCAGCAAATGTTTGCTGGAATGAACACAAAACACTCTGACCTTCACTAACACAATGATTTCTCCCAGGCACCCTGTAGATAAGCAGGCTAAGTGTTATTAGCTTCCTTCCTTAGGGGGAAACCAAGGCTCCCAGAAGTTAAGAGCCTTCTTACAAATGGGCCAAAGCCTGGAAGCCATTTGAATCCTGGCTTCATGTCTTTGAGCCCTGTGCGGTTGGATAGTGTTGGAAGCAAGAGCCAAGGCCCTCCTTCTGGGTAAGGCTCCCTCACTAGTCCAGCTGGGAAAACTAACACAAGTCTAGCCTAAGTCCGGACAGAGAGGCAGAGGGGCAACGTCTTGCTGCCAGCCGCAGTTGCATTCTCTTTCTGGTTACTGGTGACCTTTTACTCTTCCAAAAACATGCATCCTCTCCCTGCTGAGGACACAGCAAAGACGCAATCAATTATCACCACAGTTCATACAGAATGAAAGTGGGCCATACCCTTGGAACTCTCTCAGTGTCTCTCTCTCTCTCTCTCTCACACACACACACACACGCACCAAGAAGCAGAAACCCTGAAGGGACAGCGGCCAGTCCCCTCACAAGAACTGAGGGATTTGCTGCCAGAGGATGCCCAGGTAGAAGCTAAATTGTGTTGTCCCTTGTGAGTGTCGCTTAACATAATTATATCCCCAGAGAAGCCAGGCTTCCAGATGGGCCTCTGAGCATCGTTTACGTACAGTACTTTAGGCCCATAACACGGTTCTAATGAAGCAGGAAGGAAAAACAAGAATAATAAAATTAAAAAGTCAAATTTCTGCCCTTAATCTCCAGGGCTGCAAATAGGATGTGGCCTGCGGCTGAGAGGCAGTGGGGGTGTGGGGAGGGGGGAAGGAGCCTGCTTCTTAGAGGGTCCCTGACAGGGGTGAACCTCAATCCCAGTTCCTGCCGCTGATCTGCATCTCCCTGGAGAAGGATGAAGCCCTTTCGGGTGAAGGGAGCATAGGAACACTCAGAGAGGGAGATCCCGAGCTCGTCTGTCTGCTCCGACGTTGGGGATTCCCTGGAGGACGTGGGCTTTCGCAGCTCCATTTATCTCAGGTTGAAGGAGGGGCATCTGGGGACACATCCGGAAGTACTCACAGAGACTTCCCGCCAGGAGAGTCCTGCTCAGCCCCGTGTCCTGCCAGCTGAGACTCGGCTTCCCTCTTGAGAGGCTGCTTATTTTTTGGCCTCCCCGCAGTTCAAGTGCCTCTGGGAGACCATTACTCGCAGTTGTGCTCATTCATTTATTCAACATCTGCTCTGAGATGCACCCTCAGAGCCCGAACACGACGTGACTTGCCGCCCCCGGCCCTCAGAGGCGTGCAGGGAGGGAGACCAGAGGAAGGTTCTCACTGTGTGTGTGCTGCTTGGATAGCAAGCAGATAATAAGGAGATGGGGGGGCTGTGTGTGCTTAAATGTGGGTGGGCACCGTTTATACTTTCTTACAGACCTTGTGATCTCATGGGCCCGGCACAGCCACCGTCACAGTCTGTCATCCCTCCTGGCCCCCAAGAAGTCACGGCCACACTCATCCCCCAGTTGCTGTTCACACCCAGACTCACGCAGCCGGGTTCCTGAAGCACGCCCTCCTCACACAGCATGGAACAAACCAGATGCCACCCACGGCCACTCAGCTTTGCGAGGGCACCAGACCAACCCCTCGTCTTCTGGGAGACCTGGGGCCCCCATATCTGTCTTCTACTTCCAGAGACTCTTCCTGAAACTCCGGCTTGGGCTCCCAGACTTTCAGTCTTTCCCAAGGAGATGATGGCAAGGCTGCACGTCCACTGAGTGTAGAGTCCAGAGCTGGGGGTTCTAGTCTCACCCCTTTCACCTGTCTGCATCCCTCCCGGCAGGCTACTTCCCCTACAGGGTCTTGTATGTGATCTTCTGCAAATGAGGTGACTGAGGGCAGGAGAGGGAGGATCGGGGTAGTCCCTATGCCAGTGAGGTCGCTGGGAATTCTTTATGTCCCTGCGACCACACACCACTCTGGAATCCATATCGCCTTCCCTTGAATCTGGGCTGTCTTGTGAATCGCTTTGGCCCACAGAAGGTGAAGGGAGTGACACTGTGCCAGTTTGAGGTCTAGGCTCTGGGAGACCGGAAAGCTCCCGTTTCAACAACCTTCTTGGAGCCCTGAGCCACAGCGTGTCAAAAGGCCTGCCACCCCTACTGGACAGACCAAATGGGGAGATGGGGGTGCCTTGTTCACCCCCAGAGGGTCTACCCCTATCAGCCGAGGGGACACACATGTGAAGGAAACCACTTTGGATTTCCAAGGCCAACTGAGCCTCCGAATGTCCGCATAAAATTTGACATGAGTAGGTCAGATGAGCACAAGAACTACCAAGCGGAGTCGTGCCTGGTATGCCAATTTATGAGTAATTGAGTTTCAAAGCCACGTCCTTTGGGGGCAGATAACAGCAACAGGTGCCAGAGAGGTCAATGCTACAGGCATACAACCTTACCAACACCGCTGCCTGCCGCTAGAGGCTTAGATTCTGGTTAGGAGCTCTGGTTACTCAGCACACTGAGTAGTAAGCGCGAAAAAGAGATCATTGAAAATCTATTGTCACAAAGACATTTTCACTGTCATGGGACGTGTTGTCACAGGAACTAGCCAATGCTGGTTGGCCGAGTCCATGCAGATGTCCCTCTAACAAGGGCTCGGAGGCAGCTCCTTCCAAACGTGGAGGGAGTAAAATTTCACTCATAAATGCCCCATTATTTTCCATGCTTCCCTCCTCTCCCCACGAGTCCCCACCCCTCACTCAAAGTACCAGAGACGGAAAACCATGGAAACAAATGGCTTTGTGTAGCCCTGAATGGGAAACACAGCATCTGGGGCTCAGAAAAGCAGAAGCTGTTGTCTTGATAATAACATTTTGATGGGTGATTTTGTTGTCTTTGTTGAAAAAAAGCACAGACTCAAGTCTGTTCTTCCAGGCCTGAGGGGTCGGTGTCCCTTTGAGAACTATGTCTGTTGGATTTGCTCCCAGCTGACCCACTTACATGCTTCGAACCCACCATTCCCAAGATCAATAGCTACCAATTTTCAAGAACACACCATGCCAGCCATTGGGCTGCCCAGTTTAATATCCTGAGTCCCTGTGATGAACCTTTCAGGTCATACTTATGACCCATTCTTCCAGATGAGAAAACTGAAGGCCAGAGACATTACACCTAAAAAGTGACAGAGCTGATATTTAAACTGAGGTCTGCGAGGCCCCAGAGCCCATGCTCTTCACCATCCCCTAAACTGCATACAGCTCCCAGTCCTGACCATTACCAGGATCACTTCTCCACGCGCATATACGTCCACGGATTCAACATATGCTTCATGGTCACCTGCTCTGTATAAGAACGGAGTATACATTAAAGAAGGCAAAAACAAAGCCAATCTCTACTTCCATAGACCTTACAGCCTCTAGACCACAGACACTCACCATGACTTTCACCATAAACCTTCATGTTGCAATATCCTTGAACCCCTTTCTACAACTCTAACTCAACAACCCCCAACCGTCCTGGCCCTGACTTTGATCTCTGTATTCTTGACACACTCTATACCTCTCTCTGTATAATTCTTGCCACAGTAACCCCCTTCCCAGCCAGCTCTGGGAACTTTGCAGGGAAAGGAAAAGGAGAATAGGGGTGAGGAAGAGAGAGAGCAAATAAATGGCCCTGAATCAGAGTGGGTAACGGGAAGCCAAGGGCAGTGTGGTTCCACTACAGATGAAGAATCAACCAGTGAGGAATCAGAATTGAGTATCTTCTTTCACTTCCTCCCCTGTCCACATCCTCACCCTACGACTTGAGTATTCTCTCTTATGTCCCTCTTCTCTCGTGCTCCCATCAGTAAGGCTTCAGCCCTGCTGGTTCAAAACCCCAGAACAACCTACTTTTGGAGGGTAAAGACCACGTAAGTTACATGGGTGAGCATAAGACCTTCCCAGCCTCTCTTAAAGGAAACCTAGTGTACCTAGATTGTGTAGGTCACAATTTTCCATCTTTGCCTATATCCCTGCCCTTTGCAATAGGACTGTAGCTCTTTCCACCAAGAGGTGGAGTCAGCTTTCCCACTCTCCCTAAATCTAGGCTGGCCCGCTGACCTGCTTTAGCCACTCGAATGCAGCCGAAGTGACAACGTGCCTCTTCTGAGCCTCTGTGTCAAGGGGTCTGCGTATGTCTTCTCACTTTCTCACACCTCTCCCTCGACTCTGACTCCGCAGCTCTCCTGTGTCAGGTAACATTTTAGGAACTGAAGATAAAGTGGCGAAAGAAAGAAGCATGGTCCCCACTTGGAGTGGATTTATGTTCTAGTGGATTAACGAATGATGGATGAGAATCTAAAATTCTCCAGGTTAGAAAGAACCATCACTCAACCTCAAATAATACTTAAATCATACATAGTATTTCTACTAAGATTTTGAACTCCTCCAAAGCCAGGAAGCTCACTATGTGCCAATGCCACAGCTCTAGTTTGAGATGGCTCTCACTCCTAGAAAGTCTTTTCTTACGATAAACCGAAGTCCACCCACCAGGAGTGGCCACACTTTAATTTCTGGACCCTCCTCAGGGCCACACACAGCATATGCCTAGTGACAGCTCTATCCTGAGCTCTCTCTCTTCCTAGAAAAATCTTCTCTGTTCCCTTAGCTGTTCCCCAATGTCATGATTTTGAGGTCTCTTGCCATCTTCTCTGTTGAGCTTGTGATATTATTTTTCTGCATCGTTCTCAAGTTTGGTTCATAGAAATAAATGCAAAACTTAGTAACTTGCATGACCTCGAGCACATCATATCACCTCTTTGGGCTGAAGATTCCTCTGTTTTCAAATAAGGAAATGGGACTCCATAGCTTCCAAGAAGGGACAGTGGTATGCAATAGAATGGATCCTAGGCATTCAATAAATATTCTATTCTTCCTCTGATTTGTTTCTATCACCTCTTGAGCCATCCATCCCCCATCATCCCATTATCTCATAACTCTGTTTTTTTGGACATATTACTTAACTGCTCTAGCTCGATTTCTTCACCCATAAATCTGGACTGTTGCTCCTTTTCCTCCTAGCTCATGAGAACTCTTGTGTAGGCTGGGGGTGAGGCTGGGGATGTTCTACGTGAAGGCACTCTTCCACCAGGACGCTGGGCAGGTAGGAGATGGCATGCTGCTGCTGTCGTGAAGTGGAGACCCCAGACCAGCAGTTCAGTGGGCACCATTCCACGCTGTAGGCACGCCCACAGGAGTCCACTTCCAATGCACTTGGCAGCCTGTTTCTACATATAAATCCAGTACGATTTCAACAGTTCTAGAGAGAAGACAGTGTGGCCACAATGGTCTCTCCTAATGGGTGCATCATGTTCTGTGATATCCTAAGAGAAGGGAACTATTTAGGAAAAGGCCATGGTAAATATTTTTACAGACAATCCAACTTCAGGATGGTGGTAGAGCCTTCCCTGGATGGACCTAGATCCGAATGGGCCAGAGTTTTGGCCCCCAGGGGCAGGTGCCTGCCATATAGCTCATCCTTCCCCAGTGTACCATCCACCCTGCCCTCTCACAGCCCATTTCTGCTTCCCACCTCTCCTTGGCACCCCACTACTGCACAGTCAAGCCTTCCCCACCAACAGGGCTCACAAGCACCTTGATGATGCTGTCTTTCCACCTCCCAGTCAGACCCGTCATACAATTCTAAACTGACTTCCATCCAACCCGCCATAATATCTTATATCCAAATGCCATAAAACATGCAATTCCTTCCAGAAGTCCCTCTCTCTGCCCTTATTCATCTGATCTGTTCTGTGCATCCTTTAAAACTCAGGAGAGAATCTGCCTCCTCCAGGAATCCCACGCTGATAACGCCTGGAAAACCAGCCCCATGGAGATCATTATTTCCTCTTCTGTGCCCATCTTGGACTTTAAAGAGCATGTGTTTTCATGCATTGAGATATTCTGTCTACCTGTCTGCCTCCCGGACAGGTGAGAGGGAATCAAGGCCCCAACTATCTGAGGCTCTGGCATGTAACAGTGCTCAGCATCTAGAAAATGTCTGCAACCGTCTATAATAAGTGTCACAAACAGGCAAAGATTTTGAAATAGTGACCACACCCTGGACCCCCATCCCCAAACTCAGCACTGGAATCTTTCCATGTGCCTCAGCCCTGGAAGGCAAAGAATGGACGCAGAAATAAAAAGGAGCGAATGTAACCTGGCTTCTTTGCCCTCATGAGACAAGAGATTATGATTGCCAGAAAACGTGTAAATTGTGGTACGGATTATTTGTCACCAAGTCAGGAAAGGGCAGAGAGCCGAACTATTTTTCATGACTGCAAATGCGCTCACAGCTCCGGGCTGCCACGGTAGAAATGTCAGGTCTTTGATACTGATGAGGTGGCCAAAAGGCCTGCTTCTCTGGGTGTGAGGGCTGATGCAGTTACTCACGACCCTGCTTGGCTGTACGGGATCCTACAGTCTCCTCTGTTTCATCGGAGTATAAGAACCATAAAACCCAGGGGCGTCGAGTGGTTCAGTCTGCTAAGCGTCTGCCTTTGGCTTAGGTCATGATCCCAGGGTCCTGGGATCGAGCCCCACATCGGGCTTCTTGCTGAGCGGAGAGACTGCTTCTCCCTCTCCCACCCACCTGCTTGTGCTCCCTCTCGCTTGCTCACGCTAATAAAAAAAACTTAAAAAAAAGAACCATAAAACCTAGAGATCAGGGTCCCACGGACTTGTCCCAAGTTGGGGAATCTGCCCATTTATAGATTTTAATCCTCTTGAAACCAACTTCTAGTTTTAGTTGCTCTTCCATGAAACACAAAAGACGTTTTTTGAGCCGCCATTCTATGTTTGGTCGAGAAGGAGAAGAGAAGCGAGTGCGACTCCATCTCCCCCAACCTCGAGGAGCTCACAGACCCGATGGGAGCGTAAGCACGTCGTGTTCACCATCTCGCACACACAAGAACTCGCCCAGCCCCTCCTCACTCTCTCCAAGGCAGGGCAGCCTGTCGACGTCTGGATGACTGGTTGAGATGAGACAGGCTGGGGCCGGGCCTCACACATGGGTGTTTATTCCCATAAATCCCATAAATGCTCTCTCTGCTCCTGACTGGGGGGTGGGGGGGGGGAACACACACCCCAGACTGGGATGCCTTATTGTGCAATTGCTTTCCTGCAATTCTTGGGTGTAGGTAGGTTTATCCAGGGAAGCCAAATTCCCGAGAACAGCGGAAGAGAGAGAAATTCGCTTTATACTAGCAACATCACGACTAATCCCTTTCTCAGAGAAGCTTCACGGCATCAAGCAAATCGGCGACGTGTGACTTCTCGCTAATCCCCTTAGTTCCTCTCCCTTTAGTGAATCCAAATGTTCCACCAGCGCCAGAGCCTGGCAGCCTAGAGCAGTCCTGGAGCAGTGGGTAACGCACAGGATCTGTTATCAGAACACTTGCATGGGGCCTGGCTCTGCCATTGATGAGCTGTGCATCTTTGGGTCCATTGCAGCCTCCCTCCTTGTCTTCGCCTGTAAAACAGAACTGGTGATCTGACGATCAGAGGACACCATGTGCAGGACATCGCCGTACGAATGGTGAAGATCTTGTAGCCGTAAAGGCGGACTAGGTTAATTTCAGGTTGGATAGATCTACTCTCCTTACAAAGTTGTGCACCTTCTGGATGCAAAGGTTCGTTCCCGCTTCATTTTTGGATTTTCCTGAACCTGACACAATGTCTGGCATTTAACCAGCACCTCAGTGGATAGCTGTTAAATTAATAAATTGGAAAACTGGAGGATGATTCCCTTGGATGATTTCCAAGCTAAAAGAGAAAGGGGATTTAATCTATAGAAATGGATATATGGATAGATCCATTAATCCATTTATATATATCCATATATTGAATCCATTTATCCATTATAAGTGGATTGGAATCCTCAGGGTCAATTTTTAAATACTCAGTATTTTCCAAATAGAACGTGTGTACATGTAAGTGTGTGTGTGTGTGTGTGTGTGTGTGTGTTCATTATTCCTTCTGGGGCTAGATGTCTACATTAACTTTGAATAAAACTGTACTCTGAAAAACTTTTGGCTTCTGGTTACATGAATATATTTTGCTCAGCATTTAGAGGAGAGACGGGTGACAGATCATGCCCTGGTTCCCATTCTTAATTTAGTCATTCTTTCCTTTGTTCATTTGTTCATTCATTCATTCATCCATCCATTCATTCCTGGAAGCAAATGACTCCGTGCAAAAGCCAAGCCTATTACGAGGTGAAAATTGTCTGCCCCGGCCCTATGGCTGAAAAATGCCCACTAATCCTTCTGGATCATATTGCCTCTGGGCCATGAAGCATTTGAAATCCTCCTCTTGTCCCTATATGTGGCATTACCCACCATCCCTTATCTCCAGTTTCATAACCTCAGAGATCAAAATGCTAAGACCTTCCCCCTATAGACATCATTCCTGTAACCAGGATATAGTGCCATTAAAATCCCCCCAAAATCCCATCCCTGGAAAGACTGTGGATGGCAAGTCTGAGTCTACCCGGAGAGTAACAGAGACTTCTGCTATCCTAAATCCGAACTTTGGATTATAGATCATGCAAATAGGACCACACAGACAAGTGCTGGTCACCTCATCATCATCTCTGTACCAAACACAGCGCTGCTGTCTTCCCCAGCCCTACATATAATCTCACTTTTCTCTCCCTCGTCTCTCTTCCCCTCTACCTGCCTCTCCCACATCTCCTCCTATCACATACTTAGTTCTCATGCACCAGGTCTAGACCGTGATGGATGAAGTCCTCTGCAGGGCTTCCCGTTTCCAAACGCTCACCACAACCCCTGCCCTTTATTCCCTACCCCTTCCTGTCTCAACCTCCACTCACCCCCTGCGAAATAACATTCCCTTCTCATGCTTTATGCTTCCAAATCTTGCTCTCCTGGGTTGCTGCCTCTGTCTCAGCCTGGCGGCTCCACTGTTATTATGATCATATATTAAGTTTAATGTGTCCACAAGGCATTTTACACACTCATAAAAATCAGGCCCTCTAAGAGCTCCCGGTGCTGAAGACAATGCAAATACCATCCCATGACTTAGCTGGTGCCTCCTGCCATTAGGCGGCCTCTGAATGTGCAAAGCTGGGTGCTGCTTGCTGATTGTTGCTTGTGTTACTCTTCCCAATAAATACAGCTTTTTGAAGAGGATGAAATGATTTCCCAGCTTCTAAGCAGAGCCAAAGTCTTGATTACCACCATTTAGGCAACATCCCACCGTATCGGTGATATCAATAATGGGCGACATTTATTGAGTATATACTGCATGCCAGATTGTGCGCGAAACATTTTACATGCATTCTGCCACATTATCTGCCCAACAACCCTGGGTGGCAGGTCATATTTAATTTAGAAATACTACATAAAAGGAGGAAACCGAGACACGGCGAAGTTAAGTAACAAGTTCCAGGTCAAGCAGCACAGAGGTGGGAAAACTGGAATTATTCAAACCCAGGCTGTCGGGTCCCAGAGCCCGCCCGCTTAAGTACACATGGATGCTGGCACTGGATGAGGGCCACCTTCCAGGTCTAGGGACTCAAAATGAGTTAAAGACAAATTTGAAAGATTAAGTGGACGACGGTGTACTCTTCTCTCTACAAAACTCTGCCTGAAGAACCTCCTCCATCAGTCTCTGACAAGGACTAAGTCCCTAGAGAAACTCTACCCCCAGTATCTTTATTTTCCCCAACAGACAACAAGTGCAAAGGACTCAGAGCACATCTCCTTGGACAGTGCAAGTTGTTATGTGCCACAGACCTGCACAGGAGTAAATCAGATGCTCCTTCTGCAGAATACTAGCTCTGTAAATAATCTAAGATGCTCTTTAGTCCAGTTTGCTAACAGCAGATAATGGATCGATTAGCCAAATGATTTCCATTGCTTCTCTATCCCCTTGCTTCATCAACGGTGTTTGCACTTCACTCATCCCTTTCCCTCTTTGCTCCTCAGGTTTCTCACTCACCTATGACCTACAGCATGAGTTTGTCTGGGAAACACGGATATCAATGGAGTACCCATTTTTAAGTATGAAGAAACCAAAGCTCAGAGAGGCTGTTACTTGCCAGGAGTCACGAAGCCTGTTTAGTGCAGAGTTTGGACAAGATTTGCACTTCCTGGCTTATAGGACAGAGCACTTTCCAAGCAATGAGTGGGAAAAGGAGGACTTCCCCCTTCCCAGATTCTGTCCAGTACAAGGTCGGCGGCTGGACCCACACCAGCAGCATCCCATTCAGATGCTCCCCTTCCTAAGGCCTCTCAGTTTCATTTCACACATACACTTTTGCCTTTAGATTCCAAAATAGGCCAAAATACCTATCATGTCCTACCTGATATTTGTGCCCACTGCACAGCCGCCAAAATTGTTGCTGGCCATGGTGCTGATCAGAGCAAAGCAAAAGAACGCACTTCACTGCAGGGCTCCAGGAGAGGAAGTAGTTGGTGCATGAAGACTCACAAAATGGGAAATAAGGCACGGTTCTAAGAAGTCAGTATCAAATGATAACTAAGAAAAGCATTATGCCTGTCTCCACAGAGTCTGTTTCTTAAGGAAGAGACAAACAAGCAACCAAAGTGTATCAACTGGGAGGACTTCCTGAAGACTTGAAGGATGAGAAGGAACAATCATGTGAAAAGTGGGAGGACAGAAGTCCATTAGAAAGACGCATCCCAAAGTCCCACATCTGGGAAAATGTTGGCATGCTTCGGTATCTCCCAGTCCAGTGGGACGAGGGCAAAGTAAGGGAGAAGAGAGGAAGATGAGATGAAGTAGGCAGCAGTTGGATGGGAAAGGACCATATGCCTCATGGAATATGGTTTTGGTTTTTTCCTAGGTGCAATAGGAAGCCATTACAGGGTTTTAAACTACAAAGAGAAAGCATTTGATTTATGCTTTAAAATAACATTTTGCTATAGAAAATGTCAAACATATACAAAGTAATCAAAATAGTATAATGACCCCCCATGAACCCATCGCCCAGATTCAACAATTTTCAGCATTTTTCCATTCTTATATCATCTGTGCTTCCGCCCACTCCCTGCCGTCCCACTTGTTTATTGTTATTTTTACAGTCCTATTTTCCTTTTAAAGGTAAAATTCACTTACAGTGAATCTAAGCTGTATTATTTTGACAAATGAAACTCACATTCTTATCACAGAACACTTTGATCTTCCCAGAAAGTTCCTTCACGTTCCCCTCACAATCAAACCCCACCCATTCCCCACCTTAAGAGATAATGACAGTTTTTAACTTTTAAAAAAAAAAAAAACCTTATTTGTTTATCTGACAGAGAAAGAGAGAGCACAAGCTGGAGGAGCTGCGGAGGGAGAGGGAGAAGCAGGATCTACACTGAGCAGGGAACCCAATGTGGCAGTCAGTCCCGGGACCCTGGGATCATGCCCTGAGCCAAAGGCAGATGCTTAACCAACTGAGCCACCCAGGTGACCCTGTTTTTAACTTTTTATCTTAGATTTGTTTTGCTTGTTCTAAAAGGTTATATTCATGAATTCATACAGTATTATTTTCTTATGTCGTTTTTCACTCAGCATGTTTTTGAGATTCATCCATTTCTGTGTATCAGAAGGTTGCCCTTTTTTTTGGCTGATTAGTATTCTATTGTATAAATATACAATATGTTTGGCAATTAACTGGTTGATAGACATTTGGGTTTACAATTTGAGGCCACTGTGAATAAACCTGCTATGAATGTGGTGCAATCTTTTCCAGGGACCTATGTTTTTGCTTCTCTTGAAAAAAATACCTAGGAGGGGAATTAATTTCTACTTTTATTTTTAAGTATTGTGAATAAAGTACAGAGGAGGCAGGCATGGTGGCAAGAAAACCAGTTCTGAGGCAATTGCAATACTTAAGGAGAGAGATTAGGATGGCTTACCTTGGGGAGGGTTTACAGTAAGAGTGGATGGGGGCAGATCTTGAAATATGTATTGATATGTATTGATGAAATACAATCAATGATTGTTGGTGAAATTACTGTGGAGGTAAGAGAAATGGAACCATCAAAAATGACTAGCTTGACTAAACCAGTTGCATATTAGGATCTTTTACTGAAATTGAGAAGGTGGAGAAAGAAGAATTTAGAGGGTATCCAAGGGTTTCATTTGGTAATGCATGAGTCATCTAGGAGTAGACAATAAGCAGGCACTTAGAGGCTAGAGCTCCGGGATAAGGCAGACTCGCTGCTACCCTTACATGCAACTTCTATCTTGCCCAGATCTAGACTTCTCCCTAAAAATGCCTCACGGTCTGCTAGAGAGATGGAAAATGGATTTTATTTCATAGTAATTTCTTTGCTCTGGTAAATTAGTAATAGCTGCCTGGTACACTGTGCATAGAAAAATTATGAGACTGTATTCAGGGTTAGCAGGCAGGAAGGAGTGATGCGGTTGATAAGCAATGTGTTCCATGGGCATGGGATCACAGCATGAGGAAACCCAATTCAGATACCGTCTATGCCTGATCGAGTTGAAATCCATGGCTACAAAATCTAAGAGGTGAAGACACTACTCTGGAATAACCAAGCAGATCAATAATACAAATCAAGGGCCCACACTAGGAAACAATCAATAGACTGACCCTGTTAACAAAGAAACAATACGTCCAAAATGGAGTCACTTGTGCTAAGCCCCATGTCAGCAAACCAAGACCTGATACCTAACATAATTGCAGTTTCAGCTCCCCCAGGAATGTGACCTTTACCTAGTCAATCTGGACTCATCTGTTGGGTCATCTGCCTGATAGGTTCCCCACCTTCCCTTAAGGGAAGGTGACCTTGCCTGAAACAGTCCACTTTTTGTTAGAAACTTCATTTTGCTTCGCAATTCAGCCCATACAACACTTCCATTTTGTACGGCTCTGGAGCACCTTTCTATTTGCTAGGTGGGACGCTGCCAGTCATGAATCATTAGATAAAGTCAATTAAATCTTCAGATTCGGGCACCTGGGTGGCTCAGTGGGTTAAAGCCTCTGCCTTCGGCTTAGGTCATGATCTCAAGGTACTGGGATCAAGCCCCGAGTCGGGATCTCTGCTCAGCGGGGAGTCTGTTTCCCCCTCTCTCTCTGCCTGCCTCTCTGCCTACTTATGATCTCTCTGTCAAATAAATAAATAAAATCTTTTAAAAAAAAACTTCAGATTCACTCAGTTTTTTGCCTTTTATTTCTAATATCCAATATGGAGCTACCTTTTTTCACTTCTTTATTTTGATTCCTCTACCAAAGTGCCTACCAATTCAGTATCCCACAAGTCCTCCGTGAATATCTTTGACCTTTGTCTTCTCACATTGCAAAAATCCCAGGATATACTGAGTTTCTCAATCTCAGCTGGGACCTACCAGTGTCTTGAGGTTTAAAGAACCCATTCTTGTGAAAACTCACTAAAAAGGATTTCAAACTTTGGAATACACTGATGAATAATTTAAATATCTTGGGAAACAACCCATTCTTATGAAAACTCACTCCAAAGGATTTTAAACTTTTGAATACAATGATGAATCATTTAAATACCCTGGGAGGAAAATGTCAAAGAGTAGATTAGACAGGTAATCAATGCGTACTAGTTGGCTCTTTTTTTCTTCCCAGTAGAAGCCATGGGTGAGTCTTCTTGCTATTAATAAAAACTACCTATGCATGTATTAATTAATTCATTGAACCCCCCCAAGCTTTTATTGAGCACCTAGTTCATGCCAGGCCTTGTACTTGCACTTGAGTACTGAGACAGATATTTCATAGGTACTGCCTTCGCAAAGGCTCACCTAGACACATAAGTCAATCCCCGGAGAGTTGGATATACTACTTTGTTAATATTCCAAGGCAAGTCAGAGAAGACTGCTAAGATGGGAAGTCTAAATGGAGGCTTGAAAGAAAATTAAATGAAAAATCTCCCCAAAGGAGGTGTTGGAAAGGGCACTCCAAGCAAAGGAGCCAGTATGGAATATATCTGGGCATGGGATGGGGCAAATCTGGCTGCTGCTTACGCCAATGAGAGGTCGTCTGGAAAAACAGGACTGAGGCAGTAGACGTAGGTAGGGCCTGTGTGGTGACCCAACTTGCTCTTCTGGCTATGGGGCAAGTCATCACCAGAGTTCTAGTAGGAGAAGGGCGTGATCAGATATGTGTTTTGGAAAGACTGGCAATGCAGAGACTGCAAAAGGGGAGGAAATATGACAGAAAGAAACCTGCAGGCAGGAGGCAACTAGAGGTGAGGAAGCAAGACTCCAAACCAAGGGGGTGATGGATTCTGACTGCAGTTAGGATTAGTATTAGTGCTCGGCAATAGGAATGGAAGGGAGAGGAAGGTAAAACTTCAGGAGCCGTTTGGAAATGAGAATTGACAAGATGCAGCAATTAAATGGTTTGCTAAGACAGGGCCCCTGGGTGTCTCAGTCAGTAAAGCGTCTGTCTTTGGCTCAGATCATGATCCCAGGGTCCTGGGATGGAGCCTGGCGTCGGACTCCCTGCTCAGCAGGGAGTCTGTTTCTCCCTCTCCCTCTGCCCCTCCCCCCCAGCTCGTTCTCTCCCTCTAACAAAATCTCTAAAAAAATGCTTTGCTAAGAGTATGAATATGAGTGTGTGTGGCTGGAAATGAGAGTCTCACAATGTACTGGGCAGGATAATTTGAAAATGCCA
Source organism: Nasua narica (assembly GCA_028533885.1). Taxonomy (NCBI): domain Eukaryota; kingdom Metazoa; phylum Chordata; class Mammalia; order Carnivora; family Procyonidae; genus Nasua; species Nasua narica. The sequence goes on along the minus strand of CM052804.1, from coordinate 33,154,697 downwards.
GATAGAACCAATGTTGGCTTGATTCCAAAGCCAACATTCTTTCTACTTCTCCACACTCATGGGTAGCTTGACTCCCACCACCTCCTCCAGGAGCCATGACAGATCTTTCTACCAAAGACAGATGGACACACACACACAGACACGCGCACACACACACCTCTATTCATCAATGCATGGCCAAATCCCACCTTTCCTTCAAAGGCTAATTCAGCTGTCTTCGTGTCTAGAAATACTTCTCAGATTCCCTCACCTGAAAATAACATCTTTCCGAACTCTATATTTACATCTGTTTTTGTTTTTTTTTTTAACATTTACCATAGATTTGAACCAGTTTTATCCAGGTCACTTTCTAGCTAGTCTCTGAGCTTCTAGACCCTGCGCCTATGTAAGATCCATCTCCAAGCCTTCTTCAGGGGTCTAATCATACAGACCTTCTAATAAGCATGACCTTCTAGAGCTCAGAGCATGCCACTGCTTGCGTCACCTCACAATTGCCGGGTCAGGTTTACCGGCTATGGATTACAGCCATCTTAGAGATGAAGCAACAGAGTCTGGAGAAACAGCCCTCAAGTCGAGGTCTTCTGCCTCATCCTCTTGTGTCCGTGACCCTCATCCCCAGGAGCACTCGCTATGAAATGGATGGCTTCAGGGACGACAGGCATGGTTAAGAGGAATCCTCAGGTCAGACCTCCAACCCTACTGCACTTGCTGCTCAATTCAGAGACGGGCAGCAGGCCTTGGGACCCTTCCCTTAAAACCCCCTTCTCCTCTTTCTCCTCCCAGATCAACGGACTCTGCGGATCCCAGGGTAATGTTGTAACAGTTCCTCCCACGGCTTTAGGGAACAGGGGTGCCCCTGCCTCCTTTGCAGGAACGAAGGTAGATGAGACATGAGGGGAGGGGAGCAGACCCAACTGGTTCCCCGTGGACTCCATGGGGTGGCTTCAGGCCCACTGAGCACTATGTGCCAAGTACCACACTAGGCATGTCCTTTGGGTTCTCATGCAGCCACCTGCTACGTTAAGTATCACAGCCTGCATTTCAGAGAAGGGGAAAGTGGTACTCCATAACATGAAGGACCTTGCCTGCCGGTAAACAGCTGACAAAAAGATTCAGACCATTTTCTATCTGTTTCCAAAGCCTATACACATCCCTCTCTGCTGCTTCCCAAGCGAGAAAGACCTCCGGGGGAAGTATTCTTCCAGGTTGCTTGCTGTTCAGCGCAAGCATTCACAACCAGGTCGCTGGAATGAGGGAGGGTTTTGCCTACAGTCCTGTCACTGCCTTCGGACAAAGAGGAGGAAGGCAGTGGAGAGGCAAACAAGGGGGACGGGAAGAGTAGAAAAGCTGAGATGAAGAGCAAGAAAAGAGCTATCGAGATTGAAAATTCTAGAGAACTGCTCAGTTGGAGAGTCTCCTCTCCTGAGTGTGAGAATAATGTCTCCGGAGTGCCAGTGGTTCAAGGACAGAGTGCCACTCTGCCTACAAGAAATGCTTTCTCTCCCTTCCGTTCCTCTTGCCAAGCACTAATACTAATCCTAACTGCGGCCAGAAGGCATTCGATCCACCGATACCCTTGAGATAGTACGAGCGTTAGCCATGAGTTCGGGTGAGGAAACGGAGGCCTGCAGAGGTTAACTTTTTCCTCCCAAGGTCCTAGAGGTGCTGGGTCATAGAACAGGTGTCTGAGCTCAGGGAATCAGAGTCTACACTACGCTCTCAGCTACAGAACAGGGACTAGAACAGGCCTGGCTGAGGAGATGAAAATCTCAAGTCTGAAGTCACGATCACTACCCTCGAAGGATTCAAGGGGACGGCAGACCGTGGAGACAACACTGTGACCAACACAGGCAACAATCCTGAGCCACCAGGTAATTAAGCTATTCATCTCCATGAACGCTCCCCTACCCCGACCCTGATCCCGTGATCTGCCCAGGTCGGTGGTTCCCAGCCCCAGCCACACATGAGAATTACCCGGGGAGTTCTTACAAAACACTGTTGCCTGGGCCTCATGCCAGACCGACTGAATCGGAACCTCTTGGAGTGGGGACTCAGTATCCATATTTTTTTTTTTAAAGCTCCCCTGGTGATTCTAATATGTGGCCTGGGCTGGGAACCACTGATGCAGGTAAATGTGAAGAGGTCATCCTTGAGTGGAGAGCCAACTTTGCTCGGCAGCTGAAATCCTTCCTTGTAGGCTGCCAAGACGTTTTCACAGAGGCTCCTCAGCCTGCCAGTGGTTCAAGGACAGGCACTGCATCTGCCACAAGGACACCCTGCCAAATGAATAGTTGAGTCATGGAGACAGAAGACCGGCCTGGAGTCCGATGATCATGAGGTCTAGTGTTCTTCAGAGTCTGTCTAGGAAGTCTGTGGAAGGGGCCGAGCGGACTGCCTTGGGATGGAGGCAGAGGTGCAAATCACTGGTTTGGCATAGTTTCCAGGGCACTTGAAACCAGAAAATGTCAACAAAACCACCTCCCCCCCCCCAAAAAAAAACCCCCAAAAAACCAAAAACAAAAAAACCCAGCTCATGATGTCTTTAATTCCTTGGTTATTTTTTTTAAAAGATTTTATTTATTCATTTGAGATAGAGACAGTGAGAGAGAGCATGAGAGGGGAGAAGGTCAGATGGAGAAACAGACTCCCCGTGGAGCTGGGAGCCCGATGCGAGACTCGATCCCGAGACTCTGGGATCATGACCTGAGCCGAAGGCAGTCGCTCAACCAACGGAGCCACGCAGGCGCCCCTACAGGTAGGATTATTTATCAAACCCAGCTCTGAAACAAACCTGTGTGTCCAACCTCGATGCCAAGAGAATTAAACCACCACCACCAAGAATTCCAATTCAGAACCTGAGGACCAGCCACTGTGGTTCTCAGACTGTGCGCACGGGTCTCTCTCATTATGGACTTCCAGTACCTTCCAAGACAGGAACTTAGCATTTTCTTTCTTTCTAACACCGCACAAATCCACATGCAGTACAGACTAGAAAACTAATATATATTTCTCGGGTAGGAGAAAAACTAAATCAGACAGAACTTGTTCTCTGAACTTCTTTGTAGTGGTAACTGGAAATAGAGAGTCCCAAACATACACACGTACCCACTTCAGAGAAAAGAAATTGAGGAAAGAAATACAAATAGTCCACAGAGAGGTGAAAGGATTTTTTTTTTTTTACTGAAATTTAAGGAAAAGAAAATTTTTTTAAACTTTTTTTTTTTTTTAACTCCTCGGGTCGGCAAACGATAGAGATGAGTAATACCCAAGCCTAGTGGGGAGATAGAGGGGAAGTAGCGGTCTCAGAGATAGTGAGAACATAGTGCAATAGACTTTTTAGAGGGCATACTGTATCACAATTTTAAGTACAAATATATTTTGACCCAAGAATTTATTTCTAAAAAATTACCTAAAGGAGACTATTGCACAAATACACAAAAGGCTATTTATAATTTTTTAGAGTGGAAATAAGCTCGCCGTCCTCACGAATAGGACTGATTAGCTAAATGAGGGTATGTGCACACAATAGAACACTATGCTGCCATCACAAAGGAGAGGGTACTCTCTAAATGACTAATGTGAAAAGTTGTTCATATGTTAGTAAATGAAAATCCAGACTACAGGGGCTCCTAGGTGGCTCAGTGGCTTAAAGCCTCTGCCTTCGGCTCAGGTCATGATCTCAGGGTCCTGGGATCGAGCCCCACATCGGGCTCTCTGCTCAGGAGCGAGCCTGCTTCCCCCTCTCTCTCTGCCTGCCTCTCTGCCTACTTGTGATCTCTCTCTCTGTCAAATAAATAAATAAAATCTTTAAAAAAAAGAATATGCATATGTAATATGCAATATGATATAAGAATATCTAGAGAGATGGGCAAAATTAGCTTCCCAGATACTTCACCAGAAATATCCACTGGTGAGTCCGGGTGGTGGGTTTATCCAAAGACAATCCACTTTCTCTATCACATATTTTCTAGTGCTTCATGTCTTTAAAAATCTCTGTAGATTGATCACTTTTACAATCTAACAACACTATTTAAGGTTCAGTGGTGAGACAAGAAGTGCAGGCATTAGTGAAAGAAGAAAGAGAGAGAGAGAGAGAGAGGCTATGGGTCCATTCTGACCCAGGGGGCAGGGCAGAGCTGCTGTCCTCACTGAGGACAGCTTCCTCCATCCTCCTCCTCCTTGAGGTTCTCTAATCAGTCCTTCCTTTGATTCTAAGATCTTACATCCAGGTGCCAAGTCCACGAGCGATGGAGGAAGAAAGGGGGAAGGAAGAGGACAGGTGTCCCCTCCGACATCTAGCAGCCAGTTCCCTTGCTACCGAAGAGGCTGTTAGAGGCTACTGGAGGTTCTCCAGCAGAGGAGAGAGGGGCATCTCTTGTCCTTCTGCCAGGACGACCAATTCATCCTGCGATTGTCCCAGGGTTGGCCCTGAATGTCCTCCTGCATCCCAGGAGACCCTTCCCTCCAGGCAAACCCAGCTACTTGGTCCCTCGTGCGCTCCCTCTGGCTCTTTCTTCCCTGTCCTCTTCCTTCCCCCTCTGGGGGTGGGGGCCCGGGATGAGGCCAACATCTCTATGTCCCTGGAGAGCACACAGCATAGGGAGGTGGGCTGGTGGACAGGTGATCTCTTCAGATATGGGGTACACGGAGGACCTATGAGAACATGGACCTGGACTCCCCGACCCATCACTTGTTTGATGCATGACCTTGGGGGCATGTCACAGCCCCTTTCGGGGCCCCGTCTTCTCCTTACCTAACTCCCATGAGTATGATTCTTTCCATCCCAACCCATCCACGTCTCCCCATCTGCCGGGCCACCTCCTGGGACCAGCTTACCGGCCTCTACACTGACCTCCTTCATCTACTCTGGCCTCCCTTAATGTACCTTGATAATAAGGGAGGGAAAGGACAACAAGGATGTTTACAAACGAAGAGGAAGATGAAGAGAAGGAAGAAAGGAACAGAAAATCCTTGCTTTTGGTCTCAGGCAAAGATATTTTCCTCAGCAAGTCAGGGAAGAGAGAAAGGAGCAGAAAGATTCTGGTTAAGAAATAAAAAATAAACCTCGGTGGCAGTCTGAAGGTGTGATTCTGAAGGAACAAGATGACAGCAGGCACAGACGGCAGAGAGACAGTGAGAAAACAGGCCAAGGTGGGAGGTGGGGAAGGGCAGGCACCAGGCCACTCCGGCGGGTGCAGCTAGTGCAGGGTGAAAATGAAGCACACAAGCCCTTGGGTGTTGGGCCAAATGAAGCTGGTGGCTTCTGGGCAAGACTCCGTCCTGGGCAGCCATGCTGGTGCCCGGCTGGGAGGGCGTGGGCTGCACCTGAACTTGCCGCTAGCTTCGGCAAGGCTCTGCTGCATCATAGCTCCCCTTCCAACTCAAGGGGGCAACTCCGTGTCTGGGAGCGCCCAGACACCCCCAAGCCATCACCAGAGCCCAGCTGCCACAGCGGCCTGCTGGGGGATCTCAACATTCAGTTAAACAACCCTACACATCAGGAAACTGAGGCCAGATGACTTTTTAAGGCCGTACCATCAGAATGTGCTGAAGCCGGGGCAGAGCTAGCTGCTCGGGGTTTAATAACGTGCGGTTTTCCCTCTGGTTCTGAGCAATAGATCCTTTATATGAAAAATACATAAACTAATAAAATAACAAAATGAAAGTCACCCATAACCCTCTACCCAGAGAGGAATAAAAATTTTGCCTATTTCCTGCTAGTCTTCTTAATTAATTCATTTACATATTTATTTACTTACAAAAGAGGGTTGTATTGCATAAGCTGCTAGAATCTCTTCTAAAAACTTTATGTGATGGACAATTTCTCTCTGGCCATTATATGTCCTCAAGAAACTAATTTTCTCTGCTACACAGCAATACATCATATGGTTATGCCATAGATTATTTGACCCTTTTTCTACTCTTGGACATTGAGATCGTGTCCCACTTTGGGGGCTTTATGAATGCCTTTAAGGAATATCTTTCAGTATAAACTTCGTGGGCCCTGGCACCAAACTTTGGGATCTCAGAGACTGCAATACCGACAGATTAAACAAGAAGAAAAGAAACACGGAAATCCATTATGACAAGTAACATAATCGTAGAGCCAAGAACAGGGAGATGTCAGGGGAAAGTGAGATGAAAAGTTGGTGGGATCCAGGAAGGTTTCACTGAGGAAACAAATGATATTGCATTTGGAACAGGGGCCAATAATCCCTTTCTATAAAGAGCCAGATGCTTTAGACTTTGCGCACCAGGTTGTCTCTGTTGTAACTACTGAGTTGTGTCCTTGTAGCACAAAACCAGACACAGATGATACAGAAATGAATGGGTGTGTCTATGTTCCAATAAAACTTTATTTATAAAAACAGGCAAAGGGCTGCAGCATTGGGCCCGCAGGCTGTAGTTTGCCAAACCCTGATTTAGAACACCAAAAACAGAGATGGATTTTGTGAGGGCCTTATCAGAGGGAGGACAATTCAACTAGAAGGAATTGAGAGCGCTAAAATATAGGAAAAAAATTCAGGGGGTAGAGAGCGCTAGGTATTTAATGGTTGGCCAGGGCAGGTAGGAACCCGAGTCATACAGGGTCTGAATGCCAGGCTAAAGTCTACGGATTTTGTTGTGTCACAGAGAATCCATTTTTATGGAATTGTTGTAAAGTACTAGGCACCCACCCATGCTCCCAGGATGATAGCTGTCTCAGAGAAATTGTGGGAAGGGTTCCAAACCCAGAAATGCTGATTTTGGCTTCATCTCTATTTGGTTTTCTGTTTTCTTGCTTACCTCCTTTAACATTTCAGAATTCACTCTATTTCAGTATATGAAGAGGCCAGAAGGTATCCAGCTGGAAGGAACAGGAGTGGGAGCGAAGAAGGGGAAGAAGTTCTTGGTTGGCTGCGCCTTCGTTAGTCTATGAATCTCAGTGCATATGAGGGAGCTCAAAGGAGAGCAGCTGGCCACCCAGGTGTGCGAAGTCAGCTGACCCACAGCCCGGAGTACAGACCTCCTTCTGGGGCTGCATCTCCATCTGGACCGGCTGCACATCAAGCCCATATATGGACTTCAGTTCCTGCTCTTCCCCCAACAATCGTCTTGTCTAAGACACTGGCTCTCAAGAGTGCTCTCACCACGGGCATTGCCGCATCACCTGGGAACTTGTTAGAAATGCAAAGTCTCAGGCTCTACCCCGGACCTGCTGAATCAGAAACTTGGTGGGAGGGAAGGGGGATGTTGGGAACAAGCAACCCAGCTTTTAACAAGCCCTCCAGGGGATTGCCATACACAAGGCTGAGAATCACTGCCTAGGATCTCTGCACCCCCAAGAGGGTCCCGTCTCAGGGAGGCTAGGGATGTGCTACTGAGCATTGTGATCCCTTCCAAGAATCCGAAGATGTCATGACTATTGCCATGTGAAAGATGCAAACACTGAGATTCCGGTAGGTTAAGAAACTTTATCTGAACCCGGCTCTCCTTTATTTCAAAGCCCATGCTATTGACCACTTTGCTTTAGTGTCTCCTCCTTGCAGAGAAGGCTAGGAAGTACTTGGGAAGAGTATTTCTCCAAAGGCTGTCATGATTTATTTACTTAATAAACATTCGTTGACCACCTCTCCCGTGCCAGACCCTATCCTAGAGAGTCCTGTATATTATGAAACTCCATTCCAGCCTAACCCTTGTGAGTAGGCCTCCTGTCTCAGCGCTCACAGAGCCGGAAACGCTGGCTTAGGAAGACGGCGAGACTTGTTTCAGAGCTGCTATACCACCTCACAGAGGAATCACTCCTGGCTCTAGGAAGCAGGGGGTGGCTTTTTAATGGAGGCAGAAGCTACGCTGAGAAGGACCACGCGTGTGCGCGAGAGGGCAGAGCTGCATGGGCTGAGTGAGCTCAGAGCGAGAATCTGGGGATCCAGCCGCCACAGCCCCATGTAGCCTCAGGCCACCTCCCAAGCCCTTCCAGGGCTGGGACACAGATAACAGGAATGATAGAAAGTGACTGGGCGCCTGGGTGGCTCAGGTCGGTCATGTGTCTGCCTTCGGCTCAGGTCATGATCCCAGAGTCCTGGGATTGTGCCTCACATGGGGTACCCTGCTCAGAAAGGAACCTGCTTCTCTGTCTCCCTCTGCTCCTCCATCCCGCTCGTGCTCTAATAAATAAAAACGTAATGGGGCACCTGGGTGGCTCAGTGGGTTAAAGCCTCTACTTTCGGCTCAGGTCATGATCTCAGGGTCCTGGGATCGAGCCCCACATCGGGCTCTCTGCTCAGCAAGGAGCCTACTTCCCCGCCGCCCCCCCCCACCCCGCCTGCCTCTCTGCCTACTTGTGATCTGTCAAATAAATAAATAAAATAAAACCTTTAAAAAATAAAAGTGCCGCCTCCAGAGGCCCAACTTCTGAGTTCCATTTCTTCCACTGAATTGGCTGTGAATTGAATAATTCACCTGCCCTCTCTGAGGCTCTGTTTCCCCACTGGCACAAGACTTAAGCAGTCAATTTCAAAGGCTTTTTAAGTTGCAAATTCCTTCATTTAAATAGTGTCCTACACTGAACCCCAATACATGGAATATTTTTTAAATATAGTTGTTCCGGGGGAGGGGAGTTGGCCACTGAGAGCCCCTCCCAAGCCTAGGCGTGATACGGAGACATCATAGGAGCGCCCCCCACACTCTAGCCCCTGTCACCATGTGACATCTCCTTCTGCATTCCCCGGGCCTCCTCGCAGCCACATGGGCCTTCGTGCTATTCCTTGAGCGTGTCAGTCACACACCCTCCTCAGAGACTTTGCACTGGCCATTCCCTCTGCCCTACATGCCCTTCCTCCAGACATCCTTCCCTTTCTCAAGTCTTTGCTCAAATGCTGCCTTCTGGTCTGCCCCCTCCAGGTCTACTCTGCCCCATTTGAAATTGCCACTCATCCCCCAGGCTCCCCTTTGCAACCTCCCTCCCCGAGCTCCCTGGTTCCTCTTTCCCCTCTTCACTTTCTGACTTCTTCTCTGCCCTGGGTCCTGTGTATTGCTTACGGGATACAATAGGTGCCACGCGGGCACCTGGAGCAGTGCTTCTGAATGGAGCGGGGGCCTCCAGAGGTGTTCTAGGCATTCGTGGTGGAGACGAGCTGTGTGGGCACCCACTTTGTAAGCGGTCCTCCTGTGCTGTGTGTTTCCCCCGTCCCGGGCCCCCTGCACTTTGTCTGGAGTGGGACCAGACCCCAAAGGGCACCCTCGGACTTCCAGAGTGCGAGAGCAAAGCCCGTTGCTCTCTTCCGCTGCCTTCGCCATCTGTGGCCCTAGCGAGTCAGACAGTGAGGGAGGAAGAGCAGGAAGAGCACGAGATGAAGGCCGGAAAACGAAATGCTGGAGCCAGCAGCCGGTCCGCTCGCAGGTGGCGGGCCTGGGGTCCAGCATGTGCACTGCCTGCATCTCCCACTGCACCCTGTTGTACCCTAAGTAGGAGCTGGACCAGGGGCCTGAGGTCAGCCCGCACCGCGAGTCAGTTCTTTGGGGAAGGCATTTTCCGTGGGCTGACTCATTTATCCTCCTGCTGGGCTGGGATCCAGAAGGCGCTGAGCCCCAGAGACGTGACGTAAGCTGCCTGGGATCACACAGCGAGTAAGGGAGTGCCTGGGATTCGGATCCAGACCTTCTGGCTCCAGGGCCTGGCGTGTCTCCTCCCCCGGGGTTATCGGCCCTGGCATGCATGCTAGACCAAGTGCAGGGCGCCTCTGGGGCAACAGGGCAGAAGCCCAGGAGACCGATGCTTGTAGCTTCACTTTCCCGGCCTCCTCCCTCTCCCGCAGCCACAGGCCCTGGGTCCGCAGTTCAAGGCCCCCTCCCGGTCTCAGGCACCTGTCCCGCCATCCAGCAACCCCCTCCCCCCCCACACACTCAAGTCGCCAGCATCACCAGGGGGAATGTTTGCCCACGTCATACCCTCTCCCAGAGGCGCCCTCGCGGAGGCTGTGAAGCCGGCAACCGCGATGTTTTGTCTGGCTAAGCTTGCGGACTGATTGAAAGTCTTCAGAACCTGTGCTCCTCCTGGCGCGGCTCTGCCTGGAGACAGTTGCCATGTAACACACACACACACACACACACACACACACACACACACACACACAGGGCAATGCAGCCTTCACTGTCTGAACTAATGAAAGTCAGATTGCTATTAGGGGAAGGTTGGGTTTTTTTTTTCCCCTCCCTCCCTCTTGTGCATAATCCTACCCTTCCAGGGAGGTGTTTGCATTTCTCTGTTTCTGAGATGTTAATTGTGTCCTCATTGTAATGCCTTGCCCATTGCCAGTCACCTCCTTCGGAGAGCCGGCCCCCAGGAAGCATGCCTTTTTTGAGATAATGAAGCTAAGGGACCAGAGGGAGGGCACCCCAGCCTCTTTCTGAAGTGATCTTCCTCTAAGTATCTGACCAGGCCACAGGGCGGCTAAAAAGCCTCCCGCGGCTGCCAGCGACCCCAGAATTGCACACAAGGACTCTCTGAGCCAGGTCCTAGCTGCTCTTTGGGACCCAAATCCTTCCTTCCTCCAGGAAGTCCCCAGGCGGGGGGGGGGGGGGGGGGGGGGGGG
>CM052804.1:33125834-33144023 GCA_028533885.1 Nasua narica | reverse complement strand
GAGAGGGGGAACAAACGTGTGGGCACACGACTGTGTAGACTCCACCTACCCACTACTGCCCAACCCAGCACAGAGACATTGAGCAAGAGAAGCCAGGTCTGGGGCCCTAGGAACTCATCCTAGCTGGTATTTATAGCAAGGTAATTAGCTCCCTTCCTTAGCACCCCTGGAGGTGCTGGGAGACAATGTGAGAAGCAGGAAGGAGGAAAGCGAAGTGAAGGGATTGCCATAGAAACGTGGGGAAGGGGCTCTAGACCCAGGGGAAGGCGACCGGCCCCCAGCACCCGAGGTGCCTCTCACCTGTACTGGCAGGAGTTCAGGCCTGGGAGCAGAGTTTCCCAGGGCAACCTCTGGGTTCCTGCTCCTGTGGGCAGAGCAGCCCACATGGGGAAGAAGAGCCCCACAGGTTTGCACCCCAGACTCCCGGAGAAGCACAGGCTACCCCGGAAAGTGCCCCTTTCGTGGCTGCCCACCAGGGAAAGCCAGGAAGCCTTCTCCCTGCCCAGGGTCAAGGTAAGGGAGTTAGGATGCCCCCCAAGGCTCCTTAATCATCCCGCGGCTCTCCGCACTCCACACCTGAACTCTGCAATCACCACCTGGCTGCTCATTCGGTCCTTGTTCTCACCTCCCTTTAGCTGATTCTCCGCGTTTCCACCAGAGTGTGATATTTCTAAAATGCAATTCTGATCATGGCACTTTCCTGCTCAAAATTCTTCAGCAGGTCCCCATGGTTTTCAGGATAGAAATTCTTACCACTCTGCATGGACTACAGGCCGCATCTTGCTTTGGCTCTCTGGCCACTTCCCACTCCCTGCCTGCTCCCCCCCTTCCCCGCCCCCACCCAGCCCATGTGACTTTCATCTCAGTCATACTAAGCAATGTGTGGTTTACCAAACCCTCGGCTCCCCCAGGCCTCCCGGTCTTCGTCCATGCTATTCCCACCGCCTGGAACGCCCCCTCCTTCCTCCTTTCCTCCTCCCTGTCCTACTTCACCTTTTAAGTCTCAATTCCAGGGCCCCTTCTTCTCAAGGGAAGGCTTACCTGTCTCTCCAGGTAGATCGGGGGCCTCTCCTGTAGCCCCACCGGACCTTCCATGTCCCCACCAATGCCATCTCACGGCCAACCGGAACTACTGGGTTTCCTGGTGGTCTCCCCAACTGTCAAGTCCTTTTAGGTAGGGCCCTATGCACCCCTATACCTAACACAGAGTTGAAACCCAAACAGGTGGCTGATATAGCCCAGGGCGGGCACCAGGGCGAGGCAGATGAGGGCCGGGGGTGTGGGAGGTAAGGAGAAGCCTCCAGAGCTGTGCGAGGCAGACTGGGCGTGGGCGGACCTAAGGAGTTTCTTCCCCGGCTTTCTGTTTGTCAGGTCGCATCCAGGCCTGGGGGCAGAAAGGGTGACATCCATTTGGGAAAGGAATGGGGGAGGCTGCATTTTTCTGGAAAGGCTCCCCCCCCCATTCGAACCTCTAGGAAAATTTCCAACTTCTTGGATGGAAGGCAAGAGAGGGAAGGCTCATCATCTGACTCCCTCCGGATGGCTACCACACAAGCTCTGGGTGGGGGTCGGGGAGGACACACCATTCCCGCTGACAGCAAAGTCATCTGCGCCCTCAGAGTCATGCAGTGTGGCCGCTGGGTGTGCCCCGATTCTTCGGCTGTGGGCAACAGCAGCCCAGCTGGCCTGGCCTGAAAATCAAAACACATCAAAACGGCCTCTCTAACAGTCCCAATGGTGAAAAAGAGGGAACAAGCTCCAGGATGGCAAGCTGGCCCCGGAGACCACACAAATGGTCAGCTTCTCGAACTTTCCAATAGGAAAGCGAGGCCCCCACTGCGCTCACCACTGGACATCGGCCTGAGAGGTACACAGAGAAGGATGGGCAGCCCTCCCTGCCTCGGGGCAGGTGTGGCCCCAGGGCAGGTAGAAGGAAACAGGGAGAGTTAGCAAACGCCTCAGAAACCCCGGGCACCTTAGCGTTCCCAGCGACAACCCCTTCGTTTCTCAGATGCTCGAACACGTCCTGTCCTATCATGGAGCGTGTCAGCAACAAAGCAGGCCTTTCGCGGCGAGCCCGCAGCTTGGCAGCCACACAGCTGTCTCCTCTTGCTGATGCCGGTGATGGGTCTGACAGCTCTTACTACGTCCTCCCTTGGAACCAGCTGGAACAACCACATGGTCTCGCCTACCTGCTCCTTGAAGGTTCCCTGATCTCCAAAGTGAAGGAAGCCTTGACCCCTCCCAGAAAGAGCCCAAGAATATTGTCTCGGTTCCCTGAACCCAGGGAGAGCTTTGCCCAGCCCCTTCTGGCGACATCAACGGGACTTACTGGCATAAAACCCAAGAGGAGATGCAGATCTCAGGACCCAAGCTTCTCTGAGTATGGTCCAGGGATCAACCGCACCAGAACCCCCGCAAGTGCTTGTTAAAAATCTAATTTTCCTCATAGAGCTACTCTACGACCCAGCAATCGCACTACTGGGTATTTACCCTCAAGATACAAATGTAGTGATCCAAAGGGTCACATGCACCCGAATGTTTATTGCAGCAATGTCCACAATAGCCAAACTATGGAAAGAACCTAGATGTCCATCAACAGATGAATGGATCAAGAAGATGTGGTATATATATACAATGGAATACTATGCAGCCGTCAAGAGAAACGAAATCTTGCCATTTGCAACGACGTTGGATGGAACTAGAGGGTATTATGCTAAGCGAAATAAGTCAGTCAGAGAAAGACAATTATCACATGATCACTCTGATATGAAGAATTTGAGAGGCAGGTCAGGGGGTTATGCGGGGGGTGGGGAAGAGAAATGAAACAAGATGGGATGGGGAAGGAGACAAACCATAAGAGACTCCTAAACTCATGAAACAAACTAAGGATTGCTGGGAGGTGGGGGTAGGGATATGGACATTGGGGAGCGTATGTACTATGGCAAATGCTGTGAAATGTGTAAGCCTGATGATTCACAGACATCTACCCTGGGGCAAATAATACATTATATGTTAATAAAAAAATTAAAAAAAAAATCTAATTTTCCTCGAGGCACCCCAGACCTACTAACAGATGCTTCCTGTTCAACAATAAAGTGGGGTGACTGACAGATGACTATTGACACACGGTCAAGTTGGAGAACCCATCCCCGGCCGTCAGTAGGAAGACGGGATCTACCACCTAGTAAGCGTTTATTCAGGCACCGTGCTGGGCACTGCAGATACACATTCCCTAGAAATAACAGAAGAGGCATAAAGAAGACCTTAGCTCTCTACCGCAAAGGGGCCGTCGAACCATGCTGTGGATGGGATCTAGAACCCAAAGCGCCAAAGTTCGTCCCAAAGGGAGGGAATGCAGCCTCTAACTCCCACTCGGGCTCCCACTCTTGGCCCTCGGGCCCTAGCACTTCCCCCATCAGGATTTGCTGCACGTCTCTCCCTTAAATTATCAGCCCTTCGTTCTCAAAACTTCTTGGATCTGAACACCCCTGCTAGGTTCTTGGTTCTGCCACTTCCTAGTTATATGACCCCTGATGCCTTATCTCTATGAGCCTCCGCATTCTTCTCTATGACTGGGGGGGGCATAGTTCCAAGAAAGTGGCATTATTAGGAATAATCGCAGGAGCTCCATAAATTACCTACTTCCCTACTTAACCCCATTTCCAGAATGGCACGCCCCTACTCCAGAGACCCCAGTGGCTTTCTGGCTTTTGTCTGCTACTCTGTGACCCAAACTCTCCACCTTGACCCCTTAGCACAGCTGGCTTATGTGTGCCCCTGGGTCTTTGCTCCAGCCGTGTTCTAGAACACACCCTTTCATCCACCAACATAAACCCATCCATGTTTAAGGGCCACGTCCAAGTCCTTCTTGCTGCCTTAGGGAACCGTCTCGAGGTCTAGGCCTACAGAGTTCTCTGTCACCTCCACTCCTCCCTGACACTCTTTCTCTCCACTCTACCCCCCAGAGATGAGAGCAATGTCGGACTCAGTAACAGCGGTACTCTCTAGCCATTGGGATTGCAAGTACGGATTTTTTTCTTTTTTTAATTAATGGGGGACCAGCCCTGGGCCACAAACATGTTTATTTTGCCAGGCAAGAAGGTATTCTTAAAGCCTGCCTTTTAATCTCATCATCATATCACAAAACCACCACATTTTTACACCAAAGAAGAGTCCTAAGGAAGAAAATCTCACATGAAAGCCTCGCCCTTTAAATGGAACAGACTCGGTTGTGTGAAAAGCTCACGGCATTGTCAGTCTTCTTTGCTCCTTTGGCTGTGGACTTCTGAACACGCCTTCATAGGCCAGCTCCCCAACCCCTGCCAGAGGGCATCCCGGATCCAGCCCAGCCGCCTGCCCCCAGCCAGAGGACACCCTGGCAACTTCCCGACCGTGTCCTCAGCATGGCCACTCACCGAGCGCTTGCCGTACCCCGGGCCCTGCGCTCGGCTCTTGGTGCATCGGCCATCATCGTCCCTGCTGCCGCTTTTTGGCCGAGACTCGCTGAGAACCGTGATGCACCTGCACCAGTCACGGAGGCCTTACAACCCGGGATAGCCTGACTCCACACCTGTGCTCCTTCCTCTACTCCATGCTTGGCGCCGCCAACAGGAAGAACGTTTGGAAGGCAGGAGACTATGGGGATAGCCCGTCTTTCTCCCTGTGGTCCGCACTCAGTGGCCAGACGTCAGTCACTTGTTTAGCCAGTAAGTGCGAAAACCCAGCTCTCCGGGAAGTGCTAGGGTTGAAATTCGGTGCCACTGAGGACAGACACGGTGCCTGCCCCCACGCAGGTCTCACTGGGACACGTACAGACATGCCGAACGGGGAGTAGGAAGGCCAGGCCTTGTTAGGAGCGCCCCTCGCTTGATTCCAAGGGCTTTGCAGAGACTGCGGTGATAGCCAGGTGAGTTAGAAGTTAAAAAGTGCCCCGGCCGGCTCAGGGCCCAGTAATTATCTGATCCCTTGAACAGTCTCCCTTTGCTATGGAAATTGATGAGCCAAAGGCTCTTTTCAGACCACAGCCCCTACACCCCGGCTCTACTTGATTTATTAGAAAAAGGAACTGAATTTAAAAGGGACAGATGCAGTATTGATTCTACGCCTTAAAATATGCCTCCCTTGACTCCCTGCTCGGCCCCAGCCCCCGCCCCCATTTGCAGAATAGATCACAGCAATGCTCTTTCCGATGCCTTGTTTTATCCCCTTAGCACTCTGATCCAACATCTCTTCAGACCTCCTCTCCCCTTTCTCAGCTTCCCTGTGGCATCCCCCCGTGCCTTCCCCTCTCAGCTCCAGGGTGGTCTGCCCAGATCACTCTCGAATGCTTCGGTTTTAGACAGCCCAGAGGTCATGGCTGCTGTCTCGGGCCCTCCGGCCCTTAACCGGGAACAGCTCCCAGGTTAGCCCCTCCCTGGCTGCCCTAGTTTCCCCGCAACAATGTCCCAGGCTCATTAACCTCGCCACCCAGACCTCCAACCAGAGCTGTAGGTCATCGCTGGGATAGATACTATGTCACCATCTGGCAGCCGGCTACACAGGGTCAACTCTAACAGACAATGTCACAGCTGGGAGGGTCTCTGCAGAGTCTGACCGTGCTTCTCGTGGAAGGCACCCCTGGCATTTTAGGGGGACAATTCCCATTTGTGGGGGGCTCTTTTGCATGGCAAGCTTGCCCTTCACCTCCAGAAATAAACCCCAACATGACATTCAAACACATTTCCAAATGCCGCCCTCCCCACCAAGCAGAGAACACCAGCCGAAAAGCCAAGTGCCCATTCAAGTTCCAAGTGAAGTGACTTGTCCAAGGTCATTCAGTAAGTCAGCCGCAGACCTGGGGTTCTGATGGATGAGAGGTTTACCCTGGAATCCGAATCAGGCCTCTGACAATCGTGCCAGGGCAACGTGGGGGCAAGGAGATACTCAAGGGGCTCGAGTTGTAGCCAAATATCCCAGCCTTCCTCACGTCAGGAAAACATGCTTCCACAACTCGGTCCAACTCACGCTTTCGAGGAATCTGCATTTTGTTTCTTTCTGGGGTGACTCAAACCAGGAGGGGGAATGAGTGCTTCAGGCAGGCTGACACCCCCTGAAACTCTTACGGGCCTACACATATACCCCCCTATTCTGCCTGTCCCCCCAGGAGACAGCCTCCAAACAGGTGGCGGGCTTGGCCACTAGCCCCAGCCTCTCCCGCCGCACACCCCTGATCCATGCCCGCCCCTGGCTGTGGGACTCTGGCTGTCTCCCCAACCCTCTAAACCAAGGGGAAGGACACCAGCTATATTTTCTTCAAGAAGAAAAGGCAGATGGATGAAACGTAAACATTGGGCTAGGAGCCAGGAGCCTGAGTTACTGCCTTGACCTTCCTGGTACTTCCTGACCAGGTCCTCAGTTTCCCTCTCCACTCAGGGCCGATGCAACGATGGCGGCAGGTTCCTCCACCTTGGGTAGGAGCCGTCCTACCCAAGAACACTCTCCCGGGGGACACGGACTCCGGTAGGGACGCATCAGGCCTGCCGATCCTAGAACACACCTGACTTATAGGTTTATCCACTTTGTACCTGAAGTGGTACCCCCCCCAAAAAAGTCTTCTTTCATGGTTCAAGGGTCTGTAACTTCATAGAGACCTTAGGAAAACTCGGCAGCCCTCCCCCCGGAGGCATAGCTCATGGAGAGAGAGGGCCTGAGTGGGTCAAACCTAAATGACCTCAGACAACCGCGCTTGCTCTGTGGCCGGCGAGGACCAGGACTGCAGCCCATAGGAGGCAGGCCCAAGGTGGGGGGCCGGGGCCTGGAGATTGGAGGGGCAGTAGTTAGGGACGGTCTGGCATCTCCCCATAATGCAGCTGGAAATTGGGGAGTGGAGGGGTCCCTACCAGCATGGCTTTATGGGGAGTCCTTTCCCACCATGTTCTGAGCAATACCACTGTCGGGGCTGGAGGCAAGGGGCTCGGAGCTCCCCCCACCGCCTCTCTGTCTCAGGTGACAAGAAGCCAGTGAAAGAAGGAGGGCAACACAACAGGTTTAAAGAATTTTCCCTGGAGCCAGTCCATGGCACTGAATCAAAGTGGAAGAGGTTAAAGCCCCCTGGGAGCTTTCCAACCAACATCCGAGAGACAGGGAAGATAAAGGAAAGCGCGAGTATGAGCTCTGAGGTCAGATGAACACAGATTGGAATCCCAGCTCTGCCCCTTACTAGCTGTGTGACCTGGAGCCAGGTATTTCCTGGAGCCTCGGTTTCCCTGTCTGTAGAGACCACAGCAGCACAACTCTCGTTTCAATGGAAAGAGAGCACCTTTAGGGTTCGTCTTCCCTACTTTTCTGGGGCAGGAGGTTAGGAGTAGCTCAGGGGTATCCCGGGGTGGTGCTGGCGGGGGGCGGGGGAGGAGGAGGAGGAAGGAAGGCGCAAGTCATGAAGGAGCTGTGGGCAGGATATTCCAGGAATGGTAGTGGACCCTGGGCACCAGGACTCCAAAAATGAAGTCGGGCCGTGTGCAGTAAGCAAAGGTGCTGAACCTTTCGGCCCTGGGGCCAATGTCAAGACCGAGAAGCAACACAAAGGAGAAGGTCTCGGGTAAAGGATGGGGAGGGGCACAGTCATCAGTGGACCGGTGTTGGGGAGCACCACTGGCTAGAGGTGGGGCTGCCTTGAAATCACTGCACTGAACCAGGGGAGAGCTGAGTGGAACAGAGAGGGAGCTGACAGGGCCAGCGGCTGCTCGGTGAGAGCCATCTCGAGTCCCTCCTCAGAGGAAGGCTTTGCAAAGACCCCCAAGTTTGATGCCTGACTGACTAGGAGCAGGAGGAGTGGAAAGGAGCCCCTCCTTCTCTAACGCATATCATGTGCCTCACTCCAGCTTCTTACATAAACTTTAACTATGCAATCGTTGAGGCATATTTTTAAAAGGCATAAATAATAATACAACGAGCAGCCAAGCATCTCAGAGACGAGGCGTCGCCGTTCGGTCCCCTTCCGGACCACACCCTCCCCCTCCTCCGGGCCCCCCAGAAGGCATTCAAATCTGGAACTGAGACTTCAGCGTTCCCACCAATGACTTTATGCTTTTACGACATATATATTTATCCCTGAATGATATGTAAAATTGGTTTACACGTTTTCAAACTTTATAGAAATGGTATCTGAAAATAAGTATATTTTTCCACAGTTTGAGGTTTCTCACCCGCCGTTACTTCTGTACGATTCCTCCAGGTTGACATGTGTGGCTCTGGTCTATTGCTTTTCTCCGCTGAAACTTTCATCATTTGGGAACACCATAATTTATTTATTCGTTCCTGTTCACAGATAATAGAGGCTTTGCCATAGTTTTTCTCCTACAAAATGCTGCTGTGAACATGTCTCAGCCTGACTTGCACATGGACGTGGCAATGTTGCCCTCCAGCCCAGCTGTCCCTCCTTCCCTTTGCGTTCTAGGGCTCTTCTTCCCCCCACACCCCGCATCCGAGCCACTCCGCTTGGGCCCTGCGGTTAGGCTCCTGTTATCTGACCAGTTCCTTGCTTGGGACTTGCCACCTTGGCCTGGCCCTTGGGAATTCTTCTCTCTGCCCTCCACCTTCAAAAAGGAAATACGGGGTCAGTGACCTGCTCCAAGCCCCACAAAGTCCTACAGGACTTGTCCTGGCTGCACGAGCTCGTCCTCGGCTCCTGCCTGACTCGACTCGAAGCTCCAAGAGGTAGGGGTTGGGTCTGACTCATTCAATGCTGCAGCCCCACCCCAGGAACGGGACCTAGAACTTGGTAAAATGCCCTTTAAATACTTGTTGACCAGACGGATGCAGGAACTAATGCTTGATGGCGAAGGGGTCCAGAGAAGCAGGATCATTTACACACTTCACTTGCATTTCCCTTTCCCTAGATGTCTCCAAGCCTCCACCTATGGGTCCACGGCAATCCCAGGGACTCTCACGCCCTCAGTGGCCCTTGTGCAAACTGAGGGCTGCCGCTCACCATTTAGTGAAGTCTTCTCAAAGAAGCAAAGACATCCGGTCTCTCCCACACTGAGGGGACACTAGGGTCCCCCCCCCGCCCCAGTCATCTAGGGCATGTGAAGGCAGACTCCTACCATCTGTCAGCCTGAGACGCCCCATCATGCTAGATCCCTGGAACTCTCCGCCTACAGAAGACGGTGATGTTGGCCTCCCTTTCCCTGGTAAGGTCACTTTTGGATGTAAAACACACACGACGGTACAAGTGTCACAGCATACTGTTCTCACAGTATCTGTCAGGAGATACTGACAGGAGAAGCAGAAAGCACTCTCTAAAAAAGGGGGGGTGGCAGGGGTGCCTGGGTGGCTCAGTTGGCTAAGCACCTGCCATCAGCTCAAGTCATGATCTCCCGGTCCTGGGATCGAGTCCCACATGGGGCCTGCTTCTCCCTCTCCCTCTGCAGCTCCCCCTGCTTATGCTAAGTTAAAAACTCTTCAAAAAAAAAAGGAAGAAGGATGGAAAACGCTCGGAGTTGAGGGGGGTGGAGGAGTGGGGCTGAGATGCAGCTGTGGGAAACTGAGGACACTCTGGTCAAATAGTGGGGTGGAGTGGAGTGGAAACCAGAGTCTGCAGAAAGGGGACTTGCCATCGATCCTGCGTCTGCCGCTCACTACCTTCGACCCAGGTTAGGTCGTTTAGCCTCATCAGGTGACAAAAACCAGCTTGCATCGACTGTGTGCTAACCGCAGCCACAACCACTGCAACCCCTAACTGAATCGGAGGGCCGGGTCACAGACCTCACAGCCGGGCGGGCCTCACCTCCCACGGTCACGTCTAACCGCCGCACACACGGCCTCCTCACTGGGCATAGGAGCCAATGCAACCCTCCGATGCGACCCTCACAACGTCCCTGATGGGCCAATGACGATGACAGATGGAGAAACCGAGGCACACAGCTCCACCGTCAGCGAGGACGGTGCAGCTCGAACCCCGGGAGGCCAGGCGGGGCTCAGCAGCACACAGGTCGCTCCGGATCATGAAGCTTCCCCTAAAGTGGGGATGCTTCAGCGAAACCCTGAAAGTCCTCTCCAAAGATCGTGACTCCAGGCCAGTCAGACGGAAACGCCTCCCTGAACCCATTTCATCGCACGCACATGAGAAGAAACTGCAATGCCATCGAGTGCCTGCATTAGCAAACTGATTTAATAAATATGAAATCCCTGCTGTGTGCCAAGTACTGTCCTAGGCTTCACAAAAGGCAGAGAATGAAAAACCACGGCGTCCCGCTCACCCAGCAGCTGCCTGGCTAGAATATGCAAAGGCTCCCGGTTCAAGATGATAACGGCTGGGAGGGCTTCAGCCACACTGTGCAAAGAGAACAAGGAAGGAACGTCCCGGAGGAAAGCACGGCTGGCAGGGTCCTGCGGGAAGCCCATGCTCTGGGACCGTGGACACTTTCTAACTCATGTCCCCACCCCTGAGTCCTCGGTTTCCCCATATATAAAATAGGATCATAACAAAGGATGATCTCTTGGTGCTTGCAGTCCTCCTGCTCTCTGGTTCCTACTCTAGGACCCTTTCTATTGGTCGTGGCCCCACTCTGGGTGTCATGAGGGAGGCTACTGTGGAATGAGGGTTAAGATGTGGCCAGGGGGACAGAGACACCCCCTACCCCCGTGGCACAGTGGACAAGCCCAGGGGAGACCGGAGGATTCCACACTGCCCGTCTCCTTGGCATGAGTCTATTCTCCTCCTGGCCTTTTTGCAGGCACCTGGAGTTTGAAGCTGGCAGCACCATCAAAGGCAGGCCGGGAGCTGCATTATAAAAGGGTTGTATTCCCTCTTGTTGATAAATAAATCCTTTTTCTTCTAAATAGCCAAGCTGGCGGGTTTCATTGTAACTGGCTTGCACTCAGTGGAGGGCCCGGACTGGCAACACTGCACCCTTCATCTCTGCAATATTAATTAGTTTTCCAGGATGCTTTATTTTAATCACGACAAAACGAGAAAGGCAGGATCCCCATCACAGGAGGAGCTGGGGAGATGGGGGGGGCACACAAGGCACAGAGTTAGAAAAGAAGTAGAGCTAACGAGCACAGAGAACTACCTGCAGGGGAACCAGGTGGGGACAGAGAGGGGCTCATGAGGGGGAAGGCACAGGCTGGGAGGGGAGGAAGGGAATTGGTAGTCCAGTGAACATCGACCGTGTGCTGGAAAGGGTACTCGGTTCTTCAACCACATTGTTTTAGTTGAGCTGAAACCGATCTGCTTTTACTATCCTCGTTTTATCAACGAGCACAGTGAAGCTCAGAAAATTCAGGTGTCTTTCTCAGGGTAAAATAAGTGGAAGATCCAGGGTTTGAACCCTAGTGTCTTTCTTTCTTTTTTACTCTATGCCTGAATCTTTTAACTATATCCCTTCACCGTTCCACAAGTATCTACCCAGCAATCTTGTGCCCAGGCACCGTACTGGGCATGTGCAACTTCCAGCCCTAAAAAAAAACACACAAGTGGGACCCTGGACTTCATGAAAACGATGCCGTCCTTTCAGTGTTTGAAAAAGATCCCTCTGGGGGCCCCTGGCTGGCTCGGTCGGTATGGCGTATGACGCCTGATCTCAGGGTCGTGAGTTCAAGCCCCAGGTTGGGCATGGAGCCTATGTCAAATAAAAAATAAAAAAAGAAAAAGAAAAAAAAAAAAAGATCCCTCTGAGTGCAGCACAGAGACTGGAATGAGAAGGAAGCAGGACGAGGACAGCTGCCCAGATATGAGATCATGGACGCCCCAGTTAGGGTGGTGTCCCTTTATGGTCAGACCGCCAACTGCCTAAACTCACTTTCTCCTGGCAGCTCCCACACGAGGAGGCCACTTGAAACAAGAATGGTAATGCCCCTCTAAGAATTCTAGCGAGAAGGACAGTGGGGCCGAAAACGTGATCAGTATTTCCTGCTCCTTTGTTACCAAACGATCCACAAACACACATGGAGACCTCAGGACACGCCGAGCAGCCGTTCAGAAGCTAGGAGGACACCTTTTTTCCACTCCGCCTTCAAACAGCTCCCCCTCTTCCCTAAAAAGATACCTAGCGATACGCCCCAGGGAGGCGGGCACAGGAAGAAGGCAGACGCCGGAAGAGGAGGCTTGATTAGGGGTGAGGGGGGAGAAAGGACTGTTCACTGGGACAGACTGTGTGACCGACTGGACGGTATCTGTTGAGGTCCTAACCTCGGGCAGCTCAGAATGAACTCATTCGGAGGCAGGGTGGTTGTGGATATAATTAGGTAAGCTACAATGGGTCACACCAGAGTCGGGGGAGCCCCTTGTCCAGTATGAGTGGTGTTCCTGTAAGAGAGAGACGAGGAAGGAGGGATTGGAGCTATGCTGTCGAAGCTAAGGAACATCCAAGGCCGCCAGAAGCTGGAAGCGACAATGAAGGATCCTCCCCGAGAGGTGCCAAAGAAAGCATGGCTCACTGCCAACATCCTGATGTCAGACTTCCGGCCTCCAGAACTGCATGAGCATACATCGAGGCTGTTTTAAGCCACCTAGCTCATGAAAACGGCCATGGGGCTTATCACGCTTTATCTTCCCCTAGAGCTGCACAAGGCGGGGGGCCTTCGGGCCGTTTGACAGGTCAGGGATTGGAAGCCCCAGGCATCACGTGTGCAGGTCCCCCCACCAGTATGCCGTCGGCCCGCGCTCAGCCATCCCCTATGGGCAGTTCAGGAGGTGAACTTGAAAAGATCCAGGGGAATAGAGAAGTTGCCAGATCTGACTGGGTGGAAGGCAGGAGAGCGTCCCTCCGTGAGGTCATCGTCGCTTTAGTCCCCAAGAGAAATGAGGGGCGGGCTGGGTGTTGGGCACGGGTGCAAAGAGGAAGGACCATTGCGGTCGAAGCAGATGTGGTTGCCCTTGAGGAATTCACAGCCCAGTGAGGGAGAAAGATATGTGACCGGACACAATAAGGAGAGCAGCGTGCCCGCCAGGCAAATGAAGCCCACGGAAGCCAGGCCTCAGGGTCCTTCCTGTGTCCCTCACTGAGTGACACCTTGACGGTGAGGCACGTCCTGACCTGACAATAGCCAAAAGGCAACTGGACCACATCCAAGGAGCCCGTCGTGGGTCATACGTCAATACTGTAAATTCCCAGCGGAGGAAAAAAAACAACAGTCGAATGTGGGAGAGTGTGCCTCTCGAACTAGGGAAATTCTGTAACTTTGCCCTGGGCTGGAGGTGGAAGCCTTCCTACGGATCATGGCGTCTCAACTGAACCTGAAGAATGACAGGAAATATGCTGAGGGGAGGGCCCTGGGAGACAAAGTGCTCACAGGCTGGTGACCCTCCTTCCCCATGAGTCCCTTCACCCAAATGCCAGATCCACCAAAGCAGGATTCAGGCTGCTGTGACTGCTGTTCTCTTCACAACCCCTGAGGGGTGCTGTGGGGGTTGCTGTGCTCAATGTACAGAGAGACGAAGAAGTCCCGTGAGGATGAGATTGTATAGGAACGTCTCTCGATGTCCCTGCCTGTGGTCTCTGTCCTTTGGGAGCTCAGTGCTTCCTTTGTGAAGCACCCACCCCGTGCGCCATCTTGGGTTGTTTTCTGGAAAAACCGCAGAGGGTAAGACGAGCTCTCCAAGGGCTCTCGGGTGCCTGAGAAGATGGCAGATAAGCCATTTCCATATCCACTGAGTAATGCAGGAGGCGGATGGAACGAACAGTTTGAGAGAGAGCAGGCCAGCCTCGGTGCAGGAACGAAGCAGAGGTTCAGAGGATGGGCAGATTAGCCTGATGGAGGAGGGGATGGTGCTCCAGAATGAGCTCTCAGCTCCTGGGGAGCATTCCTCGCGACCTGGAGTGCAGAGCAAGAGATGGGAAGCAGCGGCAGTGCGCTTGTGGGCCCTTTGGGGCCCGAGCACACAGGCAGGCCTGGGAGGGGCCAGGATTGCATTAGGAAAGCAACTGGGGGAAGGGAGTCAGGTCCTCCGCTACGAGCTGCACTTCAGAGCACTGTCTCCCACCTCGGGAACAGGGAACGCGGTCCCTGCAGGCCTCACGGGGCAGAACCCCGAGCCGCGGCGGCAAGAGGGAGGAAGCCTGCACAGCATCACCTTCATTCAACAGTCCTCTTCTTCTTTTTATCAATTGGTGATTAATAGGTATTACGTTTCCCTCCAATCCATTCTCGAGAGAGGTGTTATAATAACATGTCAGGGAGGTGTGGATAAGCGGCATTAGGGAGCCGGGTTTATAATGCGCTTTGTAACAGATGCTAACGTCCCGATTATGCATTCCGGCATCATTTATACTCCGCTCCATGGCACGGGAAGGCGCGTCACATCATAATTCTCCAAAGCAGTTGCTATTAATCACTCATTCATTATTAAAACACATTGTATTCACTCTGCCTGGCAACGGGAGCAGGGCAGAGCCTGTTTACCCAGAGTAGCCGTCCCCGGACTTGGGCCCCCAGCACGGCTCAGAGCCTCCGAGACATGCCTCCACGTAGCCGTGAACATGGGACTCGGAAGCGATGTAGTTCGTCCAAAGGGATGCACGTCCTCGAGACGGCTGCGGATTCCCGGACACCCAGACACCTGGGTGTCTCCCGCCCCCACCCCCTCTCCACATGGAAAGCCCCTGCTTTTTCCCTGAAAGAGAACCCTGCTGGGCTCCTTTGAGCTCCGCACTTGGAGCCAGACCTGCCCCCACCATCAGGAGGCCCCCTCCAAACTCACCATAGGGTCTCACAGTCAGATATAAGGGCCCTGGGGTCAAACCCCTCGTCTCCTAGTACTCGCTGTGTGACCTTGGGTAAGAAAACTAACTTTTCTGCCCCTCAGTGTCATCAGCTGTCCAGTGGGGTTGGTAATAATTAAACTAACAAAATGGCTTTTGTTGAGTTCATCCTGAGAAAGCCTTTGCAAGACGCGCAAAATATAACTCACATCAGCCCTTGTTATCACTTATGGAAACAATCCTAGCATCGCCTAGGGTCCCCCACAGCCTTTTGGGGAGGGGACGGGGACACCATCCATCTATCCATCATTCCTTCCCTAAATCTGGTGAGCATCCCAGTTGGGCCAGGCATTATTTTAAGTACCAGAGACACGCAGACATGGAAGGCATGACCCCCCCCCCTTCAAGGAGCTCCCCAGCTAGTAAAGCAGTGTGCTACAATAGTGCTTAGAGGTCTGGAAGCCCCTCTAGCTTTCCCCAAAAGTCTCTGCGGCTGATTACGCTTGACGGTTTACACAGCACTTTTCCCATCCAACATTCCACTCAGCGCTCAGCTCAAAGAGGAGCCGGGCAGACATTACTAGAAGGATGTAGTAACAAACAAGCTCCTGCTCTCTGGGCTAGGGTCCCTGATGGTTCCCGCACTTTTAATGAAATACCTCAGTCTAAAAACGTATAGAGGATAATTTAATGAACTCATAAAATATCACAAAGGCCTGTGAATCCTTTCCATGCCAATCAGTGGGAAGCACTAATCTCAGATCTAGCGTTATGATTTCCGTGCCTTTTTAAAAACATTTACTGCTAGGGTGCCTGGGTGGCTCAGTAGGTTAAGTGTCAGCCTTTGACTCAGATCCTGGGCTCAGGGTCCTGGGATCAAGCCTGCTTCTCCCTCTGCCCCTCCCCCTACTCATGTGCACTCTCTCTAATGAGTAAATAAAATCTTAAAAGATTAACAAAAAATACAGACCTATAAACAATGTATGTTTCTGTATACATGCTTTCAAACTTGATATAAATGATACTACACTGTACATCTCCAGCAGCTTATTTTGTTATTGTTTTTTTTAAGGAAACCATTTTTTTTTTTAGGGGAAAGCTCAAATGTCAAGGAAATGCAATAGTGTAAGGTATCTATCACCCAGCTCCAATCATCAATATTCACGCGTCCCTGATTCGCCTGTAGCGATGCCACGCCCACTTCCCCTCCCCCAATGATATTCTGCAACTCTGCTTTGAAGTAAACATTACACACATTTGAATGCATAAACCTTAATTGTATACCTTTTAAGAAGAGATACATCCTGTGTTGCTATTTCTATGGAGATGTAGAACACGCTCACCTCTA
Organism: Nasua narica; assembly: GCA_028533885.1. NCBI lineage: Eukaryota > Metazoa > Chordata > Mammalia > Carnivora > Procyonidae > Nasua > Nasua narica. The sequence goes on along the minus strand of CM052804.1, from coordinate 33,127,988 downwards.
CAGGAAATTTTCTTCTTTTCCCAAAGTCTTCTACCCCTCCGCCACCCCTGCAGCCCAGGAAACCACACTAGTTTGATCTTTCAACTTAGACTACATTTTTTTCTAGAACCTCATTTAAAGAGACCTATGGAGTCTATAGCCATTTGTATCCCTTGTGGGGGAAGGCATTACATCTCTGAGATTCCTCCATGGTGTTTCCACTTATCAATCGATGGCTTTATTCCACTGCTAAGTAGTTTTCCGCTGTCTGAATATAGCAGCGTGGCCATTCATTCTCCTGTTGAAGAGCGTCTGGACTGTTTCCAGTTTTCGGCTATTGTGAATCAAGTCACTGTGAAGATGTTTACGTGGTACTTTTTGTGGATGCTCGTTTGCATTTCTCTTGGATAAAGGTGCGGAATTGCCGGGTCAAAGAGTCGGTATATTTTCGCTTAATGAAAAATCACCAAACTGTTTTCCAAGGTGGCTGTGCCTTTGTGTTTTCTCTCCGCGATGTCTGGGCATTTGGGCTGTCCCACACCTTCCCCAACTCCTGCCGGAAGCACATTTCATTGTTCAAGACTTTTGCCTCTTTTCATTGAGCTGTCATTCCATTACTAGGTTGAAAGAGTTCTTTACATATTCTGAATAGAAGTGCTTTGTCAGAATTCGGTTTGGGAAACATATCCTTCATGTCTCCCTATTCATTTTTTTTCCTAAGGATATATTTTGTTGACCAGAGTTTTTGTGTTTTAATTTTTATGAAGTCTAATTTATGAGTTCTTTTTCTTTTACTGACAATTTTTTTTTAATTTTGTCTTAGAAATTTTTGTCTACCCTGTGAATCGTCTAAAAGCTTTATAATTTTAATTTCTGTACTTAGGTCTAAGATCCATCACATGTTAAATTCTGTGCGGTGTGAGGTAGAGGACTGAGCTATTTTTCACCACGCAGATAGCCCGTTGTTTCAGCGCCTTTTGTTGGAAAGACTTTTCCTTTCCCTTTGAATTACTTTGTTGTTTTTGTCAATAATCAACCACCATATATATGTGTGTGTATGTATGCCCTCTCTGGTCTGCTGCACTGATCTATGCTTTATCCTGATGCCAATATCAAACTAAGTTAATTACTGTAGCTTTAGATTAGTCTCGAAGGCAAAGAGTGTGAGTCTTCTAGCTCTGTTCTTCCTTTGCAAGAGTGTTTTGACTACTTAAGATCATTTGCATTTTTGCATTCCCATATAAATTATATAAATATAAATTTAGAATCAGCTTATCTTTTTCTATTTTTAAAAAGCCTCTTGGAATTTCATTTGAATTATGTTGAACGATGGATCACTGTGGAAAATTTTAACATCTTAACAATATTAGATTTTCCACCTCACCAATATGCTGCATCTTTCCATTCACGGAGGTCTTCTTTTCATTTTTCTTAGTAATGTTTCATAGTTTACAGTAGAGGCGGTTGTCACATTCTTGTTAAATTTATTGCTCAGCATAATTTTTGTAATATTGTGAATAAAACTTTAATTTTATTTCCCTCATTTCCTGGCAATATATAGAAACCTAGTTGACCATGGTTTGTGCATCATATATCCTGAAATACAGGTAAATCCATTTAAATAGTTCTAAGGGTTTTCTTTGTTAATTTTTTTTTTTTTTAGTTTTACTTATTTATTTGGCAGAGAGAGAGATCACAAGTAGGCAGAGAGGCAGGTGGAGGGGGGGGAGGGAAAGCAGGCTCCCTGCTGATCAGGGAGGGCTCGATCCCTGCATCCCTTGAATGCAGGGCTCCATAAGATCATGACCTGAGCTGAAGGCAGAGGCCTTAACCCACTGAGCCACCCAGGCACCCTTCTTTGTTAATTCTTTAGGATTTTCTTATATTATGCTGTGATTTTGAATTTAAGTTATTAATTAAATGCAATTTTGCTTATAAATATAAATAAATAGAATTAAATTCTTCCTTTTGAATCTTCGCACTTTTTGTCTTGCATCACCGAACAGGCTAGAACTCTCATAAAATATTGAATAGAAGATCCAACATTCTTGTCTTTCTTCGATCTTAGGGGGAAAGCACTCAGTGCTCCACTATTAAGTATTAACTGGAGGTACTCTAGAGATGTCTTTTACCAGTTTGAGTGTTGAATATTCTTAAAAAAAAATAGGGGGGGGG
>CM052804.1:33030915-33125334 GCA_028533885.1 Nasua narica | reverse complement strand
CCACGAGCCGACCTTATTACCGCCCACTCTTCATGGTGGACTGGCACCCCAGCTCTGCCTCAGGGGCCAAGCCCTGCCCCCCTTAGGCCACTGACCAGTGCCGGACAGAAGGCCCTGGACCCAGCCCCTGCTTTGCACTTGAGTTTGACTTTGGGCAAGTCACTGCCCTCTCTGGGACTTCCTTACCTGCAAAGCGAGGTCACCGGCTGATAGCTCTGTCACACTGAGATCTACCACCCTATGACCTCTTCGGGCTTAAATCCACGGTCTTCCTTATTTTTCTTCTATTCACAACACCAAATGCATTTGGAACTAGGGCAACTAGCCTGGAGACCTGTTCTTAAGGGAGGTTATCACAAGGTTTTGGCCTCTCCATGATTGGAAGATCAGAATCTGCTTTGAATCAGAAACCCTCTTTCTGATCTGGGTTATCCTGTAAATTCCAAAACCCCTAGAAAATCCTTGTTAGAAACAGCTTTGGAATCCTGGTATCACATGACTATATTTGACATACACATTGATCCTTGGCTAAGAACCCAGTCGACGGTCTAGAAGTCCACATCTCATGCTAGAGCTGGGATGGATAATTCCCAAAAGTTTGCTCTGGAGTATTAAGAGGTTCTTGGCTAAGAAGGAACATCACCCCTTATTACACACCCTCCTAGAGATGCACAGTGCGTGCAAAAGATTCACAGTAAAGGTGCTGATAAGTCCTGCAGTAAAGAAATCTGGGCAGTTTTGTTTCATCCAGATTTTTATAGAGCTTCCTTGGCCACAGAACCCTTTTACTGACTACCCGAACTAATACTTAAAATGGCACATACTAGTCCCTGCCAAAGCCACATGCCATCTTCTTGGAACCCCCCCAGATCAATGCTTCTTGAAATCCAGAAGCTGAGCTCTGAACCAAGTACAGAATGAAGGCCAATACTAGCTGTCATCCCCCCCGCCCCCAGCCACACCACTTCCTACCTCACGGGGGATCTGATGAGCTGAGAGGGCTGCAATTAAGAAGGCAGCTGGCCCCAACTGGGTAACAATAAAAGCAGCAGTGGAAAGTCGCACCTTTCCTTTGTAAGGGTAGCTCTGCACCCTTGAGGCTACCTGTGGGGCTGGGGAATTCATTCCATGGCACGTTGTGAGAGGACCACACCAGACACGTTAAGAAAGGCAGAATGATCTAACAGAACGTCTCGTATACTTTCCAAGTAGCATCAGTTAGCAGTCACTGGCGCCCATTACTTCTCCCAGTAAAGCTCCATTAAATGCTTATTCTGTGTGGACTCTGAAGATAATGCGGTGATGAATTAGATTCAGCCACTCGCTCCCAGGGGTTCACAGCTCATGTGAAGACAGCCATGCCAACAGTTACAATACCGTTGTAATGAGAGCACGGGCAAGGCCTCAAAGGAGCCTGGACAAAGGGGGACCTAGATGTGCCTCTTCCCAAGGCAGCACACATGTCCTGAGCATCTTCCATGTCCCAGATGCTGCTCTAGGCGTGGAGGGAACTGACCCGAAAGACAGAGTCCCTACCTGAAAGATGCTTCTGGCCTCTGGGAGGCTTCGGTGCCTAAATGGCTCCTCAAATAGAGTAAAACATTTCATCCTGAGCTTGGGAATTCCCCATCAGGGTGCTTATCACACCATACAAAGTCTTAGCAGGCTTGTTTTCCTTCCCGGGCTGCAAGTTCCCCGAGGGCTGGGCCCTGCATTCCTGATGTTTGTATAATAGGGGCCTCCCTTAGCAACTGCTTGAAGATAGTAGATGCTCAATAAAGGCCTTTTGAAAGGAGGAGATGGAGGTCAGGGTGAGGGAAGTGTATCAGTCAGTATATTTGAGGGCAACTCTGGTGCGAACTCCGGGAGAAGAAGGGTTCAAGAGGGGGAGAATATGGATCCATCGGGCTGCATATGGGAGCAAGTAGAGCTCAGAAAAGCCTCGTGGAAAACACTTCATCGAAATGGATGTTGGAGGAGGAACAGATTTCCAACAAAGGAATACCAGGGGGGCTCCAGGGGTCAGCCATCGTACCCCTAAAGAAACGGCCAGCCACCAGCTCCACTGCCCAGCCCCCAGAGGACTCACCCTCACACTGATGAGGCTCCTCTCTTTTGATCACCAGGACCTATAAAGAGCGCCAGAAAGGTCTCTGGCCCCAGCTCCACTCTCGTTTGGAGCTGTCACCTGCCAGACCTGAGCACGGCCAGCCCTCACCGTGTCACCTCACTGTCCCTCAGGGGAGACCAGCCTGTGGTCCGCTGACAGCGTCAGCTGTGGTCAGCAGGCCCGCCAGCGGATGGCTCCATCCTAAGCTTGAATCTTGCCCTCAGATCCCCAAGAAGTATTCCACACTATCAAGAAGGGGAGGGAAAGTTAGGACCCCTGGCTGTCTGAGGGGGTGTTCTGAGAACTTGGGACAATTGTGGGTGCTTTCCCGGAATCTGTGGTACCCCACTCTCCACCCCACGGCTTGATGCTGGAGGAAGGATCCTAATGCCTCATGCAGGGAACAAACGTCATAATGAAGGGGGGTGACAAGTCTGGGTAGTCTGGATTGGGGTCCTTGCCAGAGCACGACTTTGGAAAAGCCTCCAACATCCTGGAACTTGAAGGTGCTCACCTATAAAGCAGGAATAACATCTGCCCGCCCCCCCCCCATGGTGGGCTATTGAATCGGATGGTGAGGGTACACGGGAGTGCTCCCCCCAAACTGCGAGGGCTCAGAAAAGCAGGTCATGCTTCAACCTTCCCCCATCCCAGAAGCCCAGGCCTAGCCGGCCTCTTCGGTCTGCAGAGGGAACCCGAGGCCTCCCTAGAAACACATTCTCCTCCAGAGAGAGGTCTGAGCCCCAATCTCACCCTCACTGGGTTCACCCCAGTACCTGCCTCCTCCCTTCACTGTAAGAATGAACGGAGCTCATTTGTGTAAAGGAAGATGATAAATACCAAATATTTCCTATTTATTATACGCTGTGCTCGGCTTCTATTATCTGATGTAATTAAGTGTTTGTACCAACTCTCTCATATATGAGATGTAATACAGGAGATATAGCTCATATGATAGATGATGTAAATACAAATGTGAGAGATGATAGGGATAGAGATCCATTTTCTCATTGCAGAGACGATGAGAGGATATGGACTCAGGTCTCTGTGCCTCCAAGGATCTTGCTTCTCTCAGTGATTTTCTACTCTTCTTACATGGTACAGAGCAAGGCCAGAGATCCTCTGGGTGGGCGGGGGTAAAGCCATGGTAATGCTCAGTAAATGTCAGGTCCTTCCCCTTCCCTTCCCTTCTAATATATATATATATATTTAAGATTGTATTTATTTGACAGAGAGACACAGCGAGAAAGGGAACACAAGCAGGGGGAGGAGCAGAGGGAGAGGGAGAAGCAGGCTTCCCGCCAAGCAGGGAGCCCAACACGGGGCTCAATCCCAGGACCCTGGGATCATGACCTGAGCCGAAGGCAGACGCTTAACGACTGAGCCACCCTGTCACCCCCTTCCCCAGGCGCCCCCCAGAAAGTGCTGGAAGGAACCACACTCGTGAGAATCACCAGTGCCCTGGAAAGGCCCTGGGGAAGCCTGACGCTGCGGGGTGGCGTACAGATCAGGCCGCACCCCAGGAAGCAGCCTTGGCTCTGGGCTGCGGGACAGAAGCCCAGGAGGCAGACAGCCCCGTGCCCGGCTGGAGGCCAGGTGTCCCACCCTGGCACCAACAGGGAAAGCTGTTCTTGTGAGGGAGCCAAGGGAGCCCACAGCCTCCCTGGGCTTCGCCGCGCTTGCCGAAGCCACCTGCTGTGTGCCTAGTGCTGTCTCCTGCAAACCACACTTGTTCACAGTTGAGGACAACTGCTGACAGATGGGGTTTTCACCTTGGTCTCAGATAAGCCAATGGTTCTCAACCGGCAACTATTTTGCCCCACAGGAGACACAGGGCGGACAAAACTTGGGGTGGAGGGGAGGTACGCCGGGCCAGGAATCCTGCTAAACACTCTCCCATAAACAACACAGCCCCTCTCCACAAAGCAGTAGCCGGGCCACCGGCACCTGGGCGGCTCCGTTGGTTAAGCGGCTGCCTTCGGCTCAGGTCATGATCTCGGGGTCCTGGGATCGAGCCCCGCATAGGCTCCCTGCTCAGAGGGGAGTCTGCTTGTCCCTCTCCCTCCGCCCTCACCCCTGCTTATGCTCTCTCAAATTAAAAAAAAAAAGAGAGAGAGAATCTGGTCCAAAATGTCAATAGTGCCCAGGGAGAGCAACCTTGAGACAAAGAAACTTGTTTCTAGGAGAAGCTTACCATGTTCCACAGACGATGAGTGTTGGAATCAGCTTCCAGGTACTGATGCTCTGATTCCGAAGCCAACGCTCCTTTATATCTGTGATGGGGAGACAAGTGCCGGCCAAGGCCAAGGCAACCCGAGAGTAGACAAGCTTGCACTCCCTCCAACGGACAGAGTCAGGAGATTCTGGGCCCTGCTGAAACGCCTGGACAGGAAGCATCCTGACTTTTCCCAGGATGATGGAGTCCTTGGTATCAAAGGTTTGGGAGCTGTAAACAATGACTCCTTTGCATTTGGAATTTTAGAAGTGGTCAGTTCCCTCTGACTGCCCCTTCCCTCACCCCCAGACACAGCGTTGGTCCTTAAGTGCTCATGGCCTGGGGGAGCTCTCCAAGGTCCAGAGATGAACCACACCGCCCTTTCACTAAGACTGGATGGTCACCCTGACCAGGTCCCTAGGGGCAGGCCGGAGGGTCTGTGCCACGGTCAAAACACCTAGTAAAGGAGCAGCTGGACAGATGAGTACGAGGACAGCCGTGACAGAGATGAGGCGGCAAGGCCAGTCAGAGCTGGGGCTCGAGCGCCTGAGCCCAGAAGCAAGACTCTGGTCCTGTGATGAGATGTGATGAGGTTCTAGGCCTGCAAGGGACCTCATCCTTCTCTCAATGACAGTTGGCATCGTGTACCCCACAAGCTAAGTCTCTACTCGTGATGGTCCCAAAATTAATCAGGTCTGACCTCAGGAGGAAGCCCCGCATCTGACCATTTTGGTGGACAGACAGGTGGTCACTCATTCCTAAGAATGGGCAGCTGAGCACTGAGCTCCCACCCTTACTCTGGTCCCCTGGACCCTCTAGCTCACACGTAGGCAGTAGTTTCTGGGTTCTCTTCAGTCCATGCCGAAGAACAGCATCCCGACCTCTGGAATCCTACTCTACCGGATAGCTCCCAGCCACAGGCATCACTGAGAGACTGGCAACCAAAGAGGGAAGCCTAAGACCCCAGAGAACAACTTGTTAGAGCTCCAAAGCCAAATGGGATACTTTGCCTGAAAAAAAGCCTCTTCCTGCTGGGGAACTTGGAAAGCCCTCGATTAATAATTCCAAGAGCAGAATCTCACAGCTTCTCCGAGTTCTGCCCAGGAAGGCCTCAGCCAGCGATGGCCTGGCCAGCCCGAGCTGAGAACTGCATTTGTATACTAAGGCCACGCGGTGGCAGGCAGGCCTGCCCCCTGGTCACTGGCAGGCTTTGAACATGAACATGGCAGGCACACAGCCTGAGCTGCAGAGAGGACGGGGCTAAGGGTAGGGCAAGAGCTAGCACTTCGGTGGGAGAGGAACGGTCGGCAAAACCTAGCACCGGGATTTGCTGTCAACTTTCTAAGCTGCTGGTTCTCTTGCTAGTAGTGCTTGACTCTGGCTGAGCATTTGAACTAACCTGGTGGGCTTTGAAAAATCCCGATGCGTGAACTTCAATGCAGACATCTCTGGAGTGGGACCCAGGCATACTGTTTAAAGCTCTCCCGTAATTCCAAGGGGCAGCCAAGGTTGAGAATCAGACTGTACTAATCCCTTTTGGCCTTGATGAGCTCTCCTGGTACATGATCGTTCTGTTTCTCAGTACCCGAGTATTGTCTGTGCTCTAGAGTTAGTAATTCCCACCAAGGACTTGAGCTCCACCAAGAAAGGATTAAAAGGTAGGAGTTCAATAAAGGCAAGACTCTTACATTTTAATAACAGAACTAAGCTCCTGGGTAGCTCAGTCGGATAACTGTCCACCTTCTGCTCAGGTCATGATCTCAGTGTCCTGGGATCAAGCATGCATCAGGCTCTGTGCTCAGCGGGGAGTCTGCCTCTCCCCCTTCTGCCCCTTGCCCCTCACCCCTCTCCATGCATGCACTGTCTCTCAGAGTAAATAAGATCTTTAAAAAAATAAAGAAAACAATCAAACAGTAATCATATTTTTGCAACATCTTTCTTATCTAAACCGTACTCAACCAGGATGCTGCCATGTACATTAAAAAAAAAAAAAAGACAATGTGATTGCATTGCTCAGAATACTCAACAGCTCCCCGTGACCTACAGCAGACAGCCTGGGGTCCCTCACAGCCAGTCTCTGGCCTAGACTCGCGATATTCCTTCCTCTCCTGCCTCTACCAAGCACGTACCTTGCACACCTCAGCCTCACCTGCCCCTTCCCCTTGTCCAATTCTCCTCCTCCTGAAGGCCGAGCTAAAAGGCCACCTTCTTCCTGGAGTTCTTCCAGTCCTCCCAGCTGTAAAAACTCCCCCTCCCCTCTGCCAGGCACTGCCCCTGCCACGAACACAGAGCTAATTCTCACAACAATTCTAATTAAAGGTATGTATTTATGTACCTTCATCCCCCTAAAAATAAGGCATTCGCCTGCGGGCAGGGGATGTGTCTTATCCAGCCTGGCACAAAGTGGGCCCTCGGGGACCACAGAGTGAATGAGTGAATGCACAGCAGGTTGAATAAACTACACGTTGTAGATGTGTAGTTGCTTCTCCCCGGCTGAGACCTTAGTCAGCATGTGCTGTTCGGTTGGGAGATGCTCTCCCAGCAAACAGACTGAAATATTTTCTCAGGAAGGTAGACTTGGATCCATCAAGTGAAATCACCGTTGCCCATGTTCCATGTTAATCCTCTGGGCTCATTAGCATGCCAGATAATTAGCGCCCCTGTGCAGGCAAGGCAGACAGGTTGTATGAAGGAAGCCGCCTCTGCTGGGGAATAGCAGAAGGGGTGCAGGGGAAGGAAGGCCATGATGCCATCGGTTCCTGGGGACAATCAAACTTGTGTCCACTGAGTGCCTCCTCCGCTATGAACCCCTCCCTGCTCCAGCCCCCTCTGCACTCAGAAGTGCCCCCCCCCCCAGGCTGACAGCCAGAGAGCTGGGGAAGTCATCCAGGTTTGCACGGAGATAGGGGCGGGAGGCACAGGCAAGGGACACTGCCCCCGGGGCAGCATGGCCCTGCACTCCCCTCCCAGCAGAAGCTCTTAGGCTGCCTAGGAAGGTGGATCAGGGGAATGAATGGAACCAGGAACCTTGAGAGCCTGGTGATCTCCTAAATCTCTTATGCCTCGGTCATATGCACAACATGGGAGGAGGAAAGGACCTCCCCCATTGTGTCATTGGGACGCGCTTTCCACACTGCCTGGCACAGAGCAGATGCTCAGTAGATGTTGTGCCTGCTTCATTTAGTTCGATGAAGTGGGATCCACATGGGCCACTTCCCTTTCCGCCCCACGGAGGGGCTGCTGCGTGAATTCCCCAGAGACTGGCACGAGGCCGCACCACGATCAGGCCTCTGCTGGGGGAGGCTCCAGGGAAGTGACGAGATGCCAAAGGACAGTCCAAAGGATTAGGATCCCTACAGCTGACACCTCCTAACCCGCCTGGCGTCCTGTGGTCAACGCTATCACCCACAGCCTCTCCTGCCAACCCCGGCCCCGCCACCTCCGCTCCAGCCCTGCCCAGGCTCAGCACAGGTGAGAACCGTGTCTAGGCGATGAACATCCCCACCTTGGGATACCGTGGCATCCGGAAGGAGTCTGTGGTTGCCTTGACGACAGCCGAGTGGAGTCCTACTGACCTTCTGGCTCCCTCCCCACCCACGAACATTCTCTGGTGAACACCTTACCCCCGGTCCGTCCGAGGGAACTCACCATCCCTCAGAGCCCAGCATGGCAGTTACGACACCAACCCTATCCTCAGAAAACTGCCAACTGAAGGACAATGAGAAGCATCCATCCTGCCTCCACATGAGGAACTGGAGCTGGTCCCCGGCTGACGAGGGAATATTCTTCTTTACAAAGGAACACCAGCTCGTAAGTGTAGAAAGAACGACAGAATGGGGGAATCGCTATCTTGCAACCTCTGAGGAAACTGTTAGTTCCAGTTCAACTATCACGGTAAACAAAACATTTGCAGGGTACCTACCATAGCATCTACCATGCCACAGATGGTGGGGGTCACCCTTTTATGGGAGAGGATGCAATGGAGATCCCAGCAGGTGCTGCCTTAACCAGCGATCAGAACTAGCTTCTCCAAGAGCGGGACAACCACACATTATGTTCTTCCTGCTCCGATGCAATAGGTCTACAGCTTCCTCTGTGGCGTCCTCTTGCCAAAGTCATTACCCTCAATCCCATCAGGTCCTGAAACATGACTCCCCATTTACAAGAAATGCAGGGAAAGGAGGAGGAGCAGGTTAAACGAAATCGCAAGGCAATAATCAGCTCGTATAAGGCCATCGATCTGTTCTCTTCCGGAAGTCACTACTAAAAGAAGTGTGAATTGCAGCAGTATTCATAATTGCCAAAAATGGAAATGACCCAAATGTCCATCAACTGATGAAGGTAAATCAAATGAGACCCATTCATCCAATGGACCGTCATTTGGGAGCAAAAAGGAACCGAGTTCTGACACACGCTACAATATGGATGAAACCTGAAAACATTATGCTACCTAAGAGCTCTGTCACAAAAGACCACATACTGTAGCGTATGATTGCATTTGTAGGAAGTTTCCAGGATAGGCAAATCCATGGAGAGAGACCGCAGGTTAGTAATCACTTGAGGCTAGAGTGGGGAGGGTGGTGGAGGAAGGAGGGAAGGAGCAAATGGCAACCGCTAATGGGGACCAAGCTTCTTTTTGGAGTAATGGATACGTTCTGAAATTCACAACACTGAATGCACTAAACCCACTGAATTTAACACTTTCTATGGATAAATTGTATAATACAAGAATGGTATCCCAATAAAGCTATTTTTAAGAAGTATGTGTGTGCTACATTGGGGGAGAGCTCTTTGATCAAAGAGACAGGAGAACCGAATGCACCACACGAGTCATGATTGTATCTTGAGTGGATGCTGAATTTTTAAGGTTAAAAAGCTGTAAAAATGTTTGGAGGACAACTGCAGAGATTTGAGTAAGGATGGGAGGCAGGCGGAGCACACACAAGGAAGGCACTAGAGTCTAGGTGGAACGTAGCTCCTGAGGACAGGGCCCGGGTGAGGCGGCATCCAAGTACATCCTCTCCCCGGGGAGAGGGAGATGCTCTCTATTCAAGAGAACAGAGCAAACAAGTAGGTAACGTAATGGGAAGCTTGTTTCCTACTGCTGGAGAAAGGAGGAGCTAATCTGGAAGGAGGAAAAATCTAGACTGAACCCTGTGATATTAGATCAGAATTGGAAGTACTGGTGTGAGGGAGGGCCTGGCTGGCTCAGTCGAGGGAGCGTGTGACTCTTGATCTCAGAGTGGTGAGTTCAAGTCCCACGTTGGGTGTAGGAAATACTGGTGTGAGGTCGTGCTTTTCACTGTAGATGCAAATATATATGTAAATACCCAAGTTCTGTCCCCTGAGCCAGGGAACAATGGCACCCTAGCTGAGATGAGTCTAGAACCCAGATCTTCGCTCTAAATACCATGCCCCAGTAAAAGGAACCAAAGTTCACTGGAAAAATAATTACAGCACCGAGAAAAGAAAAGAAAAAGATGAACCCGGAACATCTAGCAGGGCCAGAAACTGCTAAAGTGCTCAAAAGTTCCAGGAAAATGTCAAAAGAACACAGAAGTCAGCTTGAAGAGGTTCCCAAGTACGGGAACATCGGAGTTTCAAATAAGTAAGGATACGAACCCATTGAATAAAATAGAGATTTTGGTTAAAGATTATAACCCACCGAATAGAGATCTGAAACTACATTGATTTAAATAAATAAATGAATAAAAAGGGAGAAGAGAGGGCTCGTCTGTGTTTTTGAAAGTCAACTAATAAACGTGGATGAAGTGATGGAATTAGAAATATCACCATTTGGGGAGCATCACTATAACAACTTAGGCAAGAAAAATCAATGACGACAGAGCAAGAGGGTGAGAGGATTAAGAAATGGGGCTTTACACGATCTCAAAATGTCCCCCTGGAAGACATCATTAATCAAGGGATAAAAATTAACACAGTCCATATTGGGACAAAGAGGCTTGTGCCTCTGGATGGGAGGCAGTGAGAAGAATCCTGTATCAGTTCTGAGAAATTCAGCCAAAAATGCGTCATCCTGGTCTAATCAAGAGGGAAACCCAAACAGAAAATCCTTCTGCAAGGCGGCTGCCCTTGAATCATTAAAAAAAAAAAAAAAGTCAAGGTCATGAAAGTCAGGGAGACACTAAAACAGTTTCCAAGAAAAGGAGGCTTAGGGGGGAATTTGACAACTAGGGGCTTGATGACAGGGGGATCTGATAGCTGAGTGACCCTACACGAGGTCCTCTGGCCAGAGAGGACATCAGTGGGACATGGGGGAAAGGACACACAAGAGTTCTTTAAACTAGTCTTACAACATGTTTGAAATTCAAAAAAAAAAATTGTACATATCATCTCTTTTTGGAAGATTTATGGAGCCTTCCCGGTATTGCCTCTGGACTCTGCAAACTTGGGCTCTTTAGACTCAAGGAATCCGTTTACTGCTCAGCCTCCCCGCTAGACCGAGCATCTCCAATTCCTGGTTGGGCCTTACTGATTTCCATTTCTCTAGAGCTTAGCCCCGAATATAGGAAGCACTCAGGAGATATTTGTCGAATCAATGTTCTGGGCAGTTCACAGCCCTGGAGACCGGCGGGCAGATCCCCGGACACACAGACGGTTGGTAGATACCTGCAGATACTGAGCTCGAGGGCGCCTCTCTGCAAACCAAAGAGCATCTGTGCGCCCTGCAGCAATGAGCCTTGGGTCCTGGACAGCGTCCTGCTTCCAAGGGGCATGCTGCCTGTGATCACAGGCTCCGAGGAGCCTCATTCTTGGCTCATTGCTTTGCAGAGAACAATGGCTCCTGTTTGTTTAATCCCAACCCATTGTGGCCGCCTCAACTATACAGAGCTCACTTCTGATTCACGTGAATGTCACTTGAGCTCCCAGAGGTTTGCAGCCATAATTCAACATTTGTTAATAGCCACTTAAGATGTCCCTGAAATAGCTAACAGGCCCAGGGGATGCAAGGTGTTCTGCTAAGAAATCATTCCAGGAAGGCAGCAGCAGCCTTGGCCCCAACTTTAGAAGACACGGTTACTCCCAATTCGTGGAGATGCTGCTCTCTATCACTGCCTCCTCGCGCTCCATCAACAGAGGGGCAAACCCCTCCCCGGGCCCCCAGGGAGACGGGGGCGGCGGGAGGGGGACCTGGAATTCCCTACATCGTCGCGGGGGGCATGCAAGAGCCCCGTCGCAACCACTCCCACTCTGGAGAGAGGTCCCCCGACTGCCACCCCCGTGGTGGGGGAGAAGAAGACACAAGAGACCGCGCTCTAGGGACTCCCACCGGAAAGCCTCGGTTTACACCACAGAAAGGAGACGGAAGACTAGAGTCCCGGAGAAGTCAAGAGGTTGACGTGTGGGTGGAAACGGCAGGAGGGAAAAAAGGGGGAGCAGAAACTCAGAGAGGCTGAGGTCTACGGCGACATACTTCTCCAGTTCTCCCAAAACCAAACTGAGTACGTGCCCAAATGGCGTCTGACTGTGGACTTTGAACCGAGCCACTCTGTCTCCGGAGCCCAGCTCCTACCCACTGCACTCTTCGGCCTCCTGCCCATTCGTCAGTCAGGGCGCGCCTAGACGGGACCTTCAGGGGCAAGTCACCGGCCCAGAGGCAGAAGGGGGAGCCCTCACTACCAAGCTCCAGCCACCTGGTTCCTTAAGCACATCTGTGTCTCCCAAAGTCATCCCTTTCTGCATCCCGGAGTCCGATTTAAAATGAAGACGCAGGAGCACCAGGGTGGCTCAGTCAGTCAAGCGTCTGCCTTCAACTCAGGTCATGATCCCAGGGGTCCTGGGATCGAGTCCCACATTGGACTCTCTGCTCAGCAGGGAGTCTCCTTGTCCCTCTCTCTCTGCCCCTCCACCCCCCCCCACTCGTGTTCTCTCCCCCTGGCTCACGCTTAAATAGATAATTTTTAAAAATAAGTAAATAAAATGCGGAGGCAGAAAGGGCAGGCAGGGCAGAATCACATGCACAGAGCCCTGAGCTCCCCATCTGGCAACTTGAGAAAGATCCCAAGTGTCACCCTGGCAAGAAGGGACTTTTTCTCCAGCGTCTCGACTTTCCTGAGGAGAATGTTGCGGGTTTGCTTGGCCCGTCTGCCTTGCCTGCTGAACTAAGCCTGGGCAGTCCTCCTGCTCGGCTACAGGTCTGGCAGCTGCCAGGCTCCTGGTACCCAGGGGAGGACGAAGGTCAGTTGAGGGAGCTTGGGCCTAAACCCCAACGCTTGGGAGCTGAAGATCCGCTGACGAATGGCCGGCCTTCACGCAGCTCAGCCCCGTACAAATAAGCTTGAGGCCTTTACAGAAGATAGCCTGACATGACTCTAATCCTACCTTCTGCTGAGCGACCCTCTGCCAGTCACCAGACCTCTCTGAGCCTTCTGTGTTCAACTGGGAAAACGGATACATTGTTACCTTTTCCACTTTGAGTTACCAGGAGGCTCAAACAGCATTTTGTAACAGAAGCACCCAGGATCTGGAACCCGAGTTCCTGGTGCAAATCCCAACTCCACCCATTCCTAGATAAGTGACATCAGACCTATCATTTAACCTTTCCAAGCCCCAGTTTTTTTCCATGCAAAAAGGAGTTACCAATATTCCATCACTCACAGGGCAGTTGTGAAGAGTGAATGAGTTATTCCACGTGAGATGCTTGACTTAGAACAGCGCCTGGGATATACTCTGTGCTCGGAAAATGTAATTCACAGGTTTTGTAAGCTACATAGGGCTGACCAGATGGGAGGAATTCCAGCTGGGACACAGTCTTAGCGTCTCCCGTGGCTTGTCCCCACCAGCAAGAGTGGGAGCTGAGCGCCAGGCTAGACTGCAGCCTCATCCCCCATACTCCTGAGACTTGCTGATGTCAGTATGGATTTCCCCGAAAATCCTTTTGCTCTTGGATCTCCCCTCACTAGGTTTTATCACTTGCTCATCTTAGTCATAATAAAAATGACAGCAATAAAACAGTGGTCCCTCTACATCTGGCCTGTTGCTAGAAGTTTCACTGCTAGCACTTCCTTCCACAGCTGCCAACAATCCTATGAGACAAGCGCCAGGGTTGCTGTTATTTAACAGATAGGGAAACTGAGGCCTGGAGCGGATAAGTAATTTTCCCCAAGGTCGTTACTGAGCTCTGTTTTTGCCTCCCAGAATTCTTCACTTCCGGCACCAAATGCGTGGGCTTTCTCCTCATGCCACGCAATTCTGATGCTAACTACCCAGAGCATGTGCAGACCCCACGGGTTATGGGCTCGGTCCTACCAGAATGCCCCCCATGTCAGGTGCCACTTAGGAGTCCAGATCCCCCATGCTTCTGACCAACTAGCTATGCATCAGAGATTCCCACAACGCCCTTCTCATGTTCAATAATTTGCTGGAGTGGCGTAGAGAACTCAGGAAAAGTGTATTTATTGGTACTGTTTTATTTACAGGATACAATTCAGGTTGTGTCGAAGATATGGGGTGGGGCACAATTACCACACCTACCCCCCACCCAGGCACGCCCCCCTAGCACCTCCACATGTTCACCAACCCAGAAGTACCCTGAATCCCTTCATTTAGAGGTTTCTGTGGCGATTCATGACATAGGCACACTGGATTAAATCATTGGTCACTGATGACTGACTCACTTTCCAGCCCTCTCTCTGGTCAGATGGTTGGTTCCTCTGGCAACCAGCCTCCATCCCAAAACAATCACTTCATCAGCAGAAAATCGGGTATGGCTGAAAGGCCCTTATTAGGAATAACCAAAGATGCCCCAATCCCTCAGGAAATTCCAAGGGTTTTTAAAGCTCTTGGACCAGGAGCCAGGAATGAAGACCAAATATAGGTTTCTTATTAATCACAAAGTCACACAAACTTTGGAGCATACACCTATGGGGCCCTAAATCCCACGATCATACCACAAAGTCAATATCTTATGTAATTATCTCAGGTTCCAAAGCCCCTTCATCTTTCCAGCACTTGCCACCATCCCCTGGTGCTCTGGAACAAGGCATTCTCTGGGCCAGATTAGCCTCCTTCCCAGCCCCCCTAGGTCAGTCTATCTCTACCCCCACCTACCCCAAACTCACCTCTAACCCATATACATCCCAGTCCCCCCCAGACCCCACATGGGACCAGGCCAGACCAAACCACACCCAGGATTTGCTCTCTAGGACCGGATCTAGAGCCCAGAACTTAGGACAAATTCCTCTGGGAACTTCTTTTTAAGGAAGGCATGCATGCTCGCTTTGGGAGGTCAGGGCTTCGAAGAGCCACCCCGAGCCCCGGCCCCCGGCACCCACACACTTCCTGTCTGAACAAACTGAAGATCCACTCTCTTGTCTGCAGGGATTGGCCCACAGCACCGTTCTATTCCTGGCTTCCGAGACACTTAGCCTCAGCCCTACCGGGGGTTGGGAGATGGGGTGCTTTCTGAGGGCTGGATGAGCTGACTTGCATCTATGATCAATTCTTTCCAATGCCAAGGACCTTCACCTCTGCCTACAAATATCTGTTCAGGAAGGAAATAAATCAAGGACGCTCAGCATTGGAAATAAGTTTAGAGGCCGGTAAATCCAGCTCTTCACCTGACATTGATCTACCGCTACAGCGCTGGTAATAAGCAATTGTGTGGCCTGGCCCGGAGCTGCTGACCGGGCACGGGGCGGCGGGGGGGGGGGGGTCCTTGAAACTCCCAGGAGAGCTCCTTCCAATCAGCCGGTAGTCACCTCCCTGAACTCCCCCCCCCTCCCCACCGCACTGGGGCTGGCTCGGCCCCCCCGCCTTGCAGAGAAAGCTTCACTCCTCCTCCCTGGGACTGCCCTTCCAGGGTTTGAAGAAGGCAACTGCCCTGCCTTGGTTTACCCCACTTTCCTTCGCTGCCTCACACGAGTCTCCATTCTTTCCTAGACTCCTCATCGCTCATGGTTTCGGTGACCTATGAAGAGCATCACCCCGGGTCGGCCAAACATCGCTCCCCACCTCCTGCTTTAGAGATGGGCCCGAGCCGTGGCCAACATGAAAGACTCTACCTTGTGGCTCTTCCTGGATGATGCACATCCAGGAAGAAATGGCAGCAAAGGCCGGCTCGGAGAGGGGTGCTGGGAAAGGGAAGTCCTCAGAGCAGAAAAGAGGAGGATTCAGATGTTACAGAAGGTGCAAGCTAGAATGTGAGTTGTCTGGGGAAGGCAGCAGCCAGGAGAATAGGGATAGCTCAGTTCAGAGGTTACAGGCAACTTTGGGAAGAGTTTTCCTTGGACAAGAAGCTCCAAAGAGGAACAAACCAGCTGCGCCCAGAGGTGTGAATCCTAATTAGAAGATGCTCAGATGCTCATTAAAAAAAAAAAAAAAACCCTCCCCTGGAAATTGTTATAAGCCCCCACTGAGGACACAGATCTAGAAAGTTCAAAGCTTCAAAGACTTTTGAAACAGCTATTTCTTTCTTTCTAAGCCAGACATAGGTCCATACGCCTTGGCGATTCTCCATGTTACCAAACAGAGAAGCTAAATCTCATCCCCACACAGGTTGTATTCCCTAGCGAGGCCGGAGATGGGGTTTCTCATCCAGGTGATTTATCGAGGCAAAGATCTCAGGGAATAAGGCATGCAGGATATGGGCAAGGGAGAAAAGGTAAGCAAAGATGTTGAAGGCACAGGAGAATTCCTGCTCAGCCTGATCTCGTGGGAAACTCTGGAGTGTAAAGTGCTCCAGAGATTTGTTCCATGTTGAGGCAAGATGGCTGGCAATTTGGACTCCTGGGTCAGTTAGCCGCTGGCCATCGGCTGCCCTTGGGCGGCGGGGAGGTGAATAACTTCCCAGGAGCGGCGGTGCCATTGGTACAGATATGAGTGGTCATGAACCGCACCCCTCGCAGCAGCCAAGGGGAGCTGGGCAGCATCTTCCGAAGATGTCCTTGCTAATTCATACGTACATTCCCGTTCACAAGCACAAAGCTAGTGATGGAACTTTGTCAGTCCAAGACCCAGAATGGTTCACGGAGAGGACTTTGAAAGTAGGGTGCTACACCTCCCTGTACCCCACTATAGCTGCTCAGCCTATCAGTGCTTCTACTCCCACTGCACTAAATCTATCTAAATAGAACAAATAGAGAAGTAGATCTGAACATCAGATCTGAACATCAGACTTGAGAAAATAAGTGCGGGGAGATAGGAAGATGCTTTGGCATCCAAAGGCTGACACTTTCGGGAACGCTGTCCCCAAACAAAGCCTAACCTGATAAACAAGCTTCTATCCCCAGCTTCAGTGTTATCAAGTAATGAACTTGTATTCCTGGAGGCACCTGCTACCCAGCAACCACTAAGGCCCATATGTACGGACGAGTTTTAAGTCCACCACATGGGAGAAATGTGATGTATGGGATTTCACATTTGCAGAGGCGATGATGTGGGCCATTAGTCCCAGGTTATAATAGATTGTGGGTCAAAAGGCCCAGCAGTCTGGCTTGCTATTTCAACCCAGTTCCATCAAACAGAAACCCTCAGACCAAAAAGAGAAAACACACAGCATACTTTCAGCTATCTCTTGACCTAGGTGGTATATTTTTGGTCTGATGAAGAGAACGGGATCCTCGGTACTTTGAAATATGAACCGCTCTATGGAGCAATGGCTCTGACAGCAAACTTGGTACTAAAAGCTGCCGATTCGGCCTTGGGGGCATTTTTTTTTTTAATGGGATCCCATTTCAGCTCTTACTATAGAAATCAGTAGCAAAAAAAAAAAAAAAAGCAAAAAAAAAAATCAGTAGCAAACTAGGATTCGCTTTGCAGAAAAATTTCTAGAACTCCTCTCTTCATTAAGGGAAAGACTTTCTGTAGGAAGGAAAAGGGAACCACTGCAGAGAGGGGGAAAGGGATCCATTACCAATTCAATAAGCCCTTGGGTGGCCTTCTTCCATCAGCAATTCTGGAGGCTAAAGACTCCCAGGGACCGAGGCGCAGACATATAGACTCGCCCCACAAGCAACAAGGCCCTAACTCTGGGGCCTGCGCGGTAGCATTAGCTTGTCTCTTCGAGTAGATGATGTGGGTCATCGTAGCAGTCAGCTCCCAGTCACGTCCCTAGCCATCCAACATGTCAGAGAATTCGAAACTTCCAGGGAGCCACGACCTAATGTCCTAGAAACCAGAAGTGGCATCAAGGAAAATCGCTCACTCGCTCGGCCTGGCAGCGGTTGCCTTTCCGACAACATGGCAAAATGTCACAAAACTTCCAAGCACCTTAAGGATTAAATGTGCGATTTAGACCATTTGTCACAGAGCCCAGAGACTTCACAGGTGATGGAGAGAGCTGGAGTCTACACCCGTGTACTGAGGCAGACGGGAATGGTCCGTACAGACAATCTCATGGTCTTGGTGGCCTTGCATAGTCATAAGGTTGGGCCTCATCTAGAAGCAAGGTCAGGAGATCTAATTTGGTATCAATGAACACATCTGTGGTTCAATCCTCGCAAACATACAACAAACGGTGGGGCCGAGGTGGCTTCCGGTCAACGCACAGCCCGACTATCAATCAAGTGCCATCAGAGGAGGGTAACTGTATTGTTACCTAAATACAGCCTCCTAAAATCCAAGGAGGCTGAATTGCAGGGTGGCTGGCTCTCACAGATCATCACAATTTGTGATATCTCACAAATCCTTGGCTCTCACAAATTATCCCCAGCGCTCCTGGCAGAGAAGACAGAACACAACCCACAAGATAGGTACTGATCAGACCTAGCTTTGGATTTTGCTTTGACTCTGAGTGGACGTTTGAGGGAATCTCCAACCCCCACCCCCACCCCACCCTCTCCCCGAACACTACACCCCGGGGACCCAGGAAGAAGAGAACAAGCTGACTCTGACAGGGCCCATGCCGTATGCCAGAGAAGACACCAGAGGCACAAAAGGTGTGGTCCCAGGCACGTGGACACACAAACGTGCATACATTGTGTGGCCTCGAGGAGTTACTCCCAAGCCCCAGATGCATGTAATTGCATTGGGGATGCTACCGTAGGCAATGTTTTTCTTTCTGCTCTATTCTTTCCCCACACTGCCCGAGTGTTCACCAATGAGCACGGAACATTTCTGTCATCTGAAAGTGTATTATTAAAATAATGACAATAATGAGATTCGTCACTGCGGTGCAGGTGGGATCCCAGATACCTACGTTGGTGAAGGAGGCTGGAAAAACCATGATCTCCCCTTATATCAACCAGAGTGTCATCTTACCTTCCAGCAGCTTCAAACCCACTTAACACACCTGGAAGACAGTTTGAGAGCTTACCATGTGCTAAGCACTTCTAAGCCCTGAGAATATAAGGTCAGGAAAGACATCATGTCTTACAGGGAAGAGAGACAGAAATAGGCGATGTATAAGAATTATCCGTGGTTAAAGAACTCAGGTATTAAATCAAATCATCTCTGAGGGCTCTTCTAGCGTAAACACTTTATGAGTCTAAGGCTAGGAAAGGCACGGTGAGTGCTCTGACAGAGGAGGGAGCCAAGATGCTCTTTCAAAGACAGAGGAGGAAGAAATTCATATAGATAACGGCCATGGAGGGGAGGGCTTGGCAACGGTTTCCTGGAAAAGGCTACAGAGACACTAGAGCTGGATTTTAAAGGACGCGTCGGATTTAAAGAGATAAGCCTGGAGGTGGGGGGTGGAGGGGAGGGCAAGAGTAAGCCTGAAGAGCCCACGCACAAAGGATTCTGGGTCAAGTTGCTTTGAAAACAAAGCAACTTGTAATCAACAACTGGCCCGCAGTCAGCACCCTGTGCTGAGAACGTATCCGATGAGCCCGCTCTCAACTAGCCGTCCTTCTCGATGGGGTGGGAGAGGAGCGGTGAGCTCTCAGTCGGCAAGGCCCTGATCGGGCATTGGAACCGCTGCAGAGTGGGGGTTCTCTATGGTGGACAGAGCGACGCCTGTGCGTGCCGTGATGGGACCCACCGTCGTAGAAGCTCCCGCCTCGTGTGGAGGGCGCTCAGCTCCTCGGAGGGGCCGGGGCAGCACGCGCTCCCTGGGGGCCGGTCGGCAGCACGGAGCTGCAACGGGAAAGCCCGGAAGGTGGGGAAGGAGAGGATGTTTAGGCCGCAGAGCTCGACGGGAACCAAAGCCCAGGGAAAAGTGGAAATCTAAGCGTTGCGGAGAATGAAGAACCCCGTGAGCACAGCAGTTGCCTGCTCCAAAGCTAGCGGTGAGTCACAGGAAGGGAGAGTGGGAAGAACACTGGCCTGGAGTCAAGAGAGCCAGCATCTAGCGCAGGCTCAGTCAACCCTCCCGTGGGCCGCGCAGCAGAGCCAGGGGCCCGCCCCAGACGTACCAGGCCTCCGCCACACCCGGGCTCTTGGCATGCTCTGCCGCCCTGGACGGGCACAACTCCGAGGGACAGGCGTTACCGTTTTGATTCTTAAAATGGGGAAACTGAGGCTAAGAAACCTGCCTAAGAGCACACCATGAATGGGGGTACCGAGGGAATTCCAACTCAGCTCTCTTCCCAAAGCCTCCGGTCTTCACACACCTGCTCCTTGTGTAATAAATACTGAGAGGATAGCTGTGGACCGCCAGCCTTGGGCAAGAATTCCAGGCGTGTGAGCCTTCCAAAGCCTCACCTCCTCATCTTTGTAATGCTATGTGATACAGGTAAGATGTGCCTCTAACAAGATCTCTGTGAGAGACCTCTTTCAGTAAGAAAGATGCCTTCCCCAGGAAATCAGGTTTTGTTTGTTTTTTTTTTTTAAGATTTTATTTGAGAGAGAGAGAGAGAGAGAGAGAGAGAGCGCGCACGCACAAGCCAAGGGGAGAGGCAGAGGGAGAAGCAGACTCCCCAGTGAGCAGGGAGACCAACGTGGAGCTCGATCCCAGGACCCTGGGATCATGACCTGAGCCAAAGGCAGCTGCTTAACCAACTGAGCCACCCAGGCGCCCCAGCAATCTCCGGTTTAAAGCACAAACACACACAACTACGGAAATCAAGTTAAAAGCGCCAGCTGAAGGGTCATTTGCATTCCTGAAGTCAGAGGCAGATGAGCCCCAGTAAGAGCAGAGAAGCATCGTGAAATGGTCACATGCTAGTCACAAACAACGGAGTTGCCACCTGTCCCCAAGAGTTAGCCATTGAACCCAGCTGCGACCTGCACGCCAAGAAACCCTACCTGGGCAAGGCTGGGCTTTAACCCTGGGCTCCAAGTAGAGAAACCAGCAGCCCCCCTCCCGTCCCCTGGTTCATCCTCACAGCATGACTCATCACCTGACTCCTACGGTGGCCTGCAATCGGGGCAGGAGCGGTGGACAGTGACAACCCTCCCCCAGCAAGGAGAAGGCCCCCCACCCCGGCCTTCTACCTGCACAGCTGTCACAAAGTACAAAAGGACATTCACAGGCAGTGTCTCACATGGTTTCTCCTCCCCATAACCCTGTGAGTTAGAAAGTCACATATTAATAGGAGATGTTACATGACCGAATCGAAGTCTAGGGAATAAGTTAGAGAATGAAGCAGCTACGAATCAAACCCATTCGAGCCAAGAAGTGGCTCCTGATCGTAACCTTAGACGGTCCAGCGTCACATCCAGAGACACCCCGTCCAGAACTCTATCCGTCTGCCCCCTAGAGGTCAGTGGGGCAATCTCCCCCAAGCGGTCACTATGGAACCAAGCTCTGTTCCGCTTTCCCCAGAAGGGCAGACAACGTGCCCAACTGCATTCAGATCGTCCCAGGTGAGGGCTAAGGGTGTGCCTGCACCAGCACTGACGACACCTTTTTACATGGCAGTCAGTGCTCCACGCCTGGCTTCCTGGGACTTTTAACCTCCACAAACAGCCTTTCCCTCTGCTAGAATCATGGCTCATTCACTAATTAAAGGGGCTTATGCACTTCATTGCACACCAGCTAAGAGCTTGGAATAAGAAAGCTTATGCAGAAGCATTAGCCCTGGAGATAGCGCTAGGTATCCTTTATGGGAAAAGAAAAACAGAAAAAGCAATCCACCGGGACCTCCCCTCCCCCATACTTCTCTAATACGTCAGCTACAGCACGTAAAGCAAGAAGCCACCCAGCATAGGACAAACCCGGGCAGGGCCTAACAAATAAGCCAAATGGAGAAGGATGAGCAGCAGACAGAGTAAATGAATGAATGAACGAATGAGCGAGAACCCCAGGGAACTAGACTTCTCCCATAACCACCTGCGAGGCTCTCTGCCCTCTTGTGAATCCCTGAGCCTCAGAATCAGCATACTGTGCCCCAAGCCAAAAGGGACAGGGGTACGAAGGGAAAGGATTACCCCTCGCTGCAAGGTCTTGGGACAAACCTGGTGCCACGTCCCCTCTCACAGAGGCTTGGCAGGGTTTCCCCCGCTGCAATCAAAGTGGGAGAAAGATCAGCCATCCCCTCGGGGCTTCCTCCAGATTTCCTGGAGTGGGAGCCCTTTTTGACGCTTCCCGAACAGCTTGGGGACCCAGCCCTGAGGCTCACGGCCTTTTGAGTGCTGGGGCAGGTCACGCATTGAGGGTCAGTCCCAGGGGGAATACACAGCCAGATCCGTCCTGGATTTGGTGAGGACGGCGGATAAACCATATGGCTTTACTAAATATGGTAAACCACATCCACAAGCAACTCTGCTATTCGAGAGACATCCTGGAGAGGTCAAAGGCCCAGCTGAGGCTTGAAGGCCTGATCTTTGGCCTGTTGGGACTCCGGTAACTCAAATGACGGGCTAACTGCAAAACAGCGGCCGCGGGCCTAAGAACCTCCCGTGGAACTGGAACATGATCGTGAGGTGAGAGGAAACCACTAGTTGGACACGCAGTTATGAGGATGCTTGAGACCTTGGCCCGGGGTCTGCCACTGACTGCAGTTCCCCGGTGTTCAAGCAGAAACAGCTGAGCGCGGTTCCGAGCTGCAAGGTGCAGGAGTGAAGCCGAGCGTTACCACGGCACTGGAAAGCACTGGTGGGAGACAGGGACGGTCTCGGCCTTCAGGAATGCGGCATTGCCCCCTTCTGTCTCAAGCCACCTGAGACATCACGGGTGCATGACATGTTTCAGGATCCTGTTCGCTCCATTTAGAAGGGCTTCCAGTATGGCTGGTCCCTTCCCCCAGCTCAGACCCTCTTCCTCTTTGGTGTAAATACGTCACCACTGATTTTGTGCTGTTCTCCCTCACAGCATTTAAAACGGAGTCAAAACAGCTCCCCCAGGAAACAGAGCTCTATGGGATGCAAGGGGCGATGCCCCTTCTTCCCTGGCACTCTGGGCTTTTCCAGAAACAGACAGCCAACTGGAGTCAGAGGCTGCAGGCAGAGCTGGTGGTGGCATTAACAAACTCAGAGCGAGAGGCCGGCAGGCAGTGGGTCTGAGAGCAGGTGGGGAACGGATGCGCTCTCGGCAAGGTAGGACAGGTCTCCCCTAGGCAGAGGGCCCAGACAAGTGCCGAGGACGGAGCCCAGTTCCTTGGCAACTGCTGCACCTGCCATCCAGAATGTACCATGGCCCTTTGGCTCCAGGCTCTGAGACTCCAAAGCTCTGGGTTCTCCCTGAGGCCGCTATGGGAGAAGCAGCCCCCCTGAGCTTCCCGAGGGTCCCACGGCCCCTGATGCCCCAGACTTGGCTGGAGGCAAGGAGGGGTGTGCAGTTGCCGTCTGACCCCTTATGTCGAGTTATGCCTGGCAGCCCACTAATTGGGCAGAGAACCCCAGCAGCGACAGCCCTCCTCCCCCCACCCCGTTCTCTGCCCCTCCAGGAAGCCCCATCCTGAACGTGAGCCACATCCCCTCCGCCTTTCGTCTTTACTCAGCTCCACACTCCTCCTCCAGGCTTTCCAATCCCACAGCTGCTCGCCCCCTCCTCTCGCAAGCACGTTGATAAGCGACTGCACAGACAGCACACCCAGCCTCCGAGTTTCAAGCCGAAGCTCCCAGACGAGCCAGCCTGGACCGCCTCAGCCTCACGGGCGCCTCGCTGACCATCATCCTCCTACACACGGGCCTCCACTTACACGCTCTTCTTGGGCCCAAGCACCCTGGACATCTCTGCTTCCAACCTGCCAGCGGACCACAAGGAGACCCGGGGTCGCCCGGCCTCTCCTCTCCCCACATGGAGCTCGGAATCCGCACAAGAAAAGGAAGCCCCGAGACTTCCACCCTGTGCAGCATCAGCTGCTTCAGCAAGCTCCCAAAGCCACTGGCACCACCCAGGCTGTCTGGGGCCCCACACCCCCCTCTCTGGCAGCTTCAGCTCCAGCCCAGCCCACAGGATGCAGTGCCTGATGCCACTTCCGAGCAGAGAAAGAGAGAGAAAAAAAAAAATGCCACCTCGTCAATGACAAGCTGTTCCAATCACACAGCTCAGATCCCAAGTGCCCTGGACAGCGGGCAGCTCCGTCCGGCCTCCTCCCTCTGGTTGGGAGAGAAGCCAACTCAGCACATCTGGGGGAGCGATCCCCCCCACAGGCCCCTGCTCACCTTCCACATCTGGCCGGGCGACCGTGCCCCATCCCAGCAGGCAGACCTCTCCGACCAGTTCCAACAACTCCGGCCAACTACCCTCTTGGCCTTCAACTCGGGCACCACGCTCTCCCTCCCGCTCCAAAGCTCAGGGAGAAGACCCCCAAACCCCCGGCGCGGCGCGGCACTTCAAGAGAACCAAGCGCAAGAATGATCTGAAAGCCGAGTACTCACCGTGGTGAAGTCCTGGTGGCCACACTCCTGCCCCTTGAACTTGCAGTAGAGCATCATATCCT
Source organism: Nasua narica (assembly GCA_028533885.1). Lineage (NCBI taxonomy): Eukaryota > Metazoa > Chordata > Mammalia > Carnivora > Procyonidae > Nasua > Nasua narica. The sequence continues at coordinate 33,101,282 of CM052804.1, read as the reverse complement.
TCAGGTCGTGGCCCACGCGGTGCAGGAACTCCAGCATGCTGAACTGCTTGGGTTTGTAGTGTTTGAAGTTGGCCTTTTGCCGCAGGGCCTCCAGCACGGCCGGGTCGGCCAAGTGCGGGTCCGGGATCTGCAGGTTGACATCAAGGAGGGCCAGCAGCTCCCCGGCGTGGTACAGGTCGTTGGTGGTCAGCCTGGAGAACCGGAAGCCGTTGAGGTTGCAGAGGGTCACCGCCGGGAAGACCAGGCTCTGGGCCACCACCTCATCCACCTTGGTGACATGCTGGTAGGAGAGGTAGTAGGACACCCTCTCGGAGCTCTCCACCAGCAGCAGGCCCAGGGAACCCACGAAGGCCACGGCCCAGAGCGCACGCCGGATGGTCATCGGCCCATACACGAAGATGTGGCGGATGCCGTGGAGAGTGGAGGTGTTGGCGAAGATGTGGAGGCTCGAGGGCTGCAGGCTGCCCTCGCTGGGGCTCTCCTTGAGGTCCATGGGGACCCTGTGCAGTTCCGCAACTGGCTTCAGCTTGATCCAATTCCAGGGAAGAGTTCCCGGTCCTCGGGCTCTGCTCAAACCTTGAGGTTCAAGGGAGAGAACACAGCAAGGCACGCATCAGGCCAGGCGCCTTGAGTTTATCCTGGGAGCCCAGCCGCACGCCGCCAGGGGTGAGTGTTTATATAAACCCATTCAAACTCTAGCTCCTGATTTTTTCCAGGCGATAAGGAGGGCTGGTTTTATTTAGGGAGACACCAAGGTGATGTGGAAGAGATGTGGGTGGGAAGGGAGAGCTTAGCCAATGGAAATAAAGTCCTCCCCCCTACACACGCCACTAGAGACAAGATTAAAAGCGAGAGCGAGGGAGAAAATGCTTCAAACAAGTCGCTCGGCAGCCCCGAGCCCGTTAACCCGTGCATAATGCCCCGCGTTGAGCATCCTGGGCATGTCGCGCGGCCACGCTGATGCACTGCGGGCGGGCGCCGTGCGGAGCCTCCCCAGCCGCCGCCGCCGCCGCTCTGGACCCCGGATTCCGCTGCTCGCCGCCGGCCCTCCTCGCCGCCGCCTCCAGGCCCCCCCCCTCTCGCGGGCGGAATTCCAAATGCCGGCGGGCCGCGGCCAGCGCCGGGAGAAGAGGCAGCGCGCGACCGCGGGGAGAGGCGCGGACCCGGAGACTGGCAGGACGCGGGGGCTCCCGGGGCCTCGCCTCTCTCCCCCCCCCCCACCCCGCCTCCCGGAAGTAAGGCGAGACCCAGAGGGCGCCGAGCGAGCCGGCCTCCTCCCCTCCCCCGGCCCCCCTCCCCTCCCCGGGATGCGCGGTGGGGGGAGGGGCGGGAAGTGGGGGTGGGGGTAGCGGGGACCTCGCGAAAGTTTCTTTTTGGCCATTTTCGGAGGGAGCTAAGTGTTGGGGGGGGGAGGCGGGTGGAGCTCGCGGAAGGTAGCCAACTGGCCTGGGGAGGGAGGACGTGACACCCCTCCCCGTGGGTGGCAGGGAGGCACTTGATAATTCCCAGGACCCAGGTGCGGGAATGGAGGCAGCATTCCCCTGCCGGAATTCTGCTCCCAGGTCACACTCAGCCTGGGGTACCCAGAGGGGAGATGCGGAACGCGGGGAAGGTAAGGAGCCATCTAAAACCACAGTGCATCTGCCGCTGGCCAGCTGAGCAGGAGGGGGAGCGAGGAGCTGGTCCTCGGATGGAAAAGCCAGGCACCCCTTAGAGACCCAGAGAAAGAGCAACAAGTAGACCCCCTCCTCTCCGGAACTACCCTCCCAAGGTTCTGTGTCTGAAGAAAGACAGCTGGGGTTCCAGGTAGGGCTGACTGCATGCATTTCCTTGGGGGGAGGGGGGGTGCGTGCGTTACCCCAGGATTTGCCAGATGGAAGCATGGCTGGAGATCTATGGTGGGAGCGAAGGACTGGTTTCAGCTGCCTACCTCCTTTCCCTGAAAATTCCCTGGAACTCCGCTCCTGCTAGCAGGTGGCTGTGATTTGCCAGGTGCCAGGGATCAAATGGCCAGAACCTATAGAATCAGTGATGCTAAATCCCATCAGATGGGAAGGAACAGAAAGTTCCAGGGGCCAACCCAATGCACCCAGCCAAGCTGGGGCAGAGCCACACGAAGGCGCTTTGTTGAGCCAACCTAATGTCCCCAGGGCAGGCCAAGCTTAAATACTCCCTGGAAGGCATTTGAGAAGAAAGCAGCCTCAGGAATGTCCCTCCTGGTTTGTATCTACTTCGAAATATTTCTCTACCCCATCTGCCCTCTTACCCAGATCCAAACAGAACGGTATCAGAGTGCTCTCAGAGGCAATAAACATGTGGCATTGAATTAGTGATGTATTTATCCTGGGAACTCAGAGCACAAAAGTATTGCAAGTAAGCACCAACGGCAGAGGCTAGCCCACCGTCCCAGAGGTCCCAGCCCCCTGCGTGTAGGGCTGCCTAGATAGGCACAGGGTTTTCAAAACAAGGAGGCCAAAAATAAACTGTCCTCTGATAGAGACCTGTATGAGGCTCTCTTATCTCACGGAACCCTTCCAGCAATCTTGACATGTGTTGTGGTTGTTTTCCTCTATTATACAGATAAGAAAGTGAGACTCACAGATGTGAGGTGCCCTCACCAGGTTACACAGCTGATAAGTGCTATACCTGGGCCTTGAACTCGGGCAGGCTTGCCTGGAAAACATAGCTCAGAAACCAGACCCAAACACTCTTGCCCAAATGGAGGAAGGGGACAAGCATTGGTCTCCCACTTCCCCCATTATACACACACACCACGTACCACTTCCTCCTTCCACATACAGAAAGCAGCCCTATCCCTCCTCTCCACCAGACCACATCCCCATTGTCCATTTTTCAAGAGGAATAAGACACATTTCTTACCCTCGATAACAGGCTTCAGGGCGGGGAGAGGCCGTATTGGTTTGCAGAGCGGCCCCCGGACACAAAGGGCGATGAGAGATGGAGAAAGAGGCAGACCTCTCCAGAGTAGTAGGCAGCGAGTTTGACAAGCAAAGGAATTTAACTAACCTGACTCGTCTCATCCTTTAGCTCTCCGCACCCACTTGCCAGCACCCTACATGTCCACGTAGAGGCCTTCACTGGATTCACCCACGTATACCATCAATACTCTCCACGGCCCCTCACTCTCTCAAAGCCGTGTCCGTGGGGCACCTTCTAGCGTGGGAAAGGCGAGTGCAATGCACATTCCAAGGGCAGGGAACGGGGTGAGGAGCCTCTGATTGCCCTGGGTCAAGCTCAGGGTTAAGCCGCGGTCACGCCCTTCCCATCAGCCCTTGCAACATTTCACCCCTTGTGACCCGGTTCCTATAAGCTCACCCGGCCCCGCCTCCACCACGCACCTAATCAGTCAGCAGGGGGTTTCACCTGCATGGAGGTGGCTCATTTGGGGCAGCTCTCCAGCTGCAATGAATAGCAACAGGATAGGCACATGCAAGAGAAAACATAAATTAGTTATCCCCCAAATGACCCCCAATTGCCCCCGGGTTTTTTCCATGAAGAGCCCCCTGTGATCCGAATTGCTGATTTACAAAGTCTCCTAGGTTGGGGATCAGATCCCTAGGGACGCTTACCTGTGTCCTCATGTGATTTTAACAAAGAGGAGACATCAGCAGACTCATCAGGTATGAGTACACAACATTCTGTTGGGATAATGGCACAGGTGCCTCCTCGCGAGGCAGTAATAACGTTCAAGGCCATCTTATTTTGGAGGACAGCTTTTTCCATTAGACATTTCAGCGTTCCGTAAAGACAGGCTTTGCCGGTTCCCATTTAAGGCTTGCTGGGTGAATTTAGTAAGGCTTTCTGCGTGTGCTGTCTTCCAGGCCAACAGTGGGGAACAAAGACAGTGGCCAAATGATTGTACCAGTGGGAAGCAGAACGCATGCACTTGGCCTTGAGGAGAGGGAGGAGGCAGCTCGAGGGACGTCATCCCACTGTTTGTGGCATACGTGTCGGCGGGGGAGGCAGCGTCAAGGGGGCGGCATGAGGAGATAGACGGAGGAAGAGGGGGCAGGATGGGCCAGTCCAAGACCCCCACGTTGTCCCCTCTCTCGATTGTGCCTGTTCCATCCCAGGTAGAATGTTCTCAACGGGTCAGCTTGCAGCGGGACGCAGGATCCCCACAGAGACGTGAGTAGCTCCCCCTCACCGAGGGGTGCAAAGCAATTCACCCATCCTGGTGGGATGTCGTATTGCAAATTTCAGTAGATAATGCCTCTCCCGGGCACGATGGGGCTTGGTGTTTTCAACGGCCTAGCACATTGATCCGCGGGAACAGCCGGGACTATTTCTGGAAACTTCCATACCTTGTGGCATTGGGTGTCTCCGTAGGGGTCCCCATTAACCAAGTCACTGTATTTCAAGGGCAATCCAGCATCCTTGGTAAGATGCCAGCCCATCTGGGAGTTACAGTGGCCACGCTTCCTATGCACCTCAGCAGCTGTATCACTGAAAGGTCAGCTGCTAAAGCTCGTACCTGGGCTAGGGCAGCACCGTCCCGATGGCCACGGGGCTTCGGGGCTTCGGGGCACTGTGAGCTGGGAGGTGGAAGTCAGGTTGCCTCAGGCTTTTGCAGGGGAACCAAACATCCTTCCACCTTTTCTGACCTCAGGGGGGCTTGCTTGTAATCTTCCACCTCCCAGCTTCCCCTGTCCAAGCCACAGGGCTCATCCCTTCAGAATAGCCCACTGGCAGTCAGGGCAAAGGGCCGATGGCCGGGACTCGTGAGTTATCGCAAGCCAACCACCCCGAACTCAGCCTACCCACCGGCTGCTGTGGGTCTTTCCTGCGTCCGGGCATCAGCAGGAATTTCCCTGCCCCCTTCCTACAAGCCGCAGGGACCACTACAGGGACTGAGACAGTGGATCAATGCACTCTACAGGGCCTAGCGGCACCCCCATTTCTAGAAACCGTGGGCTGGTGGGCAGGCTGCTCTTCTGCTGCAGACATGGCCCTCTGGTCACAACTGGGGTTTGGACGTTGGGCGAAGGGAGCGGATAGAACATGTTCTCAGCCTATCTGCTGACGGGAAAGGGGAGTGCTTACCGAGGCCTGCTATTCTTTGGTTTAGAGGCTCCACCTGGCGGAGCACTGTGCACACTGCTAGGGCTGGTGCTCCGTGGGACCCTACCAAGTTTCTGTGCCCTTCCAGATCTGAGACCCCGAAAGCAGGGGTATTTTCTCCTTCTGTGCTCTCTGCCGCAGGGCTCCACCCCTCCCTTCTGGAATCCCAGACCTGCCTAGCTGAAGAGATAGCCTTGTTTGGGAGACGCCTGGACTTTAATAATTGGCTTCACTAATGTTCTCGCCTTCTCTTACCCCCTGTCCCACGCATGCCCACGAGGGATAGACGTGCAATTCCGGGTGAGGAACAAAAGTCCTCCCAAGCCCCAAATGCCTACAAAGGCTCATCCCTCCTTTGTATTCTTGGGGGCTGGAGAAGCCTGCACCTTCCCAACCACAGCCTCTAACAGAACTCGTCTTATCTGACCAACTGACTCCCCAGAACTTCACACTGGTGCCTGGGCCTTGAATTTCTGTGGGTTCACCCCCCTAATTCTGTCCCTCGAGGCAACGCCTGCAGGATGTCCTGCCGCAGAGACAAGTCTTTACGTGTTAACATTATATCATCGATGTCAGGGGCCCATGTTACTGACGTGGGGGAGGAGAACAGGAACAGCTCTGCAGCCACCAGCCCGTGACATTACGGGGCTGAGCAGGGAGCCCCGGGAAGGCCCCTAAGAGATCCATTACTGCCCCTCCCACGTGAAGGCAAATGTGATCTTGTTATCAGAAACCTGTACTTGGGAGCGCCTGGGTGGCTCAGTGGGTTAAAGCCTCTGCCTTTGGCTCAGGTCATGATCTCAGGGTCCTGGGATCGAGCCCCACGTCAGGCTCCCTGCTCGGCAGAGACCCTGCCTCCCCCTCTCTCTCTGCCTGCCTCTCTGCCTACTTGTGATCTCTCTCTGTCAAATAAATAAATAAAATCTTAAAAAAAAAAAGGGGGAAGAAAGAAACCTGTACTTGTCAGTCTTTCCAAGAATCCTAATATATATGCCAGTTTCCTGCCAAATATAGTAGTTCAACCTGGTAATAGAATGCTTCTACATGGTAAATAGATGGTAAATAGAATGCTTCTACACAGCTCTTCTTAAGCACCCTTTTTATTAGATAAGACTCGTTTGCAATTAACAGTATGGCTTATACATAAACATCAGCTATCCCAGGATCCTTAAAAATGTTTTCGTGGCATTCCACTGGTTAAACATTCTCCTCTTCGATCTGATTCTCAGCTAATCCGTTGGCACGGTGGGTACGTATTGGGAGTGTGGGAACTGGTTTAGATTGGGTCCATTTGTCCCAAACGTTCAGGCTCTGCCCTAATTTTGTATAATTGTCTTTTTTTTTTTTTTTAATGAAAGCAAAATATTAAGTGCATGGCTAAACATTAAGGAAATTTCCAGATAAATTCATTTGCAAATCAGGCAATTTAACTCCCCACTTAGACAATGTGCTGAGATTTTGGCTCTGGTCAATGTACTCACTTATGAATGAATAAATGAAAGTAGGGATAAATGCACTCTCTCTGACACTGATGCTGCTTTTCTGAGATGCAACAAGGGGGATCCTCTTCCCACCCTGGGGACTCTGAGGTCAGCCCAGAGCCTGCAACCCAGGGAGGGTGAGGTCACAAACGGCAGCCTGCTGCCTCCTGCAAATGGTAACAGGTAGGAGGGGCCAGGAAACTCAGATCTGCTCTGGGCTCGAATGCTAATTTCCTATTAACCCATACCCTAATTAAAAAAAAAAAACAAAAAACACATTCTTTTCTAATATACAGATGGCATTCTTATTTCAAACTTGGAAAGTTCTCGAAATGCCTTTTCTCCTGACTACTTGTCACTGCCCTAAAGAAAGGTTAGAGATTGACTATTATAAACCAAAGCAGGTCCTGTTGTTGGTTGGTTTATAAGTATACACCTCATACAACTGCTAAACCCATTTACGCTTAGCAAATCGCTCGTCACGAAGGGTGTACCAGGGTGGGGCCGGGAGCAAAAGCGGGCCTTCAGTGTGTGGCTCATTGAGATTTTATTTCCAGTGGTTTTGGTTTTTTCCTTCCAGGAGAAAACTACAGAAGTCGGTCCACACAGAGAGATGGGGTTCAGCCACCAATTGATACAGGAGCCCTGGGATGGATTTAACGTGCTGTGTGGTCTTGGGAAAACCGGGTAAACTCTCTGTGCTGTTTCCTTGTTTGGGCTAAATTATTGCTGAGGCCTCCTCCTGCACCAGGTTTCTACGCCACTCCAATTTGACACGATCCTTGACCAAATCATAAATGCCTTGTTAATGGGATAAAAATGAGTTAGAATCTGGGATTCCGGTCATTAACCCCGCGTCACCATCTGCTAGAGTGGTGAGATGACCAGGGCAGGTGAATCCCAATCAGCCAGCACCTGTTAAATACACAGGGACCAGCTCCATCCTCTCTCCGCCCTCCCCCCTCCCCCCTGCCTCAGAATCTCTAGGGGTGGGGAAGGTTCTCTTCCTTTATGGGATTATGGAGGGCAGAAGGGGGACCCCACCAGAATCAGCCACGTTCCAGGAGCTCCTCTTATCTATCAGGCATGCGAAGCCATTTTCCAGAGTTTTGTACTTGGCATTTCTGTCTGCCTGGAAAGGTTTCCCCCATGGCTGGCTTCTCATATGTCACCTGCCCAAAGAGGACTTGGGCTGGCCTCCATGTCTTCCCCTCATGAACCCATCACTTGTTTCCTTTTCCTCTCAGTACTAATCATTTTTTTTTTTTAATTCATCCCATCTCCTTGTGAGTTATCTGTGACTCCTCCTGGAACAGACGGCCCTCCACCCACACCCCCGAACCCCAGGGGCAGACACCTTGCTTGTCTTGGCGGAGGCTGCACCCCAGCATGGGGGCACGGGAGGTCCTCTGTGATGTGATAATTCCCTTACCTCCGAGGTTGAGGCTGCTTCTCGGAGGTGCAGGAATGGGGACCCTCTTCCGACCCTGAGAAACCTGTTCCCTGTCCCGACACCAGTTCCTAAGGAAGGTGAAGGGCACCTCCTACCCCCCCAACGCTGTCCACTGTTTCCTCCGCACGGGAGGGGGGAAGACCTGAGTGGAGCCCGAGCCGGTGGATTCAGCAGGGGACCGTCCACCCGGAGAACCTCCGCTGGGGTTATTGGATGCAAAATCCTGACTTTGGAGGCTGTTGACGAGGTTCTCCTCCCTTCTTCATAGACTACCAAAAAAAAAATAAAAAAAAAAAATGGTGCTGGCAGAAGCTGAGGTCAGGTGTGAAAGGAGTGTCGCTTACCTACCCGATGAAAGGGTTATTCGATTTCCAGTCCCCCCACCCCTGCCTGAATGGACAGCTGGCCTTCACACTTCCCATGCAAGCTTTTCTCTGCTTTCCTAACCCAATGGGATAATGATGTCAGAAAGAAATAGTAGGTGCTTAATAAGTGCTTGCCAGTGTGAAAGAAGGAAGACAATCACAGGAGGGCCTCCACACTCTTCCTTACCCTCCATCAACTTTTTGATAGCCAAAAATCGGTGGGTAATATGAGTCCTCACTCCCTTAGTACTGAATCGGGGGCTCCTTTCTCTTACTGTGTTGGCTTTCTATGAGACACACCTACCCCTAGTCCTTTAGTCACCTAAGGCCTGATCCCTCTGGGGAGGCTGAGCAGAGGCTCTGGGAGCCCACCTGACCTGTCCAGTCCCTCTGTTTAAAGACACAAAAGTTCCCTCTCCTATGAAACAAAGCAGGTCTGATTTGAATCCACCCCGTGCATAAAAAACGGTACCCAGGACCCTGAGGCACCGGCTCCTGACTTAATGTCACGTCATTTTCCTTCTCCATCGGGCATGAAAGCCCTCCCCCATCCCACCACTACCCGTCTATCCTTTGTATTGATTGCCTTTTCTAAATTCTCTTTATTGCATGTTTCCCCCTGCCACTGCTCTTTTCCCCCCTGGGAAGGAAGGAGGAGAGAGAACCCATCACCGTGTGCTTTCTCTCAACCTCCAGAGCCAACTGCTTGACACAGGAGGACAAAGGCACAGAGGGCCCCGAAGTCAGCCCGCCGCAGACAGGCTTTCAGCGACAACTTTATCGGCACTCCCTGGGCCACGGGTGAGCTGGGAGCAACAAGATCAGCCGAGAAAGACAGGCGGTGCCTAAGAGCTGGGCCTGCCTTGCCGCCGCCGCCGAGGGGAACTTCCTCCCGCTCCTGGTTAGAACGGCTTCTGATCTTCAGGAACAAGTGGTTGGCAGAGGTGAGCAGAAGTGGGGTCACGGACTCCGTGGTCTGAAGAGGGAAACTGAGGCTCAGCGAGTTGGAGGACACTGAGGCGACAGTAGGAGGGTCTGGGGCCCAAGTCCTGGTTCCCTGACCCCAGATTTTTAGGTTCTTCCCCCTCTGCCATTATTCTAAGCAGGCATCCTCCGCATACACATCACAGAGCCAGGACACAGGGAGGAAGCGTGGCCGTGGGGTGCCCACTGGCCACGGCAAGAGGAGCCGACTCTGAGGAAAAGAAAGCCTGTGAGGGCTGGAGAGAGGAGAGAGAGGCCAGGAAGGATGGGCAGGTGGTGGAGACTGGAGGAAGTTCTGGAACCTGGCCAGAAGGTGGCGCCATGGAGGCCCCTGCAGCCCCGTGTGTGTCCCTGTGTGTCATCCAGAGGGCCACAGAAGAGCCACCAAAGGCAGTTTTTCAAGAGCTTTTGTGGAAAGAGAATGAGGTAAGTGCCTTTTAACTCTCTCTGTGTATATATAAATATAAACAGATGCATATGTGTCCATGGCTCCTTTTTCTGTGTCTGATTATGCATTCAGTTTAGCATGGATTGGTGGCCTTCTAATTTTGGTCTAGGCACTTCGATAAAGCAATCTCGGAGGATGCCAACAACTAAGAGACAGCATGTTTCCTTCTGTTGTTGGGGGAGATCATCGAGGACCCCCCACCGTTGACCGGCGAACTAGAGGGGGGGTGCCCAGGCAATTGAAAGCTTCCCGGCCCCTCGCCTGTCCTTGGAACATTCCCTCTGCCCGCCATTCCCCCAGTGGGAGCTGCTCTCAAGGACACAGCCTTGAGGGTAAGGCACTGTTGAAAAGCTCTCAGTGGTGAATGCGACTGAATCTAGCTCAGGCCTCTGTATAAACTCTGAAGGCTGTGGCAGGCGATGCAGAGTTGTACCCATCTGGCGGCGTCCGGGAGACAAGCCCCTTTCGGAAGCTCCCTTGCCTGTGAAAGTTGCCACCTACCAATCTGGAGACATCTGGCTCTTTCCTAGGTCTCTGCTTGCCCTCCGCACAGGTACCGGTGTGCAAACCAACAGGTGTCCCCAGGGGGTGGGCAGGGCAAGGGTCTGGGCGTACTGCAGAGAGAGCTCTGGACTGTGGGATATGAGGGGACACGACATTGAAACGTCCCACTCCGTTCTCTGCACAGACTGCTGTTCCACGGAGGGAAGGGGATCCACGTGGGCCAGGAGCCGACATCTCGTTTCATCTGTGAGGTTGTTCTGCCCATTTTACAGACAAGGAGACTGAGGCTTCAGGAGGTAAGCAAATTTCCCATGACCCCTCCGCAGGCGTGGGAATAAGAGTCCGGGGTCACCGATCACGTGGCCGTCCATGCACCTCCTGTGGCCGTGAGGGCTGCGGTCAAGGGCTCAGGCGCTGGCACCAGACGGCTGTGGGTTCAAGTCCTAGATCGACCACACGCCAGCTCTGTTACTGGAAGCATGCTGCGAGCCTGGTGCAAGCCTTGGTTTGCTCACCTGTAAAATGGGGATAGGGAAGAGTCCCACCTCGTAGGGCTGCTGGGGGACTCTGATGGGTTCAAATGTGTCGAGCACTGAGTGTGTGAGCCAAGCCCAGTAGCTCGAGCTGCCATTATGCACGCCCTCATTCTTATTACTACTGTGGTCAGAAGGGAAGCGAGGTGACATGGAGCCACCCTGCGGACTCGTGATCTTCGTCTGGTCGCCGCACCCCCACTCCATCCCCATGCAAAATGGCAGCTGCACCATCAGGACCTGGGGTTTGAACGTGAGGGCAGGTGAGTGGGGCAAGGGCTCATATGCACCTGCTGGGGTCCAGCTAGGACCCCTGGACGAGAGGACTCTCCCAGTGGGGTTCAGGGCCTTTCCCCCGACGTGGGTGGGAGACACTCTGATAGGGTTACTTACACCCTATGAAGCATTGTTTGCAGACCCCCTGTACTCTGTCCCTGCTGTGATTCAGAGCCCACCCCTCTCCTTTGTGGGAACACAGAGCACAAGGATCTGCATTTTAAACCCGTGTCTATTTACGCTCCAGAAAGAGCCTCATAAAAGAATTTCTTTTGCATCCAGAAGAGACAGGCCCTCACTGGCCTTCAACTGTTTTCACATGTTTTCACCTTGACATCCAGCAGCCCCATGGGCGTGGGATGTTCATCTCACAGACGAGGCACCCAAGGAGCACGGAAGCGAATTCATCCACTTACGGTTTTGATGGAATTGTGAACATTCGGAAATGGTGCGTGGGCGGGCATCATCAGGAAGGCCCCCTAGTGGTGTTCAGTGGGGTCGGAGACATGGGCCTCGAGAGCTTGTTTGGAGGTTCTAGCAGGCGGTTGGAGCAACTCATACACCCTTGACCTAAGAACGGTCCTCTCCTCTATCCAGGAAGGTCGTCCTCTTCGACGGAGCATGCAGCTTCGGGAGGGACGCACATGCAGCAGTGACGAAGGAAGGGGACACCCGCCTAGCCAGCCAGATCAGCCGAGTAGAGTGGTTGGAGACGTGGAAAAGGGTTGAAGGGTCTGTCTGAAAACAAAATGAGAGACCCGTGAAGCAGAACTACCAACTTCCCCCATCTCGGAGTACAACCTGACGTCTTTCCAATGTGCTGCACCTGTCCCAAGGTCACCTCCCTGATATTTCTTACACTACCGCATTCTCTCTGGTAGTATCTGTCTCCCCAGCCAGAATATAAACTCCTAGAAGATGAATATGTGGCCTTATTCACTTTCCTAGCACCAAAACCAGCTCCTAACATGAGGTCGAGATTCCCTCAATGCTTGATGAATGAATGAATGAACCCTAAAAAAAAAAAATTGTCGTGCTTCTTGATTTTCTAAAAATATCTCTGGGTCTGATTGTCTTCTATGTAAGCAGATATCCAACCGGAGGTGGAAGAATTTCTTTAAAAAGTAACCAAGCCAGGCCTATAGCACCCGAATGCCCTTACTCTCAACCAGAATCATCTCACTAACCATGAGTTTTTGAGGATACAACACGTGCCTTATTGAGCATTATATCCCCAGAGGCTAGCAGAGCACTGAACACATCAGAAAGGCTCAAAACTATTTAGGAATAAAAAAAAAAAAAGTATGGCCTCAAAAAAAAAAAAAAAAAAAAAACCCACAAACAAAGAAAGCTTAAGGATTGCATGCCTTGCCAAAACAGAAATCACTAGCAATTATGTAGAGACAAGCCAGTTGGCTTCTAGAATTACAACTGTATTCTAGGAACTTGAGTTACACTCGAGAGAGGTCATTAGTTACTGTAAACATGGTATTGAGGGCAGCGGTGTCCTTTCCTGTCCAGATGCCCTCGGTCAAGTGTGATAGTAGGAAATGGGGAGGAAAATAATGAACCTCCTGTGCTTTTAGCAGGACTCCTTGCAAAATCACCTATATGCACTTTATGTTTCTTTCAGTTGACTAGTCTAAATATATCCATTTTTTCAAAGTGTCTTTGAGAGGTTCTTGTCCTTTCCTCTTTTCCCACATCCCTGCCTCATTATCTTTTTTTTTCAGGCTCCATACATCTTTTGAGATCCTTTCTGTCCTTTATTCCCCTCTCCCTTCACATCCCCCCCCCCCCCGTAGGTACTGCTGGTGAGTTTTGCGGGTGTTTTCAACACCATCATCCTCATCCCAGATCCTAACTCTTAGGAGAAAACCAGAATTTCTCACTTTGTAACGGCTTTTCCGGACTTGATTTCAATTAACTCAGTATCACCAATCCTAGCCCTCATCGGACTCTACGCCGACCCAAATAATCCCAGATGCCTGGCAGCAACCCAGCTGGCTGAGGACCCGCGTGACGCTGGGAGTCAGCTCTGGGTCCAAGGACAGTCTCCACCATCCACTCGTGCCTATGGACTCTCAAATGCCTTACCTGTGAAGCGAGGGTGACAATATTTACCAGATTGTGAGGAACGAATTGAAGGCGTATCTGAAGTTTCTTGCAGAGCATGGGTTTCACTGAATGTTCATTTCCTCCCCTCACTCCTCAGTCCATCGTGTTGATTTAATAAATGTGTACCGAAATCCAAGTAAATACAAAGCATCATTCCCCAGATACGTTTTGGAACTGGTTATGACCTGTTTCACCAATGTGGGGTACAATTCCAGTCACGTGGTTTTTCTGGGAAAGGAATCTCTCAAGCCATTTCTCCTCACCAGCACGAAGTCCAGAATCTTCCTCCCTCTTGATGTTATTGCATTTTCCCTCGTCCTCATTCCCTCTGCTAATCCACGAACCCCAGGGCAGAGTCCTCTGACTACAAGTGCAATTGCTCCTCATCACCACAAGAGGGCACTGATGCAGAGTGGGCTCAGGAGGTCCAGAGACCCTTGCCTACCGTCACTGAGAGGTGCCCGCAGGTGCTGGCCTCAGTGGTTACACAGGGGCACTGTGCCTAGGCCAAGGTTACAGTTCTGTTAGTTCACAAACACACATGCTTAGCGATCGTCCCTAGGTCTGTACCCCTAGGGGCTCAGGGGAGTCAAGCTGAGAAGCTTCTAGTCTCACATGCTGAGCTTCAATAGCTCTCCCTGACGGGTCTGGGAGCTTGGTGAGGGCCACCCCTCTCCAACCTGCTGATTTCCCCCATCATGTGCTCTAGGATCAGGGTTACCTCCTGGGCCCCATTCCACCCTGCGGGCCTAAGAGGAGCCCTTTGACATTGGTCCGCACCTCCCCAAACCCTGCGCCATGAAGAGAGAGACAGCTTCTGCTCAAGTTCCAGTAAGTTCTCCGACAACACGCACACAGTCCACTTACAACTTCCCACAGCAACGCGGGTGCCTCCGGTAAGGTCTTCTCCATGCTTTCTGCTGGGCGACCCCTCACGGAGGGAGCCTACAAGGGTTTTCCCTAAAACAATTGCAGTTGTTTGCCCGTGTCCTAATCTTCGTTTTTAAAAAATACAAAACAAAACAGACCACGGGCCTGAGGGGCTCTCAGACCGCTCCAGAGATAATGAAGTTGTCTACTCCACTCAACAAATCCCCCTCCCCCATCAGGAGTGCCTTAAGGGAGACAGAAATCCTAGGTGCCAGGAAAAACAAGAAGCTGGGCACGGAGGCATATGCAGGGAACAGCCGCTTCGAGCAGCCCGAGATGGTTAGAGCCACCTGCACTGTCCCCCGAGGCCCCCTCCCTCCCCCAAGAGACAGCCATTCCCGGAGTCTCTGTGCAGGAGGGGGCAGGGGAGGCTCATAAGCTAACCAGGCTGTGGGTGGACCAGGAAGAAGGGACGATTTCTAAATCAGTGTCCCTTTCCCCTCTCTCACCCGCTGTGAGTAACTGTAGAAATCAGGAACAGGGGACTTGGAGCCGAGAATAGCCACCCACCCACCCTCTAGTTCATTCCCTTTGAAACACAAGGCCTAAGGCACTTCAGCCTTCAACTGTGTTCTCTGCGCCTACGTCCTATGTCCTTTCCGGAGAAACCTAGCAAAGTGCTGCGACAATGTATACACTCCAGACGTGGAAGAAGCGGGGGGGGGGGCGGGGGGGGGTGTTGGTGGGCTTTGAATAAATAAAACAGATGAGGCTTAGCAAACTGTTGAAACGTGAAGAAATTGCTTCCAGTTCAGAGTCTTGACTCATAATTTAACCTTGAATATAGTTTTCAAAAATCATTAAGTCCTCAAAGCCTTCATCTCTAGTATTGATTAGCCATGATACACTAAGCAGGCAGTTAATATATTTATGTCTAAGGAGGCGTGTAATGCATGAAAAAAACCTATTCATTCTGCATTCATTTCCTGACTATTTACGAATGGCTTGCTCCGTCGCGGGCCGCACATGAAGACCTGGGAGATGCGGCCATGAACCAACACGGCCTCCCTCCCTGCAAGGAGCCCGCCGTCCAATAACAGCGGGGGACAAGGAACTGGCCCTTCTGGGATATGTGCTACGTGCCAGAAACTTTGCAAGGTGCTTCTGCACCTGTTAATCTTCAGGCCGACCGTGCCATTTTTTTTTTTTTTTCTATTTTATGTAGCAGTCAACTGAGACTCAGAAAGGTTAGCTATTTCCCCCAAAACGGTTATCAGAAGATCCGGCATTCAATCCATAGTCTGTCTAATTCCAGAATCTGTGCAGTCTTAACACTTTCGTTCTCCAAGAGCCAAGCACTCCCTTCTGTACCACGTTGTGTTTTCTGAGTCTGCCCCATCTGTGGAATGAAGCTGTGAATGCCAAGGTTGGCCAGGATATGCTTCCATACAACACATGAAGAGGTGTCTTTGCCTTTCAACTCATACTAAGGCAACCAAAGGGATGGGATGGGAGGTCGGAACCCCCTCTAGCAAGGGTAGCAAGGAAACGACACGCAAACAAGAGCGATAGTTATTGTAGTCTCCGCCGTGAGGGGCATACAAATGGCTGGTCATCCTCACCAAAGCCCTACTGCGAAGATACAACATCATCCTTATCTTGCAGGTGTGAAAACTGAGGCACAGAGAAGTCAAGAAACCTGCCCAGAATCACACAGCTAGTGAGAGGGGGGGAACTGGGATTTGACTCCAGAGTCCAAGCTATTGGAATGACAGGTGGTATTTCTCACAATGAAGAGATAGACGGGCAGACAAGGATCTGAGGTTCATCCACACAAGGAAGGACCTCAAGGGCTCAGCCTCCAGAAGGGCTCCCAGCCCACTACTCTGGCAACGAAAGGGCAGTCCAGTAATGCAGGCAATGTTCTGCTGAGATAGACCCTAGCTCTTCTGCTAGGGAGGAAGTTTGGCTAACTCTCCACGTATTTTTTCTTTAATCCAGGAACACACGGCCCTGCTGGCTACCCTTGGAGATCAAGGCAGCCTGACCCCTCTTACCTGGTGGAAAAGATCAGAGGCAGAACAGAAAGCAATTCCCGGTGCCAGGTTCTCAAAACTTGCTTTCTGAATGTGCTTTAGAGGTAGGACCGGCGCCTTTCACCAGGGAGGTGGGAGTGGGTTGGAAAGAGCAAAACTTCAGTGGTACAGGGTTTTCTTAATCCCCCCAGTTTTTTCTCAACTCCCCAGACAGTTGAAACTGAACTGGGTCATTGTAGATGCGCTGGAGTCAGACTCTTCCCTACCTCACTTCCTAGCCTCTGGCCTCCAGCCCTGTACGTCCTCAAAACACTGGGCCACTTCCCATACAAAATAACTAAAACTATGTACGAGGTAACCATATTTCACATCAAACTCCGATACTTCTAAAATGAGGAGGGACCACTGATAATAGCGAGGCGGGAACAGTAGGCATATAATGGGACCGTCCTAGGCACACCTGCCTCTAAGGTTTTCCTACTTCCCTAGGACCATCTACATGACAGGTAGAGCTCTAAGTCCTACACATGGAGCGACCCATCGAATCCTCACATCAGGCCTAAGAAGGAGGAGCTATTGTCATCCACGTTTTACGGGCGAAGAAGCTGAAGCTCAAGGTCCCAGGGCTGGAAAGTAGGCATTGTTCTTCACCTCTACGCTCTAGTTCCCATTCCCTCCGTATCACCCGGCCCCCAGCAAGAGAACTGGATGCCTCTCCCCTGACCCTGGCACTAGGCTTGGTCTCCGCCAAGGGGAAGGAGCCAAAGGAAGGAAAGGAGGAAGAAGAAAGATGGGCAGAGAAGAGGGGAGCCCTAAAGGCAGACACGGCGCCCTGGGCCGCTGAGCAACACAGTGTTCCTAGCCTATCTCTAGCCGCTTGATGCATGCTCATGACTCTCAGGATGGGCTTCTGGGGCCTTGCAGTCACAAAGTGAGTAACGATCCTTATGTTCCAGCATCTGCTCGTGGGGGTAGCCCCACCAGAGCCCAAGGTGAGGATAAACAGGAAGATTTACACATCTCAGCCTCCTTATCTACCTAACCCATCCAGTCATCCTCCCATATCTCCACAAGCAATGAATCCGTGAGACCCGAGAAGCTTCCCAGTTGCCATGGAAATGGCAAGGCTGCATTCCTTAGACAGCCCCAGAGCTAGTTCTCCAATTACCCTTTGCATCCCAAGTCCTGAGGTTCTCCATATCCTCAAACCGGTGGCAGGTTCCCACATTTTCATCGCAGCCCTGCCCCAGGTTTCCCATGCAGAGCTGGTCAGTCCCCCTCTTCCAGCCTGATCTCTTTTGTGAGACAGTCATTCCAAAATATGGGGCAAAACTGGAACGGGAACAAGAAAGGGGGTTCGCTGATGGACACACAAAGCCACTTGTCTGAAGCAACCTCACATGGGGGCAGCAGCGGAGAGGGCCATGGAGGGAAAGCCCTGGGGGGCCTGACCTGCTCATCTTTCCAAAGATCTCAAAAGCAGGTGGTGTGGGGAGGGGGGGAGGAGGGGGACCAGCACCCACAGTGGGATGGTCTTACCGGGCACTCTCATCCCCTTTCTACCTAGACCTGTCAACATTAGAGGGACTCGGGGCTCTGAGGACGAGTCACAAGATGGCCCAGGGAAGTCTGGGAAGAGGAAATCGCAGAGACCCAAGACACACTGAAAAGGACAACACTGAGGTGGGAGCACAGACGGGGAAAAAGGGGGAAGGTCACGGTCGTGGGCATCAGCAGGCATGCTTCTGCCCTGGGTCTCCCGTTGGCTGCGTCCTACAGCAGCTTGCTCCCTTTTTCAGACCTTGTTTCCTTCGTCTTTGGAGTTCTCTCCCATCTCTGAGTTTTGGTGTTTTAGGGACACAGTGACAAGGCACAGGGAGCTGAAGAATTGTCCAGAAGTCATCAGAAATGCCCCCAGAAAAGCAGGGGGCTAACGCCCTGAAAAACACATTGCACGGACACCCCCGCCCACGGTTTTCTAAAGACTAGACAAGCCTCCTCCCTCACTGCGCGTTCATGCCCAACCTCCTTGTCATGTATTTAAACCATTTCCCTCGCCATCCAACTCTTTAATTAGGTGTGTAACTGGGGAGTTGGAGGTGGTGAAAAAATGAGCATGCAGCCCGTAGCCTTCATTTTTGTGATGACTTCTGACTTCCTCCCACAGATAAGTACCCACACCGTCTTCCTTTGCTCTTGGCTCATTGCCTTTCCCACCTCGTTTCCTAACCCGAGAGGCTTGAGGGTCAAGGCTCAGGGTCTTTGTTAGAGCCCCGACTGGAAAAGGGTCCCTGTCCCTCCACCTCCCCATGATGTAGGCACGAGTGGTGGCTAGAACATCACACGCAAACAGATGCGTAACCCTGCGTACTGTCCGACTTGAGTTCAGTTTGAGCTCCGGGTTCGGTCCCTTCATCTGTTTCTGTTATAACTGCAAGAAGCAGAGGCTTCTGGCTTCTCAACATGGAAAGAGACCCTTCGTTTGCTCTGCTGCCACAGAAGCCAGCTGGAGGATCCGAAGCCAAGACTGGGTTTCAGGGCTCTTAGTGACTCCGTCAAGTTAATTCTAGGCTGAGAAGGTGCCCCCTCTGCCTACAACCCTTTCCTTCATGTCTGAGGCTCATAGCTGACCAGAACACACCTCCTTTATTCTGTCTGTTCCCCAGGATGCCGTTGCAAAGGTTTATTTGCATACATCTTCATTTATTACTTCTCCAAAGCCTTTGACCCGGGGCATACCAAGTTGGGGATCTTCGTTTCACAGAGAAGACCAAGGGGGTGAGGGGTGAGGGGACTTTCTTTGGATCACATAAATAATGTATCACAGCTATAAGCATTTTCTTAAGTAGGCTCTATGCCCAGCGTGGAGCCCAATGCGGGGCTCGAGCCCATGACCTTGAGATCAAGACCTGAGCCCGGATCAAGAGTCAGAGGCTTAACCGATGGAGCTATAGCACCTCATAGCTATAAGCGCTTTAAATGCAAGTTTGACCCCCAAACCTATGGCGTCTAGCACTGTGTTCCAGGTTTTGGGGTCCTGATTGGTGGGTACAAGCAGGCAGGCAGTGGGGGTGGGAGGTGGGAGTGGTAAAATATACCAGAGAAAGGAATGTTGCTTACTTTATTCTGCAATGTTTGCTTGGGTCTTCTTTCCTTTCTTGGCTGAGAGCGTGTGTTATTTTTCCCTCACACACAGAATTTTTGTAGTTGTAATAAAGGTCAGAAGAGGAGAAGAGAGTTATCTAAATCCACAGCTATATTCAGGCGCACTTAGAATGACATGTCGAGTGTAATGGAATTCATTTGGGAACAAAATCGAGATGTGAGCTTTGGTGCTTTCTTCTTTCCTTCTTCCTTTATTCTTCTCTTCCTTCCTTGTTTTTCTATAAGAAAAAAAATTTCAATTAGGTTTGTACCCCTCCTGGACGCATCCTCCTTCCTCCCTCCTTTGACCCCAGTGCTATTTTCATGCATCAGTCTGGGAACCCGGAGAACTATGTGCCCCCAGTTCTCTCTGGTATAAGCTTTCCCATCTCTGATGTTGTCACCCCCTCCTTTGGGTAATCTTCAATTTTCTCTTTTGAAATCCTCAAACTTGTTCATTTAAATTAAAGCAATAAATACATGAGTCCCCAAATACATGCCGTTTGGGGACTCAACTTGGGGGATATCAAGGCATACAAGCAGGCAGAAGGGATTGGCCATTCCCGAAAAGATACACACAGCCCCCCACCCAGGGGCTGGTACTTACCAGTTCTGTGATGCCCTTCTGCTTGCCACGGGATGTGCCTTTATTGGCTACTGACCTTTTAACCTCCTCTGATATGATCGGACCTGTTTTCTGGTCACGTTCAGCCGCAGGGAGCCATCAAGCTGGCACGTCCATATGGGAGCTGGGGGACTTGCTGTTTTTACAAAAGATGCCTGAATATATGGCTCATTAGGTTTTTTTCCCCATTACACGAGGGAAACAAACCTGGGTCCAGAGAGGAGGGTCAGAAGGTCTTCATTCCACTCTCATTCCCGGAGCGCCACCAAAACCCAGCCAAAAAGCCAAAATACTGTTTTAATTACTGAAGCAAGGGCACTGCCAAAGCCTCCCAACAACAAACTATTCATTATATCCACCAGATGCTGTCAGATGGAAATGAGGGGGCCTGGTAGGAGGCCACAGGTCCCGCCTCGCCTCTGCGGGAGGACAACCCTTTACCCGGAGTAAGGGTCCTTGTCCTGAAGGTGGTACCCAGGGGAGCTCTGAGCAGAGTGGCAGTATCTGGGGTCATCTGCAAGCCCCAGGAGGGGTGGATAGACACTGCGAAGAATGAATTTCCACCTGCGGAAATCTCAGGTACAATCATGGGAACGCACATTTTCAGATTCACGATTAATGAATGGATCTATGGCAATACGGCGTTAAATAAAAAGGTCCGTTCTGAAAGAAGGATGAGGAGGAAGAAGAAAGCGAAAGTGAAGGAGATGGTCATGAAGCAAGAAGTTTGGGATGCCGGATAGAGAGCAAACATGACCGACCGAGGGCGCCTTCCTCGCGCCAGGCACAGTGCTGGGTAATTTGAATAAATCTAATTTGATTTCATTCTCAAAATAGTGCAAGAGAGAGATGATGATTGTTTCTGTTTTGCACACAATTAACTTGATAGTTACAGAGGTTAAATCATTGTTTACGGTCAAACAACCACAATAGACATTTTAACGCAGGCGCCCTGATGCGGAAGCCCCGCCTCTCGCCATATCTTCGGCATCAAAATCACCTTCATCTCCATCATCACCGACGTGCATCGGGCTTCTGGATATGCCACTGCTGTGACTGCGCCTGCGGCGCATGTAATTCTCACAACTCCATTTCGAAGTCAAGCAAACTGGGTCTTGGAAAAAGCTCACATTCTCCAGACCACACAGCGGGGCGGACTCCTTAGTGTTTATCTTCCTTCTTACGGTCCCGATCGATGGCCTCCCTCCACATCCGGGTGTACCCAGTGACTCCACTTACTGCTTAATACATCATCCTTCCTCTCGTAGACTTGGCCTCCTCATCTACCAAATGAGCAGTTGGTGCTAAACGCTTTAAGCCTCCTTGCGAATCTGATTTGACAAACGAATCTAATTTCGGGAGGGAATGTTTTAGTTTGGGCTTGTATTTCTGAAATAACCAGACTTCTCTCTTTCCAGGAGAGCAGCAGTAACTAACAAAGGAGCCTAGGAATCCTGTAAAATGAAATCACGTGGCAAAATGTGGTTATTCGGAGAGAGAATAAAAGAGCCCCACCGGCTTTTTGCGGTGCCTTTCCCACAGCTGTCGACCACAGGGACATCTTAGAATACTTGCACAAGAGCCGATCTACCCAATCATCCAAGTGGACAGCTTGGAGCTTAGCACAGCGACATCCCATAACCTGTACCAGGACACCCGGGTGCCATCCCCCCACCTACATGCACCTGATCAATCACCAAGTCATAGATTTTGCCTCTAGAGTAAGAAGTCATTCGTCGTCGCACCCTACCCTCCTACCCCGCAGGTTCAGTTTCGCCTAGCTCTCATTCCATCTTGTTCTGCCTCAACCTCACTCCACCACTCCCCACTCCTGCTTCTTTGACGTGGGATGAATTCTCACGTTTTTTTGTCTTTCTGTCCTCTTGTCCAGAATGCTCCCCATCTTCTCCTGGACTCCTGGACTCTAGTGCCTGGAGAGCTCCTATTCATGCTTCAAGATTCTGTTCTATGGTCCGCTTCACTGAGATTAACCAACTTCACTTTCTTAGCTAGAGCTTGTGATGTTTTAGGTAGTTGGTTTTGTGTTCACTGCCTTTACTGGACTGAAATATCTCTAGGGGAAAAGGAGATGCCTAAATATGGAACAGATGGCACAACATATCCTGTGTGTCAATATCCATTTAAGATCAGTCTACGCTAGCTGCCTTTGCTAGGTGAACTAATAAGTACTTGAATGATTTAGCCAAATGAATTAAGTCAGAAGCCAAGGAGCATCGGTCCTGGAATATTTGAGAAAAGCATTTGACAAGGTCATTTTGCAGGAGTCTATGAGATCTAGTCAAGAAACACACACTAAATGCTATTTGGCTCTATAGGTTGCCATAAAATTATGCAGAAAACAAAAGAATTATGTGACCAGGAACTTGTCCAAAAGTTGCTAATAGTCTGGTAGGGAGATCAATATTCACAGAAATGAAATAATCAAAAAAGAATTCAATATACCACAAATTAAATTATAGGATTAATAAAGTCCAAATCAAGACTCCAAAGGGATTTTCCAAAGGGATTTGGAAGATCAAAAACAGACAAGAGCAATCTCAGGCAAAATCCTAGCAGGTTTATGTGTGGTAATTGATAATCTGATACTAAAATTTATATGATAATGGAAAGGAGATAGTGTTTTCTCTAAGGCAATTTGGAAGAAGAACAAAGCTAGAAGGCTTATATTACCGGATAGTAAGGCCCGTTTTGAAGTTTTAGTAATTAAAACATTATTGTATTTACACAAGAATAAACTGATGTGGAACAAAATAGATCACAGTCCTACACATTTATGACTGCTTGATTTATGACAGGCTAAGAATCATGTTTCCTGTCCCTTTTGTGTCTGTCTTCCTCCGTTTGACTTTATGTTGGTGACATTCATCCATATTGTTGAGTCCAGCATGAAATTGTCTATGCTCATTGCTGTAGTGTTCTCACATGCAGTGTGCATCTCCAATGTGGCAGAGAAATGATAGTCATTTTAATAAATGGTTCAGGGCCAATGGGATATTTATGTGGAAAAATGTATTCTGTCCCCCTTACCTCCCATCACACACAAAAACCAGTTTCAGATGGATTGCATATCTGAATGTGAAGGTTGAAACCATTAAGATTGTACAAGAAAACCTGTTTGTGACATTGGAGAAGGCAAGGATTTCTTAAACATGTCACAAAAAGGGCTAACCGGCACAGAGAAAGTGATGTCATAGATAGCATTAAAATTTTAGTGATGTCATCGAAGGATACAATTAAAAGAGCAAAAGGGCAACCTGGAAAGTAAGAGCTGATATTTGCAATATACATACATCACAACGAACACAAATCCCAACTATATGAAGATCTCCTATAAATCGGTTTAAAAAAAAAAAAAAGCAACCTAATCAAAAGAAGGCAGAAGATGAGAAGGCATAGCTACCCAGAAGGGATATACAAATGACCAATAAAACTGTAAAATGTGGGGTGCCTGGGTGGCTCAGTGGCTCAAAAGCCTCTGCCTTTGCCTCAGGTCATGATCTCAGGGTCCTGGGATCAAGCCCCGCATCAGGCTCTCTGCTCAGCGGGGAGCCTGCTTCCCCCTCTCTCTCTGCCTGCCTCTCTGTCTACTTGTGATCTCTCTCATCTCTGTCAAATAAATAAATAAAATCTTTAAAAAACAAAACAAAACAAAACAAAAAAACACCTATAAAATGTGTTCAGCTTCATGAGTCGTCATGCAAATGGAAATGCATCCTTCCGTATCTCTCACGCCAGAATGGCTAAATAAGTGAGACAGAAAATGCTAAGTGTTGGCAAGAATGTGGGCAACTGGAACTCATTTACACTGATGGCAGGATTGTAAATTACTACAGCCATTCTGGGAAACAATTTTGCAGTATCTACAAAAACCAAACATAAACTTAGACTCAGTAATTCCACCTCCGGGAGTAGGAAGAACAGAACTCACACATATGTATGTATGCACACTGATATGTTCACATATGGTACTAAAACATGCATAGTGGCATTATTTGTAATAGACCCAGACTTGAAAATTAACTGAAATACTTATCGACAGTAGAATGAATAAATAAGTCATAGTAAAGTCACATAAAGGAAGATTATATAGCAATGGCCATGCACAAGTTAAAACTATTTTCAACAATGTGGATGAATTTCCCAAATGTAAAGTTGAAGAGGACAGACATAAAAGGGGCAGATGATATGGTTCTTATCATATAGAGGTCAAAACCAATTTTTTTAGAGATTTTATTTATTTATTCAAGAGAGATGGAGAGAGAGCACGAGAGCAGGGAGCAGCAAGCAGAGGGAGAAGCAGGCTCCCTGCTGAGAGGGGAGCCCAATGCAGAGCTCTATCCCAGGACCCTGGGATCATGACCTGAACTTAATGCAGATGCTTAACTGACTGAGCCACTCAGGCTCCCCTCAAAACCAATTTTGATCAAAGTTGACATAGTGGTCACTCTTAGACCTATCCACTCTTAGAGTGGATAGTGACTGGAAGAGAGTTCAAGGCTGGGTAGTATTTCTGGGTGCTGCTAATATTCTGTTTCTTTCTTTCTTTCTTTCTTTCTTTCTTTCTCTTTCTTTCTTTCTTTCTTTCTTCTTTTTTTTAAGATTTTATTTATTTGACAGAGAGAGAGAGAGAGAGAGAGAGAGATCACAAGTAGGCAGAGAGGCAGGCAGAGAGAGAGAGGAGGAAGCAGGCTCCCTGCCGAGCAGAGAGCCCGATGCGGGGCTCAATCCTAGGACCTTGAGATCATGACCTGAGCCAAAGGCAGAGGCTTAACCCACTGAGCCACCCAGGTGCCTTAATATTCTGTTTCTCCATCTCCTCCCTGCTGATGGGATAAATGTCATTTTGTAAAAATGTACCAGGTCATTTGCTTAGGTGACATGTGCACCCTTCATACATGCATTGCACTTCAATTAAAAAAGTAAAAACATATTAAAAACATTCATAAGAGAAAGAGTGATGAAAGGAAATCAAGGAAAACAGATATTGAAACATATTATAAGGGTACAATAATGCAATATGATATGATACAGTAATGGCACTAGCACAAGACTAGGAACATAGATCAATGAAACACAACAGAAAGCCAAGAAATACTTGGTACATAAAGGAGTTAATTATAAGATTAAGAAGGTAGTTTGGATCAGTGAGGGAAAAGAGAATTACTCAACTGTAGTGTTGGGACAATTTATTGACTAGTTAGGAGGGAAAAAACTAAATACCATTCTCAAACCACCACTAAAATTAAGTACAGATACATTCAACATATGTACACATATTGTGTATCTTTAAATTTTGATTTTCTTATATAAAAATATTTATATAACCATGAAATCACAAAGCAGATGAAGCTATTTGGTAATCTTGGTAGTGATAGATGAGGGAGACCTTTCTAAAAATAAAAAGAGATGAAAAACTATAGACAAGGCATTATGAGTATAATGTAAGTTATCAAATTATAAAATGTAAAGTAAAAAGTGGAAAGAGAGATTGCCTATGTTGGCAAACAACTGATGCCCTTTATATATAAAGAGCTCTTTCTAAATAAGTGGGTTTTTTTTTAAAGATTTTATTTATTTATTTGATAGAGAGGAGAGAGATCACAAGTAAACAGAGAGGCAGGCAGAGAGGGGGAAGCAGGCTCCCTGCTGAGCAGAGAGCCCGACAAGGGGCTTGATCCCAGGAACCTGAGATCATGACCTGAGCCGAAGGCAGAGGCTTCAACCCACCAAGCCAACCAGGCGCCCCTATAAAGAGCTCTTTCTAAACAATAATAATAATACAAACATGTACAAAGTATAAAAGTATATATTCTACAAAGTGAGAGACAAAAATGCCTAATAAATTCATATAATTCTTTCATCTCAGTAGTCACTTAAGAACACTAATTAAGATAATAATGAGATACCATTTTTCATATACCACTGCACTTTTTATGCACCAATATTGGTGAGGAGATGAAATGACAAGATTCTAAATTAGAACTTCCTGCCTGGTAGCTAATTTGGCAATATAAGAAAAGTCATAAAATACCTATACTGGTTGGCCCGAAAGTTCCACTTGTAGAATTTAATCCTAAGGAAATAATCAGAGATGCAGCCAAAGAGTTACATAAAAGGAAAATTCATTGCAGTTCTGTTTATGATTTTATGATCATAACAACACTTGACACAAACTGTATGAAGAAGAGGCTAGTTGAATAATCACCGGGTAGTAAAATACGTAGCCCTTTAATTTTGAGAAAAACAAACAATGCCAAAGCCCTTGTGGGTCTAAGAGGGGCTTCCAAAACTACTGCCTCCCTCAGACCTTTGGGAATTCTTGATCATATTTTCCTTTACCATTAAGAGCATCTATTCAAGAAGCTCTTCTAGTTTTGAAGATCTGCCCACATGGGACTTCTAAAGCTGGGGAAAGCTGTTTACATGCACAATGTTCGATTTGCAATGTTTATATGGATATTCAATGTGTTAAAATTACACATTTAAAAATGAAAACCCAATTCCCCTTAAGCTTTAAATTTAACTTGGAAGCTTTTTTATTTCTATTAATAACCTAACGACATAACACAAAGAGTAAACGGCCAAGAATCATATTTTTAAAGACCAAGAAAAGACGTGGGAGGATGGGCTGTGTTAAGGAAAAAATATGGGGCATAATATATGGACGGTACATTTTGATACACACATATATTCCAAAATGTCATGCAGGGAGATGAATGGATGATTTTTCCATCTTTTTATTTCTGTTTTTTGGGAATCGTTTGAATCTTGAAAATTGTGTGGGTGTTGCTTTTATAATTGTAAAACAAGCTCTTTTCATTTTGAAAAGAAGCAGAATTTAAAATGATGGTACCTGATTTCCCTTTTTTAAATTGTTTTTGGTGATGGACTTCCTTTACATGAAATCTTACATGGGAAATGAATGTTTGAACAAATAAAAAAGAGGGCTCTGTCGAATAGGAGTGGCAGATGCGGGCCTCACCTGCCTGCGCTCCATCCTGCCCCCACCTGACCTTTCTCTTCTCTGCCCCCTGCACCCCTGCCAGCACCTAAGCCGCTTCCAAAGAACCCCAAGGCATCATGGGACTGAATTTAAAAACTCTTCTATTAGATGACCATTCATTGGTATAGTAAGCCTTTCATGGAATACTCATGTGTATTCGAAGTAAATTATCAAAGAATTTTTAGGATAAGATCCCATTTTTTGAAACTCCCTGCATTTTACAGAATTAGGTGTACATCTGAATAAACACAGGGGCACTGAGTAGTCGAAAGAAATATGCCGGAGTGTAAAATCTTGTTATATCTGAACATAGAGCCAAGGCTGCCTCTTATTTTTATATTTTCGCTCATCTCTATTTTCTAATTTTCCTACAATGAGCATGTATTGCTTTTATAATAAGCAAAAAAATGCCCTTTTTTTCAAGGTGAGCAGGAGTTGAGAGAATGATTTATTTTAGAGGCAGTCTAGTGTTATTTTTCTGCCAATAAGAGATCCAGGTGATATTTCAGAATTATGGCTTAAGGTCTAATTGCTTTTTTAAAAAAATGCAGCACTACTTTATTCGGGCATATTTTATATACAATAAAATTCCTCAAATCCTAAGCGTATGGCTGGATGAATGCTGGCACATATATATTCCTGTGAATGTATTACTTGTTGGTGGTGTTGTTCCTCTCTTCAACTTTTACGTCTAACTTTGGAGGCTGCCTAAATCTTTTTTATTGAGGTATAACTGACTGACAATAAACTGTCCATATTTGAAATACATAATTTGGTCACTTTTAACATGGGAAGGCAAGTCAGGTGTTCCTGGGTTTCAATTCTGGATCTAGATCTTTCCAGGAAATTAGATACATTATTTAATCTCTCTGACCCCACTTTTCTTACCTGTGACTCTTCTTTTCATTATTTCCCAGGACTCTTCAGAGGACTAATTAAGTCATGAGGAAAGTCATGCTAGGTATCCAAGCACTAATGGCTGTTGTGAGTCTTGTCTTTTTCCAGATAGGACATCTGAGACCTGGGGAGGTTAGAAATGTACTTAAGGTGACACAACTGGGCAGAGAATACAGAGCCCTATGTGACCTGAATCTTCCTGTTGGAAATCTTTCAAGAGGTCTTCTCCCCAGGGGATCCCCAAAGAGTGTGAGAAGGGCCCTCTAGTGGCCATAAGGGGGAGAACCAGCGCCTATCCAGCACCCGGGGCTGCAGAGTGTTGGTGACCATGGCACCATGTTGCCTCAGGCAAATCCCCCAACTGGCAAGCCTCAGTCTCCTCACCTGTGAAAGGGAGAAATGGGGTCAATAATGACAACATTTGGAGACTCTCGTGTATCACATGAGTTAACAGCTAAAATCAATTTTCAACGCTCTGCAAAAGGGACCCAATGGTTCGACGTTAAGCTCTTTGAGAGAAGAGTGTCAGAATTTTACAGCAGAAGGGACCTTGAGAATCATCATGTGCTAGGTTTCCAGTCCCCCAGTGATGTGATGATCATCACGCTAATGAACAAAATATTTTTCATGTGTCAAGGGGCCACTAGGTATCCTACTACGTAGTTGTCCAGATACCTTTCCATCTGTTCTCCCCCACAACCAAGTGAGGTAGAGAGTACCAACTCCACTTCACAGATGAGGAACTAAAATCCAAGAGTTCAATTATCCAAAATCACATGGCCGAGCATCTTCTAGAGCAAGGTGTTTGCTTCCCTTACAGGATTCCTCAGAGTCTTTCAGAAAATAAAGGAAGAAGAAACACTCCCTAGCTCATTTCATGAGTCCAAGACGACCTTGATACCAAAGCCAGTTAGGAACACCATAAAAAAAATGTGAAAGTTACAGACCCATATCATCCATGAACATAGACAAAACTTCTCAAAAAAGTAATTATAGAAATAATACTTCACAATTGTGTGAGGTTTATTCTAACTGTACAGGGGATTTTCACATTTAAAAATAAATTCCCCACATTAAAAAAAGGAAAAATCATGTGATGATCACCTCAAAATACACGGAAAAATCACTTGATGAATTCGACACCAATTAATGATTTTTTTAAAAAGTAACTATATCCTCAAAATAAGATAGAACATCCTCAATCTGATAAAGGGTAATAATAACAAAAAATATACAAATAACAAAATGTATAATAGTACTAAGTTAAATACTTTCCATTGAAGAATAGGACGAAAGCAAGGATCTACTCTACTCATAAATATTGCATTGGCTATCATAACCAGAATAATAAGGCAAGATAAATAAATAAAAGGCATACATACACATCAGAAAGAAAGAAAGAAAGCTGTCTTTATTCCCACTATTGTGACTTTTAATCTTAAGGAATCTATAAAGACAACACTAGAATTACTACATGAATTTAGTGAGGATTTAGGATACCCAGTATAATCAATATACCAAAAATGTAATTCTGTACACTAGTGACAAACAAATGGAAAATAGAATTAAAGAAATATCATTTATAATAGCAGCTTTATGCTTGAAATACTTAAGGATAAAGTTTAGAAAATATATGCAAGTCATCTACATTGAAAACTACCACAGAACATAAAGAGAAATTAAAGAGAGCCTAAATATTAGTGGAAAGCCATACCATGTTTGTGGAATAAAAGCTTAAACACCACTTCTGTCCACACATACCTAGGAAATTCAAAGAAATACAACCAAAAGTACAGTAGGCTTTCTTATAGAAATTGACAATCTAAAAAAAAAAAGAAATTGACAATCTAGTAACTTATTTACAAATGCAAAGGATCTATAATAATCAAAACAATTATGATAAAAGATCAAAGTTAATCAGTACCTGATTGCAGAATTTACTATAAAACTACAGAAATCAAGACGTGCCATTGGCATAGTCAACTATATCAATGAAATACAACAGAAAGTCAGAAATAGGCTCATTCGTGTATGATCAGTCAACCTTAGTGAAGGTAATTCAATGGAGAAAGGTAAGCTTTTCAACAAACAGTACTGGCTTAATGGATATCCAGAAGCCTCAACTCCTAGCTTACACCCTACACAAAAATTAATTCAAGATGGAGCATTAAATAAAAAATAAATGATGACTATAGAGGCTAATAGGGAAACGACAGAAGACAATCTTTCCAAGCCTGCTACTGTTAAAAAGAAAACCGTAGGCTCAACATGCAATCACTCACGCTAGGCCAAGTCAGCAAACCTAGGCTTAACATCTAATCTAATTACAATTTCAACCTCCCCCCAGAAATGCAGTGTTAACTGCTGGGTCCGGAATCTTCTCTCAAGCACCAGTAAGGTAGTCTATTACCTGGCATTCTTCATGCCCCCAGGGGTGATGAGGTCATCCATCTAATAAAACCCTTTTGTCCCCAAAGAGTGAGCTCACCTAAAATAATCCTTTTTTGTTTGTGTATTTGTTTGTGACTTCTTTATCCTGACTTTATTTATTTTTTTTAAAGATTTTATTTATTTATTTGACAGAGAGATCACAAGTAGGCAGAGAGGCAGGCAGAGAGAGAGGGGGAAGCAGGCTCCCTGCTGAGCAGAGAGCCTGATGTGGGGCTCGATCCCGGAGGATTTAACCCACGAGGATTTAACCCACGGAGCCATTCAGGCGCCCCTTTATCCTGATTTTAAAAACCTTTCCCTTTCTGTAACCTTTCGGAGCTACTTGCTACTTGTTAGATGCTGTCCCAACTCATGAATCATTTAATAAAGCCCATCAGATCTTCAAATTTACTCTGTTGAATTTTGTTTCTTAACAGTGCAGAGATGGACTGAAGAGGAGAGAAAAATCACTAACCACCCCTGGAAGGAAGGAAAGAAGCAAGCAAGCAAAAGAAGGGAGGAACGAAGGAAAAACTGCTAAAGTGAACCTCAAACTGAAAACTTCTGCTCTTTAGAAAATACCACTAAGAATCTGAAAAGCAATGCCACATAATGTAGAAAATACATACATCTGACAAATGACTTGTATCCAAAATATAAAAGCCACTGTTTCAAGTCAATAATAAAAATAGGCAAACAACTTGAATAGTCACTGCTCAAAAACATATACAAATGTCCAATAAGCACCTGGAAAGATGCTCAACATCATTAACCATTAAAGAATTGCACATTCAACCCAAAATGTGATAAAACATCACACACATTAAAATGGCTAAAAGGAAAGAAAGGAAAAAAGAGAAAGAAGGAAAGAAGGGGAAAAAAAGAAAAACTTTTATCACTGGTATTGGAAAACTGAAATTCTCATACTGGGGGTGTAAAATTGAGTAACTGCTTTGAAAAGCCATTTGTCAGTTTCTTATAAAGTTAAACTTCCATCTACCCTGATGACCCAACAATTTCACTTCTAGAAATTTACCCAAGACAAATAAAAACATTCCACCACACAAAGACTTGTTCACAAATGTTCCTGCACTCTGAGGCAACATACCAAGTATGAAGTTGCAAAAAGCCCAAATGTCTATCAACAAGAGCGGATAAGCTGTTGTATTTCTACATTTGAGTGCCACTTAACAATAAAAAGAAAGAAACTTGATACATATAAAAGCCTGGATGAATATCAAAACACTGTTGTGCCAGAGAACCACCACACAAAAGAATACAAACTGCTCAACTCCATTTACATAAAATTCTAGAAGAGACAAAACTGAGCTCTGGTAAGAGAAACCAGATCAGAAATTGCCTGGGGTGGAAGGAACAAGTCCAAAATAAAGTCATTTACCCCCTACAGAGCAAAACGGAGGTTTAATTGCAATTTCAGCCCGTCCCAGGACTGTGACCCTTTAACCGTCACTCTGAAATTTCCTGGTCTGGTTTTAGTGAACTAATCTGCATAAAAATCTAGCGAAGTAATCAGTATAAAAATCTACATTAAAAAGCTACATAACCTACTCATCTATATAATATCTACATTAAAAATCTGATAATCCACATTAAACAAAAACCTTGCCTTTCCCTTCTCCCCAAGACACGTAACAATTCTTTCTTTTCTCTTGCTAATAGATGCTTGACCCACCCTCCTCCCCATAAAAGCCTTTCATTCGATACAACGCAGAGCGTCTCTCTACTTGCTAGATGGGATGCTGCTTAAAAAAGCTGATTAGATCTTCAGATTTATTTACACTACAAAAAGCCATCAGGAAACTTTCGGAGGTTAAAGCTCATGTTCTGTACTTTGATGGGGACGGTGGTTCCATGAGTATATACAGAATTCATCAAGATGTACATTTAAATCACATCCATTTTATCGTTTGTGAATAGGTTGTACACCAATAAATTCGATTTTAAAAATAAAGTTTCTCAGGTATTTCTTAGGTCGATGGAAGGATAAGCACTACTTATCTCTGTCAGATTGCTTCTGTCTCCTCAATCTTTTCATGGCAGCTCTTAGGACACCTAGCACACGAAGAGTACCCCATACAGATACAGACTGAAAGGAGGTGGGGTGGCCGAGGCCTCTATCTGGAGAAATGAGGGGAGGAGCGCGGACCCAAGCCAGAGCAGAAGCTGAGATCCACTCTGTTACCAACCTCTTCCACCACCAGGTGGCACCAGAGAGCGTGAGAGATGCCATTCCTAATTAATCCAGCAGATGGCAGCAGGCCCACATCAATCTCTAAAAGACCCCAAATTGTATTTTCAGGATCTTTTATGTCCCGGGGCGTCTCCTCAGGATGTCTGTCCTCCAATGGCGCTATCTCTGACAGGCAGAAAAAAGAGACTTACTGGGGAGAGTTTGGGAACACACCATGAGCCCCACGTATGCCAGGCACTGTTCTCCATGCTTCATAGGCAGGATCTCCTACCGCCTCAACCCTGCAGGGTGGCCGCCAGTTTCTTTACCCCGCAGACAGGCAGACAGATCCCAGAAAGGGACGCGGTGTTCCTCAGCACCAAGCTAGACGTGGTAGAGACGGGGCTGGAGCCTGGCCTTCCTCTCCCGCTAACATGGTCTGCACCTGTAGGTGGGAAAGCTCGAGGCCGCCTCCAACAGGAGTAGCTGATTCTCTTGGGTGCTCATTGAAGCAACCTTCCACTAATTCATTGAATCAACGCAACCAGGTGAGGCAGGGACTGTTTCTGTTCCCCTTTCAAAGGCAGGTGGTGAAACTGAGGCACTGAGAGAGACGAGCTTGCAAAGGCTATACCCTTAGTAAACATGGGGGCCGGCATTGGAACCTCAGACACTTACCCAGGGGACTATCCACTCCCTGGCTGTTTTATCAAGCCCAGTGGGGACGGCGGGGGGTGGGGTGGGGTGGGGGTGCTCCTGGCTGCAGAGGGAGTGTCTGCACTCCTTCCAAACACCCAGGGGCGGTTAAGCAAGGCTTCTCCCTCCGCCATGTTGCATAGGGGCGCAGGGGCATGCAGGGGCTCACTGCTGTCTCTGCCTGGGTCCCCAGCTTTTAGGAGTCTCCTAAGACCCAGGGATGTCCCTCTGTCTAGCCAGCCAGCCTTTGCTGAGTACCTACTGAGTGCCACACATCAATGATGGTAATAGGGCCTCTCCGCCAAGGGCTCTTTTGTTGGGAGTAAGATCATTTGCAAGTACAGGAAAAAAAACCACAGAGACAGAATTCTGTGGGTGACTAATCAGCATGTGGGTAGCAGAGAATTTTGGCTTAGTCAGGCTGGACTTAGTGGGCGGGGGGGAGGGGGGCATTCTTGCCCTTGACCTTCCAGAGTGCATAGGGTTTAAGGAGATGGAGGAAGGGCAGCGTAGAGTCTTGGCACGAGTTAGGAGATTTGAAGAGAATGGAGAGGCTGGCTAGACAGGATGGAGGATCCTGAGGGCCCCTGTCTTTGATACAGTGATGTTTATGATGGCTCAGAGCCCCTCTAGGCTTGGAGGAGGGCATGGCAAAATAAAGTCATCTTCCGGGAAGGTCCGTGCGGGCCCGCCGGCAGGACAGAAGGCTCTAGAAGAACCTGAAGGGGAGGGAGAAAGGGAGCCTGGTCATGTCGCCTACAGGGCAAGCATCATAGATCAACACATCTATACCCCACAGGAGCCTGGAAGATCTGTGCGGCCATCTCTCCTTCATAGATGACTAGAATGAGACCCGTGTGTTTCAGGAAGCTTCCCCTGTCTAAGCCCGACAGAGCCGGGCTTTCAGCTCCCGCACACTGACACCGAAGTGTCATATTGCCCTCAGGTCGCTGATGCAGCACAAAGCAGGCTGGCTGGGTCGGAGAGATCACTCCCCTCGGCTAGGATATCTAGCGGGGCTGAGGGGACAGGGTTGATGAAAGGGTTAGCACTGTGCCCGCCAAGATGCCCCGAGGGCTCAAGATCTTGAGCCCAACCAACCGTGGAAGATACAAACCCGGAATTTCAGACGTGTGGACGTACCTGGCTTATGAATATAGAGGCTGTAGGTGAAACAGGTCATCGGTGGGGTCTGTTTTTTGAGGCTCATGGGAGTCAGGGTGGCCCCAGGAGACAGAAGCTTTTGGAGAAAGTCTTTGGCGCGGCCAATGCTAAACGTCTGTATCACCCGTTCCTGGAAAGGGAGGAGAGGACCCCCTCCTGCCCCACCTGGGGTCCAGGTGCACCTGAAGTCCCAGGGGGTAGGGTGGGGAGGAAGCCCTCCTCGAAGGAAGCACACGGGAAACTCTTCCTCCAGCTCTTTGGCTACGGCGGAGATGCGGACGGCAGATTATGTTTATCCACTGTCCCGGCCAAGCCCCAAAGCTATTTCTGCAAAAGCAAACAGAGTCCTGTTTGGAGTGACAATGGCCGTGGCATACAGCTAGCTGGCAGGCGGCAAGCATCCCATGGGATTTGCCAATGTTGTTATGTGCATTGGAATCCCGGTGGAAGAGACGGGAGCGTGGACTAGGAAGAGGAATGGCGATACTGGGTCCCCACAGGAGGAGACTGGAATAAAGCCAGTGGCAAAGAAGCATTTGTAGCTCATGGGAATTTGGGGGAAACGGCCACACACACACACACACACACTCCCCGTTTTGTACTCTAGCTTTCAGAGTTCCAGAAGGCCTCTGAGATTTCAGAAGAATCCAGCCCCCATCAAGGCTGCATTCACCAGCCTGGTGAGGTCACCTTGTTTTGACTCTGCTATAACTCAAGACCCCATCCTGCACAGAGGACAGAAGTGTCACCACCTCCCAGGGTCAGGATCCCCAACATGTGACTTTCTCCATGTGGCTTCTTTCACTTCTCAGGCTGAGAGGCTGCTCTGAGCTTTCCCTCCAGCCCCTTCTCCGTCCTGGAACTTCCCCCTGGTGCGCCCCACTGCACAGCTCCCTCCAGGGCACCCTGTCGCGTGCCCCGTGAGGGTGTCCCAGGAGGCTCCATGCAGGAGAGGACGACAACCTTAGACCCCACGATGCTCCCCTCCTTGGATTCCCCCCCCCCGCTCCATCCTTACACCCACTGACGGAAACTGAAATGCCTCTCTAGGAAAAGTTGCCTCCAGAGGGCAAGTTCCCTTTCCACATTCTTACATCAAGAAATGAGCTCTTCATTTCCAGCCCTTCCCTTCCTGATGAGGCCTGGAGATCTGGGACGCTGAGCAGCGGGGGCCTGAGAGTGTTTTCCCAGTGGAATAAAAAGTCTTACTTCCTCAGCCGTCAGCTGGAGGCTGCTGGCGGGTTTTTCTGTAGCATGTTTTTCCTGTTTCCTTTGGGTCACTACACACACACATCTTCAAAGACACAGATCTCACTACTCTTCTAGCGATGCTTGGTCCCTGATCACAGCTCCCCTGCCACCTCTGGAAAGGGCCACGAGGGGTCCCCGCAGAAGAAGGTGGGAGGCAGAAGAGGAAAGACACCAAAAGAGATTGAGTATAGAAGCTCAGGGGCCAGGTGGGAGCTTGGTTGTGGGTCTGGCCCGGGAACCTCACTCCTTTGGGTTCAGTCCCCCCAGACGCACTTGCTGAGGGGCGGACAATATCCATAGGACCCGGGAGTGAGTTCCAGTTCTGATGATCTGAGACTTGCTCGTAAATCATGAAAGTGAGTCTGAGGCCAAAGAGATAGCAGGCTTTCAGGAAATGAAGATTGTGAACTTGACTTTTTGGTCCAAAAAGCTGATCCATCTGGCAGAGATTCCCAGAGGCAAGCAGTCCAGATTGACCTCTTAGAGAATACGGAGGGAGAGGCAAGGCAAGGCAAGGCAAGGCAAGGCAATGGGAAAGGAAAGGAAAGGAAAAGAAAGGAAAGGAAAGGGGAAAGGAAAGGAAAGGAAAGGGGAAAGGGGAAAGGAAAGGAAAGGAAAGGAAAGGAAAGGAAAGGAAATGGGAAAGGGAAAGGAAAGGGGAAAGGGAAAGGAAAGGGGAAAGGGAAAGGAAAGGGGAAAGGAAAAGGAAAGAGGAAAGGGGAAAGAGAAAGGAAAGGAAAAGAAAGGGGAAAGGAAAGGAAAGGAAAGGGGAAAGGAAAGAAAAGGAAAGGAAAGGAAATGGGAAAGGGAAAGGAAAGGAAAGGGGAAAGGGAAAGGAAAGGGGAAAGGAAAAGGAAAGGGGAAAGGAAAGGGGAAAGAGAAAGGAAAGGAAAAGAAAGGGGAAAGGGGAAAGGGGAAAGGAAAGGAAAGGGGAAAGGGAAAGGAAAGGAAAGGAAGAAGGGAGAGAGAGAGAGAAAGAAAGGGAAGGAAGGAAATAAAAAAGGAAGGAAGGGAGGGAGGGAGGAAGGAAGGAAGGAGGGAGGAAGTGGAGGAGGGAGGAAACACTCATTGAATATCACTTATATGCCAAATAATAGTCAGGGATCTACCATACATTATCTCATGGCTTTTTTTTTTAATTGAGAATTAATTCATACTGTAAATATTCACCCTTATTCAGTGGTTTTAGTGTAGTCACAAAGTTGTGCGACCATCTTCCACAATTTGACTCCAGAATATTTTCATTACTCCAAAAAATAACTCCATGTCCTTTAGCAGCCACTCTCCCTGTCCCCAGCCCCTGGAAGCCACAAGTCTACTTCCGGTCTGTACTGACTTACCTCTTCTGGACATTTCACGTGAAATAGGTGGCATCTTCAAATAGGTGTCTTTCCCTTAGTGGAATGTTTTTCCAGATTCATCCATGTCATAGTAGACGTTGCTACTTTATTCCTTTTTATTTTATTTTTAATTTTTTTTAAAGATGTTATTTATTTATTTGATAGAGAGATCGAGAGCACAAGTAAGCAGAGAGACAGGCAGAGGGAGAGAGAGAGAGGCAGGCTGGGCTCTCTGCTGAGCCGAGAGCCCAACGCGGGGCTCGATCCCAGGACCCCGGAATCACAACCTGAGCCGAAGGCAGCTGCTCAACCAACTGCGCCACCCAGGCGCCCCAAACTTTATTCCTTTTTATGGCTGACT
Organism: Nasua narica; assembly: GCA_028533885.1. Lineage (NCBI taxonomy): Eukaryota > Metazoa > Chordata > Mammalia > Carnivora > Procyonidae > Nasua > Nasua narica. The sequence continues at coordinate 33,064,009 of CM052804.1, read as the reverse complement.
AAGATCCCATATTGTACGGATGTACCACATTTTTGTTGATCCTTTCGATGAACATTTGGGCTATTTCTACTTTTTGACTATTTTGAATTAACGTGGCTGGGAACATTCGTGTACAAGTTTTTGTATGAACATATGTTCTCGGTTGTCTTTGGTAGCCACCCAGAGTAGAATGGCAGGGGAATATGGCAACTCTCCATGTGACTTTTTGGGAAACTGCGGAACTCCTTTCTATAGTAGTTACACCATTTTACATTCCCGCCAGCATGTACGAGGGTTCCAATTTTTCCACATTCGCACCAACACTTAGAATTGCCCGTCTTTTTTATTTTTGCCATCCTTGGGTATACGGAGTGGTACGTCACTCTGGTTATGATACGCATTTCCCTAATGATTAACGGTGTTGAGCCTCTTTTTATGGGCTTCTTGGACATTTGTATCTTTTCTTTTTGTATCTTCTTTGAAGATCATGTTTTGCTAAGCAGTCTTGCCAAACTCCGGCTTTAGAGAGTTTCATTCCTTTACATTTAATGTAACTGCTACTAAAATAAAATTTAAATCTGCCATTTTTGTCATTTGTTTTCTGTTAGTGTCTTCCTTGTTCCTCTATTGCTCTCTACCTTCTTTCGTGTTCGATATTTTCTGATGCGTTATTCAAGTTCTCCTGTTTTCTTCTACAGTTCTTTTTAAAATTTATTTTCTTACTGCAGGCTTTGGGAATTACAATTAACATCTTAATTTACAATAATCCAGTTTGTATTAATATCAACCAAATTTCAGTAGCATATAAAAAATGTTGTTTCCAGGGCCACCTGGGTGGCTCAGATGGTTGAGTGTCTGCCTTTGGCTTATGTCACGATCCCAGCGTCCTGGGATCGAGCGCTGGGTTGGGCTCCTTGCTCAGCGGGAAGCCTGCTTCTCCCTCTCCCTCTGCCTGCCGCTCAACTGCTTATGCTCTCTCTCTCTCTGTCAAATAAATAATTTTTTTTAAAATGTTGTTTCTATGTAACTTCATTCCTTAACCCCTGTGGGTTGTTTTTTGGGTTTTTTTTTGCTATTATTGTCATAAAAATCACATCTTTATACACTGTATATCAACACGTATTTAGTGTTATTGCTTTATACAGCTGTCTCTTAAATCAGATAGGAGAAAAATATAAATAAAAATACAAACACAAGTAAAAATGCAATAAAAGAAAAATGTAAACAAAAATATATTCCCCTTGTCTATTATATTATATATTACTTTTACTGATACTCTTTATTTCTTTATGTGAATTCTAGCTTTTGCCTAGTGTATTTTATTTCAGCCTGAAGGGACTCACTTTAGTACATTTTTAAAAAAGATTTTATCTATTTATTTGAGAAAGAGAGAGCACAAGCAGGGAGGGGGGCTGAGGGAGAGGGAGAATCAGATTTCCCACAGAGCAGGGAGCCTGATGCAGGACTCGACCCCAGGACCTTGGGATCATGACCTGAGCCGAAGGCAGACACTTAACCGACTAAGCCACCCAGGTGCCCCTCACTTTAGTATTTCTTGTGGAACTGATTAGCTAAGCAGCAAAATCTCTCAGTTTTTACGTATGTGAGAATACCTTAATTTTTTCTTCACTTTTAAAGAATTGTTTTGTCCAATTTAGCGCTCTCGGTTTTTAGCTCTTTGAATAAATTGAGCCTCTGCCTCCCGGCCTATGTAGTTTTGGTGATAAATTAGCTGTTAATATTATTGAGTATCTTTTATATGTGATGAATTACTCTTCTCTGGCTGCTTTCACATTGTCTTTGCTTTTGAAGGTCTGATTATGACGTGTCTTGGTGTAGATCTATTTACATTTATCGTACTTGAAGTTCGTCTAGCTTTTTCGGTGTATAGATTAATGGTTTTCTTTTTATCAAATTTGGGGATTTTTAAGCCATTATTTATGCAAATATTCCTTCATCTTTTTCTCTCTTTTCTCTCTCTCTCTCTGGGACTCTCATTCTGTGTACGTTGGTATAAATTTTTGGGACCCGTGAGTCTCAAATTTCTGTTCTTTTTTTTTTCTTTTTTCTTTTTTCCCTTCTATTACTCAGACTGGATCACTTCAATAGACATAGCTTCATCTTTCCTAATTCTTTCCCCTGCTTAGTCAAATTTGATGTTGAAGTCCTCTGGGAAATCTTTCATTTCTGTTGTACTTTTCAACTTCAGGATTTCTATTGGTTGTTTTTAATAATTCCCATATATCTATTAATATTCTCTATTTAGTGACACACCATTCTCGTACTTTCCGTTAGTTCTTTAGATATGGTTTCATTTAGTTTTTAAACATATTTAAAATACATAATTTAAGATCTTCATCTAGAAGTCTGTCTGGGCTTCCTCAAGAATAGTTTATATTGATTCCCCCCTCCCCCACCCCCCCGTGTATATGCCTTACATTCTTGTTTCTTTTCATGTCTCACAATTTTTTTGTTGGAATCTGTACATTTTAAATAATATAATGTGGCAACTCTGAAAATCAGTCTCCCCTCTCCCCGAGGTTTGTTATTGTTTCTTTTCTGTTTGTTAGTGATCTTTCTGAACCACTTCTATGAAGTCTGCATTTTTGATATGCATGACCATGGAAATCTCTTCTCGGTTAGCTTGTTGTTAAACAGTGACTGGACAAAGATTTCCCTAGATGCCTGGAACCAATAAGTCTCTCAGTCTTTGCCAAAGGGCCCTGGGTGTGTATTGGGCCATACCTTCAACTTCAGCTGGTGTTTATAATTCTACTTTAGCCTTCACCTCCTGCTCGCTTAGTGTGTCAAGGTTAAGCCAGAGGTGAGAACTTAGGGTCTTTTAAGACTTTCCTGGCCTAGGGCACTGGAGTGGCTCAGCTGGTTAAGCGATTGCCTTCATCTCAAGTCATGATCCCAGAGTCCTGGAATCGAGTCCTACATCAGGCTCCCTACTGAGCAAGGAATCTGCTTTTTTCCTCTGACCTTCCCCTCTCAGGCTCTCTCTCTCTCTCTCAAATAAATAAATAAATAAATAAAATATTAAAAAAAAAAAAGACTTTCTTGGCATATGCACAATACTGTGCGTTGTGCTGTGCATATGCATGGCCTTCTAGATTTTGCATAGCTTTGTTAGGTATTGATAATCCCATTCAATGATCTGCAAACTGAGGCCCAGATATGTTAAGTGACTTACACAAGCTCTCCATCAAGCAGGGAAGGACACAAGATTCAAACCCAAAGTCATGCTCTTTCTGCTCCAAGAAGCAAGACGCCTTCAACTTCCTCTGGTACTCCTCTTCCATGCTCACTGGTAACACTGGCTTTAACGCAGCACAGAAGCCTTCTACACCAAGTCTGAGACTGAAAGGTCAGCTCTTGGGAGTTGGCAAGCACCTAGCCACAGAGGCTTCGAGTCACAGCTAACTCCAAGGAATCTCAAGAATGGAGAAAGGAAGGCTCTCCCCATGTGTGATAAGCCAATACTGCCTGTGCATTCTTAGGGCTGGCAGGAAACTTCAAGGCCATCACAAAGGACTCTAGCCCATTTTAAAAGCTACCTCTTGCTGGGCCCTCACCACCGGTCCCCGGTCCCCCATTTAGACTATGGTAGGTCTATGAAACAGCAAAAAAAAAAAAAACAAAACAAAACAAAAAACCCAAAAAACAAACAAACAAAAAGCCTCAGCAAATGACTTACTTATAAGGTGGCATATGATTCCAGAGTCTAAGATCATAACTCCTAGGATCAACTTTTATTGAATCCCTTCCATGGAATCCGTGGACAGGGAGCTCATTACCTTCCAGGGCAACTCATTCCTCCTTCCTGCCCCTCTGCTTGCCAGAAAAACAGCCCAGCACAGGGGAAACAAGAGGAGTCTTCTGAGTCTAGAAGTTTAGATCGTCTGATCTAATGATTTTGCCTTCTGATCTGCATGATTTTGCCAAGTCACTTCCTCTCTCTGAACCCGTTTCCTCATCTGAGAAACGGGGAAAAGCGTGCCTGGTCGGCAAGGTTCTCAGAGCGGTGATGACATAAAGTCATCGGGCACACTCAGTAGAGCGATTCGACAATAGCAACTATGATTACTCGGTTCTTCCGCGAAGGAACTGAAGTCTGTGTCTTGGCAGTTTCCACCCATTGTCCCTAAGTCTGATCCTTCGGCCCAACTTCTCCAGCCGGTACTTTCAGATCTTGCAAACATCCACTGCAATTGCCCCTTTTTTTTAAGCTAAACCACTCTTCTCCCTGAATAGCTCCCCAAACACATGACTTCCTTCACCACCATATCTCCTCTCCTCTAGGGGTAAGACCTGCTTCCCCCGCTCCAATATCACCCACAGTGTGCGAAGGTCTGCAAGCTGCCCAGACCAGCAGAGAGAAAAAGGGCATCTCTCACTGCCTCATTTCAAAGTGTGAATCTCTTCTAATGAAGCCCAAAGGCACCCCTTCTGTTAGTTATGCCACACAGTGGGACCGTCTAGGACTATCCAAAGCCTCCTATTTGCCCCTAAATTTGTGGATCACAAAGCCAACATCTTTTCTAAACCTTTTATTACTTCTTTTTTTTAAAACTGATGCCTGTGTCTTTTTTAAAAATGCATCTTGTTGGAGTCAGCGCAGGTCCCAGGCTGCTGAGGCCCCAATGGTCACATCCATCTTAAAGGAAAGCATCTCAAAGCAAAGCATCAACTCTCATGAAAATAAATCCTACTACATCAACTGATTTCCTCCCATCCCCCTATGCTCTGCTACTTCCCCCAATTGCAAATGTCCTTTGTAGATGAGCACCTGAGGCCATTTCAATAGGAAACAAGACCGGGGCCTGGGAGATGCTGAAACCAAGTCCCTGAGTATTTATTGGACACCTGACATGAAGTAGGCATTTGCAGATCCCATACCTATGGAACTTTTGCAACTGTCCTCTGCAGAGATGGTCATGAACTCATTCATAGAGGAGAGTCAGTGAGTCAAGTGATACACACAAAGTCACGCTGCTGGTTGCTATAGCAACGGGGCACAACTCTGGGTTTCTCTGACCCTGGAACCTAGATTCTCTTCTTTATATTTCCCCATTTTGCTAATAGAGTCTGAGCAGTTCTTAAATTTCGAAGTCCATAGAAATCACCTGGAAAAAAACTGCTTAAAAAAAAAAGATCCATCCTTAGTCCTCAAATTTTGACTCACTAGGTCCAGGGTGAGGTTCAGACACCTTGATGAAGCCCTAGTCATTCACAAATAACAGGCTTTCCTGCCACGCCAGGTACCAGGCTCCGAAAGTCAACTCTCAAGCATCGCCTTGTGGGTCAGATCTACTTTGGCTTATTTCCTGGCCGAGCCAGCACAAGGGATGGCAAAGAGCCTCTTCCGGAGGTGAGAAGGAGGAAGCCAGAGCCCTCCTCAGCCTCTGCCTCTTGCTGTTCCTGTGGAGTTTTCCAGTCCGGACTTTAAACTTGGCCTCCTTCTGCAACCTCTGATTAGCTCTCCAGATCTGGCCGGAGGAAGCGGGAAAGCCCAGGCATGGATGTTGCAATGACAGATTATTTAACACAACTGGAGTGCTCTCTGCATCATGAATTCCCCCACCGTAGACATGAGACATTCCTGGGCCGCCTGCCAGGTCGTGTCCCCAGCCAGGAGCATTTACATAGAGAAACAAATGGCTTTTTGTCCACCCGCTGTGACTCGTCACGTCACGGCTGCTTCCTCCCCAAAGCAGCAAGATGCCACATCAGATGTTCGCCTTTAGAGACGCTTACTTCACGGCTCTGGTAGACTTCCCTATCTTCACCTGCCATCATGAAGCCCTGCTCCTTAGAGGCACCCCTTTTGGTCACAAGATAAAAAGAGAAAACTGCTTCTTCCTTCCTTTTCCATATGTGAGTCATGATTGACTCTTTCTCGTGGTTCATATGCGGTGACAGGGTTTCTGCACACAGAATCTAAATTCAGGAAGAAGTTCATGGGCTCTCTGTCTGCATTTTGTTTTGTTGCAGAGAGTTTGGACCAAAGGGTCTATGTGACTTTGAACGAGTTACCCAAGCCCTCTAAAAGGTCCAGTTCCTTTATAGTGAAATAGGGATAACAGTCCTAACAGTCTCGTGGCTATTAAGCACCTGAAAGAACACAGAATGCAAAGGACCCAGCAAAATCGCAGACCCATAGTAGGGGCTCTGTGTCCCTGCATATGTTGTCACCATTTTCTGCATCTGGCTACACACGGTGTGGTCCCCCAAGAAGCAGCACCTGCCTCCCCTGGGACCTTCTGGAAATGCAGGATCTCATGCCCCATCCCAGACCCTGTTCACCATTGTACTCCTGGTACCTGGCCCAGTTTCTGATACACAATATAGGTTCAACAAATGTTTGCAAAAACAAACAAATAACCCGCTGAATAATCGTAAAGCTCTGTACAAATAAAAGGTTGCTATTTTGTTTTTACTTATTTGTTTTACTTTATATATTTTGTTTTATTTATTTTACTTATGTTTTTATCCATTTGTTTGTTATTATTTAGTTAACAGAATTAGATAACCTGAGAGAGACAGAGATCCTACATTTATTACTTTTGTGATTGCTGACTCACGCTGTCTTCCAGCCCCATGGGAGCGGGCTATGACTCCTGCACACACAATGCAAAGAGTATAGACTGTGGAGTTTCCTTCATTATTTCAACATCTTGTCCAATCTGTTTTCAATCTTTTATCAGTGTAGCATATCTGTACCCCTCCATAATAACTATTTGGAGCCACAGTCTTCTCTAAAGCCCTGACATCACCAGTTAGGACACAAAAGCATCAACACTCAGTCCATGTCCACGTTTTCTAGGGACCCATGTCTGTCCCTGATCATCATCCCTCAACCTCAAAAACAGAAGAGATACCTTTTCTAAGAAATAATAAAAGAGAAGTCTCGGCAAGGTATGGACCAAACACCTGGGTGAGGGACAGAGAGAAGGACAGCTCTCAAGTGGTGCTCTCACTTGGAAGGTCAAGGATAGCCCAACGGGTCTGTGAGGTCATGCAAGTCACAACTTCTCAGCATGACTGTCGCCATCTGCTCTCTTCCAGGCCCTCTGTGCTGACCCCTCACATTCCATTCTTACCGTGTCTTCCTCAAATGCGGGACTCGGGCTAAAAGAGGCCATAGGTGATGTCTTTTTGTGAGCATAGCTTGTCAAATGGAGGAACTGCCTGCAGGATCTTGTGAAATGGTAGGTTCTGAGTCAGTGGATCATAGGTGGGGCCTTAGAGTTTGCATTTCTAGTGACTCCAAGCGATGAAAATGTTGCTGGTCAGTGGATCACACTTTGAATAACAAGGGTCGACTCTGCTCCTGGACTGTGGATTTCATCATTCTCCTAGAACCTTAGAAGCCCAGTTTCTGCAAAACACATTTTAAGAAAAAAATTTCTTATAATTTTATTTGCCAATTGTACCTAAATGGAACTGGGAGAAAATGATTTCTATATTTTGAAAAATACATTTGAAGTATGGGAAATTTCTTCTGTAGATTACATAATGCAAATTAATCATTGACGAACTAAGAGATATGGAGTATTTTCCATGTGGAATAAAGGATGATGAGTTCCAATTATAATGTACATTGAATATTTACTGCCCTGGTTTTTGAGATTGCTGAGTCCCTATCACAGAAATATAAGCTTCCCTATGTCAATAGCTTATTAACAATAGCTTATGCAATATTTTGTTTATTATCCTGAAGCCCCTTTTCGCTTTTTATATTATCTTGCTACTGACATTACTTTCATGATCTAAGGGATCTTGCTTCAGATAGCAATCAGGATAGCTGATCAGTGGTTATCTATCAGTGAAGTTGGTGGTGTTATATAAAATAACAGCGAACATTTACTGAGTATTTCCTAGGGGTCAGGCACAATGTTAAGTGCTTTATAAAAATTTACTTGATTTAATCCTCAAAATAACCTCATGGAAAAACTGGTATCAATTAAGAAAATGGGGGCGCCTGGGTGGCTCAGTGGGTTGAAGCCCCTGCTTTCAGCTCAGGTCATGATCTCGGGGTCCTGGGATCAAGCCCCGCATCGGGCTTTCTGCTCACCAGGAGCCTGCTTCCCCCTCTTTCTCTGCCTACTTGTGATCTCTCTCTCTCTCTCTCTCTCTCTCTGTTGAGTAGATAAATAAAATCTTTAAAAAAAAATAAGAAAATGAAGGTCAAGAAAAGTGAATTAGACTTTCCCCTATTCCCCAGGGCTAGCAGGCGACAGCGTGAGGACTTGAACCTGGGTTTGCATGGCTCCAAAGCTCAGAGTGTTGACAGCTACAAAACATTAAAAAATAAAAGAAAATAAAAAAATACAAAAACAATTTTTTAATTTTAAAAAAAGTACGAGAAATTCAGACACTTTGCTTACCTGCTAAATTAACAGTCTCCTTTAAGAAATATTATGTTAAGAGGCACCTGGGTGGCTCAATGGGTTGGAGCCTCTGCCTTCAGCTCAGGTCATGATCTCAGGATCCTGGGATCGAGCCCCACATTGGGCTCTCTGCTCAGCAGGGAGCCTGCTTCCCCCTCTCCCTCTGCCTGCCTCTCTGCCTACTTGTGATCTCTCTCTCTCTCTAATAAGTAAATAAAATCTTTAAAGAAGTTTAAAAAAGAAATATTGTGTTAAAGTTAAAAATTCACTTAAAATAATCCCATTTCCTTTGTGAACAGATGGCCAGAATTATACCCATGAAACTTTTTTTTTTCTTTTTGTATTTTGGAAAAGTAGCGTGCAATCACTGTAAAATTGGGTTTCCAAAAATTGCTCACCTGCTGCATTGAACGAAGTTAACAACATGACAAAATAGCCAGGAGGATCTAATCTCGCTCTTACGGGCCAAATCAATCCTTCCCGTATTTGTTTATTCGGGTCTAGAACTTTGTTTATTTTTCATTCTGACACTTTCTAGTAAAACAAGTAAAATCTTCTCATTAGTTTAAAGTAGACGAAACCTTCTTACGTAAATATGTTGGATTGCCACCAAAACATTCACCAAATTAGAAAAACAAACAAACTTTAAACATTTGTCATTTGGAAAATATTGCTTTATGAGAATTATGCAAACATTCCAAATGTTGACAGATTTTATTACATACGGTCAAATATTAGATTCACTAATCTCCACCAATCTCACCAGTGAAGTCTTTTTTTTTAATTTATTTTTTTTTGAAAATTTTATTTATTTATTCATGAGAGAGAGAGAGAGAGAGGCAGAGGGAGAGGAAGAAGCAGACTCCCTGCTGAGCAGAGAGCCCAATGCAGGGCTTGATCCCAGGACCAAGATCAAGGCAGATGCTTAACAACTGAGCCACCCAGGTGCCTAGGAAGTCTTTAAGTATTGGGAAACTATCAAGCTCACAGTGGCCGATACAAGTTTTTTTAAATTCTCATTTTCCGGGCGCCTGGGTGGCTCAGCAGGTTAAAGCCTTTACCTTTGGCTCGGGTCATGATCTCAAGGTCCTGGGATTGAGCCCCAAATCGGGCTTTCTGCTCGGCAGGGAGCCTGCTTTCCTCTCTCTCTCTCTCTCTGCCTGCCTCTCTGCCTACTTGTGATCTCTTTCTCTCTGTCAAATGAATACATAAAAATCTTAATAAAAATAAAATTAAATTCTCATTTTCATGATAGTTTTTCCCCAGTTTTATTGAGATACAACTGATATGTAATCATGCATGAGTTTCAGGTGTAAGCATAACGATCTGATATGTGTGTGTATCACAAAATGATTGCCATAGTGAGTCTACTCAACCTGTATCATGTAGTTACAACCCCCCCCTCCCCCCGGCCCATGACGAACTTGCAATATCTACTCTCTTAGCAACTTTGAAACCTACAATACCACATGGTCCGTGACAAACCCATAAGTATTCACCTTCTAACTGGAAGTTTGTAACCCTTTGACCACCCTCTGCTAAATACTTGTAACATTTCTTGTATACCTACTGCATGGCCGATTACAGAATAGGCTCTCCAACTGACTTACCTGAAGTCATGTGTTCACAGTCCCACTTTATAAATGAAGAACGCAAATCCCTGAGAGATGTATGGAGCCTTTCGGTCCCTGGGATGGGGAGTTGTGGGCTGGAGCGGCAGCTGGGGATCTACGGTGCGGACGAGATGAGAACCACCGCCTTGAAAACACTAGATCGCTCTGGATGTTTCCTTTGTGTATTTACATTTCTGCCTCCACCAGCTGAAAGTGGATTAGCACCCACTTGCTCTTACCCACGCAGGTGTCTGCGGGTAAGTGCTTTTCAAGAATATGGGCGTCACGCCATCTTTGTTAGGGTTGCCAAGGATGCTTGTAATAAATAATATGCATGTCCCTTTCCCAGATAATGGCTGAGACTGGCTAACTTTTCACCAAGTTCCCTTCCCCTCTGGGCATTAGACTCTATTTCCCCAGGGTTGCCGCGTGGAGGTGTGGAACTAGTTCTCACGAATGGGAAGTGAATGGAAGTAACACGGTCATCTCTTTGCTGCAGTAATGAAGAGCAGGGGTGTCTTCTCCACGCCCCCCACTTCATGCTCTTATTTGGGGACTCTGAAGCTACAAGGGATGGTAGAACCAAGATGGGGGAGTCTGGGGTCCCGGAATAACCAAGAGAAATCGAGGACTCCGCCCCCACTGGCCCATACTGCATTGTGGCTTGAGAACCGAATCACTATCTCGTTCAGCCATTGAAACTGTGGGATGGCTGGTGTAAAATTTGCTTTCTCTGCTGCATATATCTACTGGATCTTGACGGGAGAGCCCAGAAATCTGCAATTTTAGAAAGCCTTCGGGTCATTCTGGAAAACTAGAGTTTCATGAAAGGGGTCAGGCTTGGGGCACAGGAAGGCAGTGCACCTGAGTGGCCCAGAGAGTTGTGTCAAAGACAACGATGGCAGCAATGGTTTCCATTGCACCTCGTCCTCCTGTCAACCCCCTTTCTCATCCCTTCCTGTCGCCTGGAACACTGACGTTGAAGCACACTGCTTAGAGGCTCTTGCGGTAACATGCGCTTTCTTGCAGATAGGCAGGTTAATTTCTGGAACGTGAGCTTGAGCTCAGAGCACTCTGATGAGTTGGTTGCAAACAGCAGTCACAGATGGGAGCCTGCGTGCACAGCAGGTATTTTATCCATCAAAAGAGCAAAATTTGAGGGTGACTCATCTTCATTTTCATAACTGTCATCGCGTCCGTCATTCCGAGTCAGAGACCAAGGCCTGGGGCTGTGGGGAGGTTGTGGTTAAGTGAAAGCCAATAATAACATACCCGTTTTAGGGCATGGGAAAATTCGTGTGGGTCCAGAAATTTCTCTCAACTGCCAGCCATACTCGAAATCAGGTAGCTGCCAACCCAAAGAATTGGTCTCCTAGTGACTCTTGCTGCTCTGCCTTCTTCGGGATCCTAGTGCACAAGAGTGTGGTGATTCAATCAGTGGTGGTTCCACCTCCAACACACACGGGCACACACGGGCACAGGACACTCACATCAGAAGCCCAATGAAGGAGAGGGTCCCCTTCCCTCTGCTCTTGCCTAGTGCGGCTGCTGGCTGATTTGGGAACTGCGGGGGTGGGCGGAGGGGGGGAGAACAGTTATTGTTGAGAAGAAATTAATCTCTCTCATCCCCTTCATGGAGCAGAATGGGCTTTCCCTCTGTTAACCGTTCACGGTTCTCTTAGTTACTGGCGAGCTGCCCTTTCTCCAGAACTGTGGGAGACTCTGTCAGACTCTGGCAGGGAGAGGGCACGGGGTGGAGAAGGGATGGTCCCTGTCTAGCTCTGAGATGATAGCATCAAATCTCTGGTATGCATTATAGGCTAGACAGCCCCAAGGCGGCCTTAAAATCTAAGAGAAGAAATCAGGAAATTCTGCCGTACTTAGAGCTCCAGACTAAAAGAAATTGACCTCTGTTCTTTGGAAGCCTAGTTGGCTTCTCCCCCCCCCCCCCCTTCAACCACTTTTTTGGACGATCTTTCGTAATTTAACATCACGGTTCTTTTCTTGTGCAGGGATCTGATGGGGCCTGGGGGTGCCACAAGGCCCACGAAGGCAGCCACAGCCACCACTGTCTTAAAGGGGACATCTCTGATAGCCCTGTGCCCTGAGTTCCCAACATCTCTGAGGGAAGAGGCAGCAGACGACAGGATGCTGGGTCCCGGGAGACTTGTTACCATGTTCCCATGTCAGTGGGCTTCAGCTCAAGGTGACTGATCACCCCCCTTCCTGATACACACACACACACACGCACACAAACACACACACACACACACACACACACACACACACACACACACCTGTCCCGGCTGCCTACCTATTTCTAGCTGGGGTATGGTGGTCCCCCGAGGCCATCTTGGCTCAGAAAAGAACTAGGTCCCAGAGCAAGCCCCTCTTACACTGTCAAGGCCGTATCCAGGCTTTGGAAATTCAAAACTGAAGTTTCCTCCTTTGGCACATCTGGATGCTGCGTGCTCTAAAAACTCCCATTGCAGTAGGTGTAATGTTGGGATTTGCCAAGTCGTTTGGGGGTCTACAGACCCTGAGCACCTTGAGGGCAAGGAGTGTTCCTTGTTCCTCACGATAACGGCAAGAGCATAATATGCATTCAAATAAATGTAGGAAGGAAGGGAGGAATGTCGAATGTTTGATTTTCTACATGAAGTTTATAAAACACAGCCTGACCAGAAAAGAACCATCTCCCAGAGATGAAAAGACCCAGTAACTAATCTCCTTGGCTCTCGCAGGCCCCAAACCCCAACTTCGACTCAATACGTGGATCATCAGTGTAAAAATAGGTCACGTCCTAGAAACCCAATGATCTGGTTTGAGGTTAAATTTACTCCTGTGACATGACTCTTGTAAGTAGTTTCTGGAACTAAGTAGACCAAGCCACACCCTGTGACTTGGAGACATGGAAAAACTAATAGATGGATGCGTTGTAGGAAAGACTGCTATATATAGCCTTACTACTCGCATTTCCAAATCAAGAAGAAGGAAAAAATAAAAAAACAGATCATAGGATCCAAATTGAAACCGCATGTCTGAGGCTGGGCAGTAACCACCAAAGCATGAGACGGGGCGCTCTATATTTCTTTTCCAATCATACAGTGCACTTCCTTAACCTGCTCGTGTCTCCTCCTCCCGAGTCGACTGAAAGACTTACTCTCGATGCTTCGGTGGCTTTGAGGTAGCTGTCGCTAAAATGCGATGGACATTCGGTGCTGCAGAATGCTCTGGTGAAGGGGTCAGTGTGCAGAAGGTCTTGGGAGGAATCGTGGAGGAGGGGGCACGAATATGGACTTCGCAGTCAAGCAGTCTCGGAAGCACACGGCAAATATGTCGCGCATGAGCCTGATCACCTCAGATAAGTCACTGAAGCTCTCCGGCCCTCAGGTTCCTACTCATAACACCATGAACAAAAGCAGAACATTGCAAGGATTCAATGAAATGCCCCTCACTAAAATGACACAGGTCAATCAACTCGAGTCCCGCCCTCTTCTCTCCTTTTCATCCCCAGCCCTCCTCATCTCACTTCTTCTCTCTTCTCTGTGCCCCTTGTTGAACATTTCGCCCCGTCCCGGTATCCAGCACAGCGCTGACTTGTAGAGACTTAGGCAAGGAGCAATGAATCCCAGCGCATCCCACTGAACACAGTCGAAGTCAATTCCCGTGCTGGTCACTCTCTCCTCTTGAAGCCTGGGCTCCGATCTGTGGTTCAGCCCCGCTCCGTGTCGAGAAGTCCTGATCTGCACCAGGGACTCGAGGAAACTTCGAGAGTGGCCGTGCCTGGGTGCCAGGGCCCGTCCCGGTTGTTGATGGTCTGGACAAAGGCTTAGGGAAAGAGAGAGATGCCCAAGCAGGTCTTCTCACTGGTTGGTACGTGAGACCCTCCTTCCTCCCTCAGTGGGCGAACCTCCTTAGCATCAGCATCTCTCTCCCCACTGGCCGCTGTAAGGGGGATGAGGGGTCACAAGTATCAGTGCCTCTGTCTCATCCTTTCCCCCCAACACATGCGCGCGCACGCACGCACGCACACACACAGGAAGGTGACAGCCGCCCCAAGACATGCTTCAGGTGGCGTGGAACAGCGTTGTGACCCTGGACAGGCCCCTCACCGGTTGTGCGGACTCGAACCCTCAACCGGCCAACGCTTCACTCTCAGGAGCTGCAAAACAGATCTCTTGCATGTATTGGGAGGAGTAAACAGAAAAGCAAATGGTGATCGTTCCTTTTTTTCTTTGCACATTTTTGCACCTCGTAGCCTCATATCAAGTGCCAGGAACCCCTTCTAGCTCGTCCTCCCTCACCCTGCAGGGTGGGCACAAGCCCTGACTTGGAAAGGCCCCCGTGTGTAGTAAATGGTGCCGAGAGGCTGTCTGTCACCGCCCACCATCCTCAGCCTCTGCACCAAAGTCCTTTCAATTACCCACTCAGGGGCTGTCCTGGCCGGAGGGTCTTCTGATTGGGCTGGCCTGCCCCTCCCCCGCCCCTAGGGGCTGCGATGCCGGCCCCTGCGCCCCAGGCCGCCTGGCTTCCCATTCCCTCCCTCTGCTTCCCATGGGACCCCAAGAACTGAGAGCCTGAGAACTCCAGCTCAGGATTTTTGCCATAGATCACCCAGGATACCCCGTATTACCCAATATACCCGCCCCCCCTGCTGGGGGGCTTCAGCATCCGCGTTTTTATGGCCCTATCTTAATAGAGGGCGACACGCTGTTTCTACCGTGGGAGCCCCTGGACGGCAACTCCCGCAGGATGCGCTCAGGCCGCTGCACGGGCGTCGCTGCCCCTGGGGAGCCGGCAATATGGGAAGCTCCCCTAGCGCCCCCCCCCCGCCCCCCTCCCGGGGAAGGTCAAGGAACCAGCTCTGTAGGACTTTGTCTTCTTGGGTCATTTCCCATAAACATCCTTGCCTCGGTTCTCTGCAGGGGGAGAGAAGGAGAGCGGGGCGACACTAGGGCCAAGACCTAGCCACACACTCATGGCCCCACAGAGCTGGGGCCGGGAACTCAGCCACGACAGCGAGCTACCTGATGTTTCCTGCCCTGCTGCCCTCTCCTCACTGATTCCCAAAGAAGTCGGGGCCAGGCATCCAAGCCAAGCCCCGATTCCCCTGTGCACGGCCTCTACCCCTTCTTCCCCTGCTTCCCCTGCTGGCCCCCCTTCCAAAGGGCCCGAGTCCCTCTGTTTTCTCAGCCTTCAAGAGAAAGTCTGGAATTTCCTCCCAGACCCCGAAATTGGGAAACTCCCAACTGTGTTTATCATCCCTAAAAGGCAGAATCATCCCCATGAATAAGCCTGTCCTTTGAGCCTGAAGGCAGATCATTGCCTTGGCCTATTTCCAACCTCACTGGTGGAGCCGCCCAGTGGCCAGAGGTGAGGCCACCCAACCACCTTGTCCCTCCTCCCCACTGCCATCCCTTAGGGCTTCTCCCCACCCAGAGCAGTGGATGAAGCCATTGCAGGCACTCTGGTGGTCTGGTATGGAATGAGAGGGAGGCCAGAGGGACCTCCGTGTGTGGGCCCCACCTTCACAGCCTCTGTCGCCTTGCCCCTGAGAGGGGTAGGAGTAGCTTCACAGAATTAGGATGCATCAAAGCATGCGCCCAGCAGGTCCGAGGGGTGGGGGTTGACCGTGAACTTACGGAGCAGCCTCACCTCGCCCACAGTCCGGCTATCATCCGGAGGGAGGACAGGCCACGTGCGAACCAAGCCGGGTCTATGCTCCCAACTTAGAGGCAGATCTCTGGACTCTACCTCTCCCCAGCTGTGTGATCTTCGGCAGTGCTTAGCCTCTCTGGGCCTCCACTTCTTCCTGCGTTAACTAGTAATGATTCGACGGTGAGGTTAAAAGGAGAGAATGCTTGTCCTACCCTCGCGTCCGCGCCTGGCGAGGGGGGTCCCGTTGGTGTGTGCGGGCACCTCCCCTCCCGACGCTGGGCGCCGACACACCTTCTATCCACCGCGCTCCGCGGTCCTCCTTCACCTCCCCTGGCCCACCGTCAGCACATCTCGTGTGGTTTTTCTGGGAAGTTTCCCTTCTCTTTTGTGAAATGCACAGCAACTAGGGGCCATTCTGTCCATTATAAGAGGAAGTCCTCCAGCCCCGGGCCTTTCCCCAAGGTTCACGTGAGGACCTCTCCCCAGCCACCCAGAGGGCCTTTAGCCAGGCTTTTTTTCCCCCAAGTCCCCTTCTAGGAGACAGCAGCCAGCTCCCCCCGCCCTGACCTCCCAGAGTTCCCCCCCAGAGCCACAAACTGGGCAGATCGGAAGCAAGCCAAGACTCTCTTGGGGCTTCTCCATCACCCAGGAGCACCACTTTGGCTCTCCAAGGACACCCTGCCTTCAGCCCACTTGCCCCCACACTCCGCCTGGCCCTTTGCCCTGGCGAGGCCCCGATCAGCTGGCTCTACCCCAAGTGCCCTCAGAAAGTTGTGTGGGTCCTCAGTAGGCCCCACTGTCGGGGCATCAGCTCTGTGAGCCGCAGGTTGTGTCCATGGGGGAGAGTCACTAGGCTAACTAGCCTGGGCGAGCCCAGCATCAGGCATGAGCCCCTGACCCGCTGTTTCCTTAGACCAGGACATTCAACAGCAGTGAGTCTCTAGTAGGGAAAGACATTCCCTTTTCAGCTGTCTTTTAATTTTTTTTGATCCACTCAAGGAGAAAGCCTCATCCCATACCAACCGCCTCCCCTTCCCTCTGCCCCTCTCCCTCTTTTCCAAAGGAGAGTAAGCTCAGAGGTCTGACATCAGGCAGGCAACTACATCCAGCTCCAATCAAAAAACGATGTTTATTTTGATTGCAAGTAGAGCAAGCAATATTGGTTTCACGTGTATAGCAGTTTTAAAATGTTTCCTTTCAAAACGCATCTATTTAAGTAAAAAAAAAAAAAAGAGTCATTTTTAAAGAAAACCACAAGGTAGTCAGAGAACGGTTTTACAAAGACGTGTGAAAAAAACCACAAAGGTAGAATGCCAAAACTTGGGATGAGTTTTAGCTGGACGACACACCCTAATAAGGGGAATTCCAGGTCCTTGAGACCCGCTGGTGGATGAAGTGCTCGGATCCTAGCGTTTGATCCTGTGCACACAAATCTCAGCAGCAAGGGGACCTTGTACCCCTAGGATAAACACCCTCTTTTTCCTTCTGGCCGTTCATGTAGGGATGTTTAAAAAACAAAATCCAAAAACCCAAAGACTAAGACCAATTTTTCTGAACAGGGGGTCCCATCCAGCACCAAGTCTGGACTCCGGGTGGCGAAGCTGGGGAGAGGGAGGTGGGGTGGGCAGGCCAAATCCCAGAGTTACGGGTTGGCTGGGGTCTGGGTTCACAGCTGGAGGCGGGCCACGCGCACACGGGACTCCGGGTTACGGTAGCAAAGTCGCTTCGGGTGCACATGGGACGTGTCTGAGTCACGGCGATGTGCCCAGACAGGTCTGCACCGTGCCAGACGGCTAGATGGTGAGATCACAGGCTGTCACTTATCAAGATTGTGCCATAGGGAGACCACACAAGAGTCAGAAGCCCTAGACTCTAATTTCAGTTCTGATTTCAGCTGACCGTGTGACCTTGACCAAGTCGCTTTACCTCCCCAGACCAGTTTTTTCCTCTGCCGAGAGAACTAGAGGTGAACTTCACCAAGGCAGGAAGCATCCCTGTTTAATGAGTCAATATAGACTCGTTATCTATCCCGTGGGACGTTCTGATTATTTTCATGAATTAAGATGTTAAGTATCTAGCGGAAACATCCCACCTCCTCTGACTTCCTTGGAAATGGTAGGCCTGCCGATAACTGTCATTCCCTCTATGGCGCTTTTCTGCAATGGGGATGAATCCATGGCAGGGCAGCAATAAGGAAGTTGAGGAGCTCAGTGGCTCTCTCCGGATTCCAAGATCCTTAACAGGTGGCAAGTCCACGGATCCCAGTTCCTGGGGCCAGCAAAACACCTGTGCCCAGGGCTAGATCTGCCAGCTTCAGCCCTCAGCTTGCCCTGGAGTGGGAAGAACAGAATGATCCTAGATTGAAACCTTGGCCATGGAGCAGAGGGCGAAAAATGCTGGCTAGCAAGAGGAAAAAGTCAAATAGCTTCTTATTTTCCTCTTGAAATCTGTCCAAGGATCTCTGTTGTAGTGAAAAGCCACAGGAAAGTGTGTGGACTTTCCCAGTTACAATGATTAACAGCTGCTCCTTCTTTTTGTCACATCTGTGGGCTTGAAAGTGACCCTTTTGTTCTCCAGAAAATCACAGATACATTCCTTCCTTCTGAGCTCCGGATACCCTGGAGGGTGGACCAAGTTGGCTGCATTTTGCAAGCGGCTCTGGAGCAGAGAGGATAAGTAAGTTTCTCTCTTTGGAATTTCCCTTGTGTTCACTCAGTAGAAACATTGTAAAGCACTCTCTTAATCCAGGCATTATCTATGTCTTGGGAAACCAGGAGCCCCCAGATAAATGGGGAGGGGGAGACAAGCAAGACTAATAAAAGAAATAAATGCTTGTTTGGGGTGAACATCGATGCTATAGAAATGTAGAATAAGGGCATCTTTTCTAGCCTTGTCTTCCAGGAGGAAAGGGCTTCTGAGCCGGGTTTTGCAGAATGAATAGAAGTTGGTTGGTGAGGAAGGGTAAGATCTTCTAGAAAAAAGGAAATGGCTTGTGTGCAAAGACCCAGAAGTGTGATCTTGGTAGAGGGGGGTTGGAGAGAGTCTGCAAACCACAGTGGTCTTTCTGGAGCCAGAGTGCCAGAAGTTTGAAGGGAGAGTTGAAACTAGAGAGAGAGGAAGGCACGGAGCCATGACCAAGTTCTGGATGGGCATGCTGAGGGCCTTGGACTTTATCCTGAGGACTCAGGGCGGCCGATGAGAGATTCTCAGCATGGAAGAGACCCAGTGGATTGGCATCTCAGTATTTTGGCATTGGGGTGGAGGATGGGTGACAGCCCAGCTGGGAGCCTTGCCATACCCAGGAAAAGCATTTTAAGAACCCAAAGAAGAGGATGGCAAGGAGGGGCTGGACAGGGATGATTTTATAGCTAGAAGAGCCCAGGACAACGGCCAGTTTTCTATTTAACCTGCTGAACCAAAACTCAACTCCTCAAAGTTCTGTCCCATGCTCGACCAACCCCAGACCCCCAAAGAGCTAGCAATGCCTTTTGCAGAATAGATCTCTGATAGAGCTTTGTTAGAGGATGTGGGGATGAATGGATGAGTGAGCGCATGAGTGAATGAGTGAATGAGTGAATGCAGTCTTCCTCTGAGAGCACTGCTGCCCAATCGACTCCTGGCTCAGCTTCCCTCTCTGCAGAGCGGAGGTCCTGAAGAGGAGAGAGGGACGGCAAGCCCCAGGCTGCTCCGACAGAAGACCTCTCCCTGTCTCCCAGAGGCCCAGCTGGAGTCAGCGGAGAGACAGATCTTGAGACAGGAAGTCCCAGCCCGGCCCGTCGGCCTGGAAGTTTCTCGGGGCCCAGCCGGGGATTTGTCCTCGGGGCTGCAGGCCTGGGCGAGGCCGGGCCGCAGAACGTGCCTCGAGCGTGCGGCCCACTTGAGTTGTTTCACCGCTGACCCTCGGGGAGGGGGACTTCACCTGCTCGGAAGCCAGGCTATGCAAGAGGCTCACGACAGAGGAGTTTACGACTATGAATTTGTGTGTGAGAGCAGGAGAGCCGAAACGCCCCAGATCCGGAGCTTTGGTTCTGGCGGGTTCTAGCTACACGGTCCTGTCTGAGGTGCTTGACTCCTCTGAACCTTGAGTTCTCACCTGGCAAAGGTGGCCGTAGACGGTCTAACCCCCCCGGGTTGCTGTGGAACCGGGAGATGAGAGCCGATAAGCAAACAGTCTTGACCGACCGGCTGTGAGGCGCGGCGTCCCTCCCCCAGGGTAATGGGAGGGGCAACCTTGAGGAGGGCTCTTCCCTGGGAACGGGTCCCCTGCTGGCCTCGGAGCACTCCCCACTCTGTGACACGGGCTGGCGGCTCTGCGGGTTGGGGACAGGCATGTGGATGACCAACGGTACCTCGGTTTCCCTCACCGGCACTTCGGAGGGCCGAAATCACGTGGGTAAAGAGCTCTGCGGCCAGCACGTGAGCCATAGGCCAGCCATAGGACCCCCTCCAGGCAATGTCTTCAAGCTTAAAGGCATGAAGTAAGTGACTTTGAGGGATTGATCCAGAATCTGTTTTTTGCAACCCGCTTACCAGAGCCCCCTGATGCTCCAAGAACCTTGTGGGAGAGGAAAGACTCCTTCCCAGGAGACGAATCAGAGACCTAGGTGGCAGCCCAAATTAGCCGTCACTGATTTGCTGTGTGACTGTGTCAGTCACTGCTTCCCGCGTCTTTAGGAGCCTCAGTCTCCAAGACGGGGGACATGGGTGCTGAAGGTCCCCTTTGGCACCCTTCTGTTCTCAACCCAGAGCTGCGGTGCTTACATGAGACAGCCCTCTCACCTGTGCACCCACCGGAGGCAGGGTGGTCCTTAAACTTACAGGGAGTTAGCGGCGCTGAGCTCCGGTTGGCTTGGAGGAAAGATCTAGAATCCGAGCTGCCTCTTGGTTTCCCCACGGGCCTGGCTGAGAAGCCAGCAGGCCCCCGGCAGGTGTGTGTCTTGTTTATTTTGCCAGGTGCAAATAACGGAAGAGAGAGGGGGTTTTATGACTTTCTTCTTCTTAGAAGGTTTGCAAACTCATAGCACTCCCGGAAAAACTTACGTCATCCTTCAAAACGGGATGGCGAATGTTACGGAAACAGCCCATTCGCATGATACGTCCCACGGAGACAAAAATGAAATGAGAGAGAAAGAGAAATGGAGAACTAGTAAAAACCACTGGAAGAAAAACTGAGCAGCAGAAGCGGATGTCTAGAAGGGGAACCAGGGTCTTGATGTTTGGCCCAGGGCAAGGAAGAGAAAAAGGATGGCATTGCAAAACACATCCGAGAAACAGGAATGGGGAGGATGCGGTTGGGCCGAGATGTGAGAGCAGAGCCTACCGTAGGCCACACTGGGTTTTTCATCTGGGGGTCCAGACCCACTTTCTCGCCAGGATGCCCGGCAAAGCAGGGGTGTGGGGTGGGGGGCAGACTCTAAGCCAGTCAGGACATAGATGCAGGAGACCTGCTTCCTTCCAACCTTACTCCGGTACCTTCTCGCATTTGACCTTGGGCAGGTCACTTGATTTCTCTCTGTGATGGCATGATTGTCCCCAGACCTGCTTATCACGCAAGGTTGCCATGGGTATGAGGGGCAATGATGCTAATTCTGGCCTGCGGGCCTGAAGCCGAATGGCCCATCCGATGGGGGAATTTCCAGAACTGAGATACTTCCTTCCTCCGCAGCTGCCCTTGAAGTGAAGAAGTAATGAAATAAAGGAACCTCAGCATTACACAGGGAGTCAGATTTTATCATTTCCCCTCGACAGCTGAGGCCCCACATAGCTAACCCCTTAGCCAAGGTATTACAATGAGTCAGTGGGAGGGGTCCATTGGGCCGACGCCCAGGGCAGCTCAGGCCCAGTCAAAATACAGTCAAAACATCGGAACCAAATTTTTTCAAACTTTAACTCCCTTAATAGCCGAGTTCTCACCACTCCCAGGCTCTCCATTCTTGCATTCAGCAAATATGGACCTAGTACAGAGCTCCTGTCTGGCACAGACAAGGCATTTAATTACCACTTGTTAAGTCAAGGAATAAATAAATGGTGAATGAATGAATGAATGAATGAGTGGATGAATGAATGCCAGGCCCTCTCCTATGGGCTGGGATAAAGTCAGAGAATAGATAGATCCCGCCTCTCCTCACTTACAGCATGGCGCAGAAGATAAACAGATAAAGAACCTTTAAAGTACAAGGTGCCTCCAGGGTCATAGAAAGAACAGTGTAACGTAAGGGATCCCAAAGGCCTCTGTGTCAAAAGGAGTCTGGAAAGTCTTCTCGGAGAAGACCCAGCAACCATTCCAAGCAGAGGAAACAGTGGGAGCCAGGGCCGGCTTCTGGGACTATGAGCCATTAGGTGTTACTATAGCCTAGAGTAACAGAAAGGAGCAATTCGTGAGACGTGGTCTGGAAGGTAAGCTGCGGCCAGGCTGGGGGTCCACCGATGGCTCTAGGAAGGAGCTGCTATCAAGGCTCCTATCAAGTCAAAGCAGAGAGCTACCAAAACTCTCTTGGCAGGCCAGACGGACGGCTTGGGCTTTCTATCAGTACAAAGGATGGACAGGATGGTAGAGCTTCCAGTTGGTAGGAAATCATATTCGATTGTTTTAATAAGACTTAAAGGAAGGCGGGTCCTTCGGGACAAGGACGAGGAAACGCTTGCTAAAGATGCCTCAGAAGTGCAATGGCCAGGGCTTGGAGGCTAAATGGATGTGGCAGGAGGTGAGCAGGGACACCGAAGCCCCGCTTTCAAGCTTGACCGAGTCTGGGAGCAGACGGGTGAATTCTCGATGAGCGAGGCTGGTCTGGGGGTGGCCCGAGCCCGGGGACTGGGGGTCAAGATGTCCCTGCCTTGCTCACGCAAAGGCACACAGAGACAGCATCAAGGCATGGTTGGGGGAACTTTAAAACCCCTCCTTAAAATTCTCCAAAGACTCAAACGAGAGAGAGAGAGAGAGAGAGAGATGAAAACCGAGAAACAGACTCTTAACTATAGAGAACAAGCCTATGGTTACCAGTAGGGAGGTGGGTAGGGGGTGGGCGAAACGGGTGATGGGGATTTAGGAGCGCACCTGTCGTGAGGGGCACGGAAGTGTGGAAGTGTTGAATCATGGTATTGTACGCCTGAAACCGACATCACACTGGATGGTCACTAACTGGGATTTCAATAAAACCTTAAAAAAAATTCTCCATGGATTCTGCCCAAAGCCACCCCGAAGGAATAACCTAAGGGAAAAGAATGTGTCTCGTAGGCAAGCCCAACCCCAACACAGTCCTCTACCCTACCTCCCGACCAGACTGATGCCCTGAAGTCCTCTCGGGTAGAGAGGTTGCCTCTGTCACAGAGGTTTAATGCTTCTTGGTTGAAAGACGGCAAGGAAGGAAGAGAGGGAGGGAAAGGGGAGCTACCAAGAAGGAAGGATGTCCCATTGGAAGTGGGCAGCAGCCAGGTGCGCAAGCCCAGCAGGCGGGGAGAAACACAAATCCAGAGCTTGCCTGCAGAGCTCTGCTGGATGTGAGAGTTTAAATACGGGAGTCCAGAGGAAAGAGCATCTAGACCCAGGGTCACACATTCAACTACCGTGGGGGGGCCAGGTAGAGGAGACAGAGGATCGGGAGGAGCCCAGCAGCAGGTAAGAGAGCAGTGGTGGCCGGGGGAGCCGGGCGGGGGGATCTCCGGGGGAGCCAGGAGCCGGCGCTCCACCCGCAGGGACGGCCACCGCTCTGCTCTCGGGGGTTGCTACCCCATGGGGTTGCGGGCTCAGAGCTGCCGGATCCGATTCTACCAAGACAAACCGGATGCCCCCAATCAGGAAAGCACCCGATTTTACACATTAGCAATTACTTGTCTTCTTTTTAAGGAGAGGCCCCACATAGAACCAAGCCGTGGGCCACCAGTTTGCAAACCATGTGAGGAGTGGGAGTAGAAGCACGAGCGCCTAGCGAACAACAACATCCAGGGACGCACAGAGCCGAGAAACCAGGGAGCCCGGGGTCCGAGGAAGCAGCGGGGAGGAACGCGAGAAGAGAGCAGAGCCTCGGACCCGAGGGTGGACAGCATTTCCCGGAAGAGTGGGCTGCAGATGGCGGTAACGGGGCAGGGATCCCCCGGGACCAGAGTCGTGAAGACTCCTCTGTAGGAAGAGATAAGAAGGTGCCCGATGAGACCATAAGGATTTCAGCTCGAGCGGTGGATGTAGAAAGCACATGGCAACCGCTTGAGGAATTAATTGTAGGAGAGAATACAGAGATCCCAAATAGAGATCAGTTACTGAAGGGTTTTTTTTTTTCCCCAGGATGGGGCACCTGGGTGGCTCAGTGGGTTAAATGTCTGTCTTCAGCTCAGGTCATGATCCCACGGTCCTGGGATCGAGCCCCGCATCGGGCTCCCTGCTCAGCGGGGAGCCTGCTTGTCCCTCTCCCTCTGACCCTCCTCCCGCTCATGCTTTCTCTCTCTTTTTTAAAAAAAGAATTTTTCCTGGGAAAAGAAGGAAAGAAAGAGAGCATGGCATTGCTTGAGGGAAGGCAGGGTCAAGGGAAATATGTTTTTTTGAACAATGAAGACCTGAGCATTCTGGTTGGGGAAGGGAGGGGAAGAGTAGAAAGAGAGAGCCAGGAACCGCATGGAGGCAATGGAGAATGCCAGGTTCTGGAAGAGTCTACAGGAGATCAAGGATGTAGATGGACCACGGCCTCTCGACAAGAGGGACAATCTCTTCTTCTACAGCAGGCGAGAAGAGAGGTGATAGCATGAGAAGGGGTGTGTGGGCCCAGGGGTGCACACCCAGGGAATTCTAACTGCTGCACAGTCTCCCCTTCCCCGAGGGGTATTTTGTGTCCTGCGCCTGGAGCCTGAGATACGAGGGCCCGGTGAGGGGTGCTGTGCCCGCGTGGGGTCCCGAGAACGGAGAGAACCAGGCACGTGGGACAGCATGGC
Organism: Nasua narica; assembly: GCA_028533885.1. Lineage (NCBI taxonomy): Eukaryota > Metazoa > Chordata > Mammalia > Carnivora > Procyonidae > Nasua > Nasua narica. Next base: position 33,039,441 of record CM052804.1, on the reverse strand, counting down.
TGGTGTGCTCATCGGGACAGCAAGAATCCAGCCAGCCTGATGGCCCAAGGGTCAGGAATTAGGGGGCCCTCGGTGGCCCGCGTTGGGGCGCTGGCCCATGGGGAGACAGGACCCCGGCGGAAATGAGAGATGAGCGGGAAGGAAAGGAAGCCAGGTAGGGGTGGAGGGCCCCGCACTTGCTGACACAGGGCCTGTGGAGCCGCTGAAGGGGAAGGAAGCGGAAGGCTGCGGTCAAAGAAATGGATTACTAAGTTGAACTCCATGAAATGCAGAAGTTCAGAGAGATGACAAAGTCCAGAGAGTGGCCACGGGGGCAGAGGCTGAAATGTTGTGATGAATTCAGTTGAAGAGGGATCCAGCACCTGTTGGAGGACTTCCCCATTACTTCCTCTACGGCCGCTGCTCTTTACCGTCCTTTGACCCACCACCTCCTTGCCAAAGCTTCCGTGGACGGGGCGGACAGAAGGGAGCTTTAGAGAGAAGGAAGAGGACAACAGGCAGAAGGAGAGGACTGGAAGGTGCATGTGGAAGACTGGCCTTGGGGTGGGAACACCTGGGTTTCAGTCCCAGCCCTGCTGCTTTGAGCAAGCCAACCCCTGAGCCTCAGTGTCCACATCTGCAAAATGGGGGCGATGCTACCCGTCTCGTCTACACGGCAATGCTCTTGTTAGAGTCACAGCATTTAATGAATCATAGAACACATGTGAGGAATTACAATCACGGGTGCCTCGTAGCCCACAGTTTTGAAATCACCTCATTAACTACACAGAAGTTCTAGAAGGCATTCGGTAAACACTTAAAACTAATGGGAATCATTGTCATGAAATCCCAACTGTGTCATGGCCGAGCGTGTCATAGCTTGGGGATATGAGCACATCCTATAATGGGCGCTCACGAGATGCTGCTGGAACAGTGAACTCTCTACAGCAAAGAAATGTGGGGGGGGGGTGGCCGACACGGTCCTTTTTGTCATTTTGGGGTGCAAATCGTTCTTGGTTCCTTCATCATGTTTAGTTAATCACCAGAACCCTAGGTCGTCCTGATTAGGAGGAAATCTCACAGTCTGGGCTTAAGCGTCCCCTCCCAACTTTGTCATAGTTTCCAAGAACCTTGGGGACCCACACGCTCCAGCTGCCAAGTCCTGCTGTGGCCAGGGCTCTTGGCCACCATCGCTTCTAGCACTGCCAGTGACTATGGATTACCGTCCCCACACCACCCAAAGTCTGTCCCTCCTCCTTGCTCTCACTGTGTCCCCTCCCGTTTTGGCCACAGTGCTGCCCTAGGGCTGCCAAAGCACCTTCCATTTACCCTGGCAGGTTTGGCCATGCCCTTAAAGCGTGATGACCATCTCGCGATGACTGTCTCAGCAGGGAGAGTGACCGATCACTTTGGACTCAAACGAAGGGGCCTCGGTTCCTCTCCCCTTAGGAGGTCCTTGGTCCCTAAGCAACTGTACCCATTTCCCCCCCACGTCCAGCTCTGCAGGGGGTGTTAGGAGGTCTTTCTCTTTGGCCACCAAACATTCTTCCACCCCCTTCCCCCAGGACAACGAGTGACTATCCACAATGTAATGAGTGCCTACTTCTCCAGCCTCAGGAACATTCCTCCAAACAAAGACGTGAAGAAAGTGCCGGGAAAAGTTAAGCTCTACGTCACCAGGCCCTTCCCACAGCACACACAGGAATCCACATGGCTCTTCTGCACGGATCTAGGAGGGCCCTGAAATCCGGGGCAAGTTTCTTTTCCCCAGTTTAAACTAACCCCAGCAGGGATTTTCAGGGAGGAATCTGAGGGCAGGCAGAGACAGAGGGGGAAGCAGGCTCCCTGCTGAGCAGAGAGCCCAATGCGGGGCTCGATCCCAGGACCTTGAGATGACGACCCGAGCCGAAGGCAGAGGCTTTAACCCACTGAGCCACCCAGGCGCCCCATCCCTTGGCTATAGTTTTGAGCAACATGTAAGTTACAAGTTGAATGATCGGGTAATGCTTTGTTTTAAATCTTTGCATTTAAGTCAGAAAAAAAACCGATGGGTATGCTTTGCAAAACCATCCCCTTCAACTTCTTCCTGCCCCTAGGCAGATACTGTCAGCGTGCTCATTCAGACTCTTCTCGGGCTCTGACTTACGGTAAATGCAGAAGAAGCTTATGAATAGAGCCAAAGCTTTGCCAGCCCGGGGCTGCACCAGTGTGCAGGCTGAAACCATTAGCCAAGAAGGAGCCTTTTGCAGCTGGAGAAGTTTCGCTTTTTGGGAGGCAGCATTTTGCAACCAAAAGAGAGAAGCGGTTCGTCCCCAAAGAAGAATCCACGTGGCCCCTGAGAATCACTCTTGCCCGAGTGCCTCTTTGCTGGGCCCCCCAACCCTTGCCTCTACCTCTTCCCCAAGTAGAAGCAGTGGGAAATTCAGGAAACCAACAGTCTTGTTTCTCTACTCATTTCCCTGTCGGATACTAGACCGCCCTCCAATTCAGGTACCCGGGGAAACGATTTGAGGTCCCTGGACTGGTTATAGGTCCAAACAGTGTTTAGGGAGAACTTACTGCGTGGAAGACACCGCATCGGGGGCTGGGATCCAGCCCAGGCAAGAGCCTCGAGGTGGGATGGGGCGCAGAGGGCCCCGAAAGCAGAGGCGGAGGCCGAGACAGCTACATAAGCTTCGAGGGCAGAGAGGGGCCTGTCGAGACGTGAGCTTTCCAGCAAGAGCTGGCTGTGTGACGAGCCGGGCCTGAACTTGATTCCAGGGCTGTTCCTCCCTAATAGTTTTTTTTTTTTTTTTTTCAGCCGTCCAAGGCTCTCCCTCTGTCCAGGCAGATAAGAGAACAGGGATGAGAAAGAGTTTAGGAAATGGAAACCGCACTGCATTATAACATGCATGCCCAGTGGAATTTCACAGCCCCACACGGAAGCGGAGGGACGTGCGCACCTGCCGCCGGGGGCCCGGCCTGGGTGCCCGAGGCTGCCCGCCCACTGTAGCTTGCTCAGGTCCTGGGAGTGACACAGCTCTTTACACGGTGCTTACAAAGCACCCTTGGCTTCTTATTTCATGCAAGTCTCGTGACAACATTGGAAAAAGCTGTCTTACTAATCACACTTTACACAAGCAGCCCAGAGAGGTCAAGTGACTTGTGCAAGGCCACACAGCCAGACGGAGGCAGTCAGGCCGCTGGCCCTGGGGTTGTGACCCCGCCCAGCGTTCTCTCCATGAGTCCGGGGGGCCTCTTCTTCCTTGCCCTTCACTCACTCTTCCTCTTGTTTCTTTCCCCTTTTCTACCTGCGCCTCATTCTGCTGGGCCCCCCCGCCCCAACCTGGCCAGCACCGCCTCAGTTTCGTGTATCCTAAGCTTTAGGCCAGGGTTGCCCAAACACGGCTGGGAGGGGTAGGAGGGACAGCTTAGAAAAAAAAAAAACAACAACATAGGTTTACATCATAAAATTACAGATAGTAATTCAGCCGGTCTGGAGTGAAGACCAGAACTCTGTATTTTTGATAGGTTCCCTGGTATTTAATTTTATTTGGTCACGGTATGCCTTTGCTAATCTGATGGATGCTACGGTCTCTCTCTCTAGAGAAATCCACAATCACGTAAATGTGGAAGACAATTCCAGATGGTTTCTGAAGCCTGGCCAAGAGCTCCAGATAAGAACAGTGGGCTAGACAGCACCAACTGCTCTCTCTCCCCCACACCGGACCAGCATGTCCCACGCTCGGCCCTGTGAAGGTTGTTCTTGCGGGACCCTGGCCCAGTATCACCAGCCTCACCTGGGAGCTGGTTGGAAATGCAGGATCTCAGGCCCACCCAAGACCCAGAGATCGGGAATCCGTCCTTTAACAAAATCCCAAGGGGATGTGCAAGGGCTTTAAATTTGCAGTGGCTGCAAGTCGGCTCCAAAATGCGCCCCTCCCCCATTGAAACATCCCCCAAGCTTTAGAACCTGACAACCCCCGATGGCCATCTCAAAGGCGCCCCCCCCGTAGGAGCCCTTAGCGGGGACTCACGGCCCCCTGTCTGTCCAGTCTTCAACCACCGTTTGCCTCTGGACTCTCCCTTAAAGCAAGGACTCAGGAAAGGTTGTAAAATGTTTCTCTGTTTCTCCCCGCCTGCTTTTCATGACCTCTGGGTCCCTAAGGTCCACCCCCCAGGTCGGCACCTTCACAGGGGCACCCCAAGTGTGCTCACCAGCCACCCCTCTACCCCCCTCCCCGGCACCGCTCAGGCCACTTCTGGCAATGAGACCCCCCAAGTGAGGAAAGTGACCTCTTCCCTGCTCTGCTCCCCGTGGTTGCGGTCTCGGAGGGGCTGCAGCGACTCATCTGTGATCATCCCAACAGTCTCCTTACACTCACCCCCTCGCCCACTGTGGGGCGCAGGTAGGGCTCCGTGGGGGCTGGCCCAGGGGGAGTCTAAGTGACCAGCCCCTGGCTTGGCTGGGGCACCACTCCCTCCCCCCAACCAACCGAGGCCACTGCAGGTGAATCTTGCCTTTCTCTTCCCAAGGCTATCTCCACTTCCCCAACCCCCCCCCCATGCACCCTCCCCGCCCCCCCCAAGTAGTATCATGACCCCTGCATGCAAATACACTGGGGACAGATCCATCCCAGGCCCCCCACTGCCTTTTTCTCGGCCTCACTGTCCTCATCAAGAGAACAGGGAGATGATCTCCAAGGTCCTGTGCTCCCCTGACATTCCGCACAAGAATAAAGAACGGATTTCTGGTCCTTGAAAGGACAGGAGTCACAGAGTGGGGGGCCCAGGAAAATCAGCTCTGGTCTCCCTGCAGCTAAGAACTAACCTGGAAGGAGGCCTGGAGGAGGTGTCTAGGAAGGACCTGACCAGTGCAGAGCCCACTGTGGGTCTCACTCAAAGGCCTGAGTGGAGGGGTGGGGGAAGGAAAGGGGCACAGAAAGCACAGGCAAGGGGGCACTGCACTAGATGGACAGGGAAAGCAAGGGACTTGCAGAAGAGAGCCGAGGCAGAGGGTGAGGGGCTGGCTCCTGATATTTCTAGAAAGCTCAGTCTTAGTTCCTCTTTCCATCACCCTTGACAGTGAGTGGGAGTCTGGGGTGATGACAAAGGTCCATGCGGAGGATGCTTGTGGAGAGCCAGCCCACTGGAAGGAAGGAAAAGAGATTATTCACCCAGAAGAACTTTTCCATTCCTCATCTCAGGGAACCGGCAGGGGCTCAGGGGGACTGTATATTTCAGGGAGTCGCCAAACCTTGGCCCTGTCTCCCTCGGTGCCCTTCCTGGGCCTTTCCCTTGTATGCTCCTGAGCAGGGATCCTACCCAGATCCTGTGCTGGGATATTCCCAGCACAGCCCCACGTGAGATGGCCTTGGCTCCAGGCCCAGCATCTGGAATGTGGGCTCCAGCCAAAGGCATTATTTTCCGTGGGATCCGGGAACTTCCAGAGCTGCCTCAGAGTGGGAATTTCCAGTTTCTCCTCCTCTGTGACTGACCTTCCAGCTGAGGCGAGCATCTCTGCTTGGTAGCAGAGGTGGGAGGAAGATAGCTATCAAGAGACTTTCTCTTCTTGGCCACCCTCTCATCTTGGATCTGTTTACTATCTCACACTTGCATAGACCAAGTCACTTTCCAAAACTGATGATCCTTCTTGGAAGTAGAGACTTAGCTTCAAAGAGTCAGAGGTCCCTCTAAATCCTCTGAAAAGCCAAGAAGATTTCCTGTGGGACCCCCCTCCCCACCACTGCCCTCTGGAATACCGTTTCCTCACATAGAAGACGTGGGAGCACGCTATCTCTCCAGATTTTTAGGTTCCAGGGTCCTAGGCCCGACTGTGACATGACTCACCCAGGATCTCAGCATCTTTAAACCTGTTAACTTGGACAGAACCCAAAGAATGGGTGGGTTCCACAGGGAAACAGGATTCAATGCTCCCAGCCCATGGGAGAGGACACTCTGAGAGATTAGGGAAGGGTTTCCATTAATATGAGGGAAAATTTCTTGGAAGTTAAGGGGAGGTGGCCTGGGAAGACATGGGTGAAATTGCACAGTCTACTTTCCAAAAAATGCTTTATTCATCTAAGAAGAATGGAATGGCAGAACACTGAGCCAAAGGCAGAAGGGTTTCAGTAAGGGCAGGGGGTTAGAGCCCTAGCAAGACAGAGTGAAAAAAGGCTCCGGGAGGGGTCCCAGCAAAGCAGCACACATGGTGACTTGTTCTCTCCTTATTCTGCGTTTTTGCAATTATACCCAAGAGTCTAGAATGGTCTCTCTGCAGAGAGACCAAATGGTCTCTGCTCTCAGATTCTCTAGGAAACCAACATCCATCACGAGATAAGCCTAGCACCTGGGACTAAGGATTCCGGAGTCAGGGCGTCCTGGGTGGGAAGCCCATCTACACCTGCTCTTCCCCGTGAGATCCTGGACAAGTTATTTACTTCCAGTTTCCACCCAAAGAGGCCGGGTGGTTTGGAAGACTGAGGCAATGCTGGGAAGCCCCTCAACACAGGGCCCGGCTGCGGGGAGGCACTCTAAACCAGCGGCTCTCCCTTTTCCTTGCCATTACTGTCCACCGACTGGGGACACGGTCACGTGCTCAGGAGGAACCTTTTCTTTTCTTTTTGAAGATTTTATTTATTTATTTGACAGAGAGGAGAGAGATCACAAGTAGGCAGAGAGGCAGGCGAGAGAGAGAGAGGGAGAGAGAGAGAGAGAGAGAGAGGAAGCAGGCTCCTTGCTGAGCAGAGAGCCCAATGCGGGGCTCGATCCCAGGACCCTGAGGCTTTAACCCACTGAGCCACCCAGGCTCCCCAGATGGACCCATTTCTTATCACCCATGTAGTGACTGGTGAGTATTTCTTCCAGGAAGCTCTGTGCCTTTTTAGAGGCTTCATGTCCACAATCCTTTAAAGAAAGAAGAGTCACCAAATCCTTCCATGCCGACTGGGCAAAAGCGAGCTCAGAAGCCCGAAGCCGTGGAATGAGGAAGTTAAGACCCAAATTCTAGGCTCAGGCTTGGCTTAGCCACAAAGGGGGCCTCAAGGAATCCTATCGTGTTTGCAAAAGAAAGAAATTCTCTGAAATCAGTGTGAAGGTCTTTAAGGCTTTAGGATGGTGATTCTGGGATTCTGAGGCTAAGGCAGGCATTTGAATCCTGTAATACTATGCCTCTGCTCACTCGGGCTCCCTGGGAATCAGAAAGGACCTGGGGTACCAGCCCCCACAGCGGGGATGCCCTTCATGCCTGCTGCTGCCTGCGCTGCTAACCACAGACTCCCAATCCCACAGTGACTTAACCATAAGGAATGTTTCTCGGTTCTCTTTTCGATACCTGCTAATTGGGCAGATGTGGAGGACAGAGGGCACCCAGGCATATTAGCAGGTGGCGGTTGGACGATGAATCAAGGCACTGGGTTCTGTGCTGGGAACCTTGGCAGGTGATTTAACCCCCCTGTGAACTCGTCTGATCGATAAAATGGGAATTAACAATACCTACCGGGTGCGGTTGGAGAATTGAAAGACTTAGCACTTGTAAAGGGCTTAGGATATTCCCAGCACAGAGTAAGCAGGGTCTGAATACGACATGGAAATTTCTTTGTAGCCCTATATGATCTATATGGCTTCTTCCAAGTCTTTTTTTTTTTTTAAGATTTTCTTTATTTATTTGACAGAAAGAGAGAGATCACAAGTAGGCAGGGAGGCAGGCAGAGAGAGAGGGGGAAGCAGGCTCCCCGCTGAGCAGAGAGCCCGATGCGGGGCTCGATCCCAGAACCCTGAGATCATGACCTGAGCCAAAGGCAGAGGCTCAGCCCACTGAGCCACCCAGGGGCCCCAGCTTCTTCCAAGTCTTAAACACAATGATTCTTAGAACTCAGTTCTATGGTTACAAAATCCAATAGTTCTTTTGATCCTGGATTTTAAGAAGCAAATGGATTTAGAACGCTGCTGGAGAGCCTACCAAGACATCAGGACCCATTCCTGGCTTGAAAACCTCACAGGTTGTTGCCCAAAGGTAGGCTGGCGGGGGGGAGCCTGAGATGCTGTCATCTCTCGTGACCTCTCTTTCCTTGTTCCCTCTTTTGCCACAAGAGTTTCCACTTCAGAGAAAGTGGAATTCCTCAGAATAATCTGTTTTGTTCATATCTGTGGTCGCTCTGGACATAACTGTACACCACCCACCTCCACTTCTGTTCGTCTTAGCAGCAGATGGAAAAAGTGCCCCGTCCAGACTCACTGCTTCCTCCCACTTCCTGGAAACCTCCCAGGGCCCCACACTGGCTCAGCACATTTTTGATTTCTCTTCGTCATTCATTGAGAATGATGCTGCCCTGGGCCAGACTTTCTCTCTTAGCTCCACCCTCTTCAGAGAGTTCTCAATAAAAGGCGGGCAGAGCAGCCCCAGGAGCCAGAGGAGCAGAGGCTGAGACCAACCCAGAAACCTCCAGCTGTCTCATCCAAGCTCCCTGCTCCCCGCCGACATGAAGGTCTCCGCCACACTTCTCTGCCTGCTGCTCACCGCCGCCGCCTTCGGCGTCCAGGTGCTCGCCCAGCCAGGTAAGCCCCTCT
>CM052804.1:33020687-33030815 GCA_028533885.1 Nasua narica | reverse complement strand
CTCTGCAGAGCCATTGGAAGTCGGGAAACTCACCACTTGGAGCCTAGAGGAGGACCCTGAGCTAATCGTCCCTGACCCTGGATATTCAGATTATCCTTTCCTCCCAGGGTTAATGATGAAGGACACTCCCAAGAATTATCCAGTTTTACCAACTCCCCCTTCCCTCTGTTCATTATCAATGCTGTGCACCCATTATAAAGCAGAGGAAACTGAGTTCATACGACATTCTAGCTCTGAAGCATAGGCAGAAATATTGGGGTGTACAGCTCGTACCTCCACTCTTGACTTCCCTTCGCCTTCCCCTTACGACTCCTTTCTGCTATGGTTAAGATCAGAAGAATCTAGTCCACCCTAAAATGCTTTTTCCTTGTGGTCTTATTTCCAGATGCAATTAATTCTCCAGTCACCTGCTGCTACACACTCACCAATAAGAAGATCTCGATGCAGAGGCTGGTGAGCTATAAGAAAGTCACCAGCAGCAAGTGCCCCAAAGAAGCTGTGATGTAAGTTGAGCACCCCAGCCCTCTCTGGTCCATTTCTTCCCCCCCGGGAGCAAGAAGAAAGCCTTACAAACTTAAGAGTCAGAGACGTAGGTCATCTAAACTAATATCCAATGGTGCCCAATGGGAATATTGAGACTACGAGGCCAAAAGGGACTCCCACCATCACTCTCCAGCTGGGAGCTTATGCAGACCCTCCCAATGTCTTTAGCCGGAAGTCAGGATGGCTGCAACCGGGACAGTTGCCTAGGTGCCCTCTTTCCACCTGCCTTCCTCTTCTCGTTCCCATGGCAGCTTCCTGGGGCAGAAAGGGCTGGAGTCCTAGGCAGAGCTCTCAGTGGGACTCTCTATCTAACCGCACCCTCTCTCCCCCACAGCTTCAAGACCTTCCTTAACAAGGAGATCTGCGCCGACCCCAGTCAGAAGTGGGTCCGGGATTCCATGGCTCATCTGGACAAGAAAACCCAGACCCAAACTGCAAAGCCATGAATCCTCACTCTGAAACCGAAGAACCTGAAACTAATTTATTTTCTTCTAACTTTCCCTAAATGCCCTCTGATATTTTATTATAATTTCAAAGAGTATGAGCTTTATCGATATGCACACAATACCTTAAGTAATGTTAATCTTATTTAAGTTATTGATGTCTTAAATTTATCTCCCGTGAATACTAGTGTTTTGTTTTGTTTTTTAAATATGGAGACTTGAAAACAAACTGCTTTCCTCTGGGGGCCCCGGTTCCAACCCCTGGGCTGGTGTGAAGGTCCTTGCAAGGATCATTAATGCAAGACTATGTTTTAAGTTCTGAAGATTACTTACAACTATATTGTGGAAATGTATATTCTGTAACTATTGATCTATATACATATATATATTTTTGTACAAAACCTGACTTTTGGTGTTTTCTTGAAGGAAATTGAAAAGCTGAGTGCAATCTGGTGTGGAGGGAGGAGTATGGTTGCAGAGGGTGGGCTTGTGTTGGGAGGAAGGACAATGTGGATTGGCCCTGGTGTTTCCTGTTGGGTAGGCTCAAGTGAGTACCTATAGAAGAATCTTTAAGGCAGGACCCAGTCAAGCATTCCAGTCCCCGAGACCAACTGCCCAGCTCCTAGTTATCCTTGTTACCTGTTTAGCAACACCCCTATGTCCTTTTCACAGCCCTTGACCCCTGCCCTCAATCTCTTCCATGACCTAATGCTACTGCCCCCTAACGGGGGTACCTGCCCCCAATCTCTCCTCCTCCAAGTCGTCTCCAACTTAGAGTAAGACAGACACTGCAAACTTTGGGAAATCAAGGAGAGATTAAACGCCCATTGATAAAATGGTTACATTAAAATTTCATTAAGAAGAGTGGACTTCAACTTATCTTTGATGAATGCATGCGATTTTTCCAGAAAACAAAATACAGTATCATGTAGAAGAGGAAAAGGAACTCTCTCTGTCCCAAATAAATAAATAAGTAAAATCTTAAAAATGGAGGGGGGTGCATCTGAGTGGCTCAGCTGGTTGAGTGTCGTCCCACTGTTGATCTTAGCTCTGATCGTGATCTCAGAATTATGAGATTGAGCATTGCCTTGGCTCTGGGCTCGGCGTGGAGTCTATTTTGTCCCTCTCCCTCTGCCTCCTCCCACCCCCACCCTCACGCCTGCATGCTCTCTCTCTCTCTTTCCCAAATAAATAAATAAAACTCTAGAAGAGGAGAAAGAAGCATGGAAGCAAATACCTAGAGGTAGAAATGATGAGGGCATGTACATGAAAGAGGGCAAAAACCGATCAGATGGGAGCTGGAGTCCATGTCTATGCCAAGTGATGGAGAAGTTTCGAAAAGAAGTCAAGGGTTCTGAATGTCAGTATGGTAAGTCAGTACTCAACCTCACAGGTTAAAAGGAGATGTTGAAAATGTCTGGGCCGGGGCGCACCTGGGTGGCTCAGTGGGTTAAAGCTTCTGCTTTCGGCTCAGGTCATGATCTCAGGGTCCTGGGATCGAGCCCCGCATCGGGCTCTCTGCTCAGTGGGGAGCCTGCTTCCCCTCCCCCCCCCGCCTCCCTCTCTGCCTACTTGTGATCTCTCTCCTCTCTGTCAAATAAATAAATAGAATATTTAAAAAGAAAGAAAGAAAGAAAGAAAATGTCTGGGCCAATGAGGAAGGACATGCCATGTTTGGAGGCTCCGAAGTGAGTCAGTAAATGTGACTTACTGGCTTCATACGAGCCTGGAGAACTATGGACAAGGGAGAGGCTCTTGCCACAATCCAGATAAGAGATGATGAGTGCCTGAATATGGGGCCCAAGAAGCAGCTTTGGAGAAGAATGAACTAGGTAGAGCGAAATGCTGTGCATTGTAGATAGAGAAGGAACAATGACATAAGACATGGAGGTCCCTTCTACCACTTACATTCTAAGGAGACAACTTCCCTAAAATCAGAATGTACTTCTCTCCACCACGATCCCCATTTCAACCCAAGGATCTTGGGATCATCCACTTATCTGAATAGGACTCTTTTTCCTGAATGGCCACCTAAGGTCTATACTCCCTTGCAAGGCATTTGACCTATCTGGGAGGTATTTGGTCCCCCTAGGGACAGGCAGCCCTTCCACTAAGGAAAGCAGGTATCTTGCCCTATTTTTAAAAAGATTTTATTTATGTATTTGAGAGAGAAAGAAAGCATGGCGCAGGAGCAGGGGGAGCGGCAGCGGGCGAGGGAGAAGCAGACACCCTGCTGAGCAGGGAGCCCTACATGGGACTCCATCCCAGGACCCTGAGATTATGAGCTGAGCCGAAGGCAGACGCTTAACCGACTGAGCCACACAGGTGCCCCAATCTCTTGCCCTATTGATACATTCTGCCTGGTAAATGTGCGGATTCATCAGGCCAGTCTGGTGCGGAGACGGCTGCTGTATCAAGCTAGACCAGGCAATGCCTTCTGCAGCTGGGGCAAACGCTGGCTGGCAGGGACACGAGTTCTAATCCAAGCATGGACATTGACTCACTCTGCCATTCAGGGCAGACTCAGTCAGAGAGTCCCCACCAGCAAAGTGGGGATGATAACGGGTTACAAATAGGAACTCCACAGAACCTAGATTCTAGGGTCTGGGAATGCATATCTGGGAAAACTTCCATTTCTACCAGCTGGATGTGGAGGGGAAGAAACAGGATTCTGTTTCCGCATTCCCAAGCCAATCCAGGGTCCCTGGTTCAGGCTGAGGGATTCCATCAGAGCTCCAAGTTACTCCCCGAAGTGCCCTGAGAGTTTATTAGCTGCTTTTGATGGACCTCGATGACCCACATGCCGCATCCAACAGCTCTCCCTGCCTCTCTTCCTCCCCTCCAGTCTGCAGCCTTCTTTGCCAACCAAGACTAAATCCCTCATGGCAGTGGATGCCAGGAGGCAGAAGGGAATGGACGGCAAGCAAAAATGGTACATCGCCATACCATTTACCAAGCATCAGACCCTCTATGGCCAGGCAGATTTGAGGTGGGGGGGCGGTCTGAGGAGAGGAGGCTGCGAGAGGGTCAGTCTGCAAGTTCGAGCCCAAAAGTAATCTACTCACACTCCTTTTCCAATCTTTTTTTTTTTTCAATCTTCAATCTATTTTTTTTTCCTCCAGCTAAGCATGGGAGTCCTTGCTCCTTGTGTGATGAAACTCTGAGCACGAAGCCCTGGCAAGAGGCCCTGGTTTAAGAAGGAATGCCAAGTGTGGTGTATTCATTTCCTGTAGCTACCAACGATCTATTCCAGGAAATCTATGCTTTTTCTATCATACTCGAGATCTTCTCAGCCTCTGTCAGATTCCAGAGTTGCTGCTACATTTTTTTAGTATTTGGTTTTTTTTTAAGATTTTATTTATTTATAATAAATAAAGAGAGAGACCACAAGCAGGCAGAGAGGCAGGCGGGGGGGCGGGGGGGAGTAGCAGGCTCCCTGCTGAGCAGAGAGCCCGATGTGGGGAACCATCCCAGGACCCTGAGACCATGACCTGAGCGGAAGGCATAGGCTCAACCCACTGAGCCACCCAGGCGTCCCTTTTTAAGTATTTGGTATAGCAGCATCCCTTTTCCAGGTACGAAGTCTCTATTGGTTTCTTATTGCTACTGTAACAATTTACATAAACTTAATGGCTTAAAACAATGCAAATATATTACCTTCCAGTCCTGGAGTTCAGAAGCTTAAAATGAGTCAGCAGGGCTGCATTTCTTCTGGAGGCTCTGGGAGAGAATCTGTTTTCTTGCCTTTTCTAACTTTTAGAGGCTGCCCGCATTCCTTAGCTCATGGCCCCTCTCTCCATCCATCGCAGCTCTAAAGTGGGGAGGGGCAGAACTTCAAAGGATCAAAGTTTTCATACTGTTGAAATGAAGGTGGAATTAATCTTTTTTTAAGGCTTTAATTTACTTATTTGACAGAGAGAGAGAGAGCACAAGTAGGCAGAGAGGCAGGCAGAGAGAGAGGGGGAAGCATGCTCCCCGCTGAGCAGAGAGCACGATGCGGGGCTTGATCCCAGGACCCTGAGACCATGACCTGAGCTGAAGGCAGAAGCTTAATCCACTGAGCCACCCAGGCGCCCCTTGATGGCGTTGATCTTAACCAGGATGTGATATGACAATGGTAATCTTCAGAGTGATCACGAAGAAAAGAACTTTAAAAAGTATATAATAAAAGGAAAAAAGGAATAAAATGTACCCAACAAAATGGTACCCTCTGTATATCACAGAACAGTGATAGAAAGGGGACTGAAGTCAGTAAGATAGCCAAATAAGATGTCCCATGTTCATATCTCCCCCTAAACAACAACAATTTTGCAACTATCCATGGACAGAAGTCCCTCCTGGGGTCTGTGGGATGCGGCACCGTGTACCCAGGAAGGAGTCACCCGCCCATCCATCAGGTGAAAAGCATACAGATGTCAGTCCTGGCTGCGGAGAATCTGCAGGGGCCTCTCTTGGCTGTGGTCTGGGAGCCCTTGGAGAGCACTGGCCTGGACAATCTCTTACAGATAAGAGAACATCTGTGGAAGTCCAGATTTTTAGCGGAGAAGTTCCAGCACACTGTCGGAACAACAACAACAACAGAAATCACGTTCGGATGCTTTGGAGAGGATAAGAAGAACAGTTTGACATTACCTGCATCCCTCCTTCCCCAAAGCGGCACCGACCAGAGCCAAGAGAGACCCTCTCAGCCCATGATTTCTCCTGTGGGAGAAAACGAGAGTATTGGGGGGAGCCTCCCCAGCTCCTCAGCCAAGAGAAGGCTGTGGAAGAGATCCATTTGCCTCCTGCCTCCTCCAAAGCACTGACTCATTTAGCTGCATGACTGACGGGGCAAAAAGGAGCTGGCCGAGCACAGGTAAGACTCTGAAGGCGTTCAAGGGACGGGGATCCCACTAATGGCACCACGGACTCCATTAAGAAGCCTGCCTACAAGCCACTGGAGATGTCAAACCAGCAGATTTCCCCTAAATAGCCCATGGGCACCCCAGTACTCCATGAGCCTCACCCAAACACCCCCCAACCTGCGGCTATCTCCCTGTGAGTGTTCCTGACGAGGGAAAGGGCAAACTGTGACGCACAGCTAGTGGGCAGACACAAAGCCAGCCACCTCGCAGCCACCATCCAGGCTGAGACCACAAACGTGAGCTTTAGCTCTACCCTTGGGGAAGCAGGGCAGACTGTCGGCACTCAGCCTGGTGTGTTGCAGGACTGAAAGAAGGCGTGCAAGCTGAAGAATTGTGTCACAAGAAGAAGCAAGAAACATGAAACAGACATATCTATAGAACTTCTGAGAAAGCCTCAAAATCACTAGCAGGGCTGATGGAAGGAAGTTATCCCCCAAAGTCGGTCAGCGAAAACTAGAAGAGGTGACTCCTACCTCTACTTCAAGTTCAAAGAAACAAAACAAGGCTTCGAGGAACATGAAAAATCAAGGAAGCATGACACCACCAAAGGGTCACAAAAATACTCCAGTAACTGACCCCGAAGACGTGGAGATCCAGGACGCATCTGAAAAAGAATTTACAATAGCCATTTTGAAGAAGCTCTATGAGCTATAAGAGAACAGAGAAAGACCTTTCAATAAAATCAGGAAAACAAAACGTCAACCAAATGAGAAGTTTAATAAGGAGAGAGGAATCATTAAGAAGATGAAGTTCTGGAGCGGAAGGTATGATGAAGGAAATGAAAAATACAATAGATATCATCAACAGCAGAGTGGGTCACGGAGAAGATAGATTTTGTGAAGCCCTTAGAAATTTTCTAGTCAGAGAAGAAAACAGAATAAAGAAGGCTGAAGAAAGCCTATGTGATCTGTGGGATATCATCAAAAGAACCAATCTGAATTATTGGACAGGGAGGGAGAAGGGGGCAGAAAGCTTATCGAAAGAAGTAATGTGTAAGAACTTCCCAAATCTAGGGGGAGATTTCGATATCCCAGTTCATGAAATTCATGGGTCTTCAAACAAACTCCAAACCCAAACTAGAATGAAACTGTCAAAAACCAAAAGGCAAAAAGAATCTTAAAAGCAGAAAGAGAAAAGAAACTTGTGACTTTCAAAGGAAGCACAGGAAGGTAATCAGGATTTACCAGCAGAAACTTTACAGTGAGGGAAGAGTGGAATGACATAATGAAATCACTGAGAGTAGAAAACTGCCAACCAAAACACTTTACCTGGAAAAGTTGTGCTAGAGAAAGGAAGGAAATCTGGACAATTTCCCAGATAAACAAAAGCTGAGAGATTTTATTACCACTAGACCTGCCTTACAAGAAATGCTGGAAGGAGTTTTTCAAGCTGAAAGGAAAGGATACTAATTAGTAACATGAAAACATATACACCACACTAGGAAAACAAAGTAAATAGTCAAATTCAGAACACTCTAATACTGTAATACGATATTAAACACTTTACTATGAAGGTTAAAGGACAAAAAGTATAAAAAAATAATTTAACGACAATAATTTGTTAATGGCTACACATTATAAAAAGAGGAAAAGTTGTAACATAAACATAAAAGGAGGAATAAAGGGAAAAGCTTTTTTTTTTTTTAAAGATTTTATTTATTCATTTGACAGAGAGAGACACAGCGAGAGAGGGAACACAAGCAGGGGAGTGGGAGAGGGAGAAGCAGGCTTCCCGCTGAGCAGGGAGGCCAATGTGGGGCTCGATCCCAGGACCCTGGAATCATGACCATGAGCCGAAGGCAGACACTTAACCCCTGAGCCACCCAGGTGCCCCACACGGTAAAGCTTTTGCATACAGTCCAAATTAAGCACTAAGCATAAAATAGACTGTTTTGTCTGTAAGATGTATTTTGTGAGCCTCGTGGTAACCTCAAAGTAAACATCTACAATACACACACAAAAGATAAAGAGAAAGGAATCAAAGCATACCACTATGGAAGTCATCAATTCACAGAGGAAGGCTGCAAGAGAGGGAGAAAGGGGCAAGGGATCTACAAAATAGAAAACAGTAAGACGGCATTACCAAGTCCTTACCTATCAATAATCACCAAATGTGAATGGATTAGATTCTCCAAAAAAGGCATATGTGGCTGAATAGATTAAAAAAAAAAAAAAAGACCCAAATATATACTTCCTCTAGGAGACTCAGTTCTACTTGAAGGACACACATAGGCTCAAAGTGGAGGGATGGAAAAGATATTCTATGCGAATGAAAACCAAAAGAGAACAGGAGTGAGGCACCAGGGCGAGTCAGTCATTAAACCTTCTGTCTTGGCTCAGGTCATGATCCCAGGGTCCTGAGATCAAGCCCTGCGTGGAGCTCCCTGCTCAATGGGGAATTTGCTTCTCCCTCTCCCTGTGCCCCATACCCCCTAACCCCGGGTCGTGCTCTCTCTTACGCTCTCTCTCAAATAAATAAATAAAATCATTAAAAAAAATAATACAAAACAAAACAAAAGAGGATAGGAGTAGCTGTACTTAGAGGAGACAAAAGAGACTTTAAGCCAAAAGCTGTAAGAGACAAAGAAGAAAAAAGAAAGATCTCAAATAAAGAAACTAACTTTATACCAAGAACCAGGAAAAGGGCAACCTTAGCCCAAAGTTAGCAGAAGGGAGGAAATAATGAAGAGCAGAGCAGAAATAAATAAGACTGAAAAACGGTAGAAAAGATGGACAAAGCTAAGGGCCTCCCATCAAGCCCCTTTTCCATTAATATCATAAGCAATTGGCTGATGAACTTGTAATATGTGTGTTTAGAGAGGGCGGTTTGAGATGAACAAACAGACCACTGGTTTTCAAAATCTAGTCTTTGGATCCTCAAGATACGTGTGAGGGGAAGGGATATGAAGATTCCTGTCTCCGCTTCAACCTGAGTAGGTATACTTTGATTTTGTTCATAAATATGGCTTCCCTCCCTTGTTTTACTTGGAATGATATTTTCCTAGATAATCACATATTTTAAAAACCGCAGCATTCCATGATTTTATTACGTGTCTCGTAGCCTATGGAGCAGATAGGGGTTTAAAAACCTGTCTGCAAATTCTTGTATACTCCTTGAATTAAGAGATACGGTCTCTAACACATCTAAGAGATGTGTTCTCTAACTTTACACCTGGGAGACTTAAGGCATCACGTAAAATATCCATATCCAGCTCTGTAGAGGGAGCCCTGGAGAAATGGGGGTGGGGGGAGAGAAGATTCCATCTGATCGAACCCTCAGCTGTTTAAGACTTTCCAGCTCAGGCACCTGGCATTGAGTGAAGGACTCAAGATGACCCCAATCCCAGCGATCATCCAACTGCAAAGATGTAAAAACAAAAAACAAAACAAAACAAAAACCAAAACAACAAAAAAACAAAAAAACCCTGAGGAAGAACTGCCTTTGCTTATTCAAAAGCAAAATCAATGATTGCTATTGCTTTTAGTTTCTGTTTTCAGATGGGTGGTTAGGGGGCAGTTGGTTATGACAATAGACACTACAATTTTAGGAATTATCCTAAGAACACTGAAGCCTGTTTTTCTGCTAAATGTTCTATTATTGTATTTTTCTCTGGGTTTTAGAAAAGCCAGCAGGATTTAAAGCAATAAAGGATCTCTGGAAAGTAGTGTCCTAGAGATGCTATCTGAAAAGAAAATTGGGGAAATCCCTTACATCTCTTTCCTTTGGTAACCCTACTTCCTTTCTTTTTCCACATAAAAGATTTCATTTCAAAAAAGCAGAACCTTAGTAAGAGTCATAGATCACACGCTGCCCGGGCATAGCCTGCACCTTGCACACCAGCCCTGAGTTTAGATGGAAGGCAGGCCAACATCAGTCATGCCTTTTCTCATTTCCTAGCATAGTCCCAAGGGCTGGGCACATGTGCCAATCCACCCTGTGATTCATTCAGAACGTAGTCCTGCCTATCACCCACTCTCTTTCTATTCCTCTCTGCTCCTATAAAAGGCGGGCAGAGCAGCCCCAGGAGCCAGAGGAGCAGAGAGGCTGAGACCAACCCAGAAACCTCCAGCTGTCTCATCCAAGCTCCCTGCTCCCCGCCGACATGAAGGTCTCCGCCACACTTCTCTGCCTGCTGCTCACCGCCGCCGCCTTCGGCGTCCAGGTGCTCGCCCAGCCAGGTAAGCCCCTCTCGCTTTCCCTCCGAAGCCCATCGCCACACCTCTGGGTTCCCACGGGCC
>CM052804.1:32994621-33020587 GCA_028533885.1 Nasua narica | reverse complement strand
CTCTGCAGAGGCATCGGGGGTCGGGGAAACTCACAACCAGGCATAGATTGCTCAGAGCCTAGAGGGGGACCCACAGCTGTGGTCCCCCTATCCTGAGGAATTGAGCTATTCTATGAGCCCCTCCTAACAACTCCCAAAGTCGTCACCAGTTCCTCCTCCTCTCCCAGTTAGCGGTGGTATCCTTCCATTTCACAGTCCGTGCCAGTGAGACTGAGAGTTTCAGGGCAGAGACACAGCACCTAGGGTGGACAGCCTCCCTTTCCTTTCACTCTCCTCCTTACTGTCCCCTACCTTATCAATAGGAAGTCCCAGCACACGCTCCAAATAGCCTTTGTCGTTTTTGTCGTTTCAACAGATGGGATTAATATCTCAACCACCTGCTGCTATAGATTCACCACGAAGAAGATCCCCATCCAGAAGCTGAAGAGCTACAGAAGAATCACCAGCAGCTATTGTCCCCGGGAAGCTGTGATGTGAGTGATGCCATGACCAACCCTTGACCTTGAGTTCTGCCCCCAGGCAGTGGATAGGATTATTTTAAGACTGGGTTGAAGTTTAACCCTCAGATGCTTAGACCAGCTTTAATCCAATCTCGGAAATTTTTTATGGGAAAAGGGAATTGGAGAAAACAGACTTCCCATTCCCCACTCCCTGTCCAGACATTGGATCAGATGTCAGTTTCTTCATCCAGGCGACATGATGGTTTCACCTGGGCAAGCAAAAGTAGCTGCTTCCCCTGAGGTTCCTTCTATCCTCCTCCATCACCCCAGGCTAATGGGCCAGGCAGATTTCCCATAGAGTAGGTTACACTCCCAGGCTGAATCTTCAATGCACTCTATCTAACTGCCCTCTCTCCCTACAGCTTCAAGACCAAACTGGCCAGGGACATCTGTGCTGACCCCAAGCAGAAGTGGGTCCGGGATCTCATGGAGTATCTGGACAAGAAAACCCAAACCCGAAAGCTATGAACACTCATCCCCACAATGAAGCCAAGCCAGTACCCAGGAAACAATTAATTTATATTCCTTATCTTTTCCAACATACCTTCTGAGATTATTCTAATTCTATGGAATATGAGATTTGTGTAATAATGTGCATCATAGTTTTTCTTAAGTAATTCTTTATGTCTTCTAGTTGTTAATATTTTAATTTAATGTGTTCTGGAATTGAATGTATTTCAAATGTAAACCCTTGAACATATCGCATGACTTCGGCTCCCTAAAAACTGCGGAGCGCTCCCTTTCTCTCTACCTCATTGTAGCATTGTGAAGATCCTTGCATGAATCAATGCAAATATACATATATTTAATTTTTAAGAGGCGATGTCCCTATGAAGCCATAAGATTATTATAGAAATGACCATTTTTTTATATGTACACCTCTTGAATTTTTACGTAAAATATATTTTTGTATAAAACTTGACTTTGATGCCTTTTTAAAAGACAAGATAAAGCCGACGGGAGTACCAGGGAGAGGGGGGATGGTTTCAGAAGGGGGGGCTTGTTTTCTGGGGGGAATGGGCATATGATGGACTCTGGGCTTGCCCCCAGGCTAGGCTCACCGGCACGCAAGGAGAGTCAGGTTGGCAGGGACCAGGTCTAGCCAGCTCCTCAGCTCTAGCTGACATCAGCTTCAGCCGTTTGTTCTAATACCTTCTTCCTTTCTGAAATCATTTCCTTTCTCACCATTCCACGCCCTACCCAAGAGCCTCTCCTCTCAGCCGTTACATCAGTCTTATTTTCGGTCTTATCAGTCTGGTTTTCTTTCTTCTTCTTCTTCTTCTTTTAAGATTTTATTTATTTATTTGACAGAGAGAGAGATCGCAAGTAGGCAGAGAAGTAGGCAGAGAGGCAGGCAGAGAGAGAGGGGGAAGCAGACTCCCCGCTGAGCCGAGAGCCCAAAGTGGGGCCTGATGCGGGGCTCGATCCCAGGACCCTGAGATCATGACCTGAGCCAAAGGCAGAGGCTTTAACCCACTGAGCCACCGAGGCGCTCCTGGTTTTCTTTCTTCTAACCCTTGAATCCAGAATAATACAAGTATCACCTGCCTTGAGGAACCAGGGCAGGACTCAACAGATGACCTCAGATGTTCCCTTCCACACCTGGGAACCACATGTCTCAAAAAGATTTCTATCTCTGTAGGTTGAGGAAGAACAAGGAGGGTAGGAGGAGGGTATGAAGGGTATGAGCAAAGAGGGCATGACAAGGCAGCAGACTGAAAACCCTTGATAACTTCAAGCTTAGCTTCCTGGAGAGAGAGGGTTGCATCGAAACTCCCATAGAAATTTCAAGGCATCAGGAGAAATCAGACCCTTTGGTGACAAGCAGATAATTTACTGGTGACTTGTGGATGCTCAGGGCAGGTCCAACAGTTCTTTCCACCCCTCCTCCATCCCAATAGTCCTCATACCCAAACATCTCAAATGCCAGTGGGGAACAACAGTAGGCGGACCAGGCATAGAAGGGATACTCCAGTGCAATGAAACACAGCAAGCCCTGTGGTCCAGGCAAATATGAAGCAGTGTCAGGTCGTAGGATGGGCAAGAAGGGATCAGTTCCATGTGTCCAGGGCCAAAAAGAATCTGATTACACTCTCTTTGCCAAGCCTGTCTTTCATTTTCAGGGAATTCTGAACTCATTGTCCTCATTGGGCCTCTTTGGACACAGTGCATTAAAGGGAAATTCCAAATCACAACCAGGAACAGAAGCTGATATGTAACTGGGCATGGAGTTTAATAGGAATTAAAAATTAGTCTAGGTGTGGGCCCCTGGGTGGCGCAGTTGGTTGAGCAACTGCCTTCGGCTCAGGTCATGGTCCCGGAGTCCCGGGATTGAGTCCCACATCGGGCTCCCAGCTCCATGGGGAGTCCGCTTCTTACTCTGACCTGCTCTCTCTCACTCTCTCTTTCCTAATAAATAAATAAAATCTTTAAAAAAAAATTAGTCTAGGTGTAAGACCAATGTGCCTAGTAAATTAGGGCAAGTAATTTTTCCTGACTGGGCCCCCATCCATGGAGATTGAGGGAGATCAAGGGCTCTCATATTGGCATCCACATCTCTTAGACATTAATAAACTGTAGATTTCCAAGTGATGGCACTTGGAAATCTACACTTGCCCCCTCCCAGTTTTTAACCGGTTCCTAGCCCTGTCTGCAAGAGTGCAGGGTACACCCTGTCCTCTTTCAGATCAGTGTGGTCTCTGGACTTGACCTGTGCCTCTGGCTTAGACATGAAGAGTGCCTTGGTCCGAACTTTCCCACCTCCTAGACTTGGCTATTGGACATGCACCAGCCTTGAAATAGCTGAAGTTGTATGTGCCCACCACGTGTTCATGTGCTTTTCAGCATTTTCCAGTCTGCATTGCATTTATCTAGGGCCATATGACTGGATTCTAACCAACAGGGTGAGGACCAAAATGATGTAAGCCACTTCCCCATAAACAGCTCATACTTGTGGGCTTCTCTTCCTCTGTCATGCTGACCTTGAAAGCAATGTGCTCCAAATTATCTCAGCCTTCAGATGGAGGCAGCCCATGTCCTTAAGCCACTGGAGGAGAGCCACTTGGCCTACCCTACTCTGTGACAGGCAAAAGAAATAATCCTTTGTAGATTAAGCCATGAAGTTGGGAGCTTGGCTTAACCCCAATTAATAGAGGAGTTGGTATCATGATCCTGTGTAGCCAGTAGAAAACTAAAATGTGTAGCATTGACTTGACATCTGGCAGCAGGCAGTGAGGAAGCAATCTCAGGTTGAAACGATAAAGAATCTTGTTACCACGTGTCAGAGCTGTCAGGTCCTTTCTGCTGAAATTACAGCTCCAAGGAGAGAGTTTTTAAAATATGCATTAGTAATGCATTGGTTGGTTTTGCCTGCATTGGTCAGGATATTGAGAGAAAGGGATGAACTCAGGAAAGCATTGATTCATTTTAAAGTAAAAATGAAACAGAATAAAGCCCACAAATTCAGAATCTTATGTTGTTGGAAAAGCCATCGTTTGTAGGTCCCAAACATTAAGAGAACGCTTAATTTAAGGAAGAAAAAGTAAAAAGATTTCAATAATAAAAATCCAGGGAAAAAAAACCCTGAGTTGGACAAAGTGACTTAGGGCAAAAATCATATTGAAGTTGTCACCTTTCCATTTCAAGCCTCATTAAGAGGAAGGAGGAGAGAGGGAAAGGCAGAAAAATAATTTGAGAAATGTATCTAGGAAGAAACAGGCTGTGGCTACTGCCAGATGGATTTGGCTGGGTGGAAAGAGATCAGAAGCCTGCTAAGTTCTCGGGAGAACTAGACTGTACTGCCAATAAAACCATCAGTGATCCTGCATTGAAAACAAGAAGCCATTGGCCATTTGAAAGGAAAACAAACTTCAAGCTCTTCAGTGTAACAAGCCATCTTCCAAGGCTGCAGAGCCCTGTAGGAGAATATGCCCCTTCTATGCCACTTCAGGGGTGGCCAAGGGAAATAATGTAGAAGGAAGGACTTCACAAAAGCAATCAGGAGCCGGGATCAAAAAGACAAAAGAGCTTCCCCAGATTGCAGAATCAAGCCTAACCGAGGGTGAGGGACTTATACAACATCTGCCTGAAGGATGGACTGCAGAATCGCTACAGAGCATTGCCACTGGTGCGCCATCTTGCCCTCCACCGATGAAGGTGTTGGTCGCAAGCACCTGTCCTCTTCAAACTTGATATATTATGTCAGGTGCAAATAACTGGTCTTTTTGTCCAGAGATCACTGGACAAAGTAGATCCATGCCCTCACCTGACAGAGAGGACCACTTGCTATCCAGAGATCCTGGCCGTTGAGTTTGATACAATGACTTTATAGGACTTTGGGTTGGTCTCTCTTGGGGATTGGTTGATTGCATTAAGCTATGCTGAGAAGCATCAAGCAAACGACAGACTGTATAGAAACTATTAGCACTTACCAAGTCTTCATGTATTCCTCTTCACTTCTCAGCCTTCTTTGCACTTGGAGCCATAGGATGACTTAGGGCCACAGGATGGAGATACATGTGGTAGGAGATTCTTCCATACCTGTTTCTTTAAAGCCCCCTATACAATCTATCGACTGTCTCTCCCTTGCCTTAGTGAACTTGGGGGCCACGTGCTCCAGATACTGGCTATGATTTACAAGCAGCTGGATCGCTCAGTCACTCCTCCGAAAAGAGTGCCTTGGGCAAGCTGCCTGACCAATGTCAGGCTGTGAAAGGAACAACAAAGAACTATCTATGGCAGTGAACTGCTGAGATTTCCGTGCTTGTCGCTAGCATTGCTGTGACTGACTGATGCCCAGAAATACTTTCACCATCTTGTCCCCATTTTCATCGTCGTGTGAAGGACTCAAGTTCATTGCCGCAAAAGGATTATACAAGATAATTTAATAAGCAGTCAGAATATTTTAAACAAGAGAGCTTTGGTTTTTCTCAGGGCAACTTTGAGAGGCAGGCTTCACTTTTATAAATGATTTCACAAAAGAGGAATCCACTTTCCATCCCTAAGCCTATGTTGTCACGTCTTTAAAATGAACTTAATCAGAGTACCTACTTTGTAGGTTTGTTGGGGTGATTAAATAAGTGAACCCACAGGAAATGAAGTAATATAGTGCTTATGTACACTGAGTAAGTTGGCATTGCTACTGAGAACTTGCTAATTGTTAGACAAATGATTAGAATATTTTTTATTAACATATAATGTATTTATTGTTTCAGGGGTACAGATCTGTGATTTGTCAGTCTTACACAATTCACAGTGCTCCCCATAGCACATACCCTCCCCAATGTCCATCACCCAGCCACCCCATCCCCCATCCCCTTCCCCTCCAGCAACCATCAGTTTGTTTCCTGAGAGTAAGAGTCTCTTATGGCTTTTCTCTCTCTCTGGTTTCATCTTGTTTCATTTTTCCCTCCCTTCCCCTATGATCCTCTGTCTTGTTTCTCAAATTCCTCATAGCAGTGAGAGCATATGATAATTGTCTTTCTCTGATTGACTTATTTTACTTAGTATAATACCCTCTCGTTCCATCCACATAATTGCAAATGGCAAGATTTGGGGGTTTTTTGATGGCTGCCTAATATTCCATTGTATAGATACACCACATCTTCTTTATCCATCCATCTGTTGATGGACATCAAGGTTCTTTCCATTGTTTGGTTATTGTGGACATTGCTGCTATAAACATTCAGGTGCAGGTGCCCCTTTGGATCACTACATTTGTACCTTTAGGGTAAATACCCAGTAGTGTGATTGCTGGGTCAAAGAGTAGCTCTATTTTCAACTTTTTGAGGCACCTCCATACTGTTTTCCAGAGTGGCTGCACCAGCTTGCATTCCCACCAACAGTGTAGGAGGGTTCCCCTTTCTCCACATCTTCGCCAACACCTGTCATTTCCTGACTTGTTAATTTTAGCCATTCCTACTGGTGTGAGGTGGTCTCTCATTGTGGTTTTGCTTTGTATTTCCCTGATGCCAAGTGATGTGGAGCGCTTTTTTATGTGTCTATTGGCCATTTGGGTGTCTTCTTTATATAAATGTCTGTTCAGACACATGGTTAGAATTTTTGCACTAACATATATTTGGGGTAATCTTCCTCCAGAAGTAACAAGAAACTGCAGACATGGTCTGAGTGACCCTTGAGAGAGAGGTAGCACACGCTACTTGGGTCTGTTTTGCACAAGGGAAAAGGGAGTCCAGGAGCTATGATGTGGTAAAGATTTCACAAGATGGGGAGTCACGAGACAGAGTTTCTAGAATCAGGCTCAGCCTAAAACACACCATGTTGCCTTAGAGATTATGTCACTGGTCCCCAGCTCTCTATTCCCCCCCTCTTTTTTAAAATAGGGCCGGGGGTGGGGGGCACCTGGGTAGCTCAGTCAGTCAAGTGCCCTATTCTAGATTTCAACTCAGCTTGGGATCTCAAGGTCCTAGCCCCACATCAGCCTCCACACTCGGCATAGAATCTATTTGAGATTCTCTCTCTCTCCCTCCCCCTGCGGTCACCCCTCTGCTCCCTCTCTCTCTAAAAATAAATAAATTCTTGAAAAAAAAGCAGATAGGGGACGCCTGGGTGGCTCAGTTGGTTACATGTCTGCCTTTGGCTCAGGTCATGATCCCAGGGTCCTGGGATTGAGTCCCACATCAGGCTCCTTGCTCAGCGGGGAGCCTGCTTTTCTCTCTGCCTGCCACTCCCCCTGCTTATGTGCTTTCTCTCTCTCTCTCTCTCTGATAAATCAATCAATCAATCTTAAAAAAATAAAATAAAAATTAAAAAATAAAAAAACCAGACAGGGTTAAAGTTAATATTAATGTCTCTTTCAATTCTGTGTATAACTTTGCATTATTAGAGGAAATCTAGAAAGCTGCAAAAAAAAAAAAAAAAAAACCCAAAAAACAAAA
The DNA here is from genome assembly GCA_028533885.1 of Nasua narica. Lineage (NCBI taxonomy): Eukaryota > Metazoa > Chordata > Mammalia > Carnivora > Procyonidae > Nasua > Nasua narica. The sequence continues at coordinate 33,013,191 of CM052804.1, read as the reverse complement.
AAACAAAACAAAACAAAAAACCCAGAGTCCTGATTCCTGGGATCCTTTTCCACGGATCATCCATCCTTCCACAGAAAACACTCAGAATGCTACGATTTTGTTTTCACAATGAGGAACCCATTTCTTTCCATCACTCAGTCATTCCCCACCAAAGCACCACATATTTCAGACACCAGACCAGAGGAAGTAGTGGGTCTAACCGAGATCACTACTGAGTAAGAAGCTGGCCCCACTGTTGATGACCGCCAGGCAGGTGGATGGGACAGCTACTGAACCCGGACATCTAAGATTCAGTTTGTTCATTCTCGCCGAGGTGTCTGGGGTCCAAGTCAAATCCAAAGTCCCGGAAGGAAAACCCAAAAATGGAAAGTCACTTGCTGATAAGGCCCTCTAACCACCCAGCAGTTGCGAAATTATTTCTACTGAGGAAACGTAATTGCTCAACCACATCAGCCAAAAACCTGGAGACCCTGCATCTCCCACAAGAGCAACCCAGGCATTTCTGGAAACTGTCATGAGCAGCGGTGAGAAGAGGGGAGTGAGGTGTTAGTAGACTCCCAAGGTGATACGTTTGACTCCGTTCAGGAATGCGGTCTAGGTATTTATATCGTGACTCATTTTCCCATCCTGTGATGACTTAGATTTATGGCCTGTGTCAGTCCAAATGCAATAATGCATGCTGTGAGGGGCCCCTGGGTGGCTCAGTTGGTTGAGCGACTGCCTTCGGCTCAGGTCATGATCCCGGGGTCCCGGGATCGAGTCCCACATCAGGCTCCCAGCTTCACGGGGAGTCCGCTTCTCACTCTGACCTTCTCCCTTCTCATGTTCTCTCTCACTCTCTCTCTTTCTCTAATGAATAAATAAATAAAATCTTTAAAAAAAAAATAATGCATGCTGTGATAGCAAACAATCCTAAATTATCAGTGGCTTAAAACAACACAGGTTAGTGTCTCACTGAACCTCAGATCTATCATGTATTGGCTAGAGCTTTAGCCTCATTGACTAGGGATTCTTGATCGAGGAGCAGCTATTTCGGGGATATCGCTGCTTACGGTGATAAAGGAGAAGAAAGTTCTTGGGATTTTGCATCCCAAGAAAATCTTGGGATTTTGTTCTTGGGATCATTTCAAACTCCGGCTCAGAAATGACACGTGCCGCTGTTTTCTCACTTACTGGTCAAAACTAGTTGATGGTTCCAACCAACCAAAAGTGACCAAGAAATGCAGAGAGCAGAGAACGGAGACTATTTGGTGAATAGTACTATGACTACCACAAAACCGCATAGCTCCTCCTAGTAGTGACAGAGATAGAGCTCGTTGCCTTGACCAAGATTTTCCCGTATCCTTGTTGGTGGGGATGGGTCCCAGCTGGGGACACAGAATTAAAGGCAGGACCTCAGAGCAGATGGATTCTACCTGCACCCCTTACATTTCCTTGCCTTCTCTGAAATAGCCTTCCTTTCTTATAAAGTCATGCTGTTAAGTATCTACATATCATTAGTGGCTCGTCCCCTCTATTTTAGTTCTCCCCCAAAGTCAGCTTCTATCCCAACAATCTGCTGCTTTAATGTGGCCCGTAGGAAGCCCTCCAGCCATACAGAGCTGCAGAAGAATCACCAACAGCAGAAAACTGTGATTGAAGTAGGAAAAATCTCACCCTCTCCCAGCCTCCAAATTCATTTCCCAGGGGCAGATTGTGTCAAAGCTACTTGGGGTCGTGGACTCAGAGAGTTTGACATCTATAACCCAATCCATGAATTTTCACCACGGGAAATCTTCACTCCTAATTCCCTGCCTGGAGATGGGCTCAATTTACACTAGTTTCTTTGAGTCATGAGCAAGGATGGTTTTACTAGGCCATCAAGAGGGACAGTTAACCCCCAGCCTCCCCTCCTTCTTCTGTCCCCTTCCTCCTCTCCCATGGCAACCCCTTTGCCCCATGGCCGATGGTCCTGAAAGGTTTACGGCTAGATGGACACAATTTCTGAGGAGGCTCCCTCTCATTGTTTTGCTCTCTCCCACCAAACAAGCCAAGGGAAATGGTCCCAGGGGGAAGTATGTCGAGGACCCCATAAAGTACTTGGCCCAAGACCCCAGTCAAAGACATAGACATGGGGCGCCTGGGTGGCTCAGTGCGTTAAAGCCTCTGCCTTCGGCTCAGGTCATGATCTCAGGGTCCTGGGATCGAGCCCCGCATCGGGCTCTCTGCTCAGCAGGGAGCCTGCTTCCCTCTCTCCCTTTGCCTGCCTCTCTGCCTGCTTGTGATCTCTCTCTCTCTCTGTCAAATAAATAAATAAATAAGCCATAGATATTTACCTTTTCGAAGCCAAACCAGAGCCTGAGAAATGCTTGGCTCATTTTCCCTGGTCTTTCTAAGATTCATTCTGAGATCATCTCATCACCATTCCAAAAGGAAAAGCTTTTGTGTAATCATTTTAATAAAACACACTGCATTCAAGTTACTGACATCTTAAAACGTCTTTGCCATGAGTATCAGTCATCTTTAAAATATAAAGCTTCGGGTCAGGTCCCTTCTGCTCTGTGAGCCCCAACCCAACCCTCGCAAAGTACGAGTAATGTGACTCCTCTCCTCCCTCCCTCCCTGGAGTGTTGTAGAAGTCCTGGCAAGGATCACCCATAGGAAGATGTTTTGTATTTTTAAGAAAACACTGCTCTTATAATCCAAGGGTATGAGTCGTAAAATTAAATGAAAGTAAATGTTATTTTAGGAATATATTGGAATAGATATTTTTCATCACCACGGCCCGCACTTGCAATGTTCGTGGGGAATCTATATTGAACTGGGGGAGGGTAGACGGAATTAGGGGTGAGTGGTATGGTTGTGGGGTGAGCGGAAGGGGCCGAGTTCCTGACAAATGGCCTTTGGCTCAACTGGTCTTCAGTGAGATTCAGGGTAAATCTGCCAGGACCACTCATACCCTTCCCGTCCCTCTGACTGTGGTCCCCGAGAGCGGTTTCCCAGACCCACAAGTACTTGAGCCACTTAAGTCCGAGGACCCTCATCACGACGCCTTCCTTGGGTAACTTCATACTTGTCCCAAGCCTCTCGAGCAGCCTATGGCTGCAACTGTGGTTCCCTCTGCCGATCGCCCTCCAGCCACGAATACACAGACAATACAAACATTGGGAAACCAGAGGAAGTCTAGATGGTGCCTGGCAAGAGGTTTATTGAGACTAAGGCTTTACAAGCACTGAGAGAGGCTTCATCCTGGGACTTAAGCCAGGTTTTGATGGATGGACAAGTGCAGGGGGTTTTTGAAAAGGTATTTCAGACGAGAAAGGATGCAGGTATAGTTTGCGCAAAGGTCTAGAATGTGATGTGTTTATCAAATTGGGTGGAGGCCATTGGGAAGGCGTTAGGGTCGAGGTCTAGGTGCAGCAGTGAGGGGATCTGGGAAGGAGGGCCGAGGCCAGTCGGTCTAGGAAGGTGGGGGGTTTGTGCTCCGGTCCCGTAGTAATAAGTAAGACGAACGCGTCATAGCAACATGTCATTTAAAAAACCCCAATTAGGACAGTTTTGAGAATAAAAGGAGGCAACCGTAACAGTTACGCTGGGACAACATATGTAAATTAACACTGGCCCAAAGCATCTGGCCATCCTTGCAGGAAAGGGTCACAGGGGCCCTACTGGGGTAACCCCACATGGTCAGAGGCTGCCAGTCTGGAGGCCCAATCCCCCCCTCCACTGCATTCCATCCAGCAAGCTCACTGCTTTGCATAGCTCCAAGGGCCACCCTTCGCACCGAAGCCAGCCTTGGCTCACCGTGTCTAGTGGCTGTGACACAAGGCGATGTAAATGGCGGCATGGGGCACCAGGAAGAACACTGACCTGGAGGACAGGTGAGTTCCATTGTGTCCCCAGAGCCTGCCTCTCTCACTGTGTTTGTTACCCTGGGCCTTGACTAACCCCATCCATCGTTTGAGAATAATCGAGTTTTAGGGAGGGAACTAAGAACTCCAACAAAGGACCTCACAAAATCTGCTCTGAGAGCACTTTTCTTGGAACACATGACTATCTCTGCCCACTGGAGCAGGAAAGGCGGGGCAAGGGTTCTGTACTCATGCCTAGCCTCTTTCCGACTGAGCCTTTTCCAGAAGCTTCTCTGTGAGGGCCTCGGGTGGAAGCATGGACCCCATGAGCCAGCAGAAGGTTCTAGGGAATGGCGCCCCTTCAGAGAAATCACCGGAGCTCCGTGCAGGGGCTGCAAGCCTGCCGGCCTCTCCTGCCACCTAGCAGACTTCAGCCCCAAACTCCAGTCTGGGAGTCACCTCCCAAGGTCAGCACGTCCAGGAGGCAGAGGCTAACAGACCACCAACAGGGTCACCACACAGCAGCTCACTGGGGTCAGCGGATCTGCTGGTGCCAGACAAGTCTTGAAGAGGGGATCACGACCGGAGAGCAGAAGGGAAGAAGTGCCTTCCATTTGCAAAAAGACAAAAGAGAATTTGTTCATATCCCTGGTGCCAAACCCTTTATCTAGTCTTTCAAGGAATCCTAAACCCCACTCTCTTCTAACCGGGCACAGCGTCACCTGCCCCTGGAGCACGAAAGTGTGGGCACGGAGTATTGGGGGTGTTCTCGAGGTCTTCGAGGGCACACGGATGCCCAACCCAGAACCAAGGATATCATCAAATGGTTTCTCTAGGGAGCAGACGCTTTGATGGCAATCGTCGTGCAGAGAGTACCGGAAGGGATAGCAAGCAAGACCCAACAGAGAGAGTGTGTATTGTAGAGGTCACAGTGCAGGTCTCGGCCAATCCCACAGGAAGCTTTAGAACTGGGCAGGAAGACCCGGGCTTTCATACCCCGCATCAATCTATCACTGAGGCTGGCTGCTCCCAGAAAGGGTCATGACTCCAAGCAATAAAGCCCTCATCAGCCAAGGGCAGTTCCTCCAAAGAAGCAGTTTAGAGCACTGGCCGCCGACAGGCTCAGTAGCTGGCGAAGGAGCACAGCAGTCCTGGGTAGGAGCATCTGGCTACCCACCAGGGAATCCACCACGCCCCAGCCCTCGTGCTGTGCACCCACTTGGTTATACAATAGGTCCCAGAAAACTCCTCTGGGAATCCGATGAGACTCCTTTTCTCACGGAACATGGAAGAGGAGGGCTAGTAGGGTGAACTAGCCCCCCTCTCCTCACTGCCGCAGCTGGTCTTGAAGCTGTGGATGATACTGGGATACTGTGATTTATGATAAGACATATACACTTGATGTTCAACCTTATTTTTGGCACAGAGCTCCTCAAACCCTCAGAGTTTCCTATAAGAGCTCTAAAGAGGTCTTTTGTTATGTTAATGGCATGGCTTCTGGAAAACACCCAGGAACAGGGGTGGGCGGGGGCTAGAGGAGCCAACCGTGTGATTAGAGGGTTGGAACTTTCCGTCCCAGACCCACAACCTCCAAGGAGGGGAGAGGGGCTCTGGAGATTGATTGAGGCATCACCAACGGCCAGAGGCTTCATCCATCTTGACTATGTAGTGAAGCCTCCATAAAACCTCTGGGGCACCGGGCTCAGACAGCTTCTAGTTGTTGAGTCCGTGGAGATTTGGGGAGGGTGGTGCCCTACAGGACAGCACGAAGCCCCGTGCCCTTTCCCCACATCCTGCCCTATGGCTCTCTTCCATCTGGCTCTTCCTAAGCGAAATCCTTTTATAATAAACCAGTAATCCCATCAGTAAAAGTGCTTCTGAGTTCCGTGAGCCGCTCTAGCACAGCGATCAAATCCGGGGAGGGGGGTCGTGGGAGCCTCTGAGCTACAGCCCATCCCTCAGAAGCACAGGCGATAAACCTCAACTTGCGTGCAGTCTCGGAGGACTGAGTCCTTCCCCTGTGAGATCTGATGCGATCTCCAGGTGGATTGTGTCAGGAGGTGACTGCAGAACGGCCCGCACACGTCAGGGAACTTGGAACCTACACACGTACACACTGAAACTAAGATCAGAATCTTAGATACTTACTACTCCTTCCTCGAACACTCCTTGCAGATTTCCCTCCGCCTCGGCCGATACCTCCCCTGCTCAAGGTGGCGGGACTTTGGGGCTGACTCAGACCCTCCTCCTGAGAGGTTCAGTCCCTGGTCGTCTGTTCTTCTCAGGCTGTCACCTGTGAATCAAAATTGGGTGAAGGTGTTCCAATGGGTATCCCTCCAAGGGATATCTTGGAGTATCTTCTGCCCCCATTTACTCCATCGGGTAAACACTGCTCTACCTCCTCTTGATGGCCTGGGGTAATTGCCCTACAGGGATGGTCACTCCGTCCTCTCCTTGCCTGTGTGTCTCTTAGCCTGCAAGGCTAATAAGACAGGGTATAGCCATAGCTTGAGGTTTACTGAGACTCCTGCTGTAAAGCCTGGTTTTTCTTTGGGGAACCAGGACTTCTGGACCCACAGAGCTCTCAACTGCAGGGTTGGGAAACACAAGGTCCCCCAAGTGAGTCTTTGGCAGTGATGGTAAGCAGGGTCATTCCTCTTGATACCTGGATCTGTGATTTTTTACCTATTGGGTCTACAGCAGTATTAATAAGTTGATTTAGGATATATATCTTCCTCCAAAGACTCTGGTTCAACGTGTTAGGATTGGGGGCGGGGAGGCTTGGGGCCGCTATTCTACTCCCTAGACCTGCTTCAGCTCTAGTTTGCCCCAGGCTGGCTGTGCGTCCTCGGGCAAATGGCTTGATTTTGCCGGTAAATTGGAGATCGACACGCTCGCCACCAGCCCATCATTTCAGAGACCGGCGAAACAGCACTGTGACAAAGGCGTGTGGGTGTGCGTTCAGCGTAGTTCAAAGGCATGTCTGCACAGAGAGGCAGCTCTCACTTTCATGAGCTCCATCCCACATGAGGAAAGCATTTAGCTTCTCTAAGCGTTGTTCTTTCATCCTTATAATGAGTCACGTGAGAGCCCATATCTCAGATATTGATCGGGAGGATTAAATTAGGGAACAGGCACACACTCCCCAGTCGCAGGCACGGAGCACAGATGTGCCAGAAACAGCCATCATTGTTCATTATTTACCGCAAGGCGGCTGCAGGGCTGAATTCTGCAGGAAAACGAGTTTGTACAGTGTTCCTTCCAAGGACTTCCAAGCAACTTCGGGAAAGGCTAGGAGCAAATGCTAGCCCCTTCTCTTCTGTAGAGGGAGAACGGAGGCCCTGAGATCTCGAGAACACAATGCAGCAGAAGACACGGGCCCTGGGCCCCAGAGGCCTTTCTGCGTAGCCTGAAGGATTTTGCTTCTGTCCTTGGGCCTCGGTTTTTCCATCTGAAAAGGAGAGGGTAGAAGACAAGGCTTTCTCAGATCCTATTCAGTTCTTCCTCCAGTTGTGTGGTCTCTGGGGAAATCTGAGTCAGAGCCCTAAAACAAAGGTGGAAGCCTGGTTTCCCAGGGGGCACAGCCACCTAATCAATCTCACTCCTTAGGGACCAGGTAGGGAGGCAGGGCTCTGTTTCCAAAGGGGACAGGGGACTCATCTCCCACCAGAGTCATTGCTGATCACAGACTTCCATCCATCCACGCACCAGCAGCAAGGCGAACCCCATCTGCCTTCGACGAGTGCTGGCCGGGAGGTCTCTGAGAGAGAACACAGTAGCAAGCCAGACAGCGCTTCCTTGCAGAAAGCAGCTCAACCAGAGGGAACAGCTGCCGACCCCAGATGGTTGGAGAGATGGGGTTAACATTTCACGCAGAAGCTCCCCAGACAGCAGAGAGCTCAAGTCTGGGGGTGGATGCTGCAAAATGAAAATAACATACCACCTGCCTGGCGTCACTGAGTACGTACCCAGCTGTGTCACGGGGCATCACTCTGTCCCCAGGCTTCTCGAGGACCTCCCCCTTCTACCTGGCATTCCTCGTGGTTCCTTTCCCATAACACAGGCATTCCTGGAAAACCGTGTCCAGGGCAACTTGCTTGATTCCAAACCATGAGTCAGGATTGGGGAGGATTTATGAAAATTCCATTGTCTTACACTTTGAGTCCCTTCCCAGCAACTTCTTCTGAGGTCCTTAAAAGTCATGACTGATAAGCTTATCAGAAACTTACTCAGGACCCCTGGGTGGTTCAGTCGGTTAATCACCTAACTCTTGATTTTGGTTCAGGTTATGATCTCAGGGTCCTGGGATGGAGCCCTGCCTCAGGTTCCACATTCAGCAGGGAGTCTGCTTGAGATTCTCTTTCCTTTCCCTCTGCCCCCCACCCAGCCCCATCTCTCTCTTTCTCTCTCTCCATTAAATAAATAAATAGTAAAAAAAAAAATCTTATTCTCCCTAGACACACATAAGACACTGTGTAGAAGACGATCCGCATGGACGGGCGGGGGTGGGGGAGGTGAGGGAGGAGGGCGGGGGGGAGGTGGGGGGGGGCGGGGTGGACCACAGCCCAGCCTGGCATCTCCGTGCTGAGGATTCTCTCCCTCTAGTGGACAATGGGTGCAGATGCGAGGAAATTGTGTAGGATAAGTGACTGACTATTCAAAACACTTTTCATGCCTCAATCCATTTAACCCTCACAACTTGTGTTAGGCCCATTTCCAGAAGGGGAAACTGAGCTCCAGCTCCTTACTCCTCAACCTTTCCTACATCCCATGGTTGATGAGAACAGGCTTTTATCTAGTAGACACAGTAGGCATGTCCCCTGGTCCCAGGACAGGGGTGTTCTGGGCCTTTACCTCGAGGACTCTCCTAGAGGGAAGGAGCTGCCTAATTTGAACACCAGAGCCCTTGGCCTATTGATGTGACATCAACAAGAGGTGTCCAGTCCCCCTGGGCAGAGCTCCTGTGCCATTTCCAATGCATGTGTCTTTCATAGATTTTCAGTGAAGACTGTCTGCTGGGGCAGAGGGACCCTAGGCAAAAGCAAGGAGAGGCACAGAATGTGGGAGTATCTGGACAAATGTCCCTAACATGCATCCAAGCCAGTGTTAGCTGCAGTGTTCCATTCCCCGGGAGCGCGCGATTTCCTGCGTCTGCAGCAACTGTCCACTAGAGGGAGGCAATCCCCAGCACCTAGAAAGCACACGGGGCCTGTCTGCACAGCCGTCGGTGACGATGGCCTCCTAAACCCTGTCCCCACGTGTGTGCCAGGGAAGAGGAGTTTAATTAGATCAGTGCATCTCATGCCCAGTCGTTCGCCGGAGCTCTGGCTGTGAGGGACAGGGGTCTCCAAGGGACAGGGGCCTCCAATTTCTGCATCATACAGACCGCTCCACTTGCCCTGGCTGATAGATTGGGATTCCCCAACAGTCTCACTTGGGGAAATGCTTTGTCAACTACAGGGAACTTGGAAAGCCACAGCACTCTGAAATCTTTATCTGCCATACTGCTCGATAGCTTCGGATGCTGACATCCAAGACCCTTATAACTGCAGGATTCCGGAAATCTTCCTCCAGCCCACGTTCTAACTTAATACGGTCCTGGGTTCTAGCAACGTCGGCTGGGTTTGCCCCACACCTCTGCTTGGCATCCAGGCACAGTGCTGCGCCCCCGGCAGGAACGGTTCCCCTCTCTTGTGAGCACTTTCCCTTCTTCCTCTTTTCTGGAGCACAGGCTTTTCGGTGAAGAGGATGTGGAACCTTGAAGACGAGCCAACACCAGACATCCCCTGGTCTTAAACTGGGGCTGACTACACCTCCCCTTTTTATCATCCCCCACTGCCCCCGCCCGGCACTGGGTGGAAAATGTGTCGTATCCCAATCCCAGACCACTGCTTCCCTTTCTTACATCCTGGAGGCCATTCTGGGGCCCAGTGCCTGCTCTGCAATTTCAGATCTCATTTCATCATTCCATGACGGTGACCCTGCCAAAGGAAAGGCCTCCCCTGCCTCCCCCCAACTCTCCACTTCTTATAAAATCATGGATCGCAACTCTATAAAAACTGGGCAGAGCCCCGAGAGGAGCAGAGAGGCTGAGATAAACCCAGACACCTTCATGGGGGCCAGGCTCTGATGAGTGGCCTTTTGACGGGGCCGGTCTCCACACAGGTGCAAGAGAGGCAGGGCTGGTCTAGCACCCAGCACCAGCTCGCGCCCATCCTTCCCGTGCCCGCCGCTTCTCCCTCCTGCCTGCCAAAATCTCCTGATTGCCCGCTATAGCTTTAGGAATGTTCTCCTTACCTCTAGTCGTCCCACCCAACTATCCTCAGCCCCAGAGACATGCTGATCTTCTGTGAACTGAGATCGCAGACGATGGCTAGGGGACAATATGTTTAATGACCAAGTGACACTTTTGCCTGGAAAAGAGGCATAACGGGATCTGTCTTAAGGAGGAGATGAGGTGAGAGGAGAATGTTCTTCAGCACTGGCTCGGGATGGCCAAGGAGAAGAGGAGGTGAGAAGCAGAACTTGGCTAGGGTTTGGTCCAGGATTGGAGAAAGCTCTAGAAAGTTTAGGATGCAAGCTTGGAGTCATGTTTTAGAGGATCTTAGAGGAAAGTCAAGATGGACAGTTTGGGTGCAACTCTGCAGGCGAGAGAAAGACACACCGAAGGTGTTCGTCCCGCAGGGAAGGGAAACGCCACGACCGGAAGTGTGTCTGAGCGAGAGAAAGCGGGCTGGCTGTGGGCAGAGGGGCTGTGGAAGGGAGGGTCTCGGCCATGATTCAGGCAAGAAGCAATGGGGAGCGCGGAAGAGAGGAGGCAGTTTCAGGAAGGATGGGAAACAGTGGGACTTACCGAAGATAGTAGGGAATAGAGAGGGAAGGCCAGGGATGCAGGTCCTAGACCCAGCTCCCCAGTAAAATAAGGCAGTCTTTAGGAGGATACTCACCTGAGACCCAAATGTCTTCCATCACTATCCCCGAAACCCCAACTACAGAGGTTCAAGGACATGCATTTTAGGGACAGCGTCTGCCCTTCTTGGGGGGCCCCCTAAGATTCCACCCTAGTACATGAACTTTGCCAGCTCCTCATTCCAAAAAGGGACCGACTTGTATGGAAACCAGCCTCCTCACCAAAGGTCAAGACCAACTAGCCAGACTCGTGCCTGCCAGTCTCGGGGAAGGATAATTGGCGTGGAAAATGGCACACTTAGCAGCCTGGGGCACTGGAAAAGTCCCAGCCTGGGCGGCAGGAGACATCAGTGCTGATTACAGAAGCAGCCCAGACTCCTGCATGCCCTGAAGCCTATCAAGTTGCCCTTCCAGGACTCAGTTTTCCTCTCCATTAAATGGGCGATGACGCTGTGTCACAGGCAGGAAGTGAGGGAATCTGGCACGTGACCTCACAAGTTCCCTCCAGCTCAAAAATCATGTCTCTTTTTTGTTTTTTAAAGATTTTATTTATTTATTTGACAGAGAGAGAGATCACAAGTAGGCAGAGAGGCAGGCAGAGAGAGAGGGGGAAGCAGGCTCCCCGCCAAGCAGAAAGCCCGACGTGGGGCTCGATCCCAGAACCCTGAGATCATGACCTGAGCCGAAGGCAGAGGTTTTAACCCACTGAGCCACCCAGGTGCCCCACCCCCGACAGAGTTTTTATCAAAACCCCCAAAAGACATCCAAAGTCCCGGGAGCACTCAGCAACCAGATTAACTTCTTTCATCCTCCTGCCAGGTCCCACAGTTCTGTGTGCCTTCTGCCACCAAGATAGCATCTTTGAACGCCAATCAGGAGGGACCTGGAAGCTCCTGCCAAGTGTAGGAGCGCGCAGTGGGTTGGAGTACAAACGACTAAGACGTCACCATGGTACTGATACTCAGAAGTCACTCTGGCCCGGGGCAGAAGGGAGGGCTCAGTAAGGGCGCGGCGGGGTGAGGTGGGCTCCACGTGCACGACCGCAGATAGAATTCACTTGCACCTGGCCTTATTCTGAGATGCTGGGGCAGGACATCAGGCTTCTGAAAGAGGGCCTCATTCAGGTTTTTACCTAGTTTCCCTGGGGAGCTGCAGCCCAGGCTGGTCTGGAACCAGGCACTGGAGGCTCCCTGAGATTCCCTCGTACTCTCGCCTTTTGGTCCTGCCTGCTCCGAGTTGAAATTGCACGGTAGTCTCTGCAATGACCTGCTTGACTCTCCCGTACGCCACTGGCCATCGCCTCACTCCGAACTCATCACCGGTTAGCTTTGTAACCTGCCAGAAAGCGGGTCACCTTTTTCTTTTAACGTCTCTTCCCGTTGTTACTGGATAAATCTGCGGAAAAGCTGTAAAAGGTAGCCGGGACCTTTACACTTGATCTTAGCCAAAAGGCCGAGAAGCGATAGCCGGGACCTTTAATTCCAGGATATTCTTCCACGTGACCCTGACCTTGACGTTTCCTGGGAGGCACTTATGAAGATGGAGATGAGCCTCCACTGCAGGAGACTCCTTTCTTTCCTATGCTCGTCCATCCCTGTCCACTAGTGACCTATTGTCTGGACCGCAGTCTCACCATCCAGCTCCTAGAGGAAAGCATGCGGTCATGCAGGCTTTAGCTAACTACAAAGAGGACAGGGAGGGAGGGGGTAGGGTGACCCCCTCCCTGGGAACAGAGCAGCTGCAGAAACTTGGACAATCCTGAGTTTCGTTTTAGCTTTCACACTAAGATTTCCCTAATCCAATTTAAAAACAAAACCAAAGGAGGAAAATTGCGAAATCAAGGGGATTTGCTGGCCATACCTTTGATCTCCCTGCAGAACTTGGCCGTGATTACCTCCCGGTGTCTCCTCTCCCAGTCCCTCTGTGTCCAGAGCATTCTGTGCCTCTGTTTCATTCGGGGACCCAGGGCCCCCATTCCTCCCTATGGGCGGGAGACTTGTTATTTCCTCATGGACAGCACAGGTCTTGCTGAGGGCCCACCTCTGCCGTCTGTCCTCATCGGGAAACATGAAAACAGCCAAGGGAAGATGTCGGTCCGGTAGCCCTCGCAAGGAGCCCCCTCCTCTGGTCACCGCACCCACTTGTTATGAATATGCATATATTGTGCATATTCATATGCGTATTCATATTCATGAATATGCAATTCATATTCATATTCACCGCACCCACTTGTTATGAATATGAATATGCATAACAGCTAACTTATTAAATACCTGCCAAATGCCAACAACTCACTATTCATTGCCCTTTCCCTGAGTCGACCTATTTCACCCACACTCATTTCACTGATAAGGAAACTGAGACAAAGAGGTGGAAATAAGCATCCCAAACCCGGCGGTCTGGCTCCAGAGTTCATTACTGGGACCACCATCCTGCCGGTCCTAGAGCCAAGCAGCAAGGAACTCCTTCCAGCCGATTCCTGGATGTCCGGGTCTCACACTGGACCCATGGCAAGAAGATAATCATGGAAGAATAAAATAGAGGGGAGTGTAGGTATCTCCTGGACTAGAAGTGGACCCCATGTCCCCAAGCTGGGGTCATCCCCAGCCCTGTGCCCAGGGAGGACTCCAGTAAAGACTCGCATCGCTATTTCTCATCGAGCAAGGTGAGGCCTCACTGCGTTTCCAACCGCACTCTTGGGTGGACACGGGCACTGGGACAATTCGCCATCCCCACAATGTTGTCATCCCCGCATTGTATAGGAGAGGCAGTGTGGACCTAACCAAATCTAGTTTGGTCACATAGCTACTTGGGAGACAGGCCCGGGTTAGACTTACATGCTTACATTTCCACAAACTCACTTGTCATCCTCATAATGGACTTCCGCAGCTGTCTCTCATTCTTGGCTTTTGCACCAAGCCCCGTCGCTGGAGAATAAACACAGCCGGGACTTTTCAGCAGAGCAGTGGCCTTGCGCCTTCTGTGTGGGTCAGTGCTGTGTGATGCAATCCGTGGGGACAGTCCCAGAAACTTAAAAAAAGCTGCCATCCTGAAGGCCTCAAGTTCCGTTTTCTTCGAAAAGGAAATCCTGAAGTCAGGGGCATGTGTCCCCTTCTGTAACTTCTGGGTCATTGAGACGTGATGCCGTGTTCTCAACACATGGGACACACAAAAGGTAGAAATTGTCATGCCTCTTATGAAGAAATAAGAAAAAGAATTGAACTCCTAAACTAAGGAGACAGTTAGAGAATTCATGAGATAAAAACATAAGCCACTGAGCATGTCCAGAAACATACCAACCAATAATAAACATTCGAAGAGGAAGGTACTACAATGGCTTCCCTTCACTTCCTTCTTACGTCCGAGGTCATACGTCCCTACCATAAAGCTCAATAAAGTTAAGTCAGTTTTGTACGTGCAGACACTCCACATATCCACCTCGCAGGTCAACATTTGTAGAACTTTTCCAAACCCCCGAGTCTTCCTCGTGCCCTCGCGCCCCGGCCAGGTGATACCTGTAGAAGGATGTCCAGGATGAATCCTATCCCTGTAGGTTAGTTTTGCCTGCACATATGATAAGATTTTGCTAACTAAGCGTCAGACGTTTTTAAAGGATAATGTATTGCTTTTCTATTCTCGTCATAATAAATCAGCACAAAGGTAATGACTTAGGCAACATAAAATTATTATCTTACAGGGCTAGAGGTCAGGGGTCAGCCATAGATCTCCTCCCACTAAATCAAGCTGTGTTGTTCTCCAGAAGCTCTAGAGGAAGGTCAGTTTTCCTGATCATTTGAGTGGTTGGCAGAATTCAGTTCCTTTGGGTTGTGGGACTGAGGTCCTTGTTTTCTTGATGTCTGTCAGGTAAGAGCTCTTCCCAGCTTCTAGAAGCTGCCATAATCCTTGGCTCAGAACCTGCTTCTTCCATCTTCAAAGCCAGCAATGTGGGCCAAGCTCCCCTCACTATGAATCTCCTCTTCCTTTTCCTGTCACTGAAGCAGCAGGAAAGGGTGTCCACACTTTTAAGGACTCTTGTGAGTAGATCAAGCCCACCTGGAAAATTCACGGTACTTTCCCACCTCCCAGGGCCGTACCCTGACTCACATCTGCAAAGACCCCTTTGCCATGTAAGGTGACGTAATCCTAGGTTCCAGGGACTAGGAGTGGAGAGTTGGGGGGGGGCACTGTCCATTATTCTGCTTATTACAAATAATAAATGTTGTCCAGGGTAAAACTTTCTAGAAAGTGATATGGCAATATGCAAAGCTTCAGCATTTCATATCTTATGATATATTAATTCTACAGCTACAGAAATAAATACAGTTATGGGTCAAGATTTTTAAATTGGCCTTTTCATCATGTTAATTAAAATTGTTTTAAAAGCAAAAGCAAATAATAAATATATATATGTGTGTGTGTATATATATATATATATATATATCCAACTATAATGGGTACTACATATATCACACACACATATGTAACACCAGTATGAAGCCTTTAAAAGTTAAGCAACTGAAGGATGTCTAATGGCTTGGAAGAATATATGATCAATTTTAAGTGAAAAGGAGACATATTACATTATGTCTGTATATGTGTGCATAGAAAAATGGATATATGGGTGTGTATTGATATGTGTATGTATATAGTATACATATACTATATATATATATAATACGCATGTAAATATGTTTATACATATTACATATGTATATATACCCACAGTGAACGGAAGAGAGAAGAAAGGAATAAAATGAACAAGTTCTATCTTAATATTTATTACTATTTGGTCAATCTTAGTAGTTAATACACAAATGCGGGGGCACCTGGGTGGCTCAGTCGGTTAAGGGTAGACGTGGAACTCTTGGTTTTGGTTCAGGTCATGATCTCAGGGTCAGGGGAGCAAGCCCGGAGGGGCTCTATGCTCAGCAGGGAGTCTCCTTGAGAGTCTCTCCCTCTGCCCCTCACCCATGTGTGCACGTGCCCCCTCTCTCTCAAATAAATAAGTAAATCTTAAAAAAAAAAAAAAACCCTCACACAAATAGGGGGACCAATGGCCCTTCCTGAGAGGGCACTGAGGATTTCCAGGGACATTGGACTCGTAGTGCTAAAAAAGGGAAATTCCAGACCTGGTTTGGTTGACCAGGTCTTACCAGGACAAGTTGGTCACCCTTAAATGCAGATACCATCCGTCCTCTCTTTTAGGCACTTCTGTTTCTTTTTTTATGTTTCCTATAAAGAGTGTGCAACCATTAAAAACCATTAAAAGTCCTTTGGTGTCTTACTCTGAGTTGGGGAAGATGGCAGAGTCTGGACCTGGGAAACATTCCAGAAGTCATGCTTAGACAGGTCTTGGCAAGGTTGGAGACGAGGGAAAGAAGTGTGCTCCACAAATGTCACACTCGACTCGCCAGGGCAGGAAGCACAGTATTCCCAAGGATGGCAGTGACCCCAGGTAAGCAAACCAGAAGTGCACCAGAACCCTGCATTCTGGATGGTGAGCGCAACTTCAGAGATCGGGGTGGGAAACACAATTGAATTAAACCCCACAAAGCTAAACTTGAACATTTGGGAGCTGTAAGTTGCGAGAACAATCTCTCCTTGGCGATTCTTAGCTCGGAGGGAGGGCAGCCCGGCCACCGCAGGCAGGCATGCGCAGTGCATTCGCGGATGGGACTGCAGCCCGGACCACCCACTGCCCTGCAGCTGTGTCGACGGATGCCTTGAAGGGGATGCTTCACATTTGCATGCATACAATTCATACATTCGTGCGGCGGAATGCAATCGTGTGTATTATACTGACCGGAAATTGCTACAATGGACTTAATGTGCTGCATTCTTACCTTTGAAAAATAAAAACCATAAATAAATAAATAAATAAATAAATAGAATAAAAATTGATAATTTTTATTTTTAATTTTTGACATAACGATCATAAAGCCTGTTTGGTCGAGAACGGTATGGAGTATAATATATAGTCTTAAATTAGATAGCCTCCATGGTTCTACTTTTTTTTTAAAAAAAATGCTGATAGAAACAGAACGGTGACTCTTTTGTATGTGACGTGGACTATTTTATGGCACAGTGACTCCTTCTCGTTCCTCGGTGGTTATTAAGGTAGCGGTTCTTGGGCTTTATAAATTTAATTATGATCTTCATAAATAATAAAATCAAAATATTGCCCTCAGGGGACCAATTAACACCTGTCTCCATTAAGGGCTTTGTAATAAGTTCCCACTTTACAGAGTTGATGTGGATAACGTGGTTATTAATGATTACATTAGTAAGTTCCCTGACACTTACATAAAAGTCAGTGTTGGGAGGGACAAAAATAATACATCCTTTTTACTTTAGAATGCTGTGAGGTGCACTAAAGATGGTGGGAGCCCCCCAGTCTGCCTCAGGTTAAAACAAAAAAGTTTTTTTTTTTTAAGATTGGACTATTTTTGACTGTAAATTAATAGAAATTGTTTAATCCAGGAATACTGCACAGAACAGTTGCTTCTTTACCAAGTTCAGCAGTTAATAAACCGAGGTGGATACCATGGAGGGTGTGGTGGTGACCAGAGAGACATCCCCTGAAATTTCCAGTTCTTGTTCTTGTCTCGAAGGGTAGGATTAGACTTCCATGCCATCCCAAAGACAGGCAAGCTGTATGACCCACTTTGATCAAGAAAATGTCAGCAGAAGTGACGTGTGTCACTCCAGGCAGAGCTGCTCTAAGAACCTCCGTGTCTCTGACCTGCCACGGGGACCAAGGTGTTCCTGGTGATGGAGATTCCCACAGCCTCAGTGAGGAAAGACTGGAGCAGAACCAGAGCCCCGCCCTCAGTGATTAGTGAAGAAGCTACTGGAAGCTGGGTAAGGGGCACCCCATGCGATGCTGTGCTTTCCCACCCTGGTCCATGGTCCCCAGGAGAGACAGAGCAGGGTGAGGTCATACTTAGAATCCACACCATCAAGCCCTCTAGGAACCTGGGATCACAGCCAATGGCCCCCTCAAAACCAACGGAGCAGGCCCAGAGACTTCTCTCCACATCCCGGTGGCTCCCCCACAAAGACCCAGGAGCAAATGAAGAGCTCGCTATTATTAAGACAGTGTCCTCGTTCCCAAAATAGCACAGTCTTGCCCTCATATTAAGTCCAACGACCCTGCTTACCTCTCTTCCTCACTCCCAGCCCTTTTCGGCAAACACCGGTCAGGAGTTTATCCTAAAATTCTATTCAGGTCCATGGTGTTTATTGAGTCTCAGAAGATCCTCTGTGCCAAGCAAATCTTCCACATTGAGTGGGAATGAAGATGTCAAGGGCTTGGTGGGCTTATCCCACCAAGGTGCGTGTCTTCAAGCCCAAAGGGAATCTGTTCGTGCTGCTCTTGTTAAGACCTTTCAAGTCATCCTCCTTGAGGTCACTGACCTTCCAGCTGGGCCCATAGTCACTTCTCTCGGCAAAATGGACTCACAGACACAAAACATTGGAAGTCCTGGGGCCTCTGCTAGAATAAGACCCTGCCTGTACCACGCACCAAGCAAGGGGGCTCAATTCATGACTAGGCATGGTGATTGATTGCCTCTCTGAGTTCTTTACCAAATTGTCCAAGTGATTCTGGGCAAATCATTTTCCTACACTGTGCCTCGGTTTACACATCTATAAAGGAGACATTTGAGCTATAACCTAATGGCTCCCGAACTGACTGTGACTAAATGTCACTCTGAGCATTCAAAACAGGATTCGAGACCTCATCTCCAAAGATTCTGAGTCATTATTTTGAAGTGGTGAAGGCATAGCTTATTAACAATTGCCCAGAGAATCCTGATCTTACAGGCAGATC
>CM052804.1:32973529-32994121 GCA_028533885.1 Nasua narica | reverse complement strand
AAAAAAAAAATCTAGATACAGATCTTACACTTTTCACAAAAATTAACCCAAATGGATCTTAAGTTTAAATGTAAAGTTCAAATTTATGAAACTTTTAGAGGATAACATAGAAGAAAATTGAGATGACTTTGGGTTTGGTGATGACTTTATACATACAGCATGAAAAGCCTGATCCATGAAATTAATAATTGATAAATTGGACTTCATTACAATGACAAACTACTCTGTGAAAGACACCATTAAAAGAGTGAGAGGAATGCTCACATACTGGAAGAGAATCTTTGTGAAACACATGTCCATTAAAGCACTTATGTCCAAAATATACAAAAAATCAAAATTCAATAATAAATTCAATAATAAGAAAACAAACAACCTGATTTAAAAATAGGTGAAAGACCTCACCAAGGCATCTCCCCTAAGAAAATATGCAAATGGAACATTAGCATATGAAAATATGTTCAACGTCCTATGTCATTAAGGAACTGCAAACTAAAACACTAAGATACCACTACCCTCCCAGTAAAGTGGCTAAAATCCAAAATACTGACAAGAGCAAATGCCGATGAAGACGTCAAACAATAGGAACTCTCATTCACTGCAGGTGGGAATGAACAAGGGTACAGGCACTTTGAAAGACCCTTTGGCAGCTTCTTATAAAGCTAGTCATAGTCTTACCCTATGATCTAGCCATCGCACTCCCAAATGAGTTGAAAATTTATGTCCACACAAAAGCCTGCACAAAAACGTTTATAGCAGGCTTTATTCAGAATCACCCCAAACTGGAAGCACCCAAGACATCCCTCAATAGATGCATGGATAAACAAACTGATACATACATACAGGGGAATATTATTCAGCAATAAAAAGAAATGAGCTACCAAACCACGAAAGACACAAAGGAACCCTGAATGCGTATCTCTAAGTGAAAGCTATTTGAAAGGACTATGTACTGTATGATTCCAACTACGTGACATTCTGGAAAGCAAAAGTATAGAGACAGTAAACAGATTTGAGGGGAGGGGCACAGGGGAGCTTCAGGGCAGCGTAATTTCCGCACGATACTGTAATAGCAGACGGGGGTGGGGGTGGGGAGGTGGGAAGGAGAGCACAAGAGGTCAGTGGTTTGCAAGCCTAGCTCCTTCCCTTCCCTCCCTACCCCTGCCCCCACTGTGTGTAAACAAAGGGAACTGCAGGCCTTTCTCAAATAGACCCATTCTACCTAAATCTGCATGAAATATCAGGCTTCTCCAAATGATTTCACCTGGAAAGAAACTTTAGCATCTAAAGAAAATGTTTGGAAACCACCGCCCTACAAAGTCAGTATGCGCTGTCCAGCCCTCACACTCCATAACAAGACTCCAAGGCATCAAGACTTGAAGATTTTCCTGGATTCCACCATTCCACCAGGGTTCCATCAGGCTACTTGCACGGGGTTCTAAATGAGCCTCACTCGTTTAGGATACCAGGGTTCTGAGTCTGATAGAAAGCACAGGCAAAGACTTAAGGCCCCATCCTAGGCCTTCTGGGCCTTTGATTGTCTTCCCTCCACTATGACCTCAGCTTCCGTTCTTCCTTTCCAAAAGATCATTTTCCATTTCGCAGAACTCATAGCCCTTATCCGTCCCGTGAGGTCACTTCCTACACTTTGCTAGGCCCAACACATTTTCACCTCTGTTCCACAGGGTCCAAGCGAAAAACTGAAACTAGTCAGCTTCCTTCTTCCAGCATTCGGAAATCACCCCCAGGATCTGGTGCCTAGTCAGCTCATTCCAATTCCTATGTCAGGGCCCCACCCCTGCTCTCGGCTCTCTATAAAAGGCAGGCAGGGTGGCCCAAGGAGCCCGAGGAGCAGAGAGGCTGAGACCAACCCAGAAACCTCCAGCTGTCTCATCCAAGCTCCCTGCTCCCCGCCGACATGAAGGTCTCCGCCACACTTCTGTGCCTGCTGCTCACTGCCGCCGCCTTGAGCCCCCAGGTGCTCGCCCAGCCAGGTAAGGCGCTCGCCTCCTATGGCTTACCATTGTGAGTGTTGTTTCTGTGGTCCCGGCATGAGTCATCCCATACTTGCCTAGCCTCCATGACAGAAATGGAGAAAGTGAAACCAACAAGGACGAGGGGAAGAGGCGACACGATAACCAGAGCGAGAACCAGATGCCTGGGTCACTGAGGCCAGTCCCCATGGTCCTTCCCGACACCAGCCTGGGGAAGAGACACTACACGCAGCCACTACCTCAATGACCCTTACATTGTCCGGCGATGTGGGGACCGTTGCTCATTGAGGACGTGAAGGACATTTCAGGCAATAGTGGAGAGGAAGGAAAAAAAAAATCTCTTGCTTGGGGCTTCAAAGTTTGGATTACAGCCATTGTACCCATGACTACATAGGGAGGAAAAGGACCCAGAGGCCTGTGACACAGGTTGGCTTTAGAGCCCGTGGGGACAGAACGCTGGGAAGCAAGGTCTTAAACTTATCTGTTTAGTGTCAGAGGTTTTGGGTCAGTAGACCCTCCTAACGACAGTACAGGCTTAGTGTCGTTTCTCCATCCCCAGTCAAGAGCGTGGAGCCCATAGTTCCATAGAGGAAACGGACCCCCGGCTACCATTTTATCCATGGAATGTGGGCTAAGGCACCGGACCTGGGTGTGTTCGGTCCTGATTGGAAATTGCGTGTCTGCTTTGTCTTGTCCTACCTTCACCTGCCCTTGCAAATGCGTGCTTACGATGCCTGATAACGCTCGTTCTTCGCCAAACGTTTTCCAGGTTCGGTTTCCATCCCAATCACCTGCTGCTTCAGTATGGTCAAAAGGAAGGTCCCCGTGCAGAAGCTGGAGAGCTACACGAGGGTCACCAACAGCCAGTGTCCCCAAGAGGCTGTGATGTAAGTGGACGGGGCTCCCAGCACCCTCTGCCGAAAGTTCTGAGTTCTATACAAGAGAAAGAGATCAGGATTCATGCCCAAATGAGTCGGATAAATATACCATCTAATCCAAAGGGACCTGTACCCCATGGAGAAACTGAGCCCGCAGGAGGGATAGCCATACACCCCCCAGGCTCCCCTTCTGGGAGCTGGGTTAGATCATCCAAGTGCCTTCAGCCGCCAGCCGGAGGGTCTCCCCTGGGAGAGCAAGAGCAATTTTCTTTTGAGCCCTTCCTCCCATCCTTCCCCTCCCACCTGTTCCCATCCAGCCCCCTCACCTAAGAACTCCTCAGATTTAGGGGCCAACGGGCACCTCAAGGGGCTCCATCTAACTGCCCTCTCTCCCCACGACAGCTTCAAGACCAAAGCATCCAGGGAGATCTGTGCTGACCCCAAGCTGAAGTGGGTCCAGGATAACATGAAGCACCTGGACCAGGAATCCCAAACCCAGAAACCTTGAACCTTCGCACCTGGACCGAGAGACAGAGACTGAAGAAACTCTTATTTATTTCCCCCCAACCCTCCCCACGTGCAGAGTGATCTTATTTTACTACAATGCACAACAAGAGGCACTTTGTACGATAATTTAAAGCACAGTTCTCCAATAATATTTAACGATATTTAAGTTATTCACGTTTTGACTTTATCTGCTATAAATCCTAGTGAACGGAAAGCACGGAATCCGGTGGCGTGTTTTCTTTTCTGCGAGCTCAGTCAAGTTCATGGCAGGATGTCGTTGTTCTCCCTCCAGTGTATCTACAGCATTGTGGGGTCCTTCCGTGGATCATCGGAGTGAAACATTTCTGTATTCTTATGAATCAGCGCTCCTATACGTCAAATGTGTGCTGTGTAGTGTGGTTGAAGTTAATGTTATTTAATGACTATGGAATTTTCAAAGAAAAAAAAATATATGACTTTAAGCTACTTGGTCTTATTTTTCACGGGGTCACATTTAGCTGGGAGGCTGAAAATGGCAGCAATGACTGGCAATTTGGGGTCGAGGGGCCATCCTCTAAGAAGTGTTTTAGATGCGAGTAAGATTCAGGGTGTTCCAACCCTTTGGCTCCAGTCCCTAACATCACCTGCCCATTTTTTTTTCTTGTCACATCTCCCTTTGTCCATTCTTCCTCTTGCCTCAAATTTTCTCCATAACCACAAGTGTTATCCATCTAATTAATCCTCAAACCCAGACTCTTATCTTAAGAGTAAAACTAGAGGGACCTAGAGGTCTACAACCTAGAAACCCTTTTAAGGCTTTGCCTTGAAGCATCCCTAACAGGACTGGTCTTGAAGGATGGCCTGGAATGGGAAATGAAAAGGTTCTTCAGAGCTGGTCCAGGAGGGGGAGTAAGAGTATGGGCAGAGGGAGGAGTTCCCATCTAGCTGGACTCTGGAAAAAATAAGATGCACTAAAAGTTTTGAAATAGGAGAGAAGGAAAGTGTCATGCAAGGTGCACATGAGGAAGAGTAACCTGGTATCTGAGGATGGAGAGGAGTGTGGGAGGGAGAGCCTGAGGGCACGCCACTGTAAGGGTGCAGGGGAGGTGATGCAGGCTGGTCGCGCGGATGATGTTGGGTTGGATGGGCAAGACGGAGCGGTATGTCAAAGGTTGGAGAGGGAAAGCATTTGACCCGGGACGTAGACCTTCTCTTACAACCTCACAAAGCAACTGTTTAGAGGGCTGGTGCCCTGGAGACCCAGAATGAAGTTATCTCCAGCCCCAACCCTCCAAATTTGCAAGCATCGGTTTGAAGGCATGGAACCTCCATTCCTTAATGGCCCTTTAAGGTCGAGATTCCCTTGTAGGGCATGAACACAGCTGGGTCCATGGTCAGATATGAGGCCCGCCATAGTAAGGCACCAACACCAGACCCCTCACGGAGGGAAAGAGGACTATTTTCTTGGTGACCCAGCTCTGCGGGGCCTGCCATTGTTGATCACGCAGAGAGTCGCCACAATCTCAGTGCATGGGGAAGCACAGCACTTGGGTTCTGGTCCCAGAACTGACCCTGACTCTGCGTCACTTAGGGCAAGTCAATGTCAATCTCTCTCTCTCTCTACGCATTAAGATGCCCCATGCGAAAGTGAAGCCAGTACTGCGTCCCAGGCAGAAAGTGAGGGGGACCTGGCAGATGACCTCACAAGCCCTCTCCAGTTCTAGGGGCCACGTCTCTTGGAAACTCGGCCATGCCCGCTGGCTAGGGTAGAATGGGGAAGTAAGGAACCTAGCTTAAAATCATTGAGCCAGCCAGGAACCCAGCCTACCGGCAAACACCGGTCAGATATATCACCTGTCTGAAGACAAGCTTTCCACTCAAGTCCAAGGTAGCACGCCCAAGCCCAGGGGCAGTAAGGCAGCTGGGAGTCAGCTGGGCGAGAGGATCACTTCCGGCCACAAAGGCTCCATCCAGTTCCAATCTCTCTTTCACAGCCTCAAGGCCAAGCTGGCTAATGAGGCCTGGGCCTCTGGTTTCATGAAAGAGCTGCACCACAAATCCCCAATTAAGGCATGGAGACTCAGCCTAAACTGACCCCACAATCAAGACACAGCCCGTTTGTTTTCCCTGAGCTTTGGCCAGCTAGCTGTACCCCGGGATTGTGTCATTATATTTAACTCACAACAAACTTTGTCCACAACATTAAACATGATTATCTTAAGTAATGTGTCATCTCATTTAAGTTATTGATGTTTTCCATGGCCTAACTTGGATATCGGTGCTTTGAAAAATCCACCTCCTTATATTGAGTGGTTCATCTCTGTGAACCCATTTATTCCCTTGTCAGCTGGGGGTAAAGACGGGGGAAGTCTCTGGAAGCTGGCGTGCCTCCTTTTGGGCACATCTCTGGTTTGACCCTCAGCTCACAGCTCGCCGCAGGCCTTGATTCACTTCGCGCTCTCAGCATCCACTGCCGGTGTCCTCCCCGGGTCTTGCTTCCTACCCATAGGCTCCTCTTCGGGTGCCTTCTCAGGTCAAGAGTTGGCTCAGCCTACACATTTGCCCTAGGCTCAGAAGTGTGGGGGAGGGAACACTCTGGGTGACAACCTTCCACCAGTGAAGGATGGAGGCAGATGACCAAACACCCCGGCCACTCCTTTCCAGAGGTGGCTTCTGGGAGCCATTCCATACACTTCTCAGGTGATCTCAGGAGAATCGGTCCCCATTGTCCACTAAGCTGACCTGAATTATGCATACTTGGGTTGTCTTCTCCTCCTTCTTCGTCTCTGCTGCCTACTCTGCCCTGGTCCCTGGGATCACTTCCAAATGGACCTCGGCACACAGGTCCTTCTCCGGGATCTGCTTTATTGGGGCATGGTTTCATAGAGTCATATTTGTTCTCCTTCCCCTGAGTCAATGTTTGGATCTCAACAGACAAGTTCACTGGGTCAGGGCCAGGAAATGAGCTGGGCATTTGGTTGGTGTGTTCGCCATGGCTGAGGGTAGGACCAGAATCAGGGACTTGCTCAGTGTGTTCTCTGGGACCAGGGCTGGGGCAAGACCATGGACTCAACTACATATTTCACAGGACTGCATCCAAGAGGGTGGCCCCCACGTCAGGGCCAACAAGACTGGGACTAAGTTAGCCGCATAACTAGGGGAATGCTGACACAGGGATTTAGCAAGTTAGTAAATGTGTTGAAGGTAATGGAAGTCAAGTCACTTACTGTTGGAGAAGTTTCCATAGACTAAACATAAGAATGTCAGAAGGCTAGAGAGAAAAAAAAACCCAAAAAACACATGTTGTGTTGACTTCAAATTGTATATGCATATTTTCAACCACCAAACCCTTTTTCAAATACTGCCAAATATTTTTCAGACTTATCATGTCAATTTACATCCACACCCACCAGCATTGTATGAGGGCTAGAGTTTTTCCACATTGGCATTGCAACACTTCTGTCAATTTTTTTAAGTTAGTTAAAAAGAATAAAAAATTAAGAATAAAGAATAAAATAAGAATAAAAAAAAGAAAAAAAAAGAAAAAAAGAATAAAAAAAAAGCCGTTTTGTATGAGTGTAATTCCCCATAATCCACATAGTTGTGGTTTAAATGTTCATTTTACTCATGACTAAGGAGGTTGAGCATCTATTCAAGTGTCTATCAGATATCTTCTTTTTTTTTTCGGAAATTTTATTTATTTATTTGACAGAGAGAGAGATCACAAGTAGGTAGAGAGGCAGACAGAGAGAGAGGGGGAAGCAGGCTCCCTGCTGAGCAGAGAGCCCGATGCGGGGCTCGATCCCAGGACCCTGAGATCATGACCTGAGCCGAAGGCAGAGGCTTAACCCACTGAGCCACCCAGGCGCCCCTGTCAGATATCTTCCATCATGAAATTTCAGGCCATGTTTTTTCTCCATTTTTTATGTTCCTTAGATTTAGATTTTGTCCATTTGTAAATTTTCTGTCTTTTTGCTATGAATTAGTAGAAGTATTTTCTGTATTCTGAATAGGAATCGTCAGGTGTGCAAATTGAAATACCTTCTGATAATCTGTGGTTTTCCTTTCCACTCCCTTAAAGATGCCTTTCCCTGAAAACAGCTTCCTGCTTTTAATATGGCCCATTTATCAGTATGTTCCTTTATGGTTTGTCCTTTGGTTTTCTGTTTAAGAAACCTTCTTTAAACCATCCATTTCGGAGCAATCTGAAATATGAAATCTGTGTGGGCTGGAAGCCTTCACAACCAGACACAATGTTTTTTTTTAAGATTTTATTTATTTATTTATTTGTCAGAGAGAAAGAGAGAGAGGGAGCACAAGCGGAGGAACAGCAGGCAGAGGGAGAAGCAGGCTCCCCGCTGAGCAGGAAGCCCAACATGGGACTCGATCCCAGAACCCCGGGATCGTGACCTGAGCCAGCTGAAGGCAGAGGCTTAACTGACTGAGGCACCCAGGGACAGCACAAAGAGACACAATTCAAGCCAGGCCTCAAATGATTCCAGGTGTAAAGAAGAATGTTCCAGGTGGATGGGATGCTGTAAGTGAATACAGAGACGGGAGAGCAAGTGGTACGAAGGAAGGACTAAGGAAGCAGGCTTGCCCTGTTTCTGGGCATCATAGAGGGACCTCCTTCCTTCGGTGCCACGAAGGTGGTACTTTTTTCCTCTGCAGGCTTGCCTTTCTCTGGAGAGAGCCAGCCTGGCGAGCAGAGAATGCCAGTCAATGCTGGCTCACTCCCTTCTCATCAGCCACTCCTGCAGTCTGAGATTTGTTCTGTAAAGTGTGAAGGTTGTACTATCTGAATATTCCTTAGAGCCTTAAAGAATGAAATGAGAGGGGCAGGGAGAAGGGGGGAGTCCAGGGTCCTCCAGCTTGGCCTCTTTGAGCAGTTTTAGTTTTAAGCTGTGATAGATGACGGCTTGCCAATAAGTAATTCTATGAGAGTGGACTTCAGTGGGTAAACAAACCTCTGAAAACCACCACATCGCGAAGGGAAGGCAATTCCGGGATGTTCCGATCTAAGAGGGCGGGGCGCTAAGATTTCCCAGAGCTCCCGGGGGCAGCTGGTAGCATGCTTGGAGCAACAAAACGATCCTAAAATTACAGATTTTATAGTTCTGGGAGACTTCTATTGTATAAAGATCATCAAGCTGGAAAAGAGCTAGCTCTTAACCGGGTAACTGGAATCCGATCTCCATGAGCTCCCACTCTGAGCAGCGGGCCGGGGTGGATTCTCAGGCCTCCAGAGGATTCCATCCATGTGGAGTCATCATCAAATAATCCCAGAAGGGCTCAGGATTTCTTTCCCCAGTGTGCAGTCACCCTCGCTACATGGTGGCCAACTCCTCTGGGGAAGGCTTAGAGAAGCTTCCAGATTTAGCAAAAATATGGCCAAGGGCAAAATTATGCTACAAAAATTACTCACTGTTTATCTGAAACTCAAATTTAACGAACTATGCTGTATTTCACCTGGCAACCTGGCATCGCGGGGCCCCTTCCCGGTCTTCCTGGTCTGGGGACTCCAAGTCTCCACACCAGCTTGGATCTGGTAAATGGGCAAGACGCCATGAATCTCTCCTACAAGAACTTATATTAGGTTTCTGCCCATGGAACCTAGAATTTTCCTCCTAAAGTCAAGCTGCATCTTCGTAAACATCCCATCCATGTCGTGTTTGGGGATCCCCTAATCGCTACCACAGATCCCTGCTGATGACCCCTTCAGCTCTGGGGCTCCTTGAGGTAATTGTACCCCCCTTCTCTCTGCCTCTCCCACCCTGGATCCCAGACCTCCCACCGAGGTCCAAACCTAGATGACAGCATGGTCACCCCAGAGTGGGCCCCTTACTGGTTAGAAATGGAGGTTATTGGCACCATGCTGAGCACTCCCCATGCATTACCTTCTTCAATTCCAACATCAAAAC
This sequence comes from Nasua narica, assembly GCA_028533885.1. Taxonomy (NCBI): domain Eukaryota; kingdom Metazoa; phylum Chordata; class Mammalia; order Carnivora; family Procyonidae; genus Nasua; species Nasua narica. The sequence goes on along the minus strand of CM052804.1, from coordinate 32,984,845 downwards.
GAGGTAGTAATTAACCATCAGTTTCCTCTTAGAGGCTCCGAGAGGTAAGCCGTGCGCTCCAAATCACAAACCCAGTACATGGTGGATCTAGGGCTTGAAGCCATTCCAGCTGACTCCAGATCCCAGGCTTCTAAACACAGTCTCCTGTGAGATATCAGGTCCTGAAGCAGAGGGAAGGATAGACAGGCATCCTGACAGCCAGGAGGGTTTGGGGGTCCCTTCACCCACACAGTTTGGAGGAAAGTTCGAGGTGCATATGTAGGTCTGGCTACTAGTGGAAATAACACACAAGACTCAGACGGTTCAATTCATTGATCTAGGCATCCTTGCAGAAAATTCCGGATTCGATGTGTTGGCACAAGTACCCGCAAGTGATGTTAACGCCCGGTTAGATGGGCTGATTGGAGGCTAGGCTTAAAAAGAAGCCTGCAGTTAACGAAACTATAATGCTGGGAATTCCCTGGGGTGTTGGGAAGGAGTCCAAAGGCTCAGGGAAGGGGATCTGGTTGAAATGGATTTACGTGCTCAGCCATCCACTAACTGTGCCCCCCAGGGAGGCCAGCAGACACATCCCTTGTCAGGGGTCTCCAGCGGCTTTGCTAGAGATCAGAGATGGCCACGGGTATGCTGTACCTCCGTGATTCTCAAACTTGAGTGCGCACCAGAATCACCCGTGGGCTCGCTAGAACACAGTCTTCCACACTGTGACAATTTAGGTAACCACGGTGATCATTTAAGTAATGATTTAGGTAATCACGGTGCCAACAGATGCTTTTATGGCGCTTCCAAAATACATGAGCAACCCAATCCTTGAATCCCACGTGGAAGGACCATTTCCAGGAACCGCTTCCGGTCCTGGGTCCAAACCTATGCTAGTCAGGGTCCTACTAAGGAAGAGGTTACACTTAAATTTGAATGACCTGGGAAAGGACTGTTGAGAGGCTGTTAAGAGCAGGATGTGGGCTGAGTGTGGAGAAACCAAAGGGGTGTTTTAGGAGTCTGAGGTTAGTAACAATGTGGGGACTGCCCCTAGACCCGAGGACGAAAGGACGGGCCATGCCCTTCCCACCTTGAAATGAAAGCCATTGGTTGAAGGCTGCATCGAGGCTGAGGCCCAGGAGAAGCAGCAAAGAACAGCAGTTCACCTTACTCTTCTCTCCCTCCCATGCCCCAAGGGGCTCCCTAGTGCCCAAGCCCAAGCCGGACCCAGAAGACTTGCAGTCCGGCTGTTGTAATCCACACAGGTCGGTTTCCCGGGCCAGAGAAGAGGATGGACAAGAATGGAATGTGTGTCTGGAGGGAAAGTCTTCCTTTCTCATGTCACTCTTACTAAGTGTTTGTGTTAAAGTTACATAAGACTCGTAACATGTGTTGGAGTGCACACTCTTTTGATTTTCTTGGGAACAAATTGTGTAAGACTGGAATTATTAGTTTTTGGAACGCTTGAAGGAACTAACTATTAAAGCCTTTGGAGCCAGAGGATGTTTTACAGGAGAATTTTCAATGACTGATTCCCTTTTTCAGTAGTTATAGAATTACTTTTTTTTTTTCTCATTTTTTTTGGCAGTCTGGTAAGTTATGTTTTTTAGGAAATCACCCATTTCATCCAAATTAAATTTATTGGCATAAGGGTCTGATTTTCCTTCTGGCGTGTACAGGCTCTGTGGTAACACCCTCTTCCTTTGTCCTGCCGTGGCAATCTGTGCTTTTTGCTTTTTTTCCACTGTCAGTTTCAGGAGAGGGTTATAGGCTTGTCTGAGAACTGACTTTGAGTGTCATCCATCCTTTCTAGTATATATGATTTTCTGTTTCACTAATCCTAGCTTTTTATTCCCATACTTTGACCTTCCCTGGACTCGTTTTGCTAAAGGGGAAAGACCCACTAGACTAGAAACCCCAGGGGAAAGGATTCCAGGCAGGTGCAAAACGTAAGCCAAGTCTGGGAGCCAGGAGGAAGGAAGCGTGGGGGAAAGGGCCCCATGCTTAGGCCAAGGGGCTTGCCAGGTGGTCTTCTGCAGCCCAAGGCCTCTCCCCTTCCCCCCAAGCCCACGGGGACCCCCGCCCCAAGCTCCAGCTCAGCTACACGTTCCTTACAGGCGGGCAGCGGGGGGCAGGCACAGAAGCAAAAAGCCCGCTCTGCTCTACCCTGCGATTCCCTTCCCGGCAACAGCTCTAGAAACCCCATGGTCCTTCCAGAAAACAAGGGGCCTGGACACATCGGTGGGCTTCACACCAGAGCCTGCCTGAGTGGCAGAAGGGGATACTAAGCCCCTGTCCTCAGAAGCGGGCTTTGATTCGTCTCAGGTATGCGACTTGCACATAAAACGGCTCAGACAAAGTCTTCTGCGCTCAGGACGGTGGGGGAGGCCAAGGTGACCGGATGTAAACAGAGCACCTTTCTCTTCCGGCACCACCATTTACTTCCCACAAGGCTCTGGGCTGGTGACTTCAGGTCCCGGGGCCTCGGCGTCTTCATCCTCGAATGGGCATGATGGCCACGGGGTGCATCCAGTCAGGGCTGAACACACCACCCGTGTAAGCCCTCACGCTGTGTTCTCTCTCTGTGCAGAAAGTAAGGCTGCAGAACAGCTCCTTGGATCACACCCATGAGTGGTGGCCCATCTGCGCTCCTGCTTCCTCTCTGTGGCCTGGGCAGCTGGAAGGAAACGGTGCCTGCCCTATTGCAGCCCACAGCTTCCTTCCTGAAATTCCTGGAAACCTCGGGTGGCCAATCTCCAGCTCAGCACATTCGGGAGTGCCCTGCATCTTAACTTGACCATGACCCTGCCCAGGCAGACCCCCTTTGGGAGCTCCTACTCTCCCTGCTCCCTATAAAAGGCGCAGAGCCTCCCGCGTTGCAGAGAGGCCGAGAGAGGAGAGAGGCTGCCAGATCCCGCCCCCAGCTCTCGCTCAGCCCAAGCTCCCTGCTCCCCGCCAACATGAAGGCCCCTGCCACGCTTCTGTGCCTGCTGCTCACTGCCGCCGCCGCCTTGGGCCCCCAGGTGCTCGCCCAGCCAGGTCAGCCCCTCTCTCCCTCCTTCCCGTCCTCTCACCTTCCTTTTGTTTTCTTCTTCTTCTAAGGAGCCCGGAGATGAAATGCCCCACTTTTGAGCTTATCTGAGCAGGGGGAGTCCTCAGAGCTTCACACGAATATCTAATTTTAAAGACAGGAAGCCCAAGGCCAAGGGAGGCGAGGGGTCCTACGCGCCCACCTCCAGCCACTGCAGGGCCAGAGGGAGAGGGAACCCTAAGCCGTTCGCTCCAAACCCAGGGCCTTGACTTGGACCCCGGCTGAGCTTCCCAAACTCTGCGCCTAGAGCACTAGAGCCAGGAGCTGTCCCACGGGCCTGCCCCAGCCTGCGATGATGCGTCCCCCACCACACAGCTACGATGTTCCTGTCCCCCTCCCCCATCCCCCACCCTGCCCATCTCAGGGCTCCGGGTAGGAGCACTAGACCTGAGGTGGATCAGATCCACATTGACTTCTTCCCTTCCCTTCCCTTCCCTTCCCTTCCCTTCCCTTCCCTTCCCTTCCCTTCCCTTCCCTTCCCTTCCCTCTCTTTTCCCTCTAGGTGCTTCCTGCTGCATTCAAGCTGATAAAAACCTCACTTTTTCTCTGTGACCTTATTTCTAGACGCGCTCAGCTCCCTGTTCACTTGCTGTTTCACATTTAACAATAAGAAGATCCCCTTGCGGAAGCTGGAGAGCTATCGAATCACCAGCAGTCACTGTCCCCAGGAGGCTGTCATGTAAGTAGAAAAACCCAGCTCACCCCCTCCCTGACTGCACCCCACCCCATTCCTATGTCCCCTGATCCGAAGTTCCAGCCCAGAAGACAGGCATCAGACCCATTTGGGATCTCATACTCAGGGGGTAAGATGTTACCAGACTATGATTGGATCATAAATGAACCCGGAGAGGGCCAGCTCTCCACCTGCTCCCTGGATGGACGCTGCCTCCGATCTCCACGTTGCTTTGGCCGAGGCCAGGCCAGCTTCTCCGGGGCCTCTGAGAAAAGTGACTACCTCCAGAGTCCCCTTCTTTCCACACCCCGACTGCCTCCTGTCCCAGGGAGGGTCCCTTCCGTGTAGCAGGTCAACCAGGTGGGTTCAAGAGCCTAGTGAGGCATCTCTTGGCAAAACCCTGATTTCCACCTAACTGCGTAGCCCTCCTTTATCCATAGCTTCAGCACGAAACTGGCCAAGGCTATCTGCGCCGACCCAAAGGAGAACTGGGTCCAGGATTATATGAAACGCCTTGATCAAAAATCTCGTGGTCTGAGGACTGGAACTCTTTTAGCCACACTAAGACCAAGTCAAGTATGAGAAACAAATGACTGTTTATCCTCCTCCAGCCTCCCCTGCTAGACCCTGGACTAATTTTACTACAGCTTCAAATAGGGTGCTTTCTGTTTTGTGATGCAAAGAAATGTACTACATCTTAAGTACTATTTAATGTTATTTGAATTGTTGCTGGTTTGGGGTTTATTTTGAATATTGGGAATTTTTTTTTTAAGCAAGGCCTTGAGCCTGTCACAAGCCCCGATTCCGTCCCTTGTAAACAGCAGGCAGTGGGTCTAACTCCTGCCTCACTCCCCAGCCGTTGTGTGTACCTGCAAATCACAGAGATGAGGGGCTACTACAACCCGGGGAGGGGAGGGCCTTGTGCATGTGAGGTGCAGCTAGATATATTAGTACAGAAAGGAGAATGCCATTTGTAGGATTGCTCACTTTTTGCAGAAAATACATCGTGTTTAAAATCTCTCCTGGTGGTGTTTTCTTGGGGGAGGGCAACTTCCAACCAGGAGGGGGCGCTCCGAGGGGGAGGCAGGTGGCTGGCAGAGGGCTCTGGAGGAATGTGGCCGTGGGGAGGACGTCAGAGTCGTTGGTGGCTGACCTGGGCTCCTCTGACTGTTGCAGAGGACCCAACCCAGCAGCCCAGAGTGTTCTAGAACAATGACTCCAACCCCTAGCATCAGCTTCTAACTGGTCCCTGCCACCGTGCCTCCCCACTCCAAGCAGTCCTTGGAGTGATCCCAGACGCTACACGCACCTGACCTTCAAGGGGGAAATGAGATGACCTGGTCCTAGTTAGCATCGCCCCGGGAGGATACCAGAGCACAGTCGTAGGTTCTTCTAGAGAAGGCCCAGGGTAGAAAGGCCAGGAGAGGGCCTGGAGGGAATATCCCCTATGGTCAGAGTTTGGGTTCTGGAACAGAAAAGGTAGAGTCCTTTAGAAAGGAAGCTGGAGGTATGGTTGTAGAGAATTGGAGGAGCAAGTTGCAGAGTTTGGAGTCAGGTCTGAGGGCAGGAGGGCGGGACCGTCAGAGGGTGGAGGGCAGCGGCAGGCCGGGCGGAGTGGCCTGGGGCCGCAGGCAAGATGAGTCAGCTAGGGAGAGCTGAGCACAGCTCACTGCTCCACAGTGATCCCAGCAAGAGGGAAGAGGAGGAAGCTCGGCGGTCATGGGGCGAGGCGGAAGGGAGGAGGCAGTTGAAGAAGAACGGGCCAGACCTGTGACACGTGCAATCCTGGGGAAAGGAGAGATGCCTCTCCCAGCGCAGCATACGGCAACTTCTCCCCCAAAGCCACCGAGCCAGCCTTCCAAAAGGGGTCGATCTTGAGGTTCTGGGCAATCTGCAAGTCACCTCCCCCACTCTGCTGTTCTCTCTGGGGGCCCACGTGATGCAAGTCGGAGCTTGGGGTTACCCCTTCACAGGCGCCGGGTCTCTGCTTCCCAGATGTTGGCAAAGGGTTCTCCTGCTCTCCCCAGGACCGCCTCTCTCCTGCACGTGAGCTGGGTTGGCATCTCTGTCAGACCTAGGATCCGCTCAGGCCTGGGCAAGAAGAGGTCATCCTAACCAACTCTGCAGGATCTGCCTGGTGGACAATGGGTCCCTCCCCCACTCCCCGCCCGCCTCTGATGCTGTGTCGGGCCATCACTGGGCACCTTGGGCCACAGGAGAGCATTCCAGCCCCAGAGGCAGGAGTCCTGGGCTCTAACACCAGATTTGACCCTGATTTGCTCTGTATCCTCAGGCCCGTCTCTGTCCCTCGCCTACCATCAGGCATCTCATCTATAAAATGGGGCCAGCAACGTCTTACAGGCGGATGACCTCACAAGGTCCCCTCCAGCTAGGGCAGCTGTGGCTTCTGGAACCCCAGCCCTGGGTTCCCGCTTTCTGCTTCACTGTGCCTCCCGCTGCTGTCAGGGGAAGCCGAGAATCCATATGATGGCCCTGACGCAGTGTTCATTCCCATCCACGCCCCAAAAGACAAAGCCAGTCAGCTGAGATGTGTAAGCCATTTATTGGCTGGTGGAGACAAGGAGTCAGTTCTTTGGGCATCAGTGCCAACTGTCTCCCCCACCCCCGGCCGCCAGCCCCTTGGCCCCAGCTTCTCACTGCCAATCAAGTTTATACCCTGAAATCCCTGTGGGATCCAAAAAGCCCAAGGAAGCAGGGATTGAAGATTCTAGCATTTAAATATATAAAGTGCAACACCCTAGCTTATCAGGACTGAGCAGACCCCTCTGTGACCCAGCAAAGCTGGGCAGAAGGACTGGGGTGAGGTGGGGGGCTGGGGGACAGGGGAAGCGACGCTGTCTTCGGGGTCCAGGATGGGAAGAAATCCTCTCACGTTCACTTTAGTGGGCACAGCTTCACATTTTTTAAATGATGCTTAACCCATGGGGCTGAGTCTGAGACACACGTCTCTCGGCCACCCTTCAGCTTGATTCTGTGGGCAAAGAACAAAGGGGGAGCTGAGTCACATGATTTTCCCCTCAAGTCCCATCCCCCCTCTGGGGTGCCCCCGAGCTGCTGGCTCTGTGCCTGTAAAATGAAGTCACTGAAGGAGACCTGGGCGGTGGGGGGAAGGAGGGGTGCACGCTGGGAGGAACACCAAGCTTCAGGGAGAGTTTATTAAATTGACTTTGTCCCTTTTCCGGAGAGTGTGATTCATTGTATTAGGGTGGGGTAAAGGCTGCAGACACTCTGAGGATTAGCTGGCGTGGAAATTTCCCGCCTAGAATATCTCCGAGGAACCTCGATCCATCTTTTCATGTGTCTACGTCCATCTGGAACCCTCCCTCATTGCTTTAGATTCACTCTGAGTGTGTGTGTGTGTGTGTGTATTTATTTTCTGACCTGCCCACCCCTTTAACTTGGCGACTATCCAACCGAACTATAGACCAATTCTAACTTTAATTATCCGGCTGACCGCAGACAAATCTCTCTACTGCCCTGAACTTTGGTGTTCATGATAATGGAAAAGGGTGCCCCAAGAGGGTTAGCCAAGATAATATACGTGAATGCTTTATAGATACCGAGCATCAGGGATAAGCCACCTCCGTCTAACTTTGTAATGACCCTGGGATGCAGCTCCCATCTTTACTCCACTTCACAGATAAGGACTGCAGAGGAGTACCCAGGTAATGAGGTCCAGAAGCGTCACCTGTCCAAGGTCACCCAAGACTGGAGGTTGGCAAATCTGGAACCAGGAACTAATTGTGATCTTGCGGTTCCGAGAAACACAAGTCACTGCAGGAGCACGGGGGGCGGAAGGGGGGTGTTGGCAAACTTTCCAGGCGCCTGCTATGAAGCGCGGCGCTCCCCCTAGCGCCCATGCTGGGATCTGCACCCAGATTTTGGCGGCTTCTCTCCAGGTTCAGAAACCTGAATCTGGTGGAACAGCGCCATCTAGCGACTGCCTTTCTAATTCCAGGAGGGCTGGTTTCTGCAGCCAGGAGGAGTCAGCAATTGACGGGGTAGGAACACTCACATTAGACTCTTGCGGAAGCAGCTGGAGCTAGTGTGTTTGTAACACTGGATTATCTGCTGGGGAATCCTTTTCTCCGCAAAGACGAAGCAACAGTTGGAGGACGACACGTGCACTAGAAGAGAAGCACAAAAACGGTTTGCGTCTGTTTCTTAAAACATGGACTTCGTTCCTTTCATCCCAGTGGTTTAAAAAAAGAAATCCCGTTTGGGGACAGGCCGGGGCGTGGGGACCACATCCAGCCCAGGGGCTGTGTCATCATCAGTCACCTAGTCCTGAATGGAGGCAGAGGGTCGGAATCTTTGGGTTCAGATCCCGGCTCCCCACAAACCAGTCGTGTGGCCTTCTTCAGAATAAACCCTCGCCCCGGCCCCAGATTTCCCATCTGTCAAATAGGACTCTTGAAACTGATTTCTAAAGGTGCTTCCAGTTCTGACATCCCACCTTCGGTGCACGGTTCTAGCCCAATATTTGGGTTCGAGGGCCCTGGACTCCACACTCCGGGGGCCCAGTGAGTCTTGTGCGTCCAGGACAGCTGTGGTCCGTGGCTTTGGGGTCAGATTAGGAACTGCTCAAGGAGTTCCAACTGATGGAATGACAAGGAAAGAGCTTCTGGGAACTGAGAGGCTTCCCACCTTCTCTCTAGAATGCCCTCTACCTAGGCCCATAGCTCTATCCAGGCTCCCAACCCCACTGTGCGGGTTTGCACACTCTCTCCCACCCCCCACCCCCCAGAGACTCGCATTCCAAGCCTGGTCCTTCCTCCTCGTTTTACTGTTTGCACAACGTCTTTCATGTGCCTGAAATTAGGTCAGTCTTCTCTCCCGAGCCCTGAGGCCCAGCATTATCGGTCCCATTTTACCAACAGGGAATGCACAGTTGGGGAGGTAAAGTGACTAGAGCGAGTCCCTGGCCCAACACTTGCCCAACAGTGACGAGCCAACTGTTCCGGTCCCAGTCCTGACTTCTGGCTCTCCCTGTGTTATCTGCTACTGGCTGGAGACAAGACCCAGTCCTTCCTTTGCACCTTAGGCCTCCCAGTTTGACCGGAAGAGCCTCGGAGCTCCGTGGACGAGGCAGGGCCTCCTTTGGCTAAAGCCAGCAGCTCGGACATTGTGCCCGCCCAGATACCTGTTCCCACTGGCCTCTGCTCCCACCCCATCCAACTTCTCCTCTTTGGAGAAATTCTTCCCAGAGGAGGAGAGACAGAGGCACTGGGTTCAGGGCAACCCCTGCCCCCAAGCCCAGAGTGCCTCCCTGGGTGTCTGCCCCCACCCCTCAAGGAGGAGCAATGGGACTCCAACCACACTCACTGCTCCTGCCGTCCACGTCTCGAAGCCACAGCCCAGCCAGCAACAGGCACGCCAGGGCCGTGGTGACGAGCTTCATCCTGCAGAGTGTGGCCCAGACCTCTTAGCAGTGGTCTCGATATGTCTGGTGGACCTAAGACCGATCCCGCAGCACCCGGAGCTTTTATTAGAAGACCTGAGAGGGGTTTCCCAGGCCCTGGTGCAGAGGTGGGGAAGTCACAGGAAGGAGAGACACTTACTCACGCCCAGTGACCACATGGAACACTCCTTCCCCCACCTCTCCTGGGTGGTGTGAGAGGGATGGGTAACTTGCCCGAGTGCGGGAGCAGATAAGGATCTTAAGAAAACGAGTAGGAGTTGTCCCAGCTGAGTGGGAAGAGGAGAGAGGTGAGGGAGAGGAAGTTGCCTGCGGCTTCTCTGACCCCACGTGTTTCCATCCCGGGCTGGAGCTGCTGGCCCCGAACACGAGGCGGAGGAGGACCTGGGCTGAGGCATACCTGTGTTCAATCCCAGGTTCCCCAAAGTCACATATGCCCCGCAAGGTGGAAAGAGTGACATATGTCCCCAGGAGACACCGCAGCGAGAGTTCAGTGAGATTCCCTAGGTCCAGATCATTGCTATTTCTATTTGTTCAATCACTCAACGCCCCCCAGCACCGTGCTCTGCTCTGGGTCCTTGGTGAGTCCGGGGAAAGACAGCCACCGTTCAGAGGCAGCGCCTGACCTCGAGGCGCTGCCTTTGGAATCACAGATTCACAAGTAAAAGCCACAAGGCGTAAGGTGAGCGGCGCACGTGCCATCTGGAGGGCCCGGGGGAGGACGGAGAATGGCCCAGGAGCATCAGAGAGTCCTCCCAGGGGAATGCTCCCGGAGCAGAGCCTCCTGCAGGTAGGCTGAAGCGGGAAAGGGCATGCTGCCCGAGGAAGGGGCTTGTGTATGGGCGGGGAGACTCGGGGGGGCGGGGGGAGCCCACTCCTTCGGAGATGCCAGGCAGAGCCGGATCGCTGGGTCAGGAGAGTGAGTTGGGTGGGGAAATGGCAGGAAAGGCGTGTGCCTCTACAGCTACGAAGCGGCCGGGTCACGGAGACCTTGTGAGCGGCGCTTGGGATGAAAAGCATGTTAGTAGGTGCTCCGGAAGGGGTGCCTGGGCCGAATGCCTGTATGAAAATCGTGAGGCATCATATCGCCCCAGGGGGTTGGCAGGCTGATCTCTGAGCGTGCACTTCCTGGCTCAAGGTCGTGCATGGCTCCCATTGCCAACAGGATGACGCCCAAAGACCTCACCTGGATATTTACGGCTCCTCCTCGCGCAATGTCTGTCTCTGTTACGGAACCTGAACTGGATCCTGGCGGAAGGACCAAGCGGCACTCGGAGACTTTGGAGGTTCGGAGGTCTATTTAACGCCGGTGGGCTCAGAGACCCTTCTCCAAAGGTCTCCAAAGCCCCGAGCCCAAGCACGGTAGTTTATATCCTCCTACTTCCGCATACTAGGTATTTTGGCGCGCGCGGGAAACGGGGCAGCGAAGAAGAACCGGAAGGGCTTTGAGACAGGGACTGGAATTCCCTTGCCGGTTTGGTCGGCCAGTTTAGAGTACGGTTTTTTCCTTATCATCTCCGAGTTTGAATATTTGGATGGCCCTGAACCAGCCAGTGCTTTTCCTACTGCTGGGATGCTGCTCCCACGGTGACCTCCCCCTGCAAGGCCCACCTCACTGTCTCCCGCCGGGGGCTCTCTTCTACCCTTTCCAGATGTCGCGGTCCCCATAGAGAGCCGCCTGCTGTCCCCAGCAGAAGGACACTCAGCCTTTGAAGCCCCCTGTGCCTGGACCTCCTGCCTGGAGGTCTTTTATCCCTCCCACTGCACCCCCCAGCCCCAGTGTATTCTCCAAATTAACACCCCGGGTGGGGCGAGGGGGGCGTCCCGACTGCCAGAGCTGAACGGACCCCCATAGACCATCATCGACAGGGGCTATTGAAGCTTCCTGGGAGAGCCTTTGGACAAATGCAAATGTCCTGGCCCCATTTCCGAATCAGAATCAAATCTTATGTGCCCATACATGTTGAGGGGGGAAAAAAAGAAACCAACAACTCCAGGAAATTGAGGCACCCGAAGAATCACGTGTCCAGGATGGTCTCTCCATATCACACACAGATGGGCAAAAAGGAGCCTCGGAAAGAGGCAACAGACTTGCCCAAGGGCGAACAGAGAATTCGTCGTATGGGACAGGGG
>CM052804.1:32941016-32973029 GCA_028533885.1 Nasua narica | reverse complement strand
AAAAAAAAAAAAAGAATTTTTAAAACTTTTTTGGAAGTTTTCAAAAACTTCTTGATATCTGTATAGAGTGTGGTGTAAGGATCCAATTTAATCTTTCTTCCACATGGATTGCCACTATCCCAGGCCTAATTTTGAACAGTCTCCTTTCCCCCCGATAGAACAAACTAGATCGCATGCGATGTCTCCATACATAGGTGGTTCTGTTTCTAGGCTTTCCTGTTTCATTTCTTCGGTTAACTGGTCAACCGCTGCATTGTAAGTCATGATCTCTGGGAGAGCGATATCTCCCCGCTCTGTCTCTTTGCTTGTTGTTTGTTTTTTACTTTTCAACCAGAAGTGTGCCGACTGTTTTTGCCCCTTTACTCTTCCGTCTATATTTCTGAGCCAGATAACCAAGTTCTAGGAAGACTTCTGCCAGGCACCAGGCTCTGCTCCTCCTTGTGCGAGCTCACTGAACCCTCACCGTTGCCCAGCGAAGCTCAGTGTTCTTTTCCCCCAGGCTACAGATGAGGAAACAAGAGGCACGGAGATGCCAGCCCACAGCGCCACGCAGCAGCTTCAAATCCAAACCCAGGCTCGTCGGACTCCGGAGAACCGGTCGTCCCCACATCACAGAGTTTGGGGTGGATGTGCTCAGCTAGAAGATGCTGAATCAAACGTGCCCTCTGGTTCCCACAAGAAAGGAGAGGTTGCCGAGGCCTCAGCAAACACCTGGCATTTCCTCTCTCGCTCGTCTGCGTGCTCCCAGCTCTTGGCTCGCCCCGGCAGACAGGGAAGGGGGGTGTAGGGGGGGCGCGACCGCACACTAAGCCTGAGGCCACAGAGTCTGGTGCTTCTGCAGAGTCCCTAGCAGTGCCTGCTGTCGCTTTGCTGAACACTCCTGGAGACAGCGGGAGCCACGCAGGTAGGCTGCCTCTGAGTCAGCTCATTGGCCCCCGCCAAGAGAAAGGGCAGGGGCCTCACACCTGCAGGGCGTTCCTATTTGAAGAAGGCAGGCAGGCAGTCCCCACAATAGACAAGCGTTTGTTGGGGGATGGCAGGTGCACGTGTGTGTGTGCATATGCGTGTGCGCATGGTGTGTGTATTTGGGGGGGGCTGTGAGCGGGCATAGACGTCAGAGCAAGTTTGACCAGTATCTGCATTGGCCCTTTCCTACCCATTCCGTCCTTTGAAAGAGGAGATAATCTGATGACTCTATCTCAGATGCAATGAAACGAGGGCCACTCGATGATTTGCCAGACACACATGTCCTCCGTCCCCTTAGTCAGCAGGAGTGATAATTAAGGTGCGGTTATTCTGAGGGACGAGATAATAGCTGCAGAGCAGTGACTCTCCATATGGGGGCGCCGCAGCGTTGGCAGCACCTGGAAATATGTTAGAAATGCAGGTGCTTGGCTCCCACCCCAGATGTACTGAAAATTATGCCCCTCTGGGGGTGAGGCCTGACCATCTCTTGTAGTAACATTTTCCCTAGTGATGCCGGGGCTTCTAAACTTCGAGAAGCGCCGGCCAGGAGATTCCCCCACGGCATGCAGCAGGGTCTATTCTCAATGAAGGCCACCAACTGTGGCTGAAAGTTACAGAGCCAGTTCACGGAGAGTCAAGGACTTGGTCTGCAGCCCTACCAATTCTAGGCAACTTTTTCCACCAAGCGTAGAGATGGGCATATCCGGGAAGATCAGTGTAAAGTCATACACGGGTGTGGAACAGAGATTGAACAAACACTCAAGTGCCGGGCTTGGTAGAATAACCATGGATGCTTCGTAGCTTGTCATTTAAGACAAAGTCAAAGGTACACGTGGCGTTCTTCCCCGTGCACATGTCTGTATGTACAACTCTTCCCACATACGAGCTGCTAAGTCTCCATTATCCACAAATGGGTTAAATCTCTGCTGCAGTTACCAGGTGGGCTTAGATTGGGTTTATCTTGTATACTATAGAAAGCTTCCAGAACTGCAATCGTTTATAACGGCATTAAAATAAACAAAAAACAAATCGATAAGTGTCCTCTCGCCCTCAAAGAATTGTTCCTTTTTCACTTTGCAATGCTGAGCTCCTCGTAGACAAATCTTATCATCCCAATCACAGCAAAGACCGAATTCCGTGCTGTCCTTTTTCGCTGGCTTTATCAGAAATATTTTCTATGATGCCCCCTGGTCTCCATAATTGCCGTTGTGATGACTGAAAAACAGTCCCCCAAACTGAGTGGACATGATTTAATTACAGACATTAGTCGGGCTCCCACTCTCACGCAAATAACACTATTTTTGTCTACTTTTCTATGAGTCACATTTTCACCTTGTGATGTTTTTCTTTAGATTACTTCCTAGAAGTGGAATTATAAGAACAGGAGGTATGAATCTGACTACTGAAACATACAGGAAAAAATGTTTCCCAAAGAAATGTAACAGTTTATTCTGTTAGCAGCGGATCCATTGATACATCTGTTTTTCGAAGTCTGTTCTCAGCATTGGATGTATTATTCCAATCCCCACCCCCCCTTCCTTTGCCAATTTAATGAGAATGCATTTGTATCCTCTTGTGGGTGTCATTTCCCTTTTTGCAAATTTCAGTTCTCTTTCTTTTCCAGGGACAGAGCTGGTCAAACTGGCTTCAAAGAAAATTCATTCCAATTAGTGTGCATGTGTGCACATGTGTGTAATGGGCTTGTATCTGGAAACATATATATGTGTCCGAGTATATAACCACCTTTGGGTGAGTACCCATTTCATGTTTATGTCCCAAAGAACACACGTGCTATGGAGTATTCATAGCTGAGGGTCTTTTGCAAACACCGTGTTTCTGAGCATGCATTCTCTTGGAATATGTTGATGTGGATCTGAGAATACCTTGCGCTGTGGGACCATGGATGCAATATAATAAGTATCCATGGGCAAAAGGTAGTCCAAAGGTCCTCATGGTGTGGGGGTGGGGGAGTTGGAAATCATCGGGACAGATCTGAACCTTTTGGAAACCAACAGAACTTCTCTCCTCCCTGCACTTTTATCCATACGACTCTTAAAGGGAACGCCAAACTGTAAAGGGGGGTGGGAGACACAGGCTTCCAGTTATGGAATGAAGCAGTCGCAGGGATGAAAAGCACAGCATAGGGAACAGAGTCAGTGGGGCTCTGTATGGAGACAGATGGAAGCTACACCTGTGGGGGGCACGCATAACATATAGATGCGAGTCACTGCGTTGGAAACCTGAAATTAACATAACAATGTGTGGCAACTATACTTCAATTAAAAAAGGGAACCCCAAAGTATGAAACAGTTGAGGGTAGAGGTAGAGGGGGGGTGGTGGGCTGCCCTCCCCGGACTCTGACGAGGGACCCCCGAAGCACTTCCACACACCCTGGAGCTCCCCAGATGAAAACCATGCATCTAGGTGGCCCCCCAGGGGCCCCGTCCACTGTGCCATCCTCAAAGGTTAAGTCAAGGTTTCCAAGCAGCGATCACAGAACCAGCTACATTTATGGAGAGCTTTTCTACATACCAGGTTGTGTGCTCAGCTCCCAGGAGGAAGATCCCGATGGTACCCTTAAGAACACCATTCCAGGAGCGCCTGGGTGGCTCAGCCAGTGAAGTGTCTGACTCTTGGTTTTCGGCTCAGATTGTGATCTGAGTCATGAGATCAAGCCCCACATTGGGCTCCACATTCAGCACAGAGTTTGCTTGAGATTCTCTCTCTCCTTCTGCCCTTCTTCCCTTCAACAAATCTTGAAGAAAAAAGAAAAAAAGAACAACAACACCATTCCACAGTCGAGGAATGCAAAGCGCTAAACAAGACTATTGGCGTTATAAAAAAATGTGCCCAAGTTCATTCATCTTGTATGTTATGGAGCCAAGAAGCAAACCTAGATAGTCTGGGTCCAGAAATCTGTGTTCTTAACCCTTCTCTAGAAAGCCTCCTTTTTGGAATTAAATGGCATCTTTTCGTTTTTAACTTCCCATTTCCCTATTAATAGATTCATTTTTTGTTTGGGTTTTTTTTTTTTATTGTTTTTCTTTGCTTTATTTTTAAATAGAGGTATGGGAGTGGCCCCAAATTATCCTCAATCTTTTCCCTAAAACCCGCTGTGATTAGAATAAAAGAATGCAGCCCAGAGATACTGCCTAACCTGAGTATTCAGCCATTGACCTTGAAGACAACACCCATGGCTCCTGGTGAAGGCGGTTCCTGCACCTGTCTGTCTGGTGATGGGGCAAGATGGGCGTGGAGGCAGGAAGCAGCACCTGATAACTTTCAATATTTTACAAAACCATCTTATTAATAGCCATAATACTCCAGTGAAATGGGTACAATTGTTTTTAAATCACAGATGGCAAAACTGAGGCTCAGAGAAAATTTGCTGGAGATCCCCCAGCTCAGACATGGCCGAACCCAGATTTAAACACTGCAGCCTTGGACCTGACATCACACTGCACTAGATCCGGTGGCCTTTGGAGACAGCAGTCCCTTAACTTTCTTCGGAGCCCTCCTCGAAGCTACCAGAGTCCCTCCTTTGCTTGTGACCATTATAACCCTTGTCACCCAGCCCTGCCAATGCTGTGGCCAAGTCTGTCTCTCTTGCTAGCCGGGGGTCCTTGATGGCAAAGTACTGATGTGCAGATGGCCCTCAGTGAAGGTTTGCTAGGGAATGAGCTGCCCAATCCAAGTCCTTGACCTCTGAGTCATTGGGAAACCCTCCCCAGCACCTCTGGACTCCAGGCTTTGATGCTTTCAGTTCTGACAACCCCTGAAAATTGTCAGGGGCCTTTCTCTCAGGCCCCTGAAAATTCATACTTCCTTCCTCCCACATGCGGTGGCCCTCTTCACTTTGGGAAATTCCAGGGCTACTTTTGGGCTCAAAGTGTGTGCAAAGGAGCCAAATTTCCCCTGAAAGTTGAAGGAGCAAGAGGGCATTCAAACTCTCCCAGCCTTAAGGACTCGTCTGTCCTTCCCTCTGCTGCAGGACCAAATATTACATGAGACAATGTGTTTAGGAGCCTGGGAATGTGGAGTCAGCCAGATGTGGGTTCGAGTCCTACTTCTACCACTTACTGGTTCTGTGATTTGGGGGCAAATTTCCTAGCTTGCTTGAGCATCTAAGAGGAAACGATTACTACTAACTGATCATGACCGCACGGTGATGTCGTGAGAGTAAGATAGCACGCAGAAAGTGCTTAGCCTAGTGCCTGGCTCCGGGTCGGTGCTCGGGGGTGGGGGTGGGGGGCTGAAGTTCACCTCTGCCCTCCTTCAGAGGCTCTGGGCATCCAGCTAAACAGGAGGAAGGTAGTCAGAGTGGACAGGGAAGCGCTCACCTTGGTAGGGGCTGGGGACAGGAAGGAGACCAAGAGAAGCCCATTGCTGAGTCAGTGGGAGCTGGGGAGGGGACAGTGACTCAGACAGATGTCCCCGCTCAGAGAATCTGCCCAAATATTAACCACAGGAAGCAGATAAGGGTTTAGGCAGAAGAGCTTTTCCACGGTGGAAAAGTATGGGCAGTCTGCTAGAGAGGGAGGCGAGGAGAGGAGCTCCAGGTGGGCAGGGAGAGGAAGGAGACTAAATTGAGGCAGGGAAAGCAAGGAGGAAGGCGTGAGTCACAGCCTTTCCCACGGCCCCAGGGAGCGAGGTCAGGGAGGTTGAAGGGTCCCAGGAAGGAGGCCTCTTTCACTCCAGCGGACCATTCCTTTGCTTTAAGCCAAGCCTCTGCCCCAAGGTCTGAGGCCTGAAGGCCCTTGCTGAAGCCGAGAAAGAGCAGAAAGGAACGCAGTTAACTGAGTCCCTCCTCTGTGCCCAGGGCCAGACTATAAGAAGGTTTATCTCTGGATAAACACAAGCCAACACACCTTAGGCACCTAGGAGCCCCTGGGGGAGCCCCCACCCCCACCAGCTGGACCGAGGCAGAGAGGGGGTCAAACCCCTTCTAGAGCATTCTCAGACCCATGCTTTTCCTTCACAGGTAGCCCCTTCCTTAGGCCCTGGGGCTGTCAGAACCAAGGTCAAGTTCATCTTTCTGCCAGCTATGAGACGTGTAACCGCAGACAAGTCCCTCGTCTCTCTGGACCTCAGTCTCCCTGGCTATAAGCCAAGGACAGTATCCACTGCTCTGAGTGGCATGAAGATGGAGGAAGCTGGAGCCACACCCGGCACAGAGTCCGCGTTCGACTTATGTCAGCGGCGGTGCTCCCGTTCTTAAGACGAGCAGCTCGTTGGGAGACGGGCAGAAAGCATGGCTGAGCCCGCCCCGAGCAGGCTGCAGGGGGGAGAGCACCAGGCTTGGGGTCTACAGACCTGAGTCTGGAGCTCAGCCCTGCAGCTTACCAGGGTTTTGACCTTCAACAAGGCCGGAGACCTCTCTGGACTTCAGTGTCCTCATCTCTGAGGACGATCTTACTACCGGCTGCACAGGGTCATGGCGGGACGTCGTGCATTCGACAGGACGTGGTGCCAGTCCGAGTGGAGCAGAGACCCGGAGGCAAGCTCTGGAATTTCCCTGGGGCGGAGGGCACGGATCTGCGGGCAGTGAGAGGCAGAGGGGAAAGTGCGTGGAGGAAGGTTGACGCTCCTCAGAAGATCCAAATCCCTTCTGCAAAACCAAGGTGGGCATTTCCCCAGCCACACAGAGAGAGTCTGACATGCAGGGAGCAAAGATGAATGGGAACCTTATGGGGCTGGGGTCTTTACCTTTTCCTGTCACCTTCTGCCCAAGACGGCCTCCATGGAGACCGTCCTGCTGTGCAACCCAGGGGGAGTGGCTCGCCCACTCTGTTCCTTCTCTTTTTGGTGTCCACACTAGGAGAAAATGATGGTCACAAAGCTCCTGGGTGGGAAGGGTGACAGGAGGAGGATAAAGTACTCGAAAGGAAAGAGATAGAAGGCTCCGCCCAGTGCCCTATCAGGGATATCTCTCTGCCTTTGGTGCGGCTAGGGGGCGGGGGCGGAAGACTTCACAGGAAGATGTGACTGAGGAGGTCTAAGCCGCAGAGACCGAAATTAGCAACAGGGTCAGACAGGGAAACCCTTTGTGGGTGCAGCTCTGCCTCTCCCTAGCAGCACAGAGAGGGAGGAAGGCAGGGCTGCTGGGAGGGGGGTGGACCCTAGCTCTGGGCCCCCTTCTCTCCCCTAGCTCCCACCAGGTCAAAGTGGAAGTAGCAGGGGCTGGGGGAGGGGAGAGGGAGCATGAACATCTGGGATGACGTTCCAGCTGTGTCTTTTTGCAGCCTACGGCTGTAGCCCAGACCCCACCTTCCCGAGACTTCATTTTCCCATCTCTGAAATGGGCCGATAATACGGACCTGCTGAGGGCTCAGCAGATGCAAATGCAGCTCTAAGCACAGTAGCTACTGGTGTGTTTCAGGACAGGGCAAATTTGCGCGGCTCCTGCCATCTGGACGGGATTGGTACCTCTTCCTGTATCTCTTTGTGTGACTCGAATTTCTTTTTTCTTTTTTTTTTGGCCTAAGTCCTTTGCTCAAGTTGAGGCTCTGACCTACTCAACCCACTTCTAACCAGACCGAGATTGCCTTACAGAAACTACGTAAAGCAACCAAACCATTCCCCCGCCATAAAACCGTTAGAGCAGATAACTGCGAGGCTCCCTTCCAATGTCGGCCCACCAAATTACTGCAGATAGGATGATAAGGCACTTAAAGGCCAAAAAAATGTACACAGACCTTTAATGATCTACAGCCATCCTCAGGTCCCCCCTAGGGATTCACATTCTATCATGAACTCCAACACCCGCATTCCCTTACCATGAAGAAGACACATAAGCCAAGGTAGGAGTGGTTAAATATGAAGACAATAGAGTTTTACTTCAGACTTTGCTAAAGAATCCACAAGATGAGGCTCCCAGGTGTCTGCTCCCCCAGCAGCGAAAAAAGGCTTCTACGAACAGCGTGGGCCGTTCTATAATAAACTCAAGTGTCACCCCTCTTCCTTTGGTTAATGTGCAAAAGATATACGTGACTAAATCTTTTTCCAATACATAGAAACAGAGTCATAAAAATTGGTAAGGGTCTTGGGACGCCTGGGTGGCTCAGTTGGTTGAGCAGCTGCCTTCGGCTCAGGTCATGATCCCAGCGTCCTGGGATCGAGTCCCACATCGGGCTCCTTGCTCTGCAGGAAGCCTGCTCCTCTCTCTGCCTCTGCCTGCCTCTCTGCCTGCTTGTGTTCTCTCTCTGTTAAAATAAATAAACAAAAATCTTTAATAAAAAAAAAATTGGTAAGGGTCTTGCTGTCCAAAATAAGATAAGTCTGTCTCTACCTCGGTCTTAGAAAAAACTATAGGTTCTACAAAAAAACTCTTGTTGATCAAAGCCTCCTTATTTAAGAAAATCATTGACTGTTTTCCATGTAACCTGCTGCCTATAAATAAAGAGTCAAAAACCAATGAGGCAGAGATGCCTGCCTGGTGATTGAAAGAAACCTCTGGCTCTCTCATGCCTTTCGCCGACACCGTCCATCCTTCAGGGAACCCCTGGACTGCCTGGGCTGGACCGTGGCAGTGACAGATAATCAGGGAGACGATCGAACGGGAGGAAGTAGATGACCCGAAAGGAATTTCGTGGCTGTGAGCCTGAGCTCAGGTCTCCCTCAATGCAGCATCTTCTGTCTGCTGGTAGGTTGAAGTGTGTGATCATGGTATGAAAATGGACTCAAAAAGGGTAGGACTGAAGGTCCCGAATCCAAAGGCACACCAAGAGAATTCATCCTAGGTACCACTCGGGCTCTCTCCTCCGGAGAAAACAGGCAGCCACCGGTCTCTGACCTCTCCCGACAGGATGTGGCAAGGACACTCTGGGGTGTAGGAGGGAAGGGAATGGACTTTCCCCAAGGCCCCCCCGGCATACCACGGGCTGCAGTAAGAGCTGATAGGAGCACGCTCATCGAGGGAGGCAGCCGGAAGAGCAGGCAGAGGGGTCCCCCAGCAAGAAAGAAAGAACTAAGGCTGGAGGAAATTTACCAAAGTGCCAAAGGCCACCAGCTGGCAAGGGACAGAGTGGCCTGGCCTGCCTTCCACGCCCACACTCTTTCCTTTACACAAGGACCCCAGCGAGACCGCTTGTTACCAGGGGAGGCCAAGGCTGTCACACTAGCCACACGAGAGTAGGCAGAAGCCCACATGGTGACTTCCTTCATTGTCAGAACTTTCTCGACCCCGCTGTCTCCATCCCGTCGTGAACCACAATATCCTCTATTCGACCAATGTGACGTGAACACTCATTACACCAAGGGCTCTATTCTAGAAGCAGGACAAGGGTGTACCACGAGGAAGACGAAGGGAGCTTAGCTCAGAGAGCTTAGCTGAGAAGATGCCCTCAAGGCTGACTAGGGAGGCCTCCGTGAAATGTTGTGGGGAGCCCCGGGGGCAGAGATGGGAAGGGAAGGGGAACGAGGTCCTGTGTCCGATCCAGAGCGAGGATCACTGCAGCCTGAGAAGTTTGCTGACCCAACTTCCCATTTTCCAGATGAGAAAAGTGAGAGCCCGGGAAAGGGAGTTCCTTGCATCGAGCCACGTACTTACCCAGCTTCCTTGACTTGTCAGGACCATCTGGGGCATGATCACATTTCCGAGGATGCTACTATCTGATCTGACAGGTGACCCAGCAAAGAGCGCCCGGGCAGCCCAGCACCATCCAGCCGTGAGCAAAAGAACCCAGCGCACTCAACTGTTGACTTTTTGCATCAGCTAACACTCCACTCAGCTGTGCGAAGAAACCCGGAACATCCCTGGCGTCAGCACAGTAGTTTTTTATCTCACCGGTAAAAGTCTGGAGGCACGAGGTCCAGGCTGCTAAGCGAGCTGCACTCCGCAAAGTTGGCAGGGACCCAGGCTCCTCGGGCGCCCCCTCTACCATCCCGAAGGCATGGCCTTTGTCCTACAGCCCAAACCTAAAGCACCTGCCTTCCAGGCAGCAGGGAAGGATGGGGGAGAAGAGAGGCAATGCATACCCTACCTTTTCACAAGGGTTGCTGTAAGGTCTCACAGAGACATCCCTTTATAGCCTGGGAGTCCGAGCCTAGTCAAGTGGGATGCTGGAAAATGTGATTTTTGTGGGCAACCATGAGCCCAGCTAACAAGTTCTGTTGCAATGCCAAAAGGGAAAAGTGGATTCCTGCCTTTGGTTTTCACTCCTAAATTTACTCCCTGGGCCCTGCAGCTTCTTCCCCAGATCCTAGACATCCCCAGCGGGCCCTTCGCTCGGTACCCTGCTTATCAACAGTTTGGGGTGTGATAACCCCCCACCCCCAGTCCCACCCTTGCCCCTTCCCAGAGAGGCCATAGGGAGGTGGCCGGGGCCTGTGGCAGACTGGGAGACCGGGCATCCGAGTTTTCATTCTGCCTTAGCAAGCTCATCACTCACTCTGTAACGTGCACCTAATTACGCCCTCTCTCCTGGCCAGGAGTCCCGTCCACAGAAAACAAAAATTACAGGGAAGACATCCCCCAATGTACCTTGTGCATAGACCCAAAGATGTGTATATCAACTTTTGAACACTCAAGAAAGCTTTAGTAATAGCAGATATCGGAAACACCTAAATACCCATTCACTGGGAACTGAGGAAGCACATACTAACTGTGCGATAGAATGGTCTGCAACCATTAAGAAGAATGAGACCACTTTATGTGTGTCTGTGCACCCTTATACAGAACCACATCCAAAATATATCGGGTACGAAGGATTAGGGACGGATGGTGTATGTAGCGTAAAACCACCGGTTTGGAATCACAGGCACTCAGCTCTGTTCGTTCGCCCGTCTGTGTGTGAATCTCCTCCAGAAGGCTGTGCCAGAAACTGTCTCTAAAGAGAGGAACAGGGCACCTGGGTGGCAGGTTGGTTGAGCAGCTGCCTTCGGCTCAGGTCACAATCCCGGAGTCCCAGGATCGAGTCCCGCATCGGGCTCCCAGCTCCACGGGGAGTCTGCTTCTCGCTCTGACCTTCTCCCTTCTCAGGCTCTCTCTCACTCTCTCTCTTTCTCTGATAAATAAATAAAATCTTTAAAAATAAATAAATAAAGAGAGGAACTAGGGACTGGGGAGACAAAGAGACACTTACCTTTTGCTATGAGTTTCCTGCATTTAATCCTGGAAGCACCTGCAGTAAGAAATAAGAAAGGAAAAGGAAGCATTTAGTGATGATTCTGGGACCATTCTTTGATCTTGGACCCAGAAAGTTTTCTTCTCCTGACTCTGACTGTCCCTTTAGAAAAAGCGAGACCCCTGGTAGACAGCCTAAGGGAGACGGCTGACAGTTCCTCGTACGGAGTGGGGAGGAACGGTCAGGAAGCTGGCACTGTGACAGGCAGGGAGGCTCCCTTAAATTGCTGACCTAGTTGATAGGCTCATATAACCCAGGGAAAGAACTGGTGTGGGGGGACATCGGATCAGGAGCCTCCACCACTGTCAGAATGCAATCCAGCCCATCTTCTCTCCGCAGATGTTCTCGATTCCTTCCACCAAGCAGACAGGGACACTCAGACCACGGCAATGTGGCCACCGGCAACTCCAGGCTCACGGCCAAAAGCCCAGCTTACCTGGAAGACAGGGATCACTTTCTCCCACACCCTGCTGGACAACGCCCAGACATGGTGGGCTGGTAAGAGTCACTGGCCTAACAGGAGTCCCATGGCCACTTCTGCACCAATCAGAGTGCTCAGAGGAGTAGGTCCCTCCCCCATCAGTCCCAGCTCAACTGTCACCTCCTCCAAGAAGCCTTCCCAGATCCTCCTGATTAAACACTCAATGCACTGAGGAGCTCCTCCCCTGCACCCCTTGTCTGAGCTCGACTTGTGCACATCTTCGTGCAATTGTTTGATGGGCATTTGTCCCTTCCACTAAGTAGAAGCTTCATGAGGGTGAGTGCCACTGGGGTATCCATGGCACTTGGCGCACAGGCTGGCACACAGTGACAGGGTTCAGAGCATGACGACAAATAGAATGGTGTGGCCGCTTTCAGGCCTGGCCACATTTCCTTGTGGACTTGAGAAAATGAGACAGTTCTTGGAGAGCTCTTTGACAACATCCTTGATCCTGGTACCTAGTCACTTACCCAAAAAAATGGATCGAACGCCCCTACATTCCGATACCGTTCTGGGTATTGGGATACATGGAGAGAAACCTCTTTTCTGGCAGGGGGGACTGACAGGAGACAAAATAAACATGGCTGCCCTTCTGAAATGGGTGGTCAGGAAAGGCTTCATGAAAACTTGATATTTAAGCAAAGCCTGGAAGGAGATGAGGAAGGGAACCGTATGGCCATCAGGGGAGAAACATTCTGGGCGGAAAAAAACCAGCCAGCGCCAAGGCCCTGGGGCAGAAGCACACCTAGAGGAACAACAAGGAGCCGGTGTGCCTGCAGTGGGTGAGAGTGAGAAGTCCAGGGAGGAAACAGCGATCAGATCTCTACAGAGACGGGGAGGCCAGTGTAAGAACTCTGACTTTCATTCTGAGTAAGTCAAAGTTTCTGAGCAAAGGATTGACGTCATGTAAATTGTATTTTCACAGGCGTCCCCAGGGTTCTTTACGGGGTGAGGACCAAAGCAAGGATATTAGGTAGGAAGTTACCACATAAGGCAAATGAGACATAATAATGGCTCGGTCACCACGTGGTGGAGACGGTCAATGTTGTCAGGGTTGGATATATTTTGAAGTTAGAGTCAAAAAGATTTACACATGCAGCGCCTGGGTGGCTCAGTGGGTTAAAGCCTCTACCTTCAGCTCAGGTCATGCTCTCAGGGTCCTGGGATCGAGCCCCACCTCGGGCTCTCTGCTCGGCAGGAATCCTGCTTTCACCTCTCTCTCTACCTGCCTCTCTGCCTGCCTGTGATCTCTCTCTCTTTGTTAATTAAATAAATAAAGCCTTAAAAAAAAAAAAAGGATTTACACATGGAGTGGATGTTGGTTGTCAGAGAAATGGAGGATTCAAGAATAACTCCAAGGATTTTTAGCAGAAGAACTCAAAAGAAAAAAAAAAAAGGAATTGCCATTAACTAAAATAAGCAAGAATGCAGGAGGAATAGGCATGGTAGGGGGACAGGATGGTGGCAGGGGACTATCAGGGCTTTCAGTCAAGCCATGCTTGTAATACCTCTTTGACATCCAAGAGAAAAGATCAAGCTCAACAGACAGGTAGATGGAGGTATCTGAAGTTCACAGGTGATCACATTTAGGTTTAGTCCTATGCAAATGCAGACATTCAGCCATTTTCACCTGCAAAATGGTGATTTTTTTATGGTTCAGCCTGGAGATGGTTATTAAAATCACAGCATTGGGTCAGATCGCCAAGGACTGGATGTAGGTAAAGAAAGGACAAGATCCATTGATCAATGGATCTCTTATTCTCCATTGCTAAAGTGCCAGGAAGGTGAGGAGAGCCAGGAGAGAACACAAGAAGGAACTGGGACGGCGGAGAGGAGGGTGGGGTGTGTGTAGCGGCAACAGGAAAACTAGGGTAATAGGGCGCCCTGGAAGCCAAGGGAAGAAAGTATTTCAGGAAGGAAGGAGTGAGCCAAATGCTTTTGAGAATTCGAGGAGAATGGGGACTGAGAATTGACTTTTGTATTCGGCTTTGGTCCCTGATGAGGTTGACAAGGGTTATCAGGATGGATTCAAGAGAGAACAGAAGAAAAGAATTGGAGACAGCTGTTTCCAGAGTTTATCTCTTTCTTAATCCCCCAAAGGGCTGCCATATTTGAAGATAGGCAAAGGACTGAGAATAGAATCTTTATAATCATACTACATAGCCTAAAATTCAGATGATTGACTTTCAATTCGTCCCCACCAGCAATTAGTGAATCCCTTAGCTAAGAAAATTATGTCTGTGTGTAGAGCCCACCCAGATCTTTCTTCTCTTCACCCGGGACCCACTGAAGCGTGACCCAGGCTGATCTGTTTCCACACCAGTCTGGGCTGAGAAGGTCACTTCCATGTGTCAAAATATTTGATGTTAATTACAAAGATTTGTCAATCTTGGTATGCAATTGTTCAAGGTTGCAATTTTAAGCAGAATTCTTATTTACCTATCAAGAGGGTTGCTCTTCGTTAAGCTTGCAAAACATCTCTTATCCAGAAAGACTGCTCTGTCTGGCCCTACAGCTCCCCCTAGGAGTTTATTAATGACACCAAGGCATGAACCCAGGCCTTTAGACATCAAGTGCCCTGGTGCCCTTCCCACTATGAGGCCCTGGCTTTTGAGCCATTCCCTGAGATCTTGACGGAAGTCGCATGTGCAATGTAATTGATATGTTCTTTCATAGTTTACTCTGTGCTCTGACCCTGCCTCTCCCCAGAGCCTTTGGATAAATCATGACAGCTAGAAGGTCAAGCGGGAATTTTTACAACTACAAGAGACGATATAATTCTTTAGACCCTCTCATCTGGTAAGAACCAAGGACTCAGTCACCCGAGACAGATGTGTCCATGAGAATCTGTTAGATCCCAAGATCTGCTGCCCCCCACATTGACCATTTGGTCCAGCTGGTGGACATTCCAGGCTGATAAAGAACACACCATTCATATCAGGTCTGTTTGTTTGCTTCAGTTTTTTTAAAGGTCATTGTTTAAAGGGTAGCCCCCTATGGGGAAAGAATGCACAAGAATTCTGTTGAATTTTTTAAACCTGTGACATTTAGGCATTAAATGATATTTGAAGGCTCTCTCTTTCTACTTCTGTCTGTATCTTGGCCCCTTTCTCTCTCTCCCTCTCTCTCTCTCTGCCTCCCCCAGATACTTTAGAGGGGGAAAAAAGAGTATTCAAATAATATATGAATATTTTATTATATAAGATATTAAACTTTTAAATTATACAATAACACTGAGTTGTTTTTCTTTTAAATCACCCTTGTGGTTGTCCTTGTTGCCCAAGGGCTTGTAGCCCTGTGGCCCAGGTGGAGGGACAGTTCTAACTCACAGCTCAGTTCAGAGATTCAGCAGTTTGCCTCCCCAGAGACTTGCTGGGGATTTCCCTCTGGGTACGATCTCTGCTCCACTCCTCCTTGGTTGGGGACTTTCTTCCCTACGCCCATCCCCAGTGGCAAGCTAGAACCAAGGAAGATGGGAAGACAGCTTTCCCCAGTCGCTGAGATTTTTGATAGCAACTGCATGGTAGTTAAGACCCACTGCGGCTTCCAAAAGGAACCCAAGGTGGGCTGGGAGTCTCTGTTGTTTGTTGAAAGACCAGTGACCCTAGCAACGACGTTACTGTGATGGTAAGACCCTAAGGTTCTGAGTGGGGTCTCTGCTTTGCGTAGAACGTCACGCTAATTGTGCTGCGCCGGGCTTTGGGACCCCTTGCGCCCAGCCCATTACTCTTGGGCAAAGTCACCTGGGTGCTCTGCAGGGCCCAATCACATACCGGGCTGGTGCTCCCCAGAGGTCATCAGCACGGATGGTAACAAGGTAAACCTTACGTGGATAACATGAAGGTACCCACCACTGAGCAGTCACTGACCCCACAGCATGCACCAATATCATCCCCCTCGCAGCCATAAATTACAGCCACTGGGAAACCAAGCAGGCTGACTTGTTGAATAGAATTGCTTAGTATTAACCACCTGGGCGCCCATGGTGCACCCACCAACATGAAGAGCTTTGCATTGGTCTCCATCACCCTCATCGACGGGACTCACTGAGCACTTACTCTAAGACCAGGCATATAGAGCTCGGTGCTTCCGTGCACCATCTCAATGAAGCTTCACTACCAACACGAGTGCTAGTTATCATTATAATTATCCTCATTTCACAGAGAAGGACACTGAGGCTCACCAGGTAAGTTAATTGAGGTCATCTACCCAGAGGCGACAAAGCGAGGATTTGAGCCCATGTTTCCTTGGCCCCTGAAGTCCATTTTTATCATTACTATGTTTTACTTCCTTAAAAGTCAGGAGCAGCAGCAAATTCCCCAGTCGTACCATGGAGGTTGGTAGCGCCCCCTTCATGGGATAGCACAGTATACTCACGTACCTTCTGGTCTTAGCAGAATGCAGACGAGTTTTGACCATTCTCTCCCCGGGTGAAGAGCCGTGGAAAGAGCTCAGACAAGGCTATACTTCCTAGCTCCTCTGATTCTGGCAAAGGGCCCTCAGTTTAGGCTCACCTGTACCCCCCTTGTCCCCCACACTCATACCTGTGAAATGAACATAATACGTATAGGGTGTCTCTGGTTTGGGTCGTAAGTGACAGAAGCAGAAGTCAATTCTTTATTCAGCACAGTGCTTGGCAAAGAGTCGTTCCGTAAATATGTGTTCAATGAATGAATGGGGATCTTGGGTACAGAGAAAGGATGTCAGGAGCAAACTGGGGCATCTCAGAGCATCAAAGAGAAACCGGGATGTCAAAGCCTCAGGAAGATCAGGAGTCCCGGACGGCTCTGGTGACCACAGAGGGGGAGTTCCGGGCAGCGCGAGGGCAAGGACTGGGAGTTTAACCTAGACCTGGGCTCTTGGGCACCCAGGTTCAAGTCGCTTCCCGGTTGTGTGAACTTGGCCACGTCACTTAACCTCTCCTGACTTCAACTCCCTCTTCTGCAGAACAGGGATAAGAATCATTAACATGTCAGGTTGTTTGGGGGACACAACTAGCTTAAAAGAGCCCCGGTCACTAACATGGTACTCGACCCAGGTCGGTGGCTATTTTCATTGCTTTCAGCTATATGCTCCTTTGAACATTCTGTCCTTTTGATAAAATGTATTAAATCTCTTCTTTTCTTCTGTAAGGAACAGCCAGTGCGATTGTTACTTCTGCTTCTCAAATAGGAAAAGTCTACCCGTGGGGTCTAGAACGGAAGAAACAGCCTGAGTTTCTAAATCAAACCCTAATCCGCTAGCAGGGGGCTCGAAATGAGAGAATGAGGCCTCGCTTAGGAAAAGAGATCTCACTCCATGCCCAGCAGGATGCAGGCATTATCCCGGGAAGGGGCTTTTCCCCAGATCTTATCTCATCTTATCCACCAAAGATCACAGGCAAAGACTGAAACATGCAGCACTGAGGAGTGTTTTCTTAACTAGTTGAATGTCAATGCAATGGGATGTTATGAAATCCTCAGATCTTTGCTGTACAAAGGCATTAAAAGTCTCTCTCTCACACACACACACACACACACACACACACAGGCACCTGTGAAATTCGTTAAAATGCAAAAAGCACGAAACAAAACGGTGACTCAACAATGATGCCACCACGGGGGAAACGATGCTGGTCTGTGAATACGTATAGAGAAAGAGAAAGATATGGTGACATGTGTTCATGTCTAGGGAATATGGTTAATTTTCAGAACCCCTTTCCGATAGTTTTCTTCTGAAATGTAAACTATCGAAGAATAGAACTACGTTGTACATTTATACCAAAAAACCACACTAATGCACATCTCATTGCTTTTCCTTTGCAGAAAATTAATCTAAAACATACCTATGTATGTATATAGTTTTTCATATATTTATCATACCTATATAAAAATATAAAAAGTCACTTACATACACACCCATAGAAACTTACAGAAGGTCGAGGGGCTTCCAAGCATCACTGAAATGGGAAGCTGGTGCTAATTAAGAACCCCTAAGTGATTGAGAGAAAGAAAGGCTCTACGACATGCCAAATGCTTTGCACAGGTTTCCTGTAGAATCCCCTTATGATCCCTACGGAGCAGGTATCACATGGCAAAATGAGGCTCAGAGAGGTACGGTGACCTGCCCACATCACACAGCCCACGAGTGTGGCTTCCTCCTCACCACACCAGGATAGGCAACCCCCGCAGCACCACAGGATCCCAGCTCAGTGGGTTTGCAGATTTCCTCCATGAGCCTCAACTCATCATAACCCTCTCTTTGCAAAGCAGCCCACTCCTTCCCCGTGTCAGAGCTGTGGCTCCCTCCCCTCCCCAGCCCGCGAGCCCCAGAAATGCCACCACCCCACCCTTCTCATCTCTGGCACTGGGCTCGGCAAGAGGAAAAGATGGGCAAAAAGACAAGAATTTCCAAGTCTTCCCTGACTTCTCCCCCATGACGCGGAAACCCTGAGTTACCGCGAAGTCCCCTGCCACACCATGGCAGTCAGCCATCTGTGGCTTTGAGCGGTGGAAATTGTCATTCCGGCCACAGACTCTGTCATCGGTGATCGATAACTGATGATTGATGTGAGTGGAAATTTTGAAGGATGGAACAAGATACCGGAGAAGGTCTCAGAAATAAACAGGGCAAGACGGGGGTCTGCTCCTCGGAAGCGGGAGGCTTCAGCCTGGAGATGACGCCGGACGGCCCGGTCCAGACCTAACCAGGGCCTGACCCACAACATTGTCAAATTAAGCACTCAGTAAATATTCATTAAATGCATGGATGAATTACGATTCTTTCCTGAATCTACATAAATTTGGCTTGGTGAGCTCACAGGCGTATCAAAATCAGTATGCCCCAAACTTAGTTTATCATCTCCTCCTCCCTCCGCGAACCTTCTCCCCAACCTTATCTGTTCTACGGATGAAGGAGGTTGCGTCCTTTGGTCACCCGCTCAGAATCTAGCGGTCACCTTTGATTCCTTCCTCTCCCTCACCAACCCCGTCTCACCAGCCACCGAATCCTGGTCATTGTCTCTCTCCAGTGCCATTAAACCTCGCTGTCTTTTCACCTTGGAGGCCGCCCTTTTGAGTAAGAGGCGACGGTGACTGAGGTCATAGGCTCAGGGGCCGGACCACCCGGTCTGCCATATGCCGGCTTTGTGGCCTTTGGTAAACTACGCAACCTCTGGAGCCCTCGGGCTCCTGTAAAAGGGAGGAAATAATAGTATCGACCTTAGAGGAAAACTATGAGAATGCAGTGGGGCGAGCAAGTCCTGGTCCATCTGACTTAACACAAGATCCTATTGCGTAATCTTAATAATGTGTCTTAATCTTGTGTCCTGACCCCTTCTTCTCAGAGCAGACGGAAGACTTAATTTGAAGTGTAAGTTCTCTGTCACTCATACAATCCTAGATTCAGAGTCACGTGGGCCCGTGAAAGTCAGCTACTTGGACCCTCTCACCCCCGGCTTCCTTATCCCAAAATGCCACTAAGTATTGGTGTACTTACAGGATTACATGGGATAAAGTGAGTGGGGCCCTTAGCTCGGGACCTGGTCCCTGCTGGGCACTCAGCCAGTCTTAGCTCTTCTTCCTGTGCCTCCTCCCTTGTCAGAGGCAAGGGGAAAGGGCAGGGGGAATTTAGGATGAAAGTGACATCAAGCCCAGGGAGGGGGGTCCCAGTCAGTGGAGAAAGGGAAGGTGGCCGCTGATGAGTCGGGTCTGCAGTCCGTCTGGGGAGCCCATCCTGTCTCACTGGGACACCACGAAGGGACCCGGGCCCACTGTAGAGCCTTGGTTCCCACAGCCAGCCATTCATCAGAAGCCCTAGCCTAGCGGGTAAAACCACAGCTTTGACCTGGCCCATCTCGTACCATTCCGCACACCCCCGTGGGCCTGCCTGGAAATCAGCATTTTAATGTGCATCTTGGATAATCCCAGGGGTTGGCTGGTTTGGGGACATCTGCTCAGAATGTTTGGCTTTCGTTAGGAGGTGTCCCAGTAGCCTCCCTACTGAAGCTACTCCCTGGCCATCCTCTTAGTTGAATCTCAGAAATGGACAATATGGCTTCCAATGGACAGGCTTTCATTAATTTTTCATTTCTTTTTTTTTTTTAAGATTTTATTTATTTATGTGACAGAGAGAGACAGATCACAAGTAGGCAGAGAGGCAGGCAGAGAGACAGAGGGGGAAGCAGGCTCCCTGCTAAGCAGAGAGCCCGATGCGGGGCTCGATCCCAGGACCCTGAGATCACGACCTGAGCCGAAGGCAGAGGCTTTAACCCGCTGAGCCACCCAGGTGCCCCAGGCTTTCATTAATTTCAAGACAAAAATTCAAGTCTAGACGTTTTAAAAAGCCACAGGGAGGGACGCCTGTGCCTCTGACCTCTTGGCTCTCAGCACACGATTAAGAGACGAGGACAGAGACGGTCAGGGCTGGCCTGGGCTGGGATGGGTCTGGGGTGACTTTGACCAGCAGGGAGCCCTTTCTCTGGCCTGGGACGGCATCTTTTGTCAACTGTCTGATGTCCTCTTCTATCTGGGGACCCAGCTGAACGGCATGTGGGGAGACAAGTGGGTGCCCGAATTCTAAGAGCTGAGCTCTGATAGAATTGTTTTTGGAGAATGGTCCCAGAGACCCCACAGCTACCACTCTCCCAACCCCATGGAACCTGGCAGAGCTTCCATAGGTCAGCATAAGGAAACCCTCCCAGGTGCAGAAAGGGTACTCACACTTTCCAGGTGCTGACCAGGCGTCAGGCACCGTGCTAGGCTGTGTTTGTGTGTGCATGGTGTATGTTGGTGTACGCACATCTACATATATATACACACACATATATGAATAGTTGAATAGGAATATATACAGCATACATGAATATGTATTTTGCATAAATGAATGTGCGTATATACATGTTCGTATTTGTATATGTATTTATGCATATGGACATCCGGATATTTGTATGTACACGGACGTATACATAGCCAGTCCATTACCAGTCCACTGTAAGGTGACAGAAGCCAAGACCCAGAAAGATTAATGAGCCTACCAAGGTCACAAAGATGGATTGTGACTCCAAACGCTCATGACCTTGAAGCTCATGTTCCTTCCACACTGTCTCCTTTCCTAAAAACAAAGTGTATTTAGACACATGCCACGTCTAGCTCCCTGGGATACGTCTTCGAAATTCTGCGCCTATTGTGATGGTAGGTGCAGTGTCCTACCATCTTCAGGGTGGGGAGGGAGGAGGCAGCTTGCTCGGGGCCACGCCAGGTAGCCCCGGGGGACCAGGCGGGAAGACCCAAGAACCAGTTCTCAAATGAGCGGCCTGATGAGCCCCCCACCGCCCTCCCTCGTAACCCTTCTCAGTCTGCCCCGCGTTATTAGGGCCAAATCATCTGTAACAAAACGTTCAGACTCACGCTCGTGGGCTTAGGAGAAAGTGTTTTAGAGTGAAGAGTCTGGAGCCCAAATTTCCTTTCCGTTTCCACCATCACTTCGGATGTTACAAACAGCCTCCTTGTAAACTCTAAATAATGCATGGATCTCCAGTGATTACTGAACAGAAGGGTTTTTTGTTTTTTTTTTTTTTTACAACATCCTGTGGTCTATTACCAGTCTCTGACATTTTAATATTCTTAGTCACCGTCGGTTTAGCATCTCTGGGCTGCCGCGCACACTGGCAAGTGGTTCCTGTGCTAACCCAGGCTCACGACCCCGGCAGGTGAGTGGATTCCCGCAGCACAGACGGGGAGCCCACGTTCTTGTGTGGGTGCCCCTGGACTGTAAGTTCCACGTCGCCCAGAGTCAGTGTCTCAGGGGCTCAGAGGCACATGGAAGGCACTCAGTATTTATTGGGTAAACAGAAGGTAAATGGATGGGTGAGCATGGGGAGGTTATGTAGTAAATATTGAAAGCAGATTCTGAAGGCGGGTCTGAGACTCTGAAGTCCCTATTCCCCCCCTCCCACTCTATTTTGCTGCCTTGCCTTTGTATTTTGTTTCCTGGGATCCTTTTTCTTCAATCATACTTTTCAAAATCCGTGCGTGCCATTTATTGGACTGGTTCTACGTATTTAGCGGGGAGGAGATGCGCATTCTCAAAGTTCATGTGCTTGTTTTAAGTCAAGGTTTTTCCCCGTGTATAAGCTCTCCAGGCCTTCACTTTCCACTTTTCATCGTCATAGTCAGGATTTCACACTTTTCCAAGGAGCCACTGAGTGATTGACGCCGAGGGGGTCAAGAGCACTGGTCCTATGGGCAATGAGATGTGGGTGATGCCACTGGCCCGTCCCTGGGCTGCCCATCCAGGGGACCCCGGATGTCCTTCACTGGCGTGGACAGAGGCCCTTGTCTGCCACCATCCTCCCAAGAACCCCCAACTTGGGGATGGATGATGGCTCAGCTGTACCAGTCAGGACCGGATGGTTATGCTGTGGTACCAGGCAGCCCAAATCTCAGAGCTTAAAGAGAACAATGGTCTATTGTTTGTTGATGCTCCCTGTCCAGCAGGAGGTCTCCAAGGGCTCTGTTCCCTCCCCACCCCCCGGGCCGGTGGAGCAGTCACCATCCGGAACGCTGACAGTTACCAGGAAAGAGGGGATGAGAAGTCTATGGGGTCTTACCCCAGCAATGAGACGCTTGACCCGGAAATAACAGATGTCACTTCCACTCATGTCTTCCCGGCCAAAGTCATTCATGTGATCCCATCCAAGGACAACGAGGCCCAGAAATGTGGTGCCACCAAGAGCCGAGAAAGGAGAGCCAGGAATATTGGAGAAATAGCTCTAGTAACCGCGCATCTGCCAAGGCCACTCTCCATCTTAAAACCCGTCCCAGCCTTCTCTCACCACCAAGATCAAGTCCAAGCCCCAGAGCAGGGCACGCAAGATCTTCCAAATGTGGTCTCCTCCTGCCCCACACGCCTCATCCCCCCTGCTCCCCAGTGGGCCCTCCAGTCTCCAGTGACCTAGATGACTGAGTGTCATGAGGGGCCTTTCCACAAGCTTTCTCTGCTGCCTGATCTGCCTGTGAGCTCACTCATGGTGCAGATGACTCCTCTTCCAGGCAGCCTCCCCTGACTGCACTAGTAGTTAGAGCTGAGACCCCACGTCCACACTCCTTCCCTTCCTTCAGGCGTATGTCTCCTCCTCCACCGGTCAGACTCCGTGGGAAGCGACCACGTACTACTCATTTCGGGATACCCAGACTTAACACTGTCCTCGGTCTCGGTGAGATATTCAGCATATATTCTTGAACGTGTTTGGTGATGACTCCTTCAACAGCGCCTCCTACCAGGTGTGCCTTCTCTATTTAAAAAAAATACGATGAATATAGCCTCTACGGTTTATGGCTTATTCCACAGTTTTCCAGACGATGGGCCATCTTGCCCCTTGCCGCTACAAATTGTGCCCATCTCCATGGCTATTTGGCCGCACGATCAGATTTGACCTTGAGAAGCAGAAAGGTAGGTCACAGAGAAAAAAGTAGAGTCTGAGTCATAGGACGGACCTCTATCGTACCAGGACCCAAAAAACATCCTTGTCACCAAGGCACAGAGGGTGTGACTCCCGCAGCTACGTTCTTACTTCCCTTTTAGGCTAAGAGCGGCTCCCAATAATGACATTGGGAGCCTGTGCCTGGAGTGAGAGGAACTAAATAAATGTGTGAATTAGCTATTCTTCCTTTGATGTATGGGACAAGAACGCCGCTCAAACCATCTTACACTTGAAGGGAAAATAATATAAGTGCATTTCCAAGGGCAGGAAGCAACTGGGTCTTAGGACAAAAAGAAGCAAGGACCTGAATTACACCGGGCTTTCCTCTTCTCTCTGGCATCTCTGCTTCTCTCTCTGTGTTACCTTCAGCCCTCTCTCTCCAAAGACCAGCTTCCTCCCCTTTTCTACTCCACGGGTAGCAGGGAGCATAAAGTCTCATAGAAAACAGTCCAGACCATGAGAGGGAGGCCATACAACGCTCCAGGCTCCAAATCCCAAAACCCCAGAGAAAGGACGCAAGGGCCCAGCCCAGGTCAAGTGTCCGCTCTTAGATCAATCAGCTGTGTCTAGATGCTGGGGTCCCCTCATGACCTAGCTATTCCCACCACGTGGAAGAAAGAGAGGATGACGGTTACCAAGAGTCATGTTGGCCAAGGACCCCGCAGGTCTCATGAGAGAATCAATGTAGACAACAGCTCCCAACAGCAGAGGATAGAAAGGTGAATATGGTGGGTGTAGAACAGTCCTGAGGGGAATTTGTCAGGAACACAGATCCCAGCCCCCGCCCCGCTATGAGTCTGATTCAGTAGGTCTGAGCTCAAGTTGGAACATTCCTGGTTCAAGCAAGCATCCCGGGTAATTCTGATGCATGGCCAGGTGAGGAAGGCACTGTCTCGGTTTGTGCTTCAAGTTCAATTTTATGTCTCTGTTTTATTCATTTCTGTTTGGGGGTTTATTACCCTTCCCACTTTCCTTTCACTTGATAATTTGTACCCCTTCTGGGTTATTTAGGTGGACACTGAATTCCTGGTTCTTCTTCCTTCTCACTAATAGAGGCCATCCCGAGCAATACTTTCTCCCCTAAGTACCAGCCTGGCAGCCTCCCATAAATTTATATGTTATGCTGTGTTTATATCTTTGTTCTTTAAATACTCTATTCTGAATTGCTTCTCTTTCCGTGGCTTTATTTAGGAGTGCTAACTTCTCTGTGACTGGATAACCCCTGCTTGTTTGTGAGATTTATTTCTAACTTCATCGAACTGCGGTCTTAGGATATGGAAGGCAAAATGTTTCTGTCTTCTCTTATTGAATAAGTGTCTTTGTTTCCTAGTAAGTGATACGTTTCTTGAAGAATCCATCCAGGAAGGCTAACTGCTCAAGTTCAAGACTTGGGCGTTGTTGCTCTTCTAGTACCCCGCCCCCATCAAACTATCACTCTTTAGTACGTGCGTGTTTAAAAATGGAGCAGGCAGCAGGACGTGGTGAAAAGAGCCGGTCCTTGGAGTTGACTCCTGGCTATGCTTCTAATTAGCTTTGTGCAACCGCCTCAAAACAATTCACCTCTTCCACGTCCATCCCCTGGTCTGGGGAAATCATGAGTGAAGACAGGCATGCACTGGGCATCAGTACCATCAGTTACGGGCAGCATTTGCCCTGCAGGATCAGCGGGTTTGTTTAGATGAGTGAAGACATTGAAGGGGTTTTGAGAAAGGGGACCGGAGTTCAGTATCCCGGGTATGCGTCGCATCTTTCAGTGAAACGGAGCTGATGGGAGGGGTAAAAATTGTCAGTGGAAGTAGGCATGAGGGTTGTCTCTCCTTAGCTGCTTTTGGGCACATAGAAGAATATGAGCAATGATACATGAGTGTCTTTCCTTTCCTCCATTCCTGTCCAGCTCTTCCTTAAAAAAAAGAAAGAAAGAAAAGAAAAGAAACCTCAGCTCAGAGTCGATTCTTCCGGGAAGTATTTACCCGTCATCCCGTATACTGATTCTCATACACACAGACCACCGTGCGTTAGCCCCACTGTCTCCACCTGCTTCCTTGTGCGTCCCCACCATTGCACTGAGCTTCTTAGTGGCAAGGACTGGGAATGATTTAGAGGAGAGTGAGCAAGAGAGAAGGATCCTGGAGGCAGAGGCACGGGTTTGGTGATTGGTTGGCCACAGGGAAAAGGACAGAAGCCCAGTCCAGGAAGTTTGGAGACTTCAGTGGTATCATCCAGCGAAAAGGAAGGGAACACATGGGGAGATGAAGATTTTGGAGGCTAAGTGGACACGGCGAGTTCGATTCGGACAGGTGACTCTCAATATGTCTTCAGGTCACCTAAAGGAGGTGACATTCCAGCAAACAGCTGGCTCTTCATCATAATAATGACAACAACCCAAAGTAGCCCCCTCTAGAAGCCTAGGAGGGGGACACCGAGGCACAGATGTCACGTGATCTGCCCAAGGTGCCATAGAGGCAGTTTCGGACACAGACAATCCAGTTGCAGAGCTCACAGTAGAGGGAAAGAAATTCAGGACAGACGCGTCACAAGCCTGCAGATATAACTGGGAAGTCATCCACACACAGACAGAGGGCCCCAGAAGCCACCAGAATGGAAGTGATGACCACGGAAGAGAGTGTCGAGTGGGGAGAATCAAGGGCATCCACAAAAGACAACAATATTGAAAGGCCAGACAGAGGAAGAGAAGCCAAAAGAGGAGACCGAGAAGGGAGGGTCTTAGGTGAGAAGGTGAGTGGAAAGTCAAGAGAGTAGGCTATTCCCAAGGCAGTGGGAGAAGGTGTTTAAAGAAGGAGAGAACGGCATTGTCATAGGCTGCTTGGAAGTCAAGAAGATGAGAACCCAGAGGTGACCACTGGATTTATTTTTATTTTATTTTTTTAAAGATTTTATTTGTCTATTTGACAGAGGGAGAGAGATCATAAGTAGGCAGAGAGGCAGGCAGAGAGAGAGGGGGAAGCAGGCTCCCTGCTGAGCAGAGAGCCCGATGCGGGGCTCGATCCCAGGACCCTGAGATCATGACCTGAGCCGAAGGCAGAGGCTTAACCCACTGAGCCACCCAGGCGCTCCTGAGCACTGGATTTAGAAATGAGGAAGCCATTAGTTTCGTTGGTAAAAAATAGTTTCTGTGGAGTAATAAGGGCAAAAAAATCCTTAAGGTCATAGCTGCAAAGCTACTTACAAAAAATAGAGTGAGACAATAGGTGCAGACAAGGTCATGAGCTAAGAAGCTAGTTGCAATCGAAGGATTGGGACAACAGGTGTAGACCACAGGCATATGCCTGTGACAGAGAAGGGGGCTGAAGAGGACAATGGCTAAAGGGGGTCACATGGCTTTGAGGAAGAGGATCTTCCCTTATTGTTTACCGTTATCTGTATGTTATATTGACTGTGAGAAGAACGTTCAAGTCCTAAAACATCTAAACAATGAAGATCGTGTATTTAGGCATTAATGAAGAGGAAGCAATGCAGAAGGGCAGTTTGAGGACGCAGGACAGAGAGCATATAATAAGGAGAGTGAGGTCCCTGCCGAAGAAGGAAGACGTGAACCCCGGGGGGAATAGCCCCCCACCTGAGCAAGGACACTGCTCCCAGTGGAACAGGAAGGAGAGAGAAGAAGGGGGCTGGGAGAGCGAATGCAGACCACAGAAACAGAGTAGGATCGCCAACTTTGCTGAGCTTGGAGACCATGAGTTCCGGGCAGCGTCAATGTGGGTAGCTGTGTGGTCCTCCTTCGGGTGTGCTCAGCAGCCCAGGGGGGATGGGGGAGACGGTGTACAGGTGGGGGCTTCGCCGGGAGGGTGGTACTGAGAGACCCTCGGGCAGAAGAACTGAAAATACTGGCGCTGAAATAGTGGGAATCGTGTGCCGTGACTCCGGGCTGATCAGAGGGGCTATGAATCCTCTCTTGCCATCCCCACCCCGACCCACCACCCACCCGCCAACACCTCTACCGTAGGACTCCTAGGGTGTAGTCAAAATTGCCTCTTGGTCTTCCCGCTCTGGATACGTCCAGATCACCATCCTGGGGCGTGGGGGAGGCTACCGAATAACCACGTTACTCAACATGATTACCCCAACCCTTCGGGACAGATCCCAGTCCAGTCCCATTCGAAGAAAGCTTGAGTCTTCCACGTTGTCTGAAACTCTGAGGTCTTTGGGGAGCTTTCCAGCTGTGGTCTAATGGTAATCCCTAAGTACACATGCTCTGTCCCAGAGTCAATATAAAGAGTGAATGCAATACCAATGTAAATCCCCATAAGTCCGCTAATAGAATTTGACAGCTCTGAGTGTGGGAAGCTTATTCTTCCAGGTAGAGAACCATCAAAGGACTCGTCTTTCAATGGCGGTGAGATCCGATCCCTCCCCAGCAATGAAGATGACTTGTCAATGACCGCTCTCCTGCGTTGAGTCGAGAGCAGCGATGTTCGTGAGAGGACGTTCCCCGAGATGAATTCGGACCCTAGTAAAACTAACAGTAGGCCGGCCGAAGAGCAGCACATTGGGGAAAGAAATTGTCATTTAATAAACATCGCTGGGATAGTTGGCTAACGGGCTGGGGGAGAGTTCATTTAAATTCGTACAGCATGCCTGTCAGGTCCAGTTTTCTCATACCGTTAATCTGTGACAATCCCGGAGACAAGGGACCGGCATTGCCATCCCTGTTGCCGCCGATGAGGAGATAAATTCCCGGCTATTGAAGAAACAGATACCATCAGGGCTCTGATGGATGGGTTCAAATATATAAGAGTGAAAATTTTTGCACCAGAATGTAATAAAAATAAATATTAAAAGGAAAGCGGTGGCATCCATTATGTCTGTCACATTCCCCTTCCCAGGTCTGCTTACTGCCCCAAACAGATAATGGATGGGCTGCTG
Organism: Nasua narica; assembly: GCA_028533885.1. Classification (NCBI taxonomy): domain Eukaryota; kingdom Metazoa; phylum Chordata; class Mammalia; order Carnivora; family Procyonidae; genus Nasua; species Nasua narica. The sequence continues at coordinate 32,945,113 of CM052804.1, read as the reverse complement.
TGTGATTCCCCCTGATAAGTGGTCAAAGGAGATGAACAGAATCACACTGGGAAATGGGGGTGGTAAATCACCGTGAGGAAACATGTGCGATCTCGCCAGCTATGAAATAAAATTGAGACCCAAGCAACTTTCAGGTCCCATTACATGCCTATTAAAGCCGCAAAAAATAAATATGAGGGAAACCCAAAATCGGCAGCTGGCAGAAGCCCATCCTTCAGCACTGCTTTCTAGAAAAACGGGGGACCAATTTACATAAGCAATCAGGCAACGTGAATGAAAGCTGAGCCACTACCGATACTCTGACCCAGTAATTCTCTCTTTGGTAACAAACTCCAGGGTATTAGCCCAAAAGAAAGGAAAACACATCTATAACAACCAGAAATTGTCAACAACTCAAAGGCCAGAGAAGAGGAGGCTGACCAAGCAAACCAGAATGTATTCACGCAGTGCCATTAATAACATGAATAACACGAGGCCGTTATAAATGACAAATATGGGGGGGGGGGCTTGGTAGATTCTGGAACGTTTCTATGAAATATACATGGTCATCATTAGTGTGCATATCAAATGCCTTCCTGGATATTGATAAAGAAGAGACTCCGGATGGGATAAAATCACCGAGAGTTTAGCGTTCATTAAGATTTCATGATGAGTTGGACGCTAATTTTAACCATTCATTCAACATTCATCGAGTATTGACCACACGCCGGACGCTAAGGATATTAAGATGCAGAAGCAATGCTTTCTGTCCACAAAAGACCACTGGCAAAAGGGAAGGTAGACTGATAGACAGAAAGACACATATACACGCGCACTACAGTCAGGTGTGGCGAGTGGTGCAAACGGTGTAGATAGGGTGCAGTGCGCAGAGGGGAAGGGCTGTGGATGGTAGATCATAGATCTTCATTCTCTGAACTAGGAGAGCTCGCAGGTCGGGCGGAAGTGGAAAACGCGTTCCATGCAGGGGGAATAAAGTCGTATAGGCAGTGGACATAGAGACCCGAGATGTGTGTGTGTGTGTGTGTGTGTGTGTGTGTGTGTTTCTCTATTCCACTAGATCTTTAGGACCTGACGAGTCTGGGATAATTCTTTCATGGAAGCCAGTTCTGAGTCCCATGAAAGAATTATCCAACTTATCCATCCAATCATCCAACTCAATCCCAATTATCCAATTCAACCCTGCCATTTCCTATCACTACCTTCTGCCCTCAATCACCCTCCTTGCCCCATCTCCCCATACCGCACACCTCGCTCTCTGAATCATGTAGATCCCTTTGCCCTGGGTAAAGATGCCCTCACTGTGTTGTATGCTGCATGAATAGGATTATTCTGAAAGCCCTCTTAAATAGGAAAGGAGTCCTACTTTATATAGACCACTTCTTACTCCCCGTGAGTATTCTTCCTTGAAAGGATGCTTGGATAAGATCCAACCATATTAAAAGGAATCACGGAATCCTAAGTGGAATTACGCCATTGCTGGTTTCCTGAATGGGCTGGCTGTGTAAACCATTGTTAATAAATTTAGTAAAGTGGAAAAAGTAATCAGCAATGCCGTCCCCGGGCCCAGATAAATATTAACAGACATGCGGGGTACAGCATGTCATCAATGAGAAATCATGGGAGCAAGTAGCCACACGCTGACATTTGAATGTTGATGTTTTGAAAGCTGGGGGCATTATTGTAATTCGGCATATAGTTTGGCTTGACACTGCCCAGCCTGGCATTTAGAAACGTGTGTGTGTGTCTGAGACGGAGAGCTGGGAGCTTTGCAAAGGAAACCGGGACATAAATCAAGAGGTTTCTTAGATGGTAATAAGAAAAGAAGGGCTCGGTGAAATGATGTGATTATCAACACACCGGCATGGACTTGGGACTTTGAAAAAAGTCCCCCCGTCTGCTGAGACGACCTCACCTTGCATGTAACCGGCAAGCCCAGAACGCCATCCTCCTTCACTGTCGTCCGGGCGAAGCGGGGCTCTCTGAGGGACAGCCCGTTCCAGAGATGGGTTCAGGGAAGAAAGCTGGGTCAGGAGCATCGGGGGGTCGGAGAGTTTGGGGGACCCTGCTGGACCGCCGCGTGGGCTGCCCGGGAAGAGGACCCCTCCTGAGCAAGTGAAACTTCAACTTCATCACCGAGGCAATAATTGCAGCCAGCTGAGCAGGCTGAGAATCTTATATATAAAAGACACTTGAGCTTGAGATGATCCTTTGAAAAGGAAGGCGAATGTGAAGTGAGCCGGCCAGAAGGAGTCACGGCAGCTGAACTGTTGTTAAGAGAAGTCAGGAAATGCCAGACATCGATGACACCGTGTTATCAGAAATCCATCCCCGAGTTCCCGCCCGCCTCCAAGTTGCAAATCAGTTTCTCTTGCCCGACAGGCTTTCAGACATCCCAAGCGGTTCAGCCGCGGCTTCAATGATGCTATCGTGATGCCTTTAAATCATGCGTCGTGGCTGTGGGAGAAGCAATGAGTGGGAGGTAGTGACTCAAGAAGTCTCTGGGGCTCATGCACAAACCAGGTCCCCTGCTTTGTCCTGGGAACCGGTCATGGTCAGTCAAGGGTGCCGGATGGAAACAGCGCTGCGGGGACGGCTGGAGGGGAGTCTCAGCGGGACGGTACCAGCAGCAGGGACTGCCCGCCTGGCCATGCTTCCTCTGCTGACATTCACCCATGTCCTCGGCTTCCTCTTTGAATGGTCGGGCTCGTAATTTGGATCGGGACTGTATGCCACAGACCGCTCTCTGCTCACCAAAATCTGACTCTTGCCCTTTGCCCACGGCTAGAATGTATTTCCAGTCCCTCCTGCAGTCATGGGTGGCCTTGAGATTAAGTTCTTCCCTGGCCAGTGGGAGAGGAGCAGAAACAGGTGTCATGCAGAGGACGTCTCCTACACAGCTTGTATGGGCGCTTCTCTTGGCTGGGGCTCCTCTCTGCCAGGCTGACGTTGAGACACCCCCTCGGATCCTCTTGGAAGCCCCGAGTTGAAGGTGTTAGAACATCCAGGAACTTGGAGCCCAGAGACAACATGACCTGATCACACACCAGACCTGTAGCAGAGGGGAAAATAATAGCTTGTTACCTTCACCCACTCTGATGGCAGAGAGAGTTGAAACCATAGCCACACAGCTCTGACTCTGATTGAATCCAGCTAATGGATGATTTCACTGACTCCTCGCTTGCTTTTGGTGACTGGAGGAGTGGCGGTATCATATGCTGGAGGCTGGCCAACAAGGGAAGGTTAGTGGCTACTTGGAATGGCAGCCCCCTAGGGCTACCCAAAGTAACCAGAGCTGCACAGAGTGCTGTAGGGTCCCCAAGAAAAGATGATCTATCCATGCGCTACCTGAACCATGATCTACTGGATCCATAATGGGCTGGATGCAGTCCCAGGAACAGAGGCCAGATCTGAGCACTAGAAACAGGAGTAGCAGAAGAAGGACCTTGCAGGGAGGCCCATGCACTTGGCCAAACAGTAGGCACCATTTGCCTGTGGCTACATAAAATACTCCTCCTAGAAAAGGATTCCTTCAGTTACATGTAATCAATCTCCTTGTAAGCAAGGCATCCTGGAACTTGTTGCTTTTGCTTTCAGAGCCCTGAAATTGGCTAAAAGAGTAATTCACATGAGCCACAAGGGAAGGGACAACTTGGACTGGAAACAATCCCCTCCACAGCCGAGGCAGGTGTTTAAAGAGGAGGCTTGGATATCCCACGAAAGACTTCTCAAGACTTCAGCCTCCCGGTCAGTTCTTGACTCTGATCAACAACTCTGAGGAAGCCAGCCGATGGCAAAGAGATAGGAAACCAAGTTGCATACGACGAAGTCCAGAGGCTGCCTCGTGGGGTGAAAAAAAGACCCCAGAAGACTGTGATGTCAGTCTTTACCTATCTGAGGATCTTCCAGATGGGTCCGGGGCGAGGTGGTGGGTGGTGCCCATGTACAGTTAGATGGAAAAACAGATTTGAACACTCAGTGGAGAGAAGAATTAATTTTCTTAAGGCCACAGCCATCCCAGGATGGAGAGATACAGTTATCCAGGATGGTCTGGAGACAGGCGAGCTCCCTATCATTAGAGGAATGCAGACAGAATTGGA
>CM052804.1:32910264-32940516 GCA_028533885.1 Nasua narica | reverse complement strand
GCCACCTTGCTTGCATTCCCTCCATCAACTTACATCTTCTAATAATTGCACATTTCCCTGAGAGAAATTCAAAGGCCAAGGAGAGATAAGATGACTTCTCAGTCAATAACCCCTTGAGCAAGTTTCTCAAAAGGATGCTTTCCTGACAAACTCGTAAGCCTTGTTTTCTCTGTGATTTCAAACGAAAGGCCTGTCACTTACCCTCCACCGATCATCGATCAGCCGTCGCCGAGGGCCAGCCACGTGCGCTTTAGATATATTGATATATTGTGGCATTTAACCCTCAGGATGATCCAGGGATCCCCTCTACGACCCCTCCCCCAATTATACAGAAAAAGAAACCGAGCCTCAGAAAAATGAAAGGATTTGCCCCAAGTCACACAGCCGGCAAGTAATGGAGGCCAACACAGATCAGGTTCATTAGAAGAAGGTTCGCGCGTGGGTCATCGAGGCGTGTACAGGTAGGAGGCACGCCGGCTGGCCTCCTGAAACAGCAGCGATGCAACACACTGCAGTTCATGCCGGTGAGAGGCTCTTTCCTGGCGGTGGATCTAGGGCCCAGAGGATCAGCAGCAAGGCTGGAGAAGAGGGCCCAGATGTGGGTGGGACCAAGAACCACTCGGCCCGTCCTGAGGGTCCACAAGCTCCCCCATTTTGGGGAACTTGGTGGCTCTTCTCTTCTCCGGAAGATGCTTTCAAATGACCATGTTTGCCCCTGGGCTGCCCTCTAGGTGCCAGGCTCACAAGCCCCAGACGGTGGCCACCCAGCCAACTGTGGCTGATGGGGAGAAGTGACCCCCGACAGACTTCCCCCGGGAAGGCGACACCAAGGAGGGGCCGCATCACAGCAGGCTGCACAGAATGGGAGACGCATAAGCCAGGGCTCGAAGGGAAAGCAGCTGTCACCCAGTGACAGGGAGGGATGGGCTGTGCTCCGGGAGGGCTGGGCGGAGCTGGCGAGCTGTGAACTCCGTGCTCCCCCCCCGCAGCCCCAGAGGTAGGGGCTGTTGTCGCCCCACCGCACAGGTGAGGAAAACTGAGGCACAGAAGTTTCAGCATCTTCACCCAAGACCTCCCCGTTACAAGTGGCAGAGTCAGAATTCAGTCCAGGCCTGCCCGACTCTGAATCAAGCTCTCAACGGTTCCGCTAGCGAATAATGCCTCACTATTATAGAGTTCTACACATGTCAAAGTGCTCCCAGATCTATTAGCCTTGCTCACGCCTGCAGCAACCCTGCAAAGTGGATAGGGCATGTGTGATGATGCTCATTTCCCAGGCGAGCAAATGGGGCCCAGAGATGTTCAGTGCCCCACCCAAGGTCACACAGCCAATTAGCGGAAGGGCCAGGCCTGTTGGCCCTAGCTCAGCCCCCTCCTCGCTGCTGCATATGCTCCGAGGAGCTGGTTGCCCCGCCACGGACAGGGACGGGGACCAGAGTCCAATCAAGAGAGAACTAGGAAGAGCCATTCATTTCCAGACTGGCATTAATTCCCAGGCAGGACACCTGACCCCTCGCCCCACGCGAGCCCCTGAGGACCATCCACGGGCCAGCGCCCTGCCGTCTCTGAGTCTGGGCACAATTAAACACAAACGCGGAATTGTTGCCTAACAAATTAGCAACAGGTAAAAGCAATCAAGCCATCTGTTGCCTCCCACCCGCCGCCGCCACCTAATCCCCCTTCTCGGCGGCGTCCCCAGCTCTGTGCTCGAACACAAATTAATATACTGGCCTTTGCATATGTATTTATGGCTTCAGGTGGGGAGAGAGCGGCAGGAGCAGGTGGCGAGAAGGCGGTCACTGGAGATGCTCTGCTCATGCAAATGTCCTTAGGAAGGGAGGGAAGTCAGCTGAAGGGCAAGTGGGACGGGCCATAGAGAAGGCAGAAGATGGGCCCCGAATGGCCAGTTATGGGGAGGGAGGGCCCCTGCGGGGATGGTTCTTGATTCCTTGTGGGAAGCCTCCCCACACCCTGCTGCCTCCCACCACGGTCTTGATCACCCTAGAAACACTGAGGCAAGGGGCGGCCATGTGAAGGCACATGGTCAGCAGGAGGCAAGGACAGAGCAGGAAGGAGCCCTGGGCACTGACAGCCACCTGCCCGGGAGCTACTCTCAGCCATGCCTCGGAATCTCCCGGTCCCCATTGCAGGTTTCCAGGATGTGCGCCTGGACCAGCCAACGGGGTTCAACCCAGGTAGATGTCACCATCCCCATCTTGCAAATGAAGAAAGAGCAGGTGCAGGGAGCTTAAACTCAATGATTGCTCAACGGGTACTTCCGGTGGGCCTCCGCCGGCCCCAGGCTGCAGGTGAGCCGCTGGGAGGCACAGGTGTCCAAGACAGAGCTGGTCCCTATCATCCTCACGGCAGGGTCAGAGTCAGCCACGAGAGCAGCCCGAAGGGTGAAGAGGAACCACCCAGAAGGGGAGGGGTACCCCAGGAGGACGGGACAGTATGTGCAAAGGCCTCGAGCAGGAAGAGGGCCTGGCGTCAGGGTGGGATCTGGGCAGGGGAGGGCGCAGCTGGAGGGAAGAGAGGGACAGGGGCAGACCCAGACCTGGCAGGGCCGGCTCTAGAAGTTCTAGATTTTCTAATAAGTGTGAGGGGAAACCTCTGCCACAGCTCACCGGGGTCAGACACTAGAGATGTCTGGTGTCTTACAGCTTCCCACACTGTCTCCTCCCACCCTGTGCTGCTCCTCCTATGGGAGTGGCAGGAAATTACAAGCCACCTCCTTGATCACTGGGGGCGGGGCAGAATGCGGGTGCTGGGGATCCCCAGTGGGGGGTTTCTCCTAGTCACACACGGGCTGCACAGAGCCAGGCCAATGTCCTTCTGATTTTAAACTCCCAAGTCACCCAGGATGGGGCCATCAGAGGAGAAAGAATCCCCCACCCCCACCCCAAATGAGTCCTCCTGGACCACCGGAAGGATGGCCTCATGCTTGTGAGCCTCATCTCTCACTGCCCAGGAAATCTCTCTGGGGGCGAGAGGGACAGAGAAAGATCGGAGCCCCTAAGCTTATGAGCTCACATAGGAACGGGATCTGGGAGGGGTCCCAGTCCAGGTGGGGAGCACAGTCAGACTCCATCCTCACCTGCTGTATGACCCGAAGCAAGCTTCCGAACCTCGCTATGCCTTTGTTTCCCCCACCTGGAAACTGAATAAAGAGTCTCCGTGAAGGAGGGCACTCAGGCCCCCAGCCCCAGATCTGCACTTAGTAGGTGCCCAGTCGATGCACAGCGACATTATCGTGATCTTGGTCTGCTTCTAGATCTCTCCTCTCCAGCCAGCCAGCATCAGCCCTGTATCTCCCACCATCCCAGAGCTTTGCGCATCTGGTTTCAAATCCCTCGTTAAAATAAACTTGAAAGGGGTGCCTGGGTTAAGCATCTACCTTCAGCTCAGGTCCCTGGGTCCTGGGATCCAGCCCCGTGTTGGGATCTGTGCCTCTTCTCCCTCTCCCCGCTGCTTGTGCCCTAAATAAATCTTAAAAAAAAAAAAAAAAAAAGCTAGAAGAGGAGGTGGGGAAAGGAAAAAAAGAGAGAGAGAGAGAGACAGGGAGAGAGAAGGAAGGAGCTTTTTCCCTTGAAGCCCAACCTCTAATTCTGCTGGTGGCCAGGGACAGCCCCTCTTGCAAATCAAAGGCCGCAGAGAAATCAGCGACAAATAAAGCACTGGGCTCTTAGAGGGCGGGAAGCCAGAGAGGAGCTCTCGCCTTCCTCCTGGACTCACGGCTGTGCCTCCGTGGGTCCCGCTGCAGGCACGGAACTAGTGGGGAGGACAGAGGGGGGTGGTCAGTGCCACGGCAGGTCAGGGGCGGGAGGAGACGTGAGACCAGCGTTGGTGGTACAGTCAGACCTGAGTTCTCACCCGAGATTCTGGCCTGTCACACACGCCCCTAGGCCTCCATCCTTTCGTCTGTGAAATGGGCTCCTGGCAGGTCTCCTTGAGCGGTGCTTCTCACCAACTCTCCTCTCTCTGCAGGCCAAACGGAGGGATGGAGTGGGTCCAGGTGCCTAATCACCAAGCCTCCTGTCCCTCCTCTCTTGTTCCCTAGAGGCACCTTCCCGGTGACAAGCCACACGGCTCTCGCGGCCTCCGGCGTCCCCCAGGCCCACCGCTCACGCAGCCGCAGATCCGCTTCCCAGAAGCCCAGGTCCACCTGTTTGCATCCTCTGCGCCCAGCTCAGGCACACTGCCCATCTCCCGCCGCTCCTCTTGGTGCCCCCGGCCTACGGAATGCCCAGCACAGCGCCTGGCACAAAGCTGGCACTCGCCAACAACGGCTCACCTCTCTCGCTCCATCCTCCTCTCCCTCGGCCACACTGCCCTTCCCAAGACTCACATGACCCTCCCCTGCCTCTGTGTCTTTGCTCAGGCTGTCCCTCCCCCCTGGAAGGCCCACCATCCTTCGGTGTCCAGCTAACACACCTTCTTCTTCCAGAATCCTACCAACCAGACTATTCTCCTCCTTCCGCTGTGCAGAATCCAGACTCTTTGTCCTAGCTTCCAGCAAAGTCCCCCTCTAACCGGGTGATTTTGCACGGATGGATAATTTGCTAAGTGGGCGTTAAGTCCGTCCATGGACCAGGAATGTTAGGTCTCACCGAGGTACCGACAAGATTCCCAGGAACAGAGCGCGTGCGAGTGAGGGCTGCCCCCAGACGCTCACGGGAGGCCAGTGTGCGTTGCCAGGGGTGGAGAGCTGAGGGGCAGCAATGACTGAGTGTGTGTGTTGCACACTTCACAAGTGTGCACATGGGACCCTTGGTGCGCAGGACTCCCTGCACCAATGCCAGCCCACAGACCTCTCTCTCTCTTACACGCGCTCACCCCCTACACACACAGCACACAGACATCTTGTAAATCGTCATGTCCCTAAGCCCGATGATTGGTAAAAATAAATCAACGCATACTGAATGGTATTCAGCGATGCCTGACAGGCATCCGTCCTGCCGGGTCCATCGAAACACTTCTAGTAACTGAATAATAAAATAAGGAGTACTGACAACATGCCCTTCCCTTTACGGCTTGTTTTTCACAATGGTGACCTCGCAGGGTCCTCACGGTCCGGTCAGGCGTGGAAGCCAGCGAACGCGGTCTCCCTGAGGCAGGGCTGGGGTTCAAGCCCCGTCTTTGGGCTCTGATCCCAAACCCCGGAAGGCAGGACCTGTGGCTGGTTGGGGATTTAGTTGGAAGTGGAACTCCTCCAAGGCTGAAGATCTATGCTTTCTTCTTTTGTGAGACAAGAAACTGGAATGTTCCATTCAGATTAAGTGATGGGGGGGTATGAACATCACGCGTCCTCCGTCAAGGCTTGGCTCAGAGCCTTGGTTTCCCCCAAGAAACCTTTGCTGAGAATCTCCCCTTACCCCCAGGCTCCAGTAGGTTCCCGCAGCTGCAAACCCCAGCAGGGGACATGGGGCCTGTTTGCTCTTCCTCATCTGGGCCTGCAGCAGCCCTTGAACTTGAACGACGACATGGACAGGATCTCCTTCACCTCAGTGCCCCCTCCAGTGCCCAGCACAGTGCCCAGCGCATCTTAGACATTTACCAAACCTTTACTGAGCATATGAATGAAGGAGGGGAGAGGGAGGGAGAGAAGAGAGGAGAGGGGAGGGGAGGGGAGGGGAGGGGAGGGGAGGAGGGAATGAACGGAGAGTTAGCCCGGGATACACGGCAATCTTGTGCACAGCTCTGTTCACAGAAGCAAGGCCCGCCACACGTGTGTATCAGTGGAGGGGGCAGTGGAGGAGGAACGTGCTAGAGAAAGAGCAGGTTCAGGACCCTGACTCTACTCTCATGGCTTTAACCCGGCGATTTTCCCAGGGAAGGATGGGTTAGGTTAGCCTTCTGAGGATGGAACCTGGGAGGGGACCCAGTAGGGAAGGAAGCCCGTCGGCCTTCAGTTTGGTCCACAGAACTGGGGCCAGTCCTCAGCCCAGGTGCCCCCTGAGCCCTAGGGAAGATCAGCCTGGAGGACAAAGCCAGCATTCTCTGTCGTTAAGCCTACCAGGGGACAGGGGTCTCTCCTGCCCCTTCCCCCCAGCTCCCCTGGCTGCAAATCTCGAGGGGTTTTCCTTCCTCAAGTACTCAGATCTACAGGAATGTAAGAATCGCCCTCCGCCAACCTGACAGAGGCTTGGAGAAGTTCATCTCCCATCCTGGATGTGGCCAGTAGCCAACTGCGAGCGAGTTCATTAATATTAATGTTAATAATCTCCTACATTTGCTTCACACTTTCCCGCTTACAAAGCACTTCCAGATCTATCATCTCACCCGATGCTTGCCACCAGCCCGGGAGGTCAGCAGGGCGGAGACGACCATCCCCGTCGTCCCCACGAGAGAGCCAAGACCCAGCGCGAGAAGGGGTCCGCCCCAGGCTGTCACCGCACCCGGCTGCGGGAGAGCTGGGAGCCGAGACCCCGCACCCCAACCTCCAGCCCCCTGCTTCTCGCCGCCGCCAGCGTCTTTCCCTGTCCCCCTCATCTGTGTCATCGTTGGCATCGTCTCCGCCTGGTTCAGGTGATCTGTACTCAGCCATTACAAAGACGGGCTTAAAATAAACAAGAAAGCCAGGCTCCAGCCATCTACTAAAATGGTAAAGTGACCGGCCAGCAATTTGCGGAGTGACCTTGGGCTAGATGCTTGGCTCTCTGGGCCGCTCTCTTTGCGCCATCTCCGCCCTCCAAGTGTGAGGGTGTGGCCCGTTGGCCTCCTCTGGCCCTGCCCCTCCATCTGAAGGGCCTGCCCCGGGTGCCAGGCTCTGGGGGACGGCAGTCATGCCTCTGGCCCCCTCCTCGGCATTCTGGAGTGGGAGGACGGCCGCCCCTCATGAGCGATCGGCCACCGGGAGAGAGAGCTAGGAAGTAACAGTATTCCCAGGGCTCTCCGGAGGGCGGAGCCGGAGTTAACCAACATTGCTATCCTGCGGCTACTCTGTGACCAGTGCCTTACACACATTCTCAGCCTGTCTCAACATAGACCTCCCAGAAGGCAATTTTCTCATTCTTTCTACGGGAAACTTGAGAAATGAAAGCATCTTTAGACGAGAAACTCAAAGCTCAGAGAGGTTCGTTGGCTTGCCGAAAGTCACACAGCAAACAGCGGAGGCACGTTCCAAACCCAGATCTGGCCTGATTTCTCAGTCCCAAATGCTAACGATCCAGAGGGTGGACTGGGAGGGGTGCCCCTGGAGCCTCTCGGTCCTCCTCCAGGCTCTTTCTTTCCAGAAGCCTCACCTTCTTCTCTCCCCAGCCCCCGCCCCCAAGCCCCCACCCGGGGCTTCCCCTGAAGCCTCAGCCCTAGGCGGGGCCTCCTCTGCTGCCTCAGCTCCCCTGTCATCTCAGCCTGGGCTGAGATTTATGGATCTCACTTCAAGGATTTTTCTTTAATAATAACATTTATAATCATTTTAGAAATTAAGAGCTGAGGATGCAAAGCATTTTAATTAAAATAATCCGTAGCTGATAATTATAGGACTCTCCTAGCTGGAACCATCTTCTTGCAATCTGTCACACTCCCCGAGGAAGGCAGGAGATGACTGGGAGCATGCAGTCTGGTACCTGTGTGTGGCACGGAGTGGCCAAGGGGTCACTCTCAGAGGCTGCCGGCCGGGGAGGGGGGCTTGGGGGTGAGCCAGGCCGGCACTGACTGGGGGTTGTGCCCCCAGTGGCCCAGGCAGGGCTGGTTTCCCCCGTGGGCTCAGAGGGGTCAAGGCCCCAGGAACGGAGGGACCCACGAAGGCTGTGTGGTGAGAAGCAGAGCTCTCCCTCCCCAGCCCACCCCCCCTCCCACCCCAGGCACTGTCCTGCCCACGGCTGTCAGGAGAGGGCAGCGAAGGCCACCAAATGCAGACCTGGAGGCTGGACTGGAAGATGGGGCATAAAGGACAGGAGAGGAGCTCGGCTTGGCCAGAGTGGGCACCTACAGGTCAAGACGGCCCCATACCACGCCTGCCGCTGGGATGCCCACTGCCCGGCCTTGGCCCTGCCGCTGCCTGCAGGTGACTTGGGAAAAGGAGACCCAGCCCCTTCCCTCTGGAGCTCACATTCCCGCAGATGATAAATGCATCAAGCAGCCACAAGAGAAAGTCACTGGTGCCCGAGATGAAGCTGCATCCGTGGGGCCAGACACCAGGTGTGTGTGTGTGTGCAGGGAATGGGATGCCCGGGCAGGGCTGTGAGGGATGAATAGGAGTGCACCAGCCCAATGACCACTACAACCACTGGGATTTCGTGACTATTGGCTAGGCACCAGGCACTAGGCGGACCATTGGCTGCCACATCTCCTTCAAACTTCACAACGAGTCTGAATGATCAGCTTTATGGTAAGGGCCTCTGCGACTTTCCAGACACAGAAACAGGCCTGGAGAGGTTGTGCCATGTGCTGGAGGTCACACAGTAAAGAGAGGCAGAGTTGGGCCCGGCCCCCAAACCACGCACGCCGGCCCTTGTGCTTAGTCCGGGGAAGTCCGGGGTGACAGACTTCTGGGTAGGACACTTCCCCAGAGAAGGGGACATGTGTGCAGGCTCCAGGGTCCAAAGTGGGTAGTAGGAGCTCATAGGATAGGAGGCCAGAGCGATGGGTGGGTTTTATCCTGCCAATCCGTTTTAGGAAATCTTAGCTGAACGACTTCCCTCTGTGAGCCTTAGTTTCCCCGTCAATACATCGAGGGTGGGGCTTTCTCTAGAAACCTCTCTGGCTTGGGGGATCTTTGACTTCCAGGCCCACTGATGCATCTCAAGCTCTGGACAGCATGTCCCTCCCCTCCCCCAGCCCCTAGCCCTAAGGAGGAGAAGAGGGGGCAGGGGAGATGCTCCCCACCAGGGTTCCACCCCAAAACCACTGAGATTAAAAACCTGATGGGGGAAGGGGTCCGGAGACTGGCCACAAAGTGACCTCCCTTGGGCTGGTAAATGCCTCTGTTTCCTCCTGGGGGAAATGAGAGACATGGGCTGGTCAGCCAAGGAGACTGCTTAGATATCTCCACCAGGAGCAGGTGGCTGGCCATCCTGGCAGCTGAGGCCAGACCTGTCCCCCCGCCCCACTCCAGGTTCCCAACGTGGCCCAGGAGTGGCTCAGGCTCTCCCAGCCCGGGCCGCGTCCCTCCCCGCCCCCAGTGCAGCCTCCCCAAGCAGTGGACAGGGACGGGAAGAGGATTATGCAGACTCACTCATGGATAAAATTGGTTCAGGCTGAGGTGCCGCGAGGGGGGAATTCACTATGAACGTCTTGGAGGACCGGGGCTGGCACACTGGCAGGGAGTCGGCCTGGGACGGGGCCGGGGCTGCCCTCCGTCCCAGTGATTACATCTCCATCTCCGGCAGTGTCCCAGGGAAGGCACCTGCTCGGCGCCCTCCAGAGGGCAGACGTTGGCTGGAATCCCTGGGAATAAACTTGGCTAGCCAGACCCTGGGCTTCTGGGGAGCAGCTCTGGGTGGTCATGGAGGGTTACACTAGTTTTATAAGGCTCCAGGCTTTGGACAAGGATGGATTAAGGGAGGGCTTAGAAGGAGGGGATCCTAAAGGGGATCCTAGAAGGAAGGATCCTAAGTCCTGCCCAGCAAAGCACAGCCTTCACGCCATTTCCTGAGATAGTGGCCTCTCTGGACAGGGGATTCCCTTCCCCTCTCACCCCTCCCTCTACTTTCAGAGAACACTGGAGGCCAAGGTGATTTCAGTAACAGAGTTTAATTGCAGCTGAAAATAATGGAGCAACCCACCTTTCATTTCCTGTATTCTATGACTTCCCCAAACAGGGGAAGGGGTGGGGATCCGCAAAAATTCAAGAGAAGTGGAAAATATTTAGATGCAACAAAATAAGTATGTAACAAAGAAAGCAAGTGAGTGGCAGATGTAGGATTCAGAACGATGGTTATTTTGGATGGGGGAAGGCAGATGTGGGATGGGCCAGAGGAAGTCATACAATGAAGCAGTGATCATTATCAAGGTGTTAGCTTTTAGGTTGGATGATGGATTTATGATAAGTATTAGATTTTGAACATGAATGAATGAATGAATGAATGAATGAAAAATACAACCAAACATGGACCAATGCGGAGAATATAACAAAAGCCGTAATTATTCGAATTCTGTATATCTGAGCTTCAAATAAATTAAGCAAAAATATTAAAGAAAAACATGAATTCTGAGATTGGACCCGCCCACCCCAGCCTTCTTAGTACCTGGATCCCCTGAGCCTTTCCAGCTTATCCAGCAAATTCCCTCTTCTTCTACATTTTTAGGGGGGAGGGGCAGAAGGAGAGAGAGAATCTTCAGCAGGCTCCACGCCTAGTGCGGAGCCCAATGCAGGGCTCCATCTCATGACGCTGAGATCATGACCTGAGCCGAAATCAAGAGTCAGATGCTTAACCACCTGAGCCACTCAGGCGTCCCCAGAAAATTTCCTCTTCTTGAAGCAGGATCCAACCCTGTTCACTTAGGTGTCCTGGACATCACAAGGAAAAAAATTTAATTTTAAATTTAAAAAAAATGATCCTATGTGCTGCAAGCCACATGGTGTCTGCTTCCTTGGGACCCAAGGGGCCAGGCTTTAGGAGAGGCAGGTGCCAAGGATACCGAATGTGAGGGGCACTGTGGGCCCAAGGGCCTGCTGGCCTCAGTTCTCTCTCTGCGCTTTAGCATTCCTGTCCCAGGAGTCCTGGCCCCAACTTAGGTCTCAGGAGGCTGGGTTCCCTTACCACTGCCATCCGCCTCCGAGGCTAGGACAGCGGGAACTGGCCCTCTCCTGACCTGTCTCCATCTCATCCTCCCTTCCCAAAGCCCCTGCTCCATCCAGGCCATTTCCGTAGGGCAGGGTCCCTGTGTGTCCTGGGCTGTCAAACCCATCGCGCCTTCCTGCCTTGGCGTTTCCTGCCGCCTCTGAGCAGAGGGACAGGTGCTCCGGAAGCTCGAGCTTCTCTACCTCCCAGAGCACCAGGAGGGCAGCCTTCCCGCCATCCCAGTCACACAGAGGCCCCCTTGCCTCAAAGCCCCCAGGGAAGCAGAGACAGGGGAGACCCTGATGCCCCCTCCTTGTTCGGTCTCTGTCTCGCACTTGATAAGCTCTTCATCTACCACGGAGCACGTCGGTGAAGTGTCCCATGTCCGTGCGCCGGGCTGCAGCGGGCAGATCCAGGAAGAGCCGGTATTTTTGTAGATGGGAAAGGCGGGAAGGCCAGCTCGGAGGCCGGAGAAGAGGCTCCGGTGCAGCCTAGAAAGTCACTGGTACCGAGACTCGTGGAAAAAAATTTCAGACAGAGGATGGGGTGCAATCCTGGCTCTGTCTGGTTCTAGCTGTGGTATCCAGGCCTGGCCACTTACCATCTGTGAGTTTCAGGGTCCCCCTGTGCAAAATGAGATTTTGATTGCTCATCCTCCTGCCTTAAAGAGCCACACTGAGGATTAAATGTGATACAATGTGTGGCAAAAGAGCGTCCTAAATGCCCAAGGTCAGCTCTAGGAGTTAACCCTTCCCTGCTGGTGTCGTCCAACAGAGGGAATGAATGGTGGGAAGAGAAGGCAGTCCCGGTTGGTGGGGGCGTCCCAGGCCAGGTCGTTCTGTGAATATGCCCTGGGCATGGACACATACCGGGGATGGAGGGGTTAAATGATCAGTGTGACCCCTGTTTTGTAGGAGCTTAGGCTCTGACTCAGTGACCCCCAGCCACGGGGGTGCCGTAGGATCTCCTGGAGGGGGTGATAAAAATATCAATACCCGAGCCTCATTCCAGACCAACTGAAAGTGATTCTGTATATATTTTTTTTTTTTTTTAAGCTCCCAAGTAATTCTCATCTGCAGTCAGGATGAGACAAGAAAATCAGCAATCACGGTACATTCTCGTCTTTGTTCTGCTCAGGAAAGTACAGGGAGAACCTTGGAAAGGTGCCTAAGTCAGACTGCTGCGGCGGTGCTAGTGATAAGGGGAGGCTCAGGGAAGGCTTTCCGGAAGAAAGGACAGATGACCCCCCGGCCACATGACGGCAAGTTGGAAGGACTGAAGGCAGTCCCGCTGGACCGAGCTCAGAGGGTGATGGGAAAATACATGAGATAAGCCTGGAAAAGGCGGCCAGGGCCAGATCGCAGAGGCACGCGTGCCCTATGAGGGAGTTGCATAGACCCCCAGGGCAACGGGGTACATCGGAAGGTTTTAACCAAGGGAGTGACAGGATCAGATGGCCGCTGTCTGCCTGGGAATGTATGATGTTCATCTGGGGGCAAAGAGCTCCCAGCAGGATGGGGTTCAGGGCCTCCTCTGCTACTCCCCCCTGAGGTATGGGGAGGGCAGAAGCTCTCCCAGCTTAATCTGAGTTCCACGGTGCATTAGCAAGGGGCTCCTGGGCCAGCCATGGCCCTGGTACTAATCGGCCACTGAAGCGGGATCGATGGCAACTGCATTGATCCTGCCTCCCTTTGGCTCCTTAAAGAGCTTATTGACTAGAGAGCCTCAGGGGGCTGGGACGTGAGGCAGAAACCCAAGACTCATCCAAATGCGGGAGGAGGGCAAAGAGGAAGAAGGTGAGAAGCGGGTCCCCTCTCTGGCCCCTGCCACCTCCGCCAGGTTCCCACTCATTCGGGACCTGGAGCCGCACCCTTACCCCTCCAGTGGTTGCCGTCACTCTGAGCTGGTGTCTAACCGGGCCCCCACCCCAGGTTCTAGCCACACGGAAAGGCCCTCTCTTTTCCGCACCTTTGCCTCTAGGTGTGCTGTTCTCTCAGTCCAAGATGCGCTCTCTACCTCCATCGCCCCAATATGAACTACTCTTTCCGGTCCAGGTCAGATATCACCTCCTCTTGCAAGCCCCTCGGGCCTAACCTCATCCCTAGAGCAGGAATCGGGTCTTCTGTTCACCCACAGAAAGCGATACTCAGCTATAAATGCAACGCATGTCACACTTTTTACAACCACTTACTGTATCCCTCCCGGAATACAAGTTCGTCAAAGACGGCGACCTTGGCATTCACCTTTGCATCCCCAGCACAGCCCCTAGCATAGAGCAGATGCCCAATAAAGCGTTCGGAAATGAATGCCAAACAAATGAATCAAGGGATAAATGAATGCTTTAAAATATCCTAAGGACTTCCTTCTTTAACGATACCCCGGCACAGCCCACTGAGGGTAGCAAATAGCAGAGACTGTGCTTAATGGAATAAAAATGGCCCAGCATCAGATCTAGACCCTGAGATGTTAGAACTGGAAGGACACTTGGGTCTTGCTGTCATCAAGTTCAATCTCCAATTTTACACTTGAGGTCGTGGGTCCAGAGAGAGGAGACGGCTCACTCAAATTTCATGAAAGCAGGTGGCAGGCCCCAGGACCTTCCAGATGCTGCTTTATTTGGATCCGGCAGTGGGGACATTGGAATGGCATTGGCACTGGCAGTGGGACTGACCTCCAGACAGTCCCATCCATTACCTCGACTTCCTGTGACATCCTTTGTCTCTTCAGGTGGGTCCGGCAGAGAAGGTATCTATTATCTGGACCACAGGAGGGAGACTCCCAGGAGACCGAGGTTCTTTCTTGTCTTGACTCACTGTATGACAAAGGACAAGTTACTTTCTGTCTACAGGCCTCAGTTTCCCAATTATTAAAGTGGAGACAAAGACTCTCTGTCTTTTCTCTCCTGGCGTAAGCAGAAGTGATGCTTGCCATTCTTCGAAAACAATCTTCAGAAGGTCATGGCATGGGCGCCTGGGTGGCTCAGTGGGTTAAAGACTTTGCCTTCGGCTCGATGTGGTCCCAGGGTCCTGGGGTCAAGCCCCGCATCAGGCTCTCTGCTCATCGGGGAGCTTGCTTCCCCCTCTCTCTCTGCCTGCCTCTCTGCCTACTTGTAATCTCTCTCTCTCTGTCAAATAAATAAATAAAATCTTAAAAAAAAAAAAAAAGAAGGTCATGGCATCTGCTATCAATGAGAAAGGGCAAGAGAGCCTGGGGACTAGGAACTCAATTGGGGAACACAGCCTGTTTTTGTTAACTTCTTGTTGAAATACAACATACACACAGAAAAATGCACTGATCAAAAGTGTGAAGCTTAATAAGATGTTCCAAACTGAACCGTCTGTGTGACCAATGCCCAGATCAAGGAACACAACCTCCCTAGACCCTGAGAAGCTCTTCTTGTGCTCCCTCCATTCCCTGCCACCCAAGTCCCCCATGCTGCCTTCAAACACCATAGATTAGCTCTACCCCTTTTTGTACGTTGTATGAATGGAAGCCTACAATACGTGCTCCTTGGCGTATGCCTTCTCTTATGCAACATCGTCATTCTGAGATTCATCCAGAATGTTTCACGTCATTGGTGGGTGCCCTTTCTCATTGTTAGGTGGTATTCCATTGTGTGAACATTGTATAATTTATTTATCCACTCCATTGTCGAAGGGCATTTGGGTGGTTTCCAGTTTGGAGCTATTACAAATAGTGATAAAATAGCCTGTTTTTAATATGGTAAACAACCATTTTAGAAGACAGAGGCTTTAAAATAGCCAAGAAGAAAATAATTTTGCACTGATTTCCTCATTTCATAAGCATCTATTAAGCACCTACTGTGCCCCAGAATGATCTTTTCCCCTCCTCTCCTGAGCTTAGCCTTTATAGACCAGGAGATAGCCCGCCTTTTATCGAGTCTTTTGTGATGGCTCCCAGTTCACAGAAGCCCCAAGGTGGGGCTTCCAAGAACGAACAGTAGACATTGAACTCTCGTGCCGATCCTGCTCCTGCCGTTTCTCTGAGCTCCTTTCCAGACAGGTGCTCCTGAAAAGCCCATGCGGGGTCTCGTGTTTCTCTGCCTTCCACAGTGTCATGCACAGCATTAGACACATCACTAAACTCGCCAAATAGGAACTGAATTTAACCATCTCTCAGCTATAGGAAGGTGGCATAGATAAACGCAGATCCTCACTTTCTATCTGCATCCATAAGGTTAAGATTTAGGCAAAACAAACCAAAAAACTATGCAGACCATGGGCAAAACCCACGGACAGCAATGGATAGGACAACATGAAAGTCAAATGAAGAGATTCTAAAGCATGGGCAGCTATGGTTTATCTTCCTTCTCTTTCCACTCATTCGTGCCAAATAATCAGAAAGGATTTGGTAGACATGCAAGTTTGAGAGCAGTCCCATCGGCTGCTCTCAGGGAAAAACAGTGAAGTCTTCCAGAAAGTTCTGCTGGTTCGCTAAAGTTTTGGAATAGTTCACGTACCCCTTTCATTTTCCTACGGACTCCTGCTAACCTCTAAATCCCACCTAATGAGGTTGAAAAATAGTTTTAAAAACCAAATGGACTTGAGATTCAAATTCCAAACTATCACTTGCTAATGTAACTTTGAGGAAATGACCTAACCTCTTGGAACCTGAATTTCTTTTATTTATAAATGGTGATTATAATGCTTCTTTGTTTCAGGTATATTTTTCCAGGCCTGAAGTTGGCATTTGATTCTCTTTTGTAGTATTTCTTTATTTGCTAAGATTAGTTCTGTCTTTACATTCACCGTAAGCATATTTTCTTTACATCCTTGAGCACAATTGTTAAGAGTTGCTTTAAAATCTTTGTGTGCTCCGGGTCATTTATTTTTTAATATATATATTTATTTATTTATTTATTTATTTATTTATTTGACAGAGAGACACACACAGCGTGAGAGAGAACAGAAGCAGAGGGAGTGGGAGAGGGAGAAGCAGGCTTCTCCTGACGTGGGGCTCGATCCCAGGACACCGAGATCATGACCTGAGCCGAAGGCAGACGCCTAACGACTGAGCGGCCCAGGCGCCCTGCTCGGGGTCATTTTACGACTCATCTCCACTTATTATTCCCTGTGGGTCCCGTTTTCTTGTTTCTTTTTACCTCAACAATTTTGGACTCTGTCCTGGGTATTGTGCATGCTAGCGTGTAGAGACTTTGAATTCTTCATGTTGCTATGAAGAGTATGGGGGTTGTTTGCTTCTTTATTTAACTTAGTAGGTAACTCAACAGAACTGTCTCCTGCAAAATGGTCACTTCTTTAGTGGATCAAAGCTGAAATTTCCGTTCAGTTCCTTTGGGCTCTGCCAAGCAGCTGGGCTACACACATACATTGCTTCAGCAGGTGACAATAGTTTTCAGGCAGAGTTTCTACCCAGAATCTGGAGTTCCCCCTCTCTGGTTCCTGAGTTTCCTCCTTTATTTTCCACCTGCTATAGTTGCCTGGAAATCTATTCCCTCATTCTTCAGGCCACTATGACTGCAGGTTTCTATCCAGGTTTTAGCCATCCGGCATGGGAGGGCGGAGGCTGGCTCTCAGACTAAACTTGGAAAAACTGAGAAATTCACCCACTACCCTTCTCTTCTCCCAAGTATCCGTCACCTCCCCCACCCCCAACTCTGAAATTTGTCTACTTCTGAGCCACTCTCCTTCTGAAAACTATTTTTTAATATTTTCCTCAGGATTTAGAGTTGTTATCTGTGGGATGGTCCAGTCTATGAAGAGCTATTCGGCCAGGATCGGTGGCAAAAAAAAAAAAAAAAAAAGCCTATAATGCCTCTTTGAATGGCTGCACGGAGGGTGGTGTGCTCCCCATTCACAGAAGCCCCAACATCTAAAAAGTGCTCATAGGTGCTCCATAAATATTGCCTCCCCATACTGCAAATCACCCCAGGTGTGAAGTCCTGGAGATTGCAAGGGTGGAGCCCGGCTGGGTGAGTTCATGCTCAGGGCCTCTGGGGAATCCCTGCATTTATGGCGAGCCCAGACAGGGGGCGCTGTGCGGTCAGAGCATTGGCAAAACCACGCCAGCCGGTGCCAACACACTGGATGCCTTGGGGTATTAAGCCCACTTTTCTGACCCGTTAAACGGGAAAAACATCCTCTCCGCAGCTCTGTGGGTTTATCGTATCCCTGAGATTATGTGAAGGATGCAAGAGGACTCTGTAGACGAACGGTGTATTGCTTTAAGACTGCGTGTCTATAGGGCGGTGCCACCATGATCCTTAAGTCCCCACTGCTCAGAGACACGGGACCCTGCCCTCGCCGTGGCGCAGTGACATGGGGCCGGGTGCCCGAGGCGAACCCACTCAAAGAGGACGTTTAGCAGATCAGCGCTCGGGGTCCCACGGCGACACTGACTTCAGGTTTTTGCAGCTGAGCTGTGCACCTTGGGGCGAATGACTCCGCTTCTCCGAACCTCCACTTCTCGGCCTAAAAAATGAGACTAGTAACAATAATGGTAGGCATAGTAAATAAATCATAAGGTTATTATGAGGATAAAATGTGATTATGTATGTTAAGTGGTTTGCATGATGTCAGGCAGATGGTAAGTATTCAATAAATAATGGCTAATAATAAAAATAGCAAATGTTACCTGTGGGCGCACTTTGACATCGGTTCGGAGCTGCCTGCCTGCACAACAGGAACCGTAAGTAGCCGGCTAGACTCCCCCCAGGCCTCATGCTGCCCATGACCGGCCGTGGAACCTGTGACCCTGAGAAACGTGCCCCCATCTCCAGACCGCAGCGCCCCATCTGAAACAGGAGGGGCTTAGACTCGGTCCGTCTCCCGGGTTCCACACCCTGCTGCTGGGTAGATTCCAGGCCCTCTGAAGTAAGGCAAGAGATGTGAGGAAGAAGGAGAGGTTGGTGAACTCAGGAACCCAGGCCCTGCCCCAGGCCGATCCCTGTGGGGACGGGAAGGTGGCCAGACTGTGCTGAGCTCAGGAAATGTGGCCTGGGGGGTGTGGGCTGCAGGAAAGCCCAGGAGAGGGATACATTTCCCACACAGAAGGGGAGAGGGCACCACGGAGAAAACAGAGCAGGCCCCAGCCAGGCCGAGGGAGCCAGAGGCCCCCAGAGTGGAAGCTGGGATTTCAGCCACAAATCAAAGCTGGCAGGCCTCCCCGCCCCAAAGTCTCCCCCATCCTCCCCTTCTGATGGAAGCAGGTTTCAGTTCCATTCTGAAGTGAGCTAATTCCTGGGCCTGGCCCAGCAGGGCCTTACATAGCACATCTTTTCCTGGCCCCACCCTCTCTCTTCTCGCTCCTCCAGCTGGAACCCCGGCTTCCCCACTTACTGCTCTGTGACCTTGGGCAAGTGTCCTGGTCCATCTGGTCTGCCCTGCAAAGTACCATAGAGTCGGGGGCTTACAGCCCAAACCGTGATTCCTGCTGGTTCTGGAGGCTTCAAAGTCCAAGATCAGGGTGCTGGCAGGTCTGGTGTCAGGTGAGGGCCTGCTTCCTGGTCGGCAGGTGGCTGTCTTCTCCTTGCATCCACACACGGTGAAGAGCAGGGAGCAGGAGACCTTCCCCCAGCATCCGAAGCTCAAAGGGCTTGTTCTCCTGTCTCTTCTTGTGAGAGTGCTTAATCCATTCGTGAGGGCTCCACACTCTTGACCTAACTACTTCCTCACGGCCCCAGCTCCTGCTATCAACACACTGGGGAGTAGGGTTTCAACATATGACTTTGTGGGGGTCACAAGCATGTGGTCCTTTAACGAGTCTCCACACCTCCATATCCACATCTAAGAGCGAGGGCTAGTGATCCAACCATCATAAGGTTTCAACAAAACGCGGTTTTTAATTTTTTTTTTTAAGATTTTATTTATTCGAGCGAGAGCTGGGGGCAGGGCAGAGGGAGAGGGAGAAGCAGTCTCCCTGCTGAGCAGGGAGCCCAACATGCGGCTAGATCCCAGGATCCCAGGATCACGACCTGAGCAGAAAGCGGACACTTAACGAGTGAGCCACCCAGGCACCCCGCAACAAAACAATGTATTTTGAAGTGTGTGAGCTGGGCACAGGGTTCATGATTGCTATCACGGACCCGCACTCCCTGTCGTTCTAGGGTCCATGGGGTTGTCACAGGCAGAAACCTAGCGCTGTCACATCACTCCCTGCAGAACCTCATGCATTTCTTCATTTACTCAAGAAATAGTGACTGGGCATCTCCTCTGGGCCAAACCCTGGCTAGCTCAGAGCATTTCAGAGTTTAATGGACACAGGAATCACCTGTATCTTATTTATTTATTATATGTATATTTTTAAAGATTTTTATTTATTTATTTGACAGAGAGAGACTGCGAGAAAGGGAACACAAGCAGAGGGAAAGGGAAAAGCAGGCTCCCCGCCCAGCAGGGAGCCTGAGGCGGGGCTCGATCCCAGGACCCTGGGATCCTGACTCGAGCTGAAGACAGATGCCCAACGACTGAGCCACCCAGGCGCCCCTCTGCTATGTTATTTAAATGCGGGTAGTGTTTAAATGTAGGTCTGGGATGGGGCCTGAGATTCTAACACGGATCTCGGATGCCGCTGATGCCGTTGACGCTGCCGGTCTGCGGACCACACCTTGAGTAGCCAGAAGCTGGACGCTAGGACTACCATTCTAAGTGACTGGTAGGACTACCATTCTACCATCCCTGCTTCTTGAAGTTCAGCATCTAGTGAGAGACATGAGGCAACAGACACGCAGTGGATGAGCGCGTCACCGTCAGAGAGGGTGACAGGGGCCTGCCTGAACTTCAGACGGCTTGGAGGGCCCGCCAGGGAAGAGGGCATGTGGAGTCCGAATCCACCTCTGAGCCCACTTCCTGGGCTTGCTCCTGGGGTCAGCGCCGGCCCTGGGAGGGGATTGGATCCGAGTCACTCCTCTGCTTGTAATTTTTTTTTTCTTTTTGCTTATAATTTTTGATCACCTGTGTGGCTAGGAGGTTGAGCTACCTGATGTTAACACCAGTGCCTCCACCTCTGGGGTTCTGTGAAAACCGTCAGCAACTCGGACCCTGTGTCCCGGGCCCCATGGTGCCAGGCAAGAGACCACAGACTCCCAGGAGGGGCTTGAGTCGCACCGACCCAGGCCAGAGGTCAAGACCCGGGCACTCAGGAGAGTTAGCGCAGAAGGACAAAGATGTGTTTTTACCAGGGGACCAGGTGACGGCGTCTGAGGACCAGAGGTGTGGGCGTTGAGAGCATGTGGAATTTCAGAAAGCCCGGTAAGATGACCACATCACGGGCCAGGACACTTTCCGGGCGGCCCCCCCACGCCCCCTCCAATCCAACCCTTCTCACCCCTCATGTCTGCCCGCGTGCCCTCATCGTCTCGGCGAGCGTCACGCTGTAGGGACCCCCACGGTCTGAGCAAGGCAGAAGGTGGGACAGGTGGACGCGGGCTTAACTGTGCTCGAGGGCCCGAACGTCTGTGTAGGCAGGCTCTCGAGCACGCAGACGTGACACAATGAGATGACTGCTGTCCCAGGCACCTGTGTCCCCAGGTAGCAGGCATGGAGCTGAGGCAGGGGACGCTGGGGTATCCAGAGGGAGAGAGTCCCTGGAGGGCTGCAGAACATCCCTCCGTGGGCATCACGGGCACCTGGGAACACCAGCCCCGGGGACCAGAAGGTTCCTCACAAGCTGAATGTAGTGCAACTAGAAGAGGAGGACCAGGGTGGGGACTCAGGCCTAGCCGCTCACATTGGCCAAGAGCTAGGGTTTATCTCCTCGCCTGCAGCCTGAGGCCTGACGCGAATCAGTAGCGCGCTCTGAAGAGAACATCAGGGAGAAGCCGACAGACCCGGGTTCAAGCCCCACCTCTGGCCCACCACCTTTGAGGCCTTGGGCAGATCAAGGCACCTATCTGAGCCCCGCTTCCCTCCCGGACCTCGTGGGAAAGGGGGCCCTCATGGGCCTGGCCCAGGACGGCTGGGATTATCACAGGGAGAACGTCCAGAACACACGACAGACCGTGAACCTTGGTGTGGGGGGTGGAGAGGCAGCTTGCCGCTGCTCTGAATGCGACCGCGTGGAATTCCTCCTCACCCTGGAGACCAGAGCAAGGCGGGGACCCAGGTACCGGGGAGCCCGTGGAACTAGAGGGGACAGCAGGGCCAGTGTTCTGGCCAGGCTGGGACAAGGGCAATCTCAAGTAAGGGCCAGAGCCACGGTTTCCAGCAGACAAAACCCCCAAACTGGACTCCTTGCTCCAGGGGCACCGCTCCTGCTGGTGGGGAATGAGGCACAGGTACCTGAGCACAGGAGGTCTGCCTCACCCCTCCGCATGCCCCCCTCCCCCTCCCCCTCCCACTTTGGTGCCCGCTATCCTCTCCTTCCTCTGCTTCCCAGACCCTGAGCTCCACTCCGGTCCCGGGTGTCCCGGCTGTGTCCCCCCCCACAGCCCACCTCCTCCCTTCCTCCCCTGTCTGCCTTCCCCGAGACCTGTCACGGGCCACTCAGCGTTCCCTCACTTCTCTGCTTGACAATTAAACGTCCTTGTCCTTGGTCCCCTTCCTAATCTATTCTTTGTGAGTCATTAGTGGATAATTGGACAGAACTGAAGAAACCTGACAGCTCCAAGCCAGACTCACAGGCCCCTCCCCATGGGCTTCCCAGCCTCCTTCACTGTTCTCCCAGCCAGGTCGCGGGCCCACGGCATTCCCCCCCCTTCCCCGCCAGGTTTCCTTCCCTTCCCTGCCTCCCAGTCCATGGCAAGACGGCGAGCAGAGACCTTACCTTACCCAGCTCAGCGTCTCGATTCCACGCCCTTTCCCTGGCAGAGACTAGGTGCTCGATAAATATTTGCCGAATGAATGAATGAGTGAGCGAGTAAGTGAATGAATGAGTGAAAGAAATCCTCTGTCAAGATGGGCAAGCCAGGAGCCAAGGAGGCGAATCTTAGACCTGGCTGCCCAGGACAGGCCGAGAGACCACTGCCCTATCGGCAGGGACAATCTGGTGTCACCCCCATGGTCCAACACTGCCCATTCTCGGCCCAGGAGGCTACAGTAGGGCTCTGGCTTTTTTTTCAATGTTTCCCTTACTTCTTTGACAAGAACAGGCCCCTTACAGGGGGAAAATGTCTTCACAGACATGACCTTACTGACATTATTCTCAACGAGCAGAAGATGCGCCATCATCCCCACTTTACAGACGGAGAAGCAGAGGTGCATGAGGGCTAAGAGGGCGCGGGAAGATTTCACACTCCTCAGTGACCCCAGGCCTGCATGACTCTGTAATGCAGAAGCCAACACAAAACAGAAGAGCTGTCGCCATCGGCCGCCTCCTTTTTTCCCTCCACCGCACCCCTGCCCGGTCCCCACACACGGAGACCTTCCGTGGGCGCCTCTGCGGGGCTCTCGGCATCTAAGGGCACGTATGATACCAGCTCCCTGGAAACCCTCTCGGCCTCGGGGCTCCAGCTGGGGGCCAGTCTGGCCCATCTGGGGGATGAACCAAGGGGCCGAGCCTTGAGGCCAGTGGGCGGAGCGCTCGGAAGCCAGCAGTGGTAACAGCGGAGGCGGCGGGCTCCAAACCTTGGAATGGGATGAATGCATATGCTCTGGAGGGCTCTCTTGGATTCTGTGGGCCAGGATTTGGGAGCGTGAATTGTCAGATGACAGGTTCTAGGGGATTCCCGCGCAGCCAATGAGCAGCTGAACCCAGCCACAGGCCCGACCTCTATCCCCGGCAGACAGCAGGAGCCCATCAGAAGCGCAGGTGTCGGGGAGTCTGTCCCTAGCTCTCAAGTCCTGGGCAAGAGGCAGAGCCCAAGGGATCCGAGCAGCGCTGTGCCCAAACTCCCCTGACCATCCTCAACTTCCTTCCTTACCCTCTGGAGTATAAACTTTATACCTTTATACTTTATACCTCTGGGGTATAAAGTTGGCCAGGTCACATCTCAGCAAGAATAATCACACCCTCCCCTCCCCCCACCCCCCGGACCTCGGGGACGGAGATCCGAGGAACACCGTGGAGACTCTTCCAGCTCAGACCGTCACCCTGCTGGGCATCCCCCCGCCCCCACATTCCTCAAAAGGGCTTTTCCTCATTAACCATATCACTCCTAGCGAAGGTTCGAAGGTTCGTGCCTTAAACTCCAATCACAATCCGATCAGATCAACTGCAAACAGGCAGATGAAGTCCCCGGAAACAGCGGCTGGGAGAAAGCAGGCAGGGCAGGGAGAGGACCAGGGAATCATCCAGAAGCAAACAAAAGATAGCAAGGAGACTTCATGTGGCTCCTTTGTTCCTCATAACACTCTGTGAGGCAGGAGCTCTTATACTTATTTTAGAGCCAAGAAAAGTAAAGTTCACGAAGGTGAATTGGCC
Organism: Nasua narica; assembly: GCA_028533885.1. Lineage (NCBI taxonomy): Eukaryota > Metazoa > Chordata > Mammalia > Carnivora > Procyonidae > Nasua > Nasua narica. The sequence goes on along the minus strand of CM052804.1, from coordinate 32,917,450 downwards.
CCTGGAGATCAAACGTAAAGGAGACCACGTGAGCGTCCCCTAAGAGAATTCTGGTTTTGATTCCGTGCAAGGCAATCGATGCACACAAACCTCCTTGTATGGGGTTTCTTTTTCTTCAGATCTTCGAGGGTCCTGCCCACATCTAATTCAACAGCAACTTTTTAGCAACCGGCCCAAAGCATTAAGTTAATTACGGCAGAAACATAACTCTTTTCTGCACTCCTATTCAATAGGCTCGTTCACGCTTGACTAAATTATCTGCCCGACCGCCATAAACAGGTTTGGGGAACCCACCTAACATAGGCAAACGGGAAAGGAAAGGAATCAGGAATCGTCTACCCGTCCAAGTGGCAAGATTTACGTAGGGAGTCCGCGAGGTCCGTTTATCTAGGCATCTGTGAAGTTGGATGAGTTAAGAGGCTTTGCACCGTAGTCTGGCCAGCTTCTTTCCACTACACCGCACAGACCCACATGGCCGGCTCCGTACTTCTGCACGGGGTCAGCCCTCTGTGGGTCCGAACCCTTAGGAGTTAGTTTTTCCGGTTGGAGGTAGGTGGTTTCCCCAGCCCTCGGCACCCCTTGTCCTCACCCCATAATGTTCCCCAATGACCGTTCCCAAGAGAAGGGCGGTCAGGGAGTGTCCCATTCAGCGGCCCTGTTTAAGACAGTGTGAGACTACTGGAAAGGGAACTCTGGCCACCCTCTCACACCTTGGAGTAGGGCTACCTCACCTTCCCACCTGCACAAGGTGGGCCAGAGGGAAGCCTCCCCCCTTCCCTGGAGCCGGCCCATCCCTCAGTGTCCTCATCAGCCAGTGGGAGAATTCACACCCCCACCGCAGTGGAGCCGTGGGATCAGAAAGGTCACACAGAACTGGGCATGTAGGAAGGGCTTTAAAACACCGTTTTCTCCCCCATCTCCCTACATTAGAGAAAAGAAGTTCTAGGTTCTTCAGCCACCTGAGACTTGCAGGAGTGGAGAGAATCTTGCAGAAGGACCTGTAGTCTACTATTTTGCAAACTCCGTTGATGGGACCATTCCTTCCTTTGGGATGAAACTGGGCGGTTTGAGAAAACAGGGCTGTTGAGAATTCTTACCAGCCCCATTCGGGGGCTCCTCCCTGGCCACCCTTTTCCTGGGAGAAGAGAAGAGAAGGCCCAAGAGGGGCCCCAAGGTTGGTTGTAGCCTTTGCAACCCAGGGGCGGAAGGGTCCCCAGGAACCCAGAATTCGGGGACACTTCTGGTGAGGAGTTAGCTTCTTCCGGTTCAGCATGATCCCATGGGAAACTCAAGAGACTTGCAAGCAGAGCCCCTGGGCCTGTGAGCAGTAGTCCATGTTGCCCAGGGCTGTCTGTCCCCGGGGGGCTCTTCTCTGCTGGCCCAAGGCTATGGAAAGATAGCCAGAGGCAGCCCCCGCATCCTCTCTAAGGCAAAGGCGTTTCGCCGGAGCAGCCCCTACTCTTGGTGGCGATGTGGCGGGGAGCTGTGTTTCTGTAGAATTCTCCACAGTCCAGCTGGGGAGAGGAGGGGAGACAGAGAGGGGTCAAGGTCCCACTCATTTGGCCTCCTGGCCAGGTAGCCCCAGCCCCTGTGTGACTCCCTGAACCTGGCTCCCCAGATGACCCCCAGGTGGTGCCCGGCAAAGATGTCGAGCTGGCCAATCAGCTTCGCCCGCCCCACCACCTGTTCACGGTCATGCTCCAGGGCCGCTCCCGTCTCCGAGCCCGAGCGTTCAGGCTGGTGCCGCTGCGCCTCCCGGCCTCCCGGCCTCCCGGCCTCCCAGCACCAGTCCCTGTCCCTCTGTGAGGACACCAAGTCCAAGTGGGTGCTCCGTGATGCACACCACTGGTGCAGCTCACAGACCGAAACACTGGGGGCCTCGGCCGCCGTGCACCTCCATAGCCACTCCTGCCCTTCGGGCCCCACGTCCCTGCAGCATCTACTTGGGTCCCTTCTACCCGCTTCTCACTCCTCCAGGCCACGCTCTCCCTTTCTAGAGGATCTGCCCATTGCCAACCCTGGGTGAGGCCAATAGGCTTACGTAAAGGGGGTTATTATAATGGGGATGTCCCAGCCATGGCTGACCCGTGAGAGAAAGAACTCGGTGGCCGGCCATCTGCCCCTTCCACGAAGCACCTCTCTGCTCCGCCTTGACTCAGAGGCCCCTCCTCTGTGTCCCAGAGCCCCTGTTCCCCTCTATCAGCGCCCTGGCCCCATTACGGGAATTGTTGCTTCTCATCTGCTTCCCCCACTTGGCTAGGGTCCCAGGAGAGAGGGGCTAAGCTTTCTTTAGCCTTCTGTCCCCAGCACATTGCATGGACACACGACGTCCCACGGGCTCCTGCTGTTTAAACATCTTGATCAAACAACGGAGTGCATCTTTTTTCCAACAACCTTACAGGTAGGTGGGGAGGGTAAAAATAAGTCTCCCCAAAGGGCACAGAGGATGAGGTATGTGCCCAGAAAGGGCTTGGAAGGCCTAGGAGGGGACGGCGACACTGGCTGGACGAGCTGGTCCGAGACTCCGAAACTCAATGTTCCAATTCACTTTGGCAACCCCTGACGGCTTGTGGTGCCAAGGAAGTTATTGACATTGAAATTGAAATTGAAATTGAGTTAGGAGAGGGGAGGGAAGCCTGCGGGAGCCATGCAAATCAGTGTGAGGGAGATGGAGACATTCCTATTCTGGGAAGCTCTTTATTATCCCAAGTTCCCAGCTCCTGTTTATTCATAACCTGTTGCCACTAATTGGCCTTTCATCTTTCTCCAGCTAGAGGGCTGCGGGATTGGGCCGAGGTCACTTCATCCAAGCTCCTCCCAAGAGGGGGTCTGGTTGGGAGCACCTCCCATCTGCCAGGAGCCGTGGAAAGCGCTTTACGGGGATCGGTGCTACCAGCCATGATCTTAAACCCCGGCCCCTCTCGACCACCCAGTCTTATCCCATTCCTTACTTGGGAATCCCCACCGTAGCAGCCCTGACAGGTGGGCGGCCAGTCCATAATTGAATGATTTCAGTGACAGGGAGATCACTACCTCACTAACAGCCCATTTTTGTTTGTTGGACAGCTCCATTGTTATAGGTGTTCTTCTTGAGCTGAAACGTGACTCTCAGTGGTTGCCATGGGTACTGTCCCACCCCTGTTGCCCCGCCCCCTCCCCCACCCAACCTGAGCTTCTGCAGGGAACACCCCTGTCTGCAGTCAGGGAGGCAGACAGACGGTGCTTCGGGGTGAGATGGATGGTGCTCTGGGCACCCCTCTGGGGCTGGGGAGACCCTGAGTGACCCTGTCTCCAAGAAGACAACCCAACTGTCACTCCCCTGTGTGTGCACGTGTTCTAGCCCCCATATGTGCGCTCCCGTCTGTCACTCGCTCACTCTCATTTATCACCTCTCTGTCACCCAGACATCATAAAACGGAGCCCAGGTGCGAGAGAGAGTCAGCTGCAATCAGAGGGCTGGGAAGGCAGATTGCAGGCAGACTGACAGACGGACAGGAAGTCAGGCGGCCTTCTGCAGAGATGAGTGCAGCAGGCGGGAACAAGTCTAGCAATCTTTCCTGAGGACCAGCGGACACGCAGCTAGGCCAGAAAGACAGAGAGCGGGCATGGAGCAGGGGTGGAGTCAGGCAGATGCCTGGACAGGTAAGACGAGTGGGTGTCTCTGCTGGAGAGAGGGGCCCTTGAGCCCCTGAGATCCCAGGCTGCTCTCCCAGCCGCTGAGGCCTGCTTGGCTGAGACGTCCCTAAGGAGGAGTCTGAGCGCTGGCAGGAGAGAACATGCCCTCCTCACACCCCAGCAGGGCCAGATTCCCCACCCAGGAGGACGGTCTCCGTCCTCATCCTGCCAACGCCCTCTCTGCCCTCCCCAAGGCAGCCTCCTGCCCCGCGCCCCTGTGGGTCACTCATCGCAAAGGGACCAGAAGGGGAATCTGCATCACCTTCTGGAAGCTTCCACTGATTGGCCACTGGGAGTTTATTCTCTAAGAGAGGGGAACCAAAGGATGAGCTCTGATGTTCGCTGAGCACCTGCAGTGAGCCTTCGCACTTACCACCTCCCTCGGTGGCACGTCTACCCCTCGCAGGTATTGCTACCCATTCGAGGAAATGGAACGTCCGAGAAGTGAAATGACTTGACCAAAGCCCTTTGGCTAACAAGGGGCAGAAGTCAGATTTGCACCTGGGTCCACGCGACTCCACGGTCACACCATTCTCTCCACTCCCCGTGCCGTCTCCAGAGGATGCCCACGTGCGTGGGTTCCCTATTTTCTTGGGAGGAGGAGACAGCCATGTGAAGACGAGGGTGATTTATGTCCTCAAGGAAGTTCCCGCTGGAGGAGGCTGCGAATTGGCCCAGAAATAGCAGATGATGTCAGCCAGGGCATCCCCCCTCCCCGGGCCCTTGGCATCACCCTCATGGGACCGTCACGAGAATTGATGCCCCAACAATTACAGAATTGGATTTGCCCTTCTCTGGCTCGGGCTGCTCAGACGTCATCCCTGGGGCTCAGGGAACACTCGAAGCTCCCCCATCGTCACGTACACCCTCCCCCCGCCCCGGCCGGGAGCCGCAGGAGGCCAGAATGTATTCTGGCCGCGTCGGGCCGTCCATGCATCACCCAGCAGAAGCGGGTTCTGTCCTGAAGCACCTGACCTGGCCCCACTTGCACGTCACACTTCCCATCCTCCAGGTGCCTCATTTCCTGGCCCTTTTTTTCCCTTTGGAGCCTCACCTGTCGCTCAGCCCCAGGGCTCGGTACTCTTAGCTGCACCTCTTGCTCCTTGCCTGACCTTGACTTAGATTCCTCCTCGGACCGCACTGTCATTGGTCTTTTAGGATAAAGGCAGGGGTGAGCCGGAGCCGCTCGCTTCCAGCTCGCGAGAGCCAGCTGTGCACATCTCTCTCTCCACGTTCGGGGGCTTCGTGCTCGTGAACTGAAATCAGTCACCGTAGGAGTGTTTACACCCGAGAAATTGACAGACTGCCGCTCGGGGCTGTGTTCGTGCAGGGAGACAGCAGCCAGGTGTTAGCCATTTATGAGCATACCTCTGGATAAAGGACTCGCCCAACCAATACCAGCCGCGGAAGTCCCACATTCAGCATAGCGGGTAACAATCCAGTGACCTTCACCCCAGACCTCTGATGGGGCTCCTGGTGAGACAGCCTGGCCGCATTCTACCGGGAAAAGCTGAGGCTACGAGGAGATCCATCCCAAGGTCATCTCATAGGTCAAGGTCAGGGCCAAGATTGGGACTTTGCAGCCTGAGTGAGGCCTCTCACACCCTCTGCAGGCTGCCTCTTGGTTCAGGTCTCAGGAACAGCAGGATCAAGGTGGCTTTGGCCCAGGCCAGAGCCTTTGGCAGATCCTGTCTGGAATGGTGTAGGGCCAGCCTTGGCATGGTGATGAGGGGTCCTCTTCTGTCCGGCAACCAGTAACAGAGGCTTCCCTCTGCTAAGGAAACAGGAAGGAGTTGCACTAGTCCCGCGGGTCAAAGCCGTTCCCAGGTCACCTAAGCTCAAGGGCAAGAGTCGGCGACGGCAATGGGCACAGCGTGGGGCGGGGAAGTCCGAAGAGGATGGACACAGCCCATCCCACAGTGTCCTCTGTAGAGTATCCATGTCACTAGAAGGGGAGGTGGCAGAAGGTGGACTTAAGTGGCTGGGGCCAGACACCCACTCACACGCGTTCACGGGCACAGGCAAAGTGTCACGATTCCTGGGGCAGGCACGTGTACTCCTCCACAGCAAGAAAAAACTCACGCACCCTGAGCCATGCTGGCAAACAGATACACAGAAGCCCGCTCGCTCCCAACTGTGTACACGCAGAGAAGTAAACACCCACCTGGAGACGTGCTTACACAGGCGCACACGCTGAGCACAGTGGCTCTTCAGCAGCAGCCCCTCTTAGCAACAACCGGAGGCTGCCCATCCCCCTGGATTCTGCCCCGCCCCCTCCCTGGCCTCCTGGCCTCCAGTCTCAGCCTCTGCACGGGAGCCACAAGATTCTGATCTTGACCCTCGCCTCCGTGGAAGCTTTCAACGGCACCTCGCAGCCTCCAGCATTAAGAACTCAGACCGGCATTCGAAGCCCTGGGAAATCCAGTCCTTCTATCTTCCTGGCTCCCCCCAACCCCCGTCTCCCCATCTCCCCATCTCCCCATCCCTCCCCTCTCACTGTCCCTGCAGTGCTTCTCCTCCAGCTTCCTCTAGGGCAATCCTCCGTGTTACAAAGGTCCCTACTTCACTAACACCTATCACTGTCCCAGATAGAAGAGGTCGCTGGTGGCTCTGGGCAAACCTGTCTCCTTGTCTGTCCTCTTCTGGGGCCCTTGGACATGTCCAGCTTGCATGAGAGAGACTAGGGCCATGCCCCGCCTTGCCCACCACCCTATAGGCTCTCCACGGCTCATTTCCTGTCTGAGATTCTGGCACGCACTAGGGCCCTCCAAAAAGTTTTGCAGGCAAATGAGTTGGACCATTGCCCCCTTCTCATCCCCTCCTCCCTTGCGTTCCCTTTTCTCTCTTATTTTTGATGGGTCTGGCTCTTTGTGTTCGAGAAGTTTCTCTGGAAGTGAAGCCCCACCCCCACCCCCCATGCTGGAAGGATTTGGGAAGGCCTGTCAGTCACCTCACCACCCGGGAGCAATCCTCGGACTAGAGGGAGCCTCCAGGGGCCACTAAGTCCTTCCCTTCTGGGTGCAGGCATTTGATTGATCACTAGCAGATCTGAGACAAATATAGATTGTCCCACTCCGCTCCCAAATCCTACAGGAATCTCTGGGGAGCTTTGCTCTTGGAATATCCTGCCTCATGCTTGACTTCAGGAGATAGAGAACTGTAGCATTTAGAGAGACTTCAGCCGATCTCTTATCTTACCCAGACTCAAAGCTTCCTCCTGTGCTGTGCCGGCTCCTGGAACGTCTCCGGGGCGGGGGAGCTTGTTCCTGCCGAGGTCTCCTTGCCTCCTGGGACCCATCACTGACCCAGCTCAACCCTCGGAGGTCACAGCACTCTTCAGCAGCCGCCAGGACCGGCCTTTGAATATCACGAGCAAATGGCACAGCTGTGTCTGCTCGCTCAACCAATGGCCACAGCACGGATTCCGCGCCCTTGCGCTTCTCCGAGTGCCTATCCATTTGCCATACCTTTGTCAAGGCAGCAGTTAAAATCAGCCCCGCTACCAGGGCCA
>CM052804.1:32783462-32910164 GCA_028533885.1 Nasua narica | reverse complement strand
AGGTAGACCGGGGTTCAACCACGTGCTCAGCTGCTGATTCTGTGCGAGCTGAGGCGAAGCGCCGCTCCCCTCCGAGCTCCTCTTCCCTTCTGGAATGAGGAGAGTCAGCCTTTCCTTGCTGAGTGCTCTGGGGATTAAATGGAATAGTCGACCTAACGTCCCCCAAGACAGTGCCTAGCCCAGAAGCTCATTAAACCTCACCTGCACCCCAACCCTCCCAGTGGGGAGCCTAGCGATGCCAGCCCCCTCCAATCCTGTGGAATGAATTTAGCGAGCATCTGTGCAACCCTCTATCAAGGGCTCTGCTAAAAGCAAGATTCATAATGTCTAATGTGTTTCTTTCAACTCCTAATTTAATAATTTTGCTAAAAAATGAGCTCGTTTGGCCCTCAATTTGCTTCCCAGAGGCCTAACTCCTATTGCCCATGACTTCATTAACTCCCAGACACACACGCATTCTCACCGCAGTCCCTTGTTTTTAAGGAGGCCAGGCTGCATTTGATCAATTGTGATGCTCCTGGATCCTCTTCCCTGCCCCTCCTCGCCATGCGTCTCCTTGGGAAGATCAGGTTCTCCTCTGCCTTCTCGTTGCTCCTTCCCTCTCCTCATCAGCTGAGAGAACGAGCTTCTGCCCAATGGACCACGGCCTCAACATCCAGGAGGACCAGCGGGTTCTCATTACAAGAGCCCGGCCAAGGGTGAAGAAGAGCTTTCGTCCCGAGCTGTGTGCTCTTGCAAGAGCCCGGCGTGACCCCCCGTAGTGAGTTTCATGGGACTGAGGATACCATACGCAAGACGGCCAGCTGTATGCTGTCGGGCAGCGCATTCTCACTGTTGCAAGTTCTGATGTTTGAGAGATTTGACTTTTACTCCTATCTTCTTGCCAGGTACCTCGTGCCATGTTTTCCGTCCCTTTCTCAGCTCCAGCCTCACTAACAACCGAATCTGAACCTTGAGTCCATGGATCCCTGAGGGACGGATGGGTGGGATTCAAGGGGGCACCGGTGCTCATGAAACTAAGTCCAGAATGTTCTGTACTTGGGCATGTATTCAATCCTCTTTATCGGATTCTCCGAGGTATCTCTAATCCAAATAAGAAAAGATTAGGAGGCAACGCTAGACCAGACATAGGCAGATAGAAAATACTATAGGTTTTGGGGATCGTACGGTCCCAACCACGCGACGCTGTTGCTGTAGCACAAAAGTGGCCATAAGGAAGAGGTCTACAAACGGACATCGCGGTGTTCCAATAAAACTTTATTCACACAAACAGGCATCTGGCGGGGTTCAGTCCCCAGGCTAATTTGTCGACCCCTATTATAGAAGGATTTCTGGTTTTGAGGAGGAGCTTAGAGTAGGTCCCCCTTCAGATGCTCTCCAGACCATCCATTCATTTAAACATTCATTCGCTCAACGTATTATCTAAATGTATACCAAGGTGCTGCCATGTGCTAGGCCTTCTGCTCAGTACAGGAAAAGGGATAAGACACTAACACTCCCCTCAAAGATTCTACAGCCCAGTAGGAGGGACCTTCACAGAAACAACTCTCATTTGCTACAATAAAGATGATGATGGAAATTTGTACAAAAGATAGTAGTGACCAAGAGGAGACGGCACAGGGAATAAGGGAGAGGACTAGACAGGTGCTGACAGAGTAGGAGACACTTGAGGCATGATCACAAGAAGGAAGGGGAATTTTCCAAGTGGGTGACTCAGAGGGTACCCCAGGCAGAGGAGCACAGTGAAGGCAAAGGCACTGAGGCATGAGTGGCGTTTGGGGAAGTGTAAGAAAAAGCCTAGAACTAGAGTGTGGGGTGCAGGTGGTTGTCAAAGGGAAGGGGAAGCTAGAGGAAAAAACAGGGCAATGGTCTTTCAACCCAAGCTAAGGACTTTGGGTTCATTCTGAAGACAACAAGTATATAATTGCCCCCCTCATCTCCCTTCTTCTGACACTGTTACATTTGGTTCTAAGTCAAGTTTTACTCCTCCATGACTTTGATTTTTCCCAGTTCAAGTCAAAGTGCACAAAGTTGGATTTGGTAAAGGAGGGATTGATTACCCTCCAAACGACTGAAAAGTAAATCCATCTTGCCCAAATCAAGGGCTCCGGTATTCTCAATCTTCTCTTTCCCGTTCTCCTCCCTCTGTCATTCTCTTTCTTTATCTTGGTCTTTTTTACTGATTGGATTCGGAGCGCAGAAGAAGGATAGCACAAAGTCACCAGGAAAATGCCTGTAAAAATGTAATCAAAATGAAACGTTTCCATTCAGAAGAGCGCATTACGGAGTCAAAATTCATGCACTTTAAAGACTTTACAGTGGGTTCTGGGTTCTCCCCCAGGAATGGCTTCAGTTACAGAGGCTTCTAATCTTTGAGGGCTGGGGGTGAAGGTAGAGGCAGGAACCAGAAAACATGTAATTGCGCTGACTTCTGACTTCCTACGGGCAGCCCCGACTGTAGGCAACAAGAGTGAATACAAAAACCATCCAGTGTAGCCACAGATCAAGCTGCCTCTTCTGTCCCTGGCTGGTCACTTTCCATCTTGGATCTAGGATTTCAAATCCTTATGCTAGTGCATCCTTTACTGTTTCTTAGATAGTTGTTGGCTCCCTTAGGGAAGGGGCTGAGTCCCTCTTGTATTCCCGGCATTCAGCATAGCCTGGGGGACAGCTGCTGCTCAGATCAATTCTTGTGCAGCCTGCCTATCCCCTGTTTCCTCCAGGAGCCAGTCCATGATGTTATGATCTTAAACGAACATCACCCACAGGCTTGGAGCTCTGGACTACGGGTCATGGAAGACCTGGAAGGTCAACCGCACCCCTCCCCTTCTGGCTCCCCATGGCTAACTCTCAGTGGCTCTCATTAGTGCCATTCATCAAGTGTTTCCAGCTCTCTGACTTCAAGGCACATGATAGGATTGTATTTCCTGGTCCTCCATTGTTGGAGGTATCACGTGACTAGTTCTGACCAATGAGGCACAAACAAAAGTAGCCATATGACTGGTTCTGGCCTATGGGGTGTGAGTGTAAGTGTCACTTTCAGGCTACTTAATGGCTAGGGTGAGACCTCAAAGTGCTCTTCTCTCTGACGCAGGGACCAGCGATGTCCGAGGTTGTGGTTGTTGCATCATCCCAGGTGTTTGAGTCACCATAACGAGTAAAGCCCATAGAGACGTGTGCATGAGTGAGAAATAAACCTTCGTGGCTTTAATTAAGCCACTGAGATCTGGGGTTTGTTTGTTACCACAGCATAACCTAGCCTCATCCTAGTTTATCATTTCCCCCTAATTCCTCTCCTTCCTTCCACTCAGCCAGGCAACCCAAGATGCCCTCTCTCCTCAGCTGGCTATGTAACCAACTTTATCCTCTCTTCTCCATGCAGTTATTCATCTCTTTAACAAATACGCACGGAGCATCAGCTCCCAGGAGACAGGATGGTGAGACCTAGAGAGACAGAGATGGACCAGATGAGTCCCCAGGGACTCAAAGTCTGGTGGGCCGTGCCCTGGCCTGTGCACCTCTCCACTTCTGGTCTCGGCCACTCCAGTGCTCCCACCACTGCCATCTGGCTTGTCCTTGGAGACGGAGGTCGAGGTCAAGAAGCTCTTCCTCCTCCACCCCCACCAGGGTCTCTGATGATCCCTGAGCCTCTCTTGGAAAAAGTTCCTTTACTGTGAGGCCTGGACCAAGAGTCCTGGGTCCCTGCACAGGAGAACCCTGGGAGCCCACGGTAAAGCGGTGTGATGGAGCATGGGATGCCGGCAAAATCTTTGATTCTTTTACTGGTAAAGAAACCAAAACCCTGAGAGGAGCAACGAAGTGCCCGGGGTCATCCAGCAGGATGGGCACAGGGTCAAAACTGGAATTAAGACCGTCTGCCTTTGAAAGAAAGGATTCCTGCCTTGCACCTCAGTTCATCCTCAGCACAATAAGAGAACAGCCAAAGATGTGGGAGGAAGCTATTTTTTCCCTGTAGATACAAGGCCTGAAGACACGAGCAGCAGGGGGCTCTGTGGGGAGGGACAAATCTGTGAGTTTGGGGAGAGAGGACAGTCACATTCAAGGGAGGGGATAGAGAGCCGTGATGTCACTGAGGAGAGGCAAAATGAGGAGGAGGTCTTGGCCCATGTCAACCATTTCTTTATCTCCAAGCAGGTGCCTCTCTGGGCCACCACCCCTCCACTTCATGCTGTCCCCCGGAAAAGACCCCTCCTCCAACCTGCGATGGGCTTGGCATATCCCCTACAGGTGTCTGGGCAACTAGGGGGTTGTCTCTTTCCAAGGATCTTCAAGTCCTGAGACGAATCCTCTGCGCTTTTAAACCCAGTGGTGGAGGAAGGAAGAGGGGCAGAGGGCCAGATCTGGGTTTTGAGTCCCTCATACCTAGTGTCCTCCCTGTGGGGACCACAGCATCCCTCAGCCTGCTCCCCTATTCAGCCCCTCCCACCTCCTGTGCAGACAGGGGTAAAGTTATGTGGCAAGGTGACCCTGTCCCCAGTTCTGAGGTAGATGGGGAAGCTGAAAACTAAGCAATTAACACACAGTCGGGAGTAGAGGTGCCCAGGGAAATTTCCCGCAGGAGCGAGCCTGGCAGATGAGGATGCTCAGCAGGGGCAAGCAGCGAGTGGGGGCAAGGCAGGGAAAGCCACAGGAAGCCGCCATCGCACATTGCTTCCTTCTTCTCTGGAAAGAAGCCACTCTGGTGGGGGCAGCGGGGACCAGGGAGAAGAAAGATATGGGGTCCTGGACAGAGAGGGGGTCCCCACAGGGGCACTGGAGCTCAGGCTTGTGGGGGAGGACTTCCCGTCTGTGTCCTTCCCTGGGGAGGGGACCGCGGCGTGGATCCCTGAACTCCGAGGAGCTCCCTCTGAGGTGCTCACGGCGCTCTGAATTCACAGCACGCACCCAACATGGCAACGACATGCCCCAGCACACGTGATGCACAGCGCCACGGCGGGCCCACACGCTCAGTCACACACACCACACACAGCAAGAAGCACGCAAGCACAGCCACACGTAGAGCGGCACACAATAGTACACACACGTGCCCGCGCGCGCGCATGCGCACAGGGGTTCTACGCCCAGGGGTTCTACTACAGCCGAAGCTTCCCCGGGTCCCCCTCCCACGAGTCCCCAAGAGGAACCCCAGCCCCGGAGCCACCTCCTCAGAGAGGACTCTCCCCTCCTCTGTCGCCTCCCTGCATGACTCACTCCCGGCAGACAGTGTGAGTGGCTCTGAGCCGCACTCCAAGCATAGGACTGGGCGTCAGGAGCCACGGGTCCATGGCCTGGCTCTGCTGCTCTCTGACTGGGAGATGGTGGCCGGGGTTGGGGGTGGCAAGTCACAAAATGTCCCTGGGCCACCGTTTTCTCCTCCGTCCAATGGGGTCATGGGAGGAGTAAGGATGAAGAGCGCCTACCTGTGGGATCGGGATGAGGTCTAATGAAAGGTGAGGCGAGGTGATCCCCAGACCTGCGAGCAGAGCCCCAGCCCTCGGGCACGTGCAGACATCCCAGGACCCTCTCTGCTGGAACCCTCCTCAGCCAGCCAGCCGGGTCTGGTCTGATCCTGATTAACCTCAAGGCAAAACCATCATCCACAAAGACCCTCTCATTCCAGGTTTGACTCTGTTTCTAACACGTGCTCATTCATTCATCCATTCAACAGTCAAGGAATCCTGGATGCAAGGCGCTGTGTATGATATTAGGACTCGACACCTATACCGGTATGTGGGGTTTCCCCCCACCCCACCACGGGACCTTCCAACACCAGCTGGGTATCCAATAATTCAACTCAATTCTGGCATGATTTACCTGGAGAGAGCCTTAGACCCCCCAGGTGGAGGGCTCAGTCCTACAAGACTCTCCTCCACTTCCCCGCACCCCCCCCCCGCCCTGCAGGTGTCACCTGTGCTTTGACTGACCAGCTCTGGATTGGAGGTTCCAACGCCCCCCCATTCCTTGGGTTTGGTGAATTCGTCGGAGCACCTCACAGGTCTCGAAGAAACATTTTCCTTGCTGGATTATTGGTTTATTATGAAAGGATACAACTCCGTAACAGCCAAATGGAAGAGATGCACAGGACGAGGTCTATAGAAAGGGCACAGAAATTCCATGCTCTCGGAGCGTACCATGCTCCCCGCGTTGCTACGTGTCCACTTACCCGGAAGTGCTCAGAATCCATCTTGTTGGCGTTTATGGAAATTCCAGTCCATGAGCGTGGTTGGTGAAATCGCTGGTCATTGGCAATGGCGCACAATCTCCAGCCCCTCTCCTCTCCTCTCCCCAGAAGTTAGGAAGGGACTCAAAGTTCCAACTTTCTAATCACAGGGTTGGCTCCCCTGGTAAGCGGCCCCTCTCCTCAAGTGACTTAGGGGCTTTCTAAAAGTCACCTCATTAACATAAAATGACAGCTTTTGGGGGGAGGTAGGTGGGGAGATGGGGTAACTGGGCGACGGGCATTAGGGAAGGCACGTGACGTGATGAGCGCGGGGTGTTGTACGCAACTGATAAATTATTGAACACTGCATCTGGAACTAATGACGTACTAAATGTTGGCTAATTGAATTTAAATTTTTAAAAAGACACCTTTCTGCTCTAATCACTTAGGAAATTCCAAGGGTTTTAGGAAATCTCTGTCTGAAATGGGACAAAGACCAAATGTATATTTCTTACTATAAATCACAGTGTCACACATCTAAAAACGGGCAGTGCCTGGTCTTTGCTCTCCAGCGGCTCACAGGCCAACTCAGCATTCTCAGTCCTGGTTATCTGATAGAATTCTGGCCTGGGAGGCTTTTAAAAACACTGGCGCCTGGACCCCATCCCCAGAGAATCGTAGTTAATTGATCTGAAATGGGGCCCAGGCAACCATTTTTTAAAAGCCAACCCCCCAGGTAATTCTAATGCACAAATCTTGAGACCCACCCACCTGGTGGAAAAGTTAGACATACACCAAAAGACAGAAGGGGACATTTTTGCAAGATACACACATAGTAATAAGAGCTAACCTCTACTGAGCCATTCTCCGTGTGTGTGTGTGTGTGTGTGTGTGTGTGTGTGTCTGTGACCAGCAGGGTGCCAAGTCCTATGTGAGCATATTTGATTTTCCCCCAAGTCCAGGAAGGCATGCCTTGTGCACCCATTTTACAGAATAATAAATGAAACTCAAGAGATCAGGAATTACTCTGCGGCAAGACCTCTTCAAAAAAGGCGGCATTCGGGTTAAAATTTTTAAAATAGAATTTTGCCTGAGATGGAGAAACAGAAAGATGCGGTGTTCTCGACTGTGTCTGGCTGTTAGAATCCATGACCTGGAAAATTCCTCAGATGCAGAAGAGGGTGGGCCGGGGGTACAGAGGCACTGCTGTCTGGGACGTCCCCACCAAAGGGGACGAGTGGGAGCTCAGATCACAGAGGCTGGCGGAGGCCACGTTATGGGAAGAGAACATTAGAGGACAAATAAAAGGCAGAGCTCTTGTCCCCAGCAGGTAGCAATTCCTGGCCCCTTGTCATTATCCCCAGAGGTGGCAAGGATGAGAACAGAATGTCAAGATAGGGTCAGCGATGCCAGACCCTGCAGGAGTTTATGGGGAGGATGTTGAAATTATACCCTTAACTTTTTTGGAACACAGAAATGGAAATCAACCACATACCTTCTATTCAGAAGTAACAAAGTGTGGAAGGGAGAGTTTTGAACTAGGGGTCAAAGGCCGAGTTCATTTTGCTCTCCTAGCCTGGGCTCAGTCATCTGTCAAACGAGGGCGGGATGGTTGTGTCTCCGGGTTTTCAAAGCAAGAACTGGAGATCCATGGTCTCCAAGGGATACAGGCATGGAGGGGGTAAGTGGGGGTCTCTAGGCCCCACCCCACTCTACAACAGGGCACTTCTGTTTCCCTCTGTTTTCCGCATGGGCTGCCATCGAAAGGAGGATTATATGGAAATCTAAGCAGAAATCACTGAGAACCTCAGGCTCCATAAGTCATAGAACTCCTCACTGCTGCCTGCTTTATTGGGGAAAAAATTGCTATGAATACCAAAGAAAAGAAAGTTTCAAATACGAATATGATGTCCGGTTATAAGAGCAAAAGCCCCCCTTTCCACAGACTTCCACACCTACACTGCCACTCAGTTTCTCAGTATCACACATTTGAGAAGAGATCCCACAAGGGACAATGGGGAACTAGGGTTTTTGTGCCGGGCGCTAGGGATGGATGTTTCCAGGTGATTTCCATGCGGTGACTTTTCTAATGCTCCCAGTAATTCCTGAGGTAGGCTACTATTTCTGTTCCCATTTTACAGATGAGGACTCTGAGGAAGAAGGAAGCCAAGCCCAAGAACACTCATGTAGTTAGTAAGCCAGGGAATTGAGCTATGCACCTAGGCTGTCACCCCCAAGCCTACGTTCTAGAACACCATGCTGTGAGCTCTTCCCACTAAGTGAGAGATCAAGCAGAACAAAGGCAGGTGCATGACCCTGGTGGGGGAATAATGTAAGGAATTGTAAATCTTGCTTCTTTGCAATCACCAGCCCAAGAACACGCCTGGACTAGCCTGCTGACCCAACAACGAGAGTGAGGCACATCTAGAGCGAGCTACGCTCCACCAGCCAAGGCCATCCTAGGTCAGCCCACCACTGATCTCCTCCCAGGTGTATGGGGAGCCCAGTCAGCACTGCTGCGAAACCACCTTCAGCCTAAATCAGTGACTCTCCACCATGAGAGTAAGTCCTTCTATTTTGTTTGTTAAAGTAACATTGTTGCCGCCATGCTCAACTCATGCAGATATCAAGACAGGAGCTGGGACCCAGCTAACAGAGAAAATCGAAAGAGAAGAATTATCAAAGACATAATTCAAGTATATTTCCCAGCTCTAAAAGATAAGAACCTCCAGATCAAAGGACCAACCAAGTACACGAAACAATCCATAGATCCACCCCAAGGCATTCTGCTGTAAAACGCCAGAATCTATGGACAAAGAGATGATCCTAAGAGCTTTCAGCAAGGAAAAAGCAGGTTTCACAGAAAGGAGCATGAGTCAGGATGGCTATAAGGCTTTTCAAGAGCAAAACTGCCTACTAGGTAACAGTAAATTCTTTTAAATTCTTTTAAACAGTGAATTCTTTTAAATTCTTGGGAGACAATTGTTTTCAATAAAGAATTCTATACCTAGACACACAATTATGGTATAAGTTGATTATAAGTATTTTTTTTTTTTAGATACGGAAGGATTCCGAAACTTTACTTGGCACACCTTTTCACTTAGTAAGCTATCAGATGATATGTTCTAGCCAAAGTAGGACGTAGATCTAAAAAATAGAATCTAGGAAACAGGATATTAGGCACAGGAGGCTGGCAGAGGAAACTCCCAGGGTGAAAACTTTGCAGCAGGCCTCCGGAGTTATAGGTCAGAGGGAAACAAGAAATTCAGGGCTGCAGGAGGGAACAATCCAAAGAAAAAGGGGGGATTTCTAGAGCTGATAAAAGACAATGCTTGTGAACAAAATAGTGATAATAAGGATATGGCAGATCTGAGGCTGCATTTGGAAAAAGTTTTAAAAACAATGCAGTTGAGGGGCACCTGGGTGGCTCAGTCAGTTAAGCATCTGCCTTCAGCTCAGGTCATGATCTTGGGGTCCTGGGATCGAGCCCCACATCGGGCTCCCTGCTCAGTGGGGAGTCTGCTTCTCCCTCTCCCTCTGTCCGTTTGTGCTGTCTCCCTGTGTGGCAAATAAATAAATGACATCTTCAAAAAACGATGCAGCCGAAAGTGTGAGGTGCTTGTTACCTCCAGGTCCATTTTTCCGAGTGGTTAATACTAGATTAAGAGTTTATTCCTCAATTACATCATGTTCCCGCACGGGCCAGCCAGTCCTCCCTTTGGAGCACCCCAGGGATCCCACAGCCTGCAAGCGTGGGCTCCTCCACATGCGGGAAGAGAGAGATGGGAGATACAGGCCATTTCAGGACCTTGGCCCAAAGGGAAAACTCTAGTCACACAGCCCCTACCTAACTGGAACGGAAGTGGAGAAATGTATGGACCAGACAACTCAGCTGAAGAACACCGACTTTCTTTGCCACAACAGAAAAAAAAATACGAGAAAGGAGATTGTAATTCATGGTGTGCCTCTCAGCATCGTCTTCACGTTCTAGATTTGACTAAAACGTACGGTCCATCTGTATAAGGAAGAAGGGACAGAAGTGAGGTGGGCATCGGAGCGAAATCCTTGCCTACCATAGCGGGAAGTCAGTAGATGGTATCTAAAACTGATAAAGCCAGAAACAGCATCGCACTTGTATTACTTCAAAATACGAAGGCGCACAGCAAAACAGGACGCCGAAAGAGCTAAAAATATGCCATCCCCTTGAAAAGCGAGAGTAGAAGGAGGAAGGGTAGGGAAAGTCTGTGCTTTCTTATTATAAGCCTCTTGGTATTAAAAAAAATTTTTTTTTGATTTGCAGATATATTATTTGGACAATTTTTAAGGCAAACCAAAAACAAAGGCTAAAAATAAAATCCCCTGCATTTGCTAATCATTAAGGACTGCTCAGTTCTGACCTTCTAAGCTTCTTGAATTCTAAGCATCCAGGGGAGAAAGCTTGTGTCACAGTTGAGATTTGTCTGAACGCAAACTGTCACAGGCCTGGACGGAGAAGTCAAAACAAAGAAAGGTCACCATGTCGTCCTGAGCACATGAGGTCATTGTGAGATCTCGCACTTGAGCCACAGCCAAGGGGATCTGGAATGGGCAAAACCCAATCCTGGCACCGAGGAAGCTTCCGGAGGCCCCTGGGACCCCACCGGCCCTGGCACCAGCCTCCCTGGGGCTCTGGGGAAGGACACGGCCCGTTAATGCCCCCACGGCCCCCTGGCAGGTACGGTGGGCACCAGCTCTAATGAGAAGTGACAGGTACAGTTGCTGGGAAAATATCCCGGCCTAGAGCGCAAGCTGCCCAGAGTGGCTGGGGGGCTTCTCAAGCTGTCAGGAGGGTCCCCACACGCTTTGTTGCCACAGCCAATCTGGTCTTGAGTATTAGCATCTCATTAGCCTAGGCCGAGGCCAACCTGGGGCCTGGTGCCCAGCCCAGCTTTGAGTGGAAGGGACACTGAGACCCCAGGTACACAGAGGGGAGGAGCCCAACGGTGGCGCCCCGCTCCAGAGCCCTGTCCCATGTCAGAGGAGACCCAGCGCAGCCCTATGCACCGTCGGGGCACGGACACTGCCTTTGCTGTCCTCCCCGAGCACTCTCCCTAGTATCACAAGAATGTAAACGGAAGCCCCTGGAGGCCAAGGGTCTCACCTAAGCCATCAGGCCATTCCTGGCTTCAGACCCTTCGGAGGCTGCAGATGACGTCAGCAGTGGCCCTCTAGAGTTTGGCCCCTGCCTCCTGCTCCGGCCTTACTGCTCCCTAGCCCTGGTCCTAGCCCTGAGGTCTCTTCCAGGTGAGGTGAATGCAAGCCACGCCCACTCCTGGACAGCAATAGGATGCTACCCGATGGGGAGAACCTTCTCCAGAGGCAAACCGGGGGCCCAGAAAGCGAGGGATTCCCAACCATGCCCGCAAATCCTCCTTTCAGGGATTTATCCCCGCCTGTCTCCTTCCAGCAAGAAAAGCAGTCAGGGTGCTCTGGTCTCGAACCCTCATGGGAGGAGGGGGCCTGAGGGCTCCCCCCTCGCCTCCATGCAAAACGCACCCGGGCCACCTCCACCAAGCTCCAGTCTCTATTCAGGGAGGGGCGGGAAGGGTGGGTCAGCGTGGGACTTGCCTCGGCGTGGGAGCCCGGGGTTCTCGGACGGCTCCGTGACTGGCCACCCCATCACCCCAGGACTGTTCGTCCCGTCTCTAGACTCTGTTCCCCTAACCGAGGGGGGCAGGGTGGTGCCAGCCGTGACATTCTCGCGGGGCTGACTTGCGGCTTCCTCTTGGTCCCCACTTCCACGGAAACCAGGATGAGAGGAGCTGGAAGGTCACTGGCTCCGTCCGTGGTTCCCAGGTCAAACAGCCGTCGAGAGATCGCAGAAAGCTGTCCGACCCCACAGACTCCAGGAGCGGGGCCGAGGAAATGGGCGTGGGAGACCTTCCGCGCAGGTGCCTCTCGCGGTCCTCTCCCCGTGGGGAGATGCTTCCAGAAGCACGCTCCTGCAGACAGCGGGAGAGACGCTCCTTGCCGAGCACCAGACACCGGATGGATGAGATAATCATAAATCCACAAACTGCAACAAGATAAAATTATCATTATATGAAGTTAAATTATTAATTAGCACCTCCAAAAAAAGACCAGCACCACCTGGTCTTGAATCCTGGAAGCTGTCTTTTTTGAAAGTGACAGAAATACCCAAATAGTTGATGAGTGCTCCACATCGTGGGGGTGGTCCCCCCATGTCTGGGGCTGCCAGAAGCATGATGACCAGGGGGTCCCCTCCCCCAGGGCAGGCCGGGGGGGGGGGCGCTAGGACTAGCCAGTTTTAGATGAGCAGCTCGGGAGACCCCGTTTTGCAGCTGGGGAAACCGAGGCAAAGAATGCAGTAGAAGGACCGCAGAAGCTGGGTTGGGGCAGACCGAGGCATGCTGGGTTGAGAAGGGGTAAGTCCTGAGTCTGCCCAATTGTCTAAGGCCTGGGATGCTCACCCATTTGGTAGACACCTACCGAGGGGCTTACTGAGTGCCGGGCAGCAGGAATCCTGGGAAGCCGTAATTTCTTGCCTGCGATAAGCTGGACCACGGGCTCAGCTGTTTCTTCTGTCTACCTCACCCCACCTCGCCTCCTAGGAGTTATTTCTTTTATCGCCATCATCACAATCATCATCCCCTATCACCACCAGCCCCGACAGCCCACATGGATTCGTTAAATCCGAGGGCCCCTGCAGCTTAACGACTGGGGAGGAGCCTGAAGAAGCGCCTTCCTAACCAGGGCACCCATGGTCGCTGCGAAATGCCTGGCGAACAGTGGCCCCGTGGAACGTGCCTGACCACGTGAGCTTCCTCGCTGCTCCGTAAATCAGCCCATTGCCTCTTTGGAGAGCAATTTCTCGCCCATTCATTTATTCATTCATTCGGGAAGCATTTACCAAGCACCTACTAGGAGCCGCCTCAGGACTAGTTCTGGGAGAAAAGAACGATTTTCTCTTGCTGAGAAAAATACAAGCCAGTACCTGCTTACAGAAAGCTCTGGGGAGGGTGGAAAAGGCAAACAGGTAGCCGGGCAATGAAAATACGGTGTGCCATGTGTTCGTCCGCTCTGCACGGCAGTCTGTGCGTGGCAGGCACTCGTATCCCCGTTCGACAGATGAAAACAGGGAGCACAGAGAGGTTAGGCCACTTGCCCAAGGTTACCCAGCCGCAAGGTGGAAGGAGCCAGATTTACACCGAGGCTGTCGGACTCCCGGGCCGCGTTCCCGGCCCCTCGGACAGAACGTGTCCTCCCCTCGCTGATGGATGTAGGCCGGGCAATCCCACCCCCCGCAGCCCGGAAGACGGCCGGGGAGCTGTGTGCGCGTCTCTGCGCTTCGAGCCTGGGGACCGCTCACTGAGGCATGCGGCTGCCTGGGGCTCCCAGCTGGCAGAGGACTCTGGAGCCCACAGCTCAGATGGCGATGGGAACGGAGGTCTCACCGTGACCCCCGTGAGCCTTCCCCGTGGCCCCAGATGGGATGAATGGCGTGGCCCAGACTCTCCTCCAGCCCCAATATCCACCCCAGCTCCAGCCAAATGAGGCCTGAATAATTCATGGCCAGTGCACACGGCCCAGGCCTGGAGCAGCTTTCCTGTGGCCAAATTGGAGGTGTGGGGGGTGTGGAGGCCAGGGCAGCTGGACCTGGGAGGAGGCTGTGGTGGGGTTTTGAGAGCCACTAACAGCCAGGAAGAGTAAACAAGGCTCGATGAATTATTCAGCCAGACAGCTGCTGATGCAGCCCAGGGGCAGCCGCGGCATGACAATGTGCTCAGTCTGATGTCACCACTCACCAGGGGCAGCCCGGGGGCCGGAGGGCCAGGGGTCACTGAGAGTAGGTACCCCACAGCCCCACCCAGGAGAGTGCCAGGGGCCGGAGCGAGGCAGAGCCTGAGTCCCGGGCCGGGCCTGCCTGAAAGCGCCCGGGAAAGGTAACATGGTCCCGGGAGAAGGGTGAGGCCACTGGAGGCGGGGAGAGCTGGCTTCCAGGCAGAGTCAAAGCAGTGCGGCCTTGGAGGAACCATTCAACCTCCCCGGGCCTCAGTTTCCTCCCCTGGAAAATGGGAACCAGGACAATCACTTTACCATGATCCAAATCCCCAGCTCCTGGCCTGGCCCTGAGCCCACCGCTGGGCACTCGGTGAATGGCAGGGCTGCTTCCGTCCCTCGGGTCCGCAAGGCCAGCTCTCTGGGCCTTCGGGAGTCTCCTCCACTCCTCCCTGCTGTCTTCCCAGCCTCCGTCACGGGGCGTGCCGGCACTCTGCTGGGGACCCCCGCTGCCAATGTTCACTCAGGGAGAAGGTCAAGATGTTTACAGGTCCGGGGCCCCTGGGGGGTTCAGTCAGTTAAGGGTCTGCCTTTGGCTCAGGTCATGATCTCCAGGTCCTGGGATCGAGTCCCGAGTGGGGGCCCCCCGCTCAGCAGGGAGTCTGCTTCTCCCTCTGCGCCTCCTCCTACTTGTGCTCTCTCGCTCTTGATCTCTCTCCCTCTCTCAAATAAATAAATAAAATCTTTACCAAAAAAAAAAAAAAAGATGTGTACAGATCCTCTACCGAGCTCCAGGGCCAGCAGCACCCACAAGGGGCCTGGAACCGGGAGGGAGCCCACTCCTCCACTGACTGCTGTGTGATTTTGCGCCACCTTTATCCCTCTCTGGGCCTCAGCATCTAGACAAGTAGGTCCCTCAGGCTCCTCTGGCTCTGACCTCAATGACAATAAGACAGGGGAGGGGAGGGGCTGATTGTCCCCTCCAGCTCGAGTTGGAGGTGATAGAGGCTGAGCTTTTCTGGAATTTGCAGGGTGGGGAGTCAGGTCTACCTTTGGAAGGTTCCAGCTCTCCAGTTTCTCTCTTCTCCTGAGAGTACCGTGCTCTACCGATATGGGTGAGACCGTGACCAGCAACGGTAAGGGCTCCTCAGAACGGCCCCCCTTCTCGACACAGGGCTCACAGCCATGCCAGGCAGGGTGGCTCCCGTGGCTTTGACTGCCAGGGTAAGGATGGGGCAGCAAGGGCTCAGAGAAGCTGGGTGTTTGGTCCAGGGCCACACAGCCATCGGGGATCGAATCCTCCTGGAATCCCAGACCAGGCCTGCGGACTCCATCACCTATGAGCAAGACTGGCTTCTGAAGCAGAATCACCCATGTAGCCTCTGGTCTTCCTAGAACCAGATTCCCCCTTCTCCTCCCCAGCGCAGCTCCAAGCAGGCCAGGGGGCTGCCCAGGGACTCAGGTCACTCCATGAACTCGCCTGGGGTCCAGGCCTGGCTCTGGGATTGCCTGTGTGGCCTTGAGTGAGTCTCTTACAGCGCCTGAGAGGCAGGTTCCAGAGCTGGAATGTCGGGGTTACGATGACCCTGCTAGCCCCCCCCACCTCCGTGTTGGGTTTCCCTTTGCGCTCGCCCCTCAAGTGGCAGGGGCAGCTCAGGACAGAACTGGCTGGAGCAGAGAGGAGGTGGCCTGGGCCAGGAGACGGGCTGGCTGGCTGGCCACAGGCAGGAGGGTGCTCTGGGCAGAAGCCCAGAACAGCTGCCTAAGTGCTCAGTAATAAATAAGTGATACTGGCCACCGCCTAGTGTTTCCACAGTGCCGGCCAGCCGGGGCGGGAGGGGACGGTTATCACAGACCCAGCCGTCTCCTGGGCTCACTCACCTATTGAACCTCGTGCATCCCTAATGAGCTCAAGGTGACAGGCTGACCCTAAGGGCGCAGGGCCTTCCCCAGAGCTGGAGGATGAAGGCCTCGGGGGCCACTGTCCCCTCTGGCCCTCAGCAATGTTGACTCCTGGGGGCAGATGGCAAAGGCTCAGCAGGGGCTGGGGGGCCCCGTGCCTCTCCAGTCATGGCGAGGACACAGAGGCAAGGTCCAGGGGGCCCCTGTGTGGGCAGCCTGGAAGCCTATGTTCCCATCTATCCTCTTTGCCCTGCTGTCAACCCCAGGGCTGTCATCTGCACCTCCCCTAAAGCAGAGAACCTGGGAGCTGGGGTCCTGCCTCCACCAGAGGGAACCCGTGAACACATCCCAGGAACAGAGGGGGATGGGGAGGATGGAGAGGAACAAAGCTACAGGGATCCCGGGAGTTCCTCTACCCCTTCTCAACTGTTTCAGGAGGGTAAACTGAGGCCCGCAAAAAAGAGAGTAACTCACCTGGGATCACACAGCTAGGCCTAGGGTCTCCGTGTCGTGTTCTTTCCACACCATCCAGCCCCCTCGTGCTGAGACTTTGGAGACCAGAGGGAAGGACGCTCAGAATGGGGAAGGGTCCCAGAGCCCTGAGCGGCTAGAACTCACGGAGCCGGGAGGCTACCTACCCACCGGCCCAGCTGACCTTGTGGCATCACGGAGTCTCTCTGGGCCCTTGTGTCCCCATCCACAGAATTACCATGCCTCCCTGAGGCATTCCCACAGCTGCCTTTCAAGGTACCAGAAGCACTCACCGGGATCCCTGCGTTCGGACCTTGACCGGGCCGCCGACTCACATGACAAGCGGTAAGAAGGCTCCGTTGCCGGAATCCCATCTCCCCGTCCCCAAGCGGGTATGTGCGGGCTTCTGAGCTTCCTCCCGGGTCTAAGCGTCTGTGGCCAGAAACAGTATGGCGGTTCATTAAAAGATTAAAAATAGAATTACCGTCCGACCCAGTGATTCCACTACTGGGTATGGACACGGAAGAATGACCAAGCAGGAACTCGAGGAGGTACCTCCACTCACGTTCCTCGCGGCACTGCTGAGCACAGCCAGCAGGCAGATGAAATCAGGTGCCCATCAACAGATGAAGGAATGAACAAGAGAGGGGGTACGACCATGGGAAGGAGTATTACTCAGCTCTAAAAGGAAGGACATTCCAGCCTGTGCTACAACCTGGACAGACGATGAAACACGCCCCGCGCAAAAGGGCAAACGCTGTATGATTCCGCTCGTCGGAGGGACCTGGGCAGTCAAATTCACCGAGACGGAGTGGTAGAACCTAGTTTCCAGGGGTGGGAGCAAAGGGAGACATAGAGAGTTGTTTTTTCAAATGGATTTAGAGTTTCGGTTGTCAAGAGGACACTGGTTTCCCAACCAAGCGAACCGACTTAGCGCCACTAAACTACACACTTCAAAGTGGCTAAGAGAGGAAATCTTGTGCATTAACCACAATTAAGTTTTTTTATTTTAACCAAGAAAGAAACTATGACCAGAAGCTCAATGCAGAGGTTCTGCCACATCTTTCCAACAAGAATATCTCCGGGGCACCTGAGTGGCTCGGGTGGTTAGGCGTCTGCCTTCAGCTCAGGTCATGATCTCTAGGTCCTGGGATCGAGCCCCGCATCAGGTTCCTGGCTTCACAGCAGGGAGCCTGCTTCTCCCTCTCCCTCTGCCTTTCCCCCTGCTCCTGTGCTCTCTCTGTCTCCCTCTCAGATGAATAAATAAAACCTCTAAAAAAAAGTGTATTTCCTTAAAAAAAAATAAGAAGACACCAATGTCTGTAAAGGAC
Organism: Nasua narica; assembly: GCA_028533885.1. Classification (NCBI taxonomy): domain Eukaryota; kingdom Metazoa; phylum Chordata; class Mammalia; order Carnivora; family Procyonidae; genus Nasua; species Nasua narica. Next base: position 32,892,521 of record CM052804.1, on the reverse strand, counting down.
ATTTCCACACAGGCTTTTGTGTGGTGGAGAACCCTCTCCGAGCGTGAGGAAGCCCACCTCACCCAGCGGCCCCACAGCAGCTACACACTACCGAATTTTGCACACCGGGTGTCGACTCTCCTCACAGTACGATAGGCATCGAGCCCGTGCCCGCCCCTCCTGAGGCGAGGTGGCCACATCAGATGGTTTTTGTTTTTTAAAGATTTTATTTATTTATTTGACAGAGAGAGCTCACAAGTAGGCAGAGAGACAGGCAGAGAGAGAGGGGGAAGCAGGCTCCCTGCTGAGCAGAGAACCCGATGGGGGGCTCGATCCCAGGACCCTGGGATCATGACCTGAGCCGAAGGCAGAGGCTTTAACCCGCTGAGCCACCCAGGCGCCCCACACATCAGATGTTTTTTTCCCCACTGCCGGGGAAATAAAAGCCTGTGTCCTAGGTTCGGCATTCAAGGCCTTCCGTGGTCTGGCCCCAGGAAAACTGCAGACTCAAATTCTCTCCACTCCGGGATCGCCTCACCCTCTTTGGGCATGTCCTTGCCCTACCCTGTGCCCTGCACGTGTCACCCCCTCAAGGACACCCTGGACCCCATCAGAGCTAGTTTCTCCCTCCCTCTGCCCTTCCACTCCCTGCTCCTTTCGCCTTGTCAATCCCATGATTCCACTCCCCAACCAACCAGACTTGGGGTGGGGGGCAGGGGGCGGTGCTAAGCTCCTTGAGGGAGGGAGGGAGGGCGGGAGGGACGGAGGGGCTGTGTCTTGTCCAAGGTGTCTTAACCTGGTTTCAGTACCGGCCCCCAGCCTGGCCCAACACAGTGCTGGGGAAAACATTGCGAAGACAAAGTGAGAATAATCTGCAACACAACTCCATGCCATCTTCCCAGATGGAAGCATTAGGTCCCGCGCAGTCTGAATCGCCCAACTGAGCCACTTAGGACAGGGGCATTTTATCTATCACCTCCCAGTCAGAGCTGCTATAGGCATAGGGAGTGTTCGCTGTGCCCCACACGCTGGCTGGTGCTTTCCACACTAATCCGTTAAAATCCTTCCAAGAGCCTTATAAAGTAGGCATTACTACTGTGCCCATTTTACAGATAAGGAAGTTGAGACTCAGAGAGATGAAGGCACCTGCACCGATCTCTGTGCTGGAAAATGTCAGCTGGGATTGGAACCCCGACGTGCGGGTCTCCCCAGCAGCAGCCAGAGTCTGCCTCTCGGAAGCAAATGACGGCAGAGCCTTCTCTCCAGGCTCGGCATGAGTGGGCGGTGCTCCCTCTCCAGGTTAGCACCCCCTCCCCCCCGACGGCGGAATAACGGGCTGGCCGAGCGCACAGCTGCTGCTGCTGCTGCCTCGGCGATTCTCCGAGTTAGCTCCGCAGCTCAATGACCTGTTGGAACAGTAAATGCCAACTGCAGAAGGTGGAGGGGGGGGACCCCCTCTCCCACACCCACCTCTCCTTCTACTGCCTCTGCAAAGCACCTACCCCTGCCTAGGGGGCCTTGTGGGAAGCCCCCGGCTGGAAGGGCCAAGCCGGAGGTCTCTGGGCCCCTAGAAGGGCTGGATTCCTGGCAAGTCAGAGCAAGGGGGCGGGTCTTGAGAGATTTCCTCCTGCCTCCTTCCAGGTGGGCCTTGACTCTGAGGTGGACCGTCCCCAACACAGGATGGGCAGGATGGTGCTCTGCAGGCATCCTCAGCAATGCTGACAGGAAGCCCCCAGACAGCAGGCTGGAGTCCGGCCAGAAGGCTGACTGCTCACCTCGGTTCCTGGCGGTGGGGGGGGGGGGCGCAACCGGGGCTTTTGAGGGAAACTGAGGCACCTGATTCATGCTAACTGAGCACAGGGCTTAGCACAAAGCCTCTGGAGGGACACACGCCATGGGGCTTGATCCCTGCCCCTTGAGAGGGATGAGGCCAGGCACAAATGGCACAAGTCCAAGGCAGAAGGACAAAAATCAATACCTTGTGTTGGTCCAGAGCTTGGAAATTTACAAAGCACTTTCACAGTGTCAATTAATCCCCAAGCCATCCTGAGATACTGCAGCATCCAATGCTTACTGAGCTCTAAGTTCCAGGCATTTTTCTAAATGTTCGGCATGTGTCATCTCATTTCACCCTCTCGACAATATCGGGGGCTAGGCAGCATTGCCAGCATCTCCACATCCCAGACAGACAAGGCACAGAAAGCTTGAGTAACTTTGCCAAGGTCACCTGGATCCTCAGCGGCTGAGCTGGGATTGGAGCCCAGGCAGCCTGGCTCCAGAATCCAGGTGCCGTTTCTAACGGTGCTGGGCACTTGGCGAGGGTTTCTACTCATAACAACGGAGAGGAAACGGACTCCTCCAATCAACCACCCGAGGCCTCGCAGCCCGAGGCAAGTGCAGGATCCGAACCAGGTGGCTCACCCGTGGTCACACCCTGCATGCGGTTAGGGAGCTGAGCTGGGGTGTGAACCCAGGCCCTTGGATGTAAAATCCAAGGAAGACACGCGTTCCGAGCAGGGAGAGAAATTCTGTTTTGTTCCCAAATCAGGAAAAGCTTTCTGAAGGCAGCAGCGGTAAAGACAGGCCTTGGTCAAGCGTGCAGCAGGCAGAGGGGACCGTGCGAGCAAAGGCACAGTAGTAGGGAAACGGGAGCAGCAAGCAGTCCAGTGTGGACGACGGCAGGACAAGTTTGGAAGGATGGTCCGGACAGAAGGAGAGACAGGGGTACAGGGAAGCCTTTGCCGCCGGACCTTAGACAAGTCACGTCACCCCCCACCCCGTGCCTCTGCTTCCTCAGCTGGAAAACGGGGATGCCAATGGCACAGACCTCACGGGAACTTGGGGGGCATAACAGAAAACAGGGAGGAAGTGCTTAAGCACCTACTATGCGCTTAAGCACCTACTATGCACTTAACCTTGACCCGAGGTTCAAGGCTTAATGGAATATCATTGATATCACATTCGTTCTTTTTTTTTTTAAGATTTTACTTATTTGAGATAGAGAGAGCGCAAGCAGGGGGAGGGGCAGAGGGACATACAGACTCCCTGCTGAGTGGGGCTGGACTCGGGGCTCCATGCAGGGCTCGATCCCAGGACCCTGAGATCATGACCTGAGCCCAACTCCGCCACTTGACTAACTGAGCCGCCCAGGCGCCCCTATATCACATTCATTCTGAATGGCAAGTATTATTAACCACATAAGAAGAAGGAGGCTCCATAAGATGAGGTGTCTCAACCGAGGCCTCAGAGCTACCAAATAGTGATGGGAGGATTCGAACTCCGGCTGAAATCCAGGAGAGTCATCAGGGAACGTGGACCGGCCTGGCTAGGGCAGGTAGTCGGCGGGGCATCCTGAGGTCTTGGGGGTTTGCGGGTGTACCCGCCAGTGGCCAAGGCTCTCCCTGGCTCAGGAAGTAAGTGAGGCTTGGCAAGTAAGTGAGGCCGCCCCATCTCTTCACCTGCCACTCCTCATTTGTGCGCCGGAGACACTTTTTCTCATCCGGGCGCTAAGTAAATAAAAGCAAAAATGCAGCTTAATTAAGACGGTGGAAAGCAGGTGCTGTCTCCTGCCAGCAGAGAGAAGATGAGAGCAATCAGATCAAAATGGAGGCAGATGTTCAGGACTGGGCACAGATGCTTCCCCGACACCCGGGCTCCTGGTCGCCATCGCTCACCTGTCGGCCCACGGGAGTGGGGAAGGGGTGACCAGTGGTCCAGCCCGGGAGGAGGGGCCAGCCTGGTGAGGAAACCCTCCGCCCTGGGGCAGCCGGCGTCCCCTGGGGGCTGCATCCCACCCCCACCCCCTTGGTGGCTTGGACTCTGTACCCAGACTAACTGGATTTGAATCCCTGTCCCTTTCAGCCGTGTAACCTCCAGAAGTCGCTTAACTGCTCATTTCCTCAGTTTCCTCATCTAGCAAATGGGGAAGCTGCTTGTATCTCCTAAGGGTTGAGGGAGGATGCCATGGAACACATCCCGCATGCTTAGAACGGCCTCTGAAACAGAACGAGGGCTGCGTGTGCTAGCCGCCGCGATCACTGTGCTCATTCGCAGACACGAGCCTCATAAACAATAGATGAAGTCCCTAGGCCTCGCTGATCGGGGCCAGACCCTCCCTTCTCGCTCATCCATAGCTCGGTGGCCCACACTTCCCTACGCGGGACACAGTCTACCGCCTGACCATCTAGGACCTCCTTCCCTAGACAGGCCTCGCTGCTTCCCGAAGTCCTTCCGGCTTCGTGCATGCTCCTCGTCGTCATGCCCAGATGTCTTTACGCTTGCTCCCTCATTAACGGCATCCTTCAGGGCCCACTTCTGGTGCCTTCTGTGAAGACCCCCAGAGGTCTCCCTCCAGACCTCTCACGTCCTCCACGGCCGCCAGTCTCCAGCACGCATCCCTCCTCCCCAGCTGTGCTGTGGTTACACGCGCACGGATCTGCCTTCACCAGGAGGAGTGCGTCTGAGGGGAGATCTGTGACCACCTTCCCGTCCGTACCCCCCCCCCGCCCGGGGTCTGACGGAGCACCTTCCACAGCCAGGCACTCGCGAATACGAGAGACGGGGGAGGCGGGGCACGAAGACAAAGGGTACAGATCCTACCCTGCACAGAAGGGGTCTTGGAGCCCAGGAGGAGGGAGGGGGTCCAGGGGCACTTGGGAACCTTGGCATCCCCACCATGGCCATAGCCTGAGGCCTCTGAGAAGTACAGGGACCTAAAGAAATTGAGCTGAAAGTCTTTTAGGCGTCAATAAGCCTGACTCTCCCATTTCACAGATGGGGAAACTGAGGCCCAGAGAGGGGCGGTGACTCCTCCTGGGTCACCCAGGGAACTAACATCAGAGCTGAGACCAAAACCCAGGCCCCTGTCAGGAACTCTTCCCACGGCGCAATCTGGCCGCTCCTGATCACCAGCCCCTGCGCCCTGCTGTTCTTGCCCAAATGTCCGCAGGATGTCAAGGGGGTGCCCTGGGGCACGTGATTGGGGAACGCGTTTGCAGGGAATCCTGAATTAGAAGCCTGGGGCCCTTGGGGATGGCAAGGCTGGGGTGAAGTAGGAAGAAAGGCCACTGAAGGAGGCAGGCAGCTTCGGTCAGTAGGCCACAGGACCGAGAATGCTACTTTAGGAACAGACCTTCAAAATCGTCTGGTCGCACCTGTCCACCTCTCAGAATAGGGAAGCATGGCGGTCGTCCCAGCCTTCCAGGTCCTGGGCCCCAAGCTGCAGCAAGGCCAGCAGGCCCCTCCCAGCCCCTCTCCTGCACCAGGCCCTGCCCCAGGACCTTTTCCTGGGCCGGACATGATTGGTGTTCCGGGCCCATCGATACTGCTTTCCCCTTGGCCATCCTCCTTCCCCTTCTCAGAACTCAGAGACCGACAGTCTGCCCCTGCTCCAAGAGATGGGGTTGGCCGAGATCAAACCAAATGACAGTGGCATTTAAAGTGAGTGAAACACACCAGCGGCTAGAAAGACTGAGGCAGAGCAGAAGCAGGGAACAGACGGGCCCTGGTGGCCCATCCGTCCCCGTCTACCGGGGCTGGCTCTGGCTCTGTCGGGGAGCTAAGGGAGGTGGCAGCAGGGATCCCTGTCTTGCCTCCACACGAAGATGATGGTGGGGGAGGAGGACTAAGAGGGAGGAGGACTAGGACACATCCGCTGGGCCTCTTCTGAGCACGCCCTGCACCAGGCCCTGAACTGAGCTCTTTCCCGGGTTACAGGCATTCTCTCGTTTAATCCCCAGAACAGCCCACAGGTGGGTATTCATTTATGGATGAGGCTCAAAGAGGTTAATAACTCGCCCAATGTCACAGAGTCAGAGCGTGGCAGAGCCAGGGATTGGCTGAGCACGTTCATCACAGAGCGTGTGATGAACAGCCTGGTAGTGAGGGGAGGAAAACACAGAGCAGAACCGGGATGGAGGGCGGGACGAGAGAGGCACTGAGCCCTTCCCCGACCCCTACTGCCTTTCAGCATCAGACATCCAGCTCGGGAGGGGGTCACGGCTTGTCTAAGCTCACACAGCAAAGCAGCAAGCCCGGCAGCCAGGACTCGAACAAAGGTCCGGGGGCCACAGAGCTCCGGGTCTCCCTGCAGTTCCGCGGGGTCTCCCTGCAGTTCCGCGGGGTCTCCCTGCAGTTCCGCGGGGTCTCCCTGCAGTTCCGCGGGGTCTCCCTGCAGTTCCGCGGGGTCTCCCTGCAGTTCCGCGGGACCTCCGAGGCGCATGCGCAGTGGCCACGGGGCGCGCACAGGAGGTAGCAGCGTGCGTCTGGCTGCCTGGGGCTCTACCCCTTCCAGGAATGGATGTGGCTTCAGAAGCAACACCACCACGGCACAGTCACAAAAGTGGAAGATTGGAACCAGCGGAGCTAAAGCTGGAGAAGGAGAACAGACTCCACCTGGCTCCCAGGGAGAACTGGAAAGGATGGGGACCCGCACTCCCGCAGGCTGCGGGGCTGTTCGTGAGCCCACGTGGAGGCATGAACGTCCTGCGTGGCAGGAAGCTCAGACTTGGCCGAGCTAGCCTATGTCAGCCTGCCTGGCATACACCAGACGCTCAAAAAGCACGCATTTGTTTCCTTTTTACACAAGGGGTGTTCCCAACTTAGAACAGTAAGTCCTCTGGAGGGAGCCCATTCATTCTTGAAGCAAGAATTTATTGAGCACCTACTAAGGGCAAGGTGTCCTGTCCACGAAACCCCTTCAAGCAGTCACTCTGAGCCCCTGCCAAGGGCCCTGCGGTGCCCAGTTTGGCCTTTGCCGGCTCACTGTGCCTCACCTTTCTCCCCTATCACGCTCTGGCTGGCCCCAGAACTTTCACTGTCCACCGCCAAGGACATGTCCAGCCTTATCTCGCCTCACCCTTTCCGCATGAGGACCGATCCCCGGGGGGTCCTTCCGGAGGCGGATTTCTCGAGCCCCACACAGGTGGGCAACCCAGCCAAAGTAAGAAAGATACAGATACATGATTTGTATAGAACCACCATAAACAGAAAGCGAAGGTGACTTTGAAGACCATTCGAATGCTGTGATACGCACTCCTGACTTCCTAAGCGTGACCCACGCGGTCCCTCAACCAGGATTCCCATGTGTCTCCGGCTCTGATGTCGCAGGCGGCCCTGGAAAGCCTCCTCCCCCAGGGAAGAAGTGCCTTTCAGGGAGGCAGTTCTGCCTATTTTCCTGACCCATCCAAGGCAGAATCAGCTACGAGGTGCTTTCGTCGCTGTGGCCCATGGTGGCCTCCAGAACCCTCCTGCAGCATGAGGAAAGAACTTCTGGGTCAGGGAGATCTGGTCCAGATCCCAGTTCTGCCCCTGTCCAGCTGTGGGACTCTAAGAAGCAAGTTGCTTAACTTCTCTGAGCCTCAGTCCCCACAAAGGAAGATGATAGCAGGGCCCCTACCTGTCGCCCAGGCTCAGTACGAGCATTAAATGAGATAATGCCACCGGGACAGCTTGCATTTTGCCTGACGCACAGGAGGCGCTCGGGAAGTGAAAGCTGTGGTTGCTCTGTTTGAGGCTCTGTCTCCAATCAGTCGTCGTTTCGGAGCGCTCCTCACATGATGTCCACTCGGTGCCCCCTGGGAAACAGAAGTGAGCCAAGTCCTTTCCCCAAGCTGGTCTCCACCCCCCAGTGTCTGAGGGTCAGGGTGGCCACACATGGCTGGGGACAGCCGCCGGTTCCATTAGCAGCCAGAGAAAGGAGCAGAGACACGCATTCCCCTAAGAGCCAGGTTATTTTCCACTTCACCCGCCAATAATGGAAGCGGAGTGAACATGGGACGGAGGGGGAGGGAGGCTGGGGTGAGGCAATGCTAATAGGATTGCCTATTACCCCCCAGGCACCTTTGCCCACGGCCCCAAAAGAGGCAGCTCCGAGACTCCAGCCCAACCCCAGACTCCCAGGGAGAGACGAGCTCTCAGCCGGGGTCTGACCGCCCTCCAGGGTGACCATGGACGTGGCCTCAGCTCACGGGACAGGCAGGTGTTTCTTGACTTGCTAAGTCGGTCCACTTCTTCTTGCCTGTTTTCCCGGACTTGGCATTGTGGACACACACAAAGATGCCTCTTGGCGGTGGCTTTGCCCCGCGGGCTCTGGGTCACAGACGTGTGCGCCAGGCCACAGAGGGCTGCCGTCGGAGAGCACGCGGTGTCACCTCCCCCATGGGAGGAGGTCCAGGCCGCCCAGCGGGAGTTCTGGGCAGGCAAGGGCGGGGTGCTGTGGCCACAGGATGTAGGCAGACAGCTGTGGGAACAGCGCTCCCCTCTTAGAAGAACGCTTATCCCAGAGGAAGTGGCTTTCCAACAGAGATCTCAGGCAGGCCCTTGATCACAAAGCAGGAAAGGGCCTGGGCCCAAGGTCAGCAGTTCGCCCGAGTGTTCCCTCACATTCCCCTCTCCCTGGGGACAGACAGTGTCCTGCTCCGGGCACAGCTGAGGCCACAGAAAGGACAGGGGCTCCAAGTGCCACACCTGGCACCCATGGACGCTGAGGAGGGGGCTTGCACATACCATGCCCTGGGATATACTCTCCACAGGGCAAAGGGCCTGGGCTCCATCCATGAAGCAGGGACAGGCCAGATAAGAGGTGCTGCCCGGACGGGCTCCGGAGTGGGTCTCCCAGGCGCTGAGAGAGGCAGCGACGTTGTATGGAAGGCAGCCTGGATCCTCAGAGTGTAAGGCCGGAGATGCAAGGCCAAGGCGGGGAGCCAGGAATAGCCCACCTGAAGTCAGAACGAAGCTTCCATCCAGCAAGGACTCAGTCTAGTTAACTCCCCATACTTGGCATAGGGAAGGTGCTAACGCAACCTTCATTGGAGGAAGGAAGGAAGGAAGGAAGGAACCACTAAAGATGAAAGGCCACAAATGCTGGGATGTGTCTTCTTTCCCTGAATGCTTAGGGGATGTCGTGTAGGTCCCAAGTACCCCCCCATGCCTGACCGAGCTTCGTAGCCAAGTACGTCTCCTACGTCCACATCTTAAGTCTTCGGCAACCTGCTGTTAATAGCCAGAGCACTGTACCAGGAGTCATCGACCTGGGCTTGCCTCTTACCTCTTTCCGATGGATGGGAGGCCCTGGGCAAGTCATTCTGGGGCTTCCAGTATGCAATCAGTAAGCAGTGGGGTAGGGCGGGATGATTCCCCAAGGGCCCTTCGAGTGTGGGTATCGTCTCATTCTGGAAAACACAAGGCAAGTGTCGATCCATGCTGAACAGCCCCTGGCATTCTGACCTATGATTCCACCCACGAGGTGCGCTCCTGAGACACAGCCGGGGTTTGAACACCCCAAGTTCCCAGCAGTGCCCCAAACAGCCTATGTGCTATGTTGAAATACGCTTCTATCCTGTATCAGAGTCATAGCCCTGAGGGCTGGAAAGGACCTGGTGGGATCCAGCCCAACGCCGTCAACAGATAATTCAGTCCAGACTGCCAACATTTATTGAGTGCCTACTGTGTGCCCAGCGCTACCCCAGGCGCAATGGAACAAAGACAGCTGGGGTCCAGGAAAAGCTCTGCCAAGAAAGCACTGAGTCCCCTTAGCTCCCCATCCTCCTGCTGTGCTGAACGGACCCCCCAGCCCCTCCGCCATCACCCCCGTGGCCTGAGAAGGATGCCCCCTAGCAGGAGGGAGGCTGAGCCCTCCGCCGCAGGAGGGAGCTGGGCGTGCTCGGCAAGAAGAGGCTACTGACACCAGGCGTGCCGCGCTTGGCCGGGCAGACAGGCTCGGAGGGGAAGACAACAGCTCCAAACAACAAGTATTAGGAGATAAGCTATTAGAGGCATCCTATCAGGCTCTCTCTCCCTGGGCATTGCCACGCACCCGCCAGTCGCCGGCATCCCTCCTCGTCCAATTATGCATCTTCCCTGTTACGTTCCCCTCTGCCGGAGCTGGGGGAGACCGCAAGCAGCCCTGGGCTCAGGCAGCACTGTGGGAACCCAGTGACAACAGAGCCGGGGCGGGGGGGGGGGGCGAGAGGGAGGGCAAGGGCAGAAGCACCCTTCCAGAGAGGAGCCAAGGGGCGGGGGGAAAGAAGTGCCTGTCTCTCCTCCGAGAAGACCCTTTGCCAAATCGACCTCCAGAATAATGGGGAAAGAGACGAGGGGAACAGGGAGGACAGGGGTGACGGCTGGCTCCCCATTGGAAATGCGCTCGTCCTTCCTCCCATCTCCAGACTCCATTAAGCATTCTGGAAGAGAAGGGAAGTGATTATGGAGACAGAGGGGAAGAGAGAGAGAGAGAGAGCTCATGGGAGGGAGAGAAGGAGGGAAAAGTGGGGGCTGAGAGCCGAGTCAGCCCGGGCACGCGTGCGCACGCGCGTGCGCACGCGCGTGCATGCACGCATACAAACACACAGATCTCCTTATCTGATTGAGGATCCAAGGGAACTCAAAAAGCTTCTGGAAAATTAAAATGACCCACTGGGTTAACCAGGCAAGATCTGCAGGCTGATTATGAAAACCAAGTTGAGTGGGGATTTCCTTGAGTGGGGTCAGTCCTCCAGGCTCAGCTCCTTAGGCCAGAGGATGGCAAGTCAGCCCGAGAGAGCAGCTAAGGACAGCCCCTGCCCCACCACGCTTCCAGTTCTCACCCTGCGGCTGGCGGCTGGGGCCTGCACCTCTTGCCCTGGCTTCCAAGGTGCCAGCCAGGAGGAGAATGGAGACGAGGACAGGGGCTTATATTCTGCAAGACGCCTGAGAAACGGATGCTGTCTCCCCCTTCATTCCCTGATGTCTGGTTCTGGGCTCTGCCAAAAGTGCAGTGGTTCTTGGAACAGACGCAGCCTCTTTCCTAAACTCTGACCACCAAATAGAACGTCCAGGAATGCTGGTGGGTAGCCTGGGTCTAGCCCTACTGCTGCCCTCGCCTTGCCCCAAGGACTTTCAGCTACTGCCCTTCCTATCTGGGCCTCCGTTTACCCTGCTGTAAAACGGGCAATAGGAGTTGATGCTCTCGGAAGGGCCCTTCAGCCCTGGCACTCCAGGATCTGGGGACAGCCTGCTGGTGGGACTGCACCCTCCACTGGGAGCTGGGCCGAGCTCACAGCTCCATTAACATTCTGTCCCCCTAGTGACAAAAAGGATGCCAGGAGACGAGGTGCTCTGGGGGTCACCAAATCAGGCCTGGGTTAACCGGGGCAGTAGAGAGTTTAAAAGCCACAGATTAAACATCAGCTTAAAATGGGAGCAGCCTCTCTAGCATGCCTGCCGAGCTGTTTGCCGAGCTCCATAACATATTTGCAAACATCCCAGAATACACATATTAGGAAGCTAACAAGTTGCCTGGCATTGAAAATATATTATACACAGTGTCAGATATACTTAATATGCATCCACAATGATCCCTTTTTTCCCCCTACTTGCGCAGCATATTTTGCCTGCCTTTTTTTTTTTTTTAGGAGTTCATTTCCCTTGATGTTACAATCAGGCAGTGGTATTAACTCAGCAACTTGGCCAGACCTAGAACAGCGCCGAGCACACCATCAGCACTCAGTGGACGCTTGCGGGGGCAAATCACATCCCGGCGGGACTGACCCTGGGCTCTCTATTCACCTGGAGCCAATGAGGGCTAGAGCTGCACTCTTCATTTCTCTCCCTTGCAGAAGGCAGCGAGAACCTTGGCTTTATTAGCTCTGGAAATGACGCTGCCTCCACTCAGAGAACTTTCTATGTCTTGGCGAGTCTCGGCGGGAACCCCGTCCCAGCCCAACCCTGAAGCTCTAAGGGTGGGATTTCTTGCATCCGGAGAAATGAGAGTGCTGCCACTCTGGCTTTTCCCCCGGCCTCAGGAATGCCTCCGGTTCTGGAGCTGCGGAAGCAAGACGTGAATGGCCAATTTCAGTGTGGCCGTGAGGATTCCATGAGACCGTGGACAGGGAAGGCATCTGTGGTCCCTTATTTATATGTGCGCACGTCCCTTCAACACACGCCCCATGGATTCCTGGCACATGCCAAGTACTGTGTTAGACGGTGGGGACAGAGAAAAGGAGGGAAAGAAAGGTACAGCCCTTGCTCTTAAGGGATGGAGGAAACACAACCAAAAGATCATGATGCTTTATCAAAGGAAAAGCCACTTGGCTGAGAGGCTCTAAATCCCAAAGGCCTGGGTTCTAGCTTTGCTTCCAGCCCTTGGATGCTCTACGATCTGGGGCAGACTGCTCAGCCTCCCTCAGCCTCAGCTGTCCCATCTCCAAAAGGGAAGAGGGTTAGCTACCCCCTGGAGGCATTTTGAGGACTGGAATGATAAAATATAGCACAGCACAATGCCTGGCATGGATTGACGTCTGGGGAATAAACAGAGGTAGAAAGAAACACGGGGTTTCCGAACTCTGGAGAGGGGAGTCGATAACTTCCCCCCAAAAACCTGAGCCATGGCCTGTTAAACAAGGTGGGCTTCAGGTGAGATCTTATAGGAAAAGAAGATGTTTATCAGGCACCTTCAGGGGAGAGGTCCCAGGGCGGAGAAGCCACTGGAATGAAGCCACAGAGGCATGGAAACACTAAGGGATTCGGGGGGACAGTACGGGGTTTGGAATTGCTAAGGGTTTGGAGAGGGCGTGGCGGATGAAACTGGAAATAGGAGTTGGTCTCTGGAGCACCAACCTGGAGGCCACTAGGCAATTCGGAGTGTGTGTGGCAGACCACGCCCCCCAGAGGCCAGGTGCGGCAAAGGTGCGGGTGCGGAGACAGACTGCACAAGGAGGTGGCTGGATCCACGTGAGTGATGGAGTGAGGTCATGGTGGTGGAGGAATGGGCTTGGCACACGTGGGGTCTTGGAAGAGCAGCAGCCAGGGGTACAGAAGATGAGGACCAGGAGTCTGTCATTCAGGCCCGGGGAATACAGGGAAAGGACAAAATGGGGGGGAGGGGATATTCAGTTAAAGGGTATGTTGTGGTCAGGGGGTGCTTGAGGTGAGACACTCAAATGGAAGAGTCAGGAAGGCAGCGGATAAACACATCTAGGGCCTAGAAGCAATGGCTGGGCTGAGTCAGGAATTCAAGGGTCATGGCGGTTGAGTTAGTTGAAGCCAGGGAGGAAATGAGTGTGGGGACCGAGGACAGAGCCAGGGACAGGTCGGCTTTCACAGATGGGAAAGGGAAGAGGATGGAAAGCTCTCTCCTAAGACCAAGAAAAATTGGTCAGGGAGTCACACGACCAGGCGGGAGGGTCAGAGCTGCAAAAGCTGCGCTACCCGCCCGCGGCCAACCCACGAGAGCGAAAGCTCTACAAGGGCAAGGATTTGGCTTTCTGCTGTCTACCACTTTGTCCCAGCACCTAGAATCATGCCTGGGACATGGTAGGGACCCAGCAACATTTGCTGAATGAATGAATGAATGAATGAATGAATGAATGAATGAAGCTGGAGAAGATGAAAAGAGATAGTTCCTGTTGAAACTAACAACCAGGAGGTCCCTGGAGGCCTTCGCTGGACAGGGCTTGATGGGGACGGAAGGCTGGCTGCAGCAGGTAAGGAAGTGGGGTACGGCAAGAAAGAAAGCTGACCAGTAGAGAAAGCAGGTCTTTCAAGGACACTGAAGACTTCAACACATTCTTATGTGGAGGAAAAGAAGCCAAGGAAGAATGCAGGCTTGAAGATGCAGGAGAGAGGAAAAGGATCACTGATGGGCCAGAGGCCCAGAAGATGCAGAAAGGAATACAAATTGTGGTGCAAATAAAATAGGTTATTGTTTCCTTCTGTTTACCCTAGCCGTGTAGAAAGAGCGGAGACTGTGCAGGAAGGCAGACTGGGTTTGAGGTGTCCCTCACCTGCCCCACCCCTTACTGGCTGAATCTTGCATGAGATTTAATCTTTCTATGCCTCAGTTTCCTCACCTAGAGTCTAAGGATGACAATGCCTACCTCATATACTGCTGGGAGATTGGATGGGAGAATTCATTTGTAAGGTGCCCAGCACATGGAGGCCCATGTCGCTCGACAAAGGGTTCCAACTAATCTTGTCACCTTCCCTTCACCATCTGCTCAGTCAAGAAGGAAATTGGACCGTACTTCCTTGACCTTGTCAGCCAACACCAGGCCATCCTTTTCTCAAATGCTGCTGTTGAATGGAACTGACAGCTCAGGCTGTCTGATGGACTTTCCCTACAGAAGCCGGAAGAAGGATGCTAAATGCCTCCTTTTCCTAGGACCTCAAGCTCCTGCCTGAGTGGTGAGTGCAAGATACCGATCCCAGCCCAGCCAGGAGATTGGCTAATGTGACCCTCCATTGCCCCCAGCCCTACAATGCCCAAGGCCACCACCCAAGAGCCCCGGATCCTAGGCTATAGGAGACTGGGCTGTGTTCCAGATACCTCAGTTTTCACTTCTCAGCTCTGTCACTTAGCCAGCCATGCAACCTTGGACAAGTCCCTTATCTTCCCAGAGCCTCACAACCCTCCTACAAAACAGATTTTATCCTCCCATTTTACCCATGGAGAAACTGAGACTCAAAGAGATAAAATCATTTACTCAGGGTCACTGATATCTGTACAGTTTGGGTCCCGGTAGGAAGCCAACGGCCAACAGAAACTGAAAAGGCCTGAGGAAAGTTTAATAAAAGGGTTATTTGCAAAGCCTTGAATAGGGCATAGGAAAATGGCAAGGGATATGAAAGTACCTGAGAGCAGGTAACAATAGGTGCCTTTACCTGAAGAAAAGATTCCCAGAAACCAAGGATACAAAGGACTGTGTGGAAAGAACCACCTGTCAGGACCTATGATCTTAGTCGAGGGAGGAAGATGGAGAATTAAAAACCTTACCTTGCTCACCTCCCTCATTCTCATCTCCCACTGGTGCTCTCCATAGGATGAACTCACCTAGAAGCGAGGGGCAAGGAGCCTACTGCCGCAGTCCATGCCGGTCAACCTCCCCGGGCACAGGCAGGGAGAGTGCATCTGGAGAGCAAACAGAAGATGTCCAACACACATAGAAAACTCTAAAAATGGCAGAGTGAGATTTGAATTGAGGCTATCGAGCCCTTTCCACTATAATGTCATTTCCTTTAGACTCTTAGTAAATGGTCACCGAATGTTTGAAAAAGGATGGAGGGATGGATGGATAGATGGATGGATGGATGAACAGATGAGTAGATGGATGGATGATAGGTGCATGGGTAGGCGGATGGATGGATGGAATGATGGGTGAATGGGTGGATGAATGGATGTATGGGTAGATGGGTGGATGGATGGGTGGGTGGATGGATGGATGGATGGATGGATGGGTAGATGGGTGGATGGATGGGTGGATAGATTGCTGGATGGATGGGTGGGTGGATGGATGGATGGATGGATGGATGGATGGATGGGTAGATGGGTGGGTGGATGGGCAGTTAGATAGGTGGATTAATAGATGGGTGGGTAGGTAGATGGGTGGAGAAGTGGATGGATGGATGGATGGATGGATGGATGGATGGATGGAATGATGGGTGAACGGGTAGATGAATGGATGTGTGGTAGATGGGTGGATAGATTGCTGGATGGGTGGGTGGATGGATGGATGGGTAGGCAAATGATTGGATAACTCCTACAGACTTTATTCGTGTGGTTTCAACTAATCTTAACACCTGACTAGAAATATAAAGCTTGCTAGAAGGTTTATTTCTAAGCCATAAATGGGTTCTAAGAATAAAAGCCCTCATCTCAGTTTCTAAATCCCTGTAGGAGTTGCTTGTCTCTCTCTGGCCTCTGGCTCATTTTTCCTGCTGCTGCTGGAGCTGCTTCTCTCTCCAAGATTCAAGGCTTGAGTCAGGCTGAGCTGCCTGCAGACAAAGCAAGGAGGAGGCAAAGGTCAGAGGGGGCTGCCGCCCTTGCTCCCCCTGGGCTAGAGTGCAAAGCTGAGCTGGCCACCCTCTCTGTTAGTCCGAGGGAGCCACGGGGGTGGAAGGAGGAGGGAAGTGGGAAGGCAGGATGTTCGCTATAATTATTTTCATTGATTTGTCTAGTCGGATCCCAAGTGCTGCGAAGCCGTTGTGACATTTAATAAAAATAATTCAAGGTAAAAATACCTCTTTCTCCCTGGTCCCTCCTCCCCCTTCATCAACATCACCCCAGCTTCCATCTCCCCGTCCAGACTCAGGCGGCCTCCTGCTGGCTATTGGGTGGCCTGGACCAACTTCAAAATGAGGCAGGTGAAGGCGAGAATCTACCAATGTAGAGAGAGCTGGGGACCTGGCATCTGTAGGCCTGGCTTTGAGACTCGCTGTTCCCAGCTGTCTAACCTCAGGCAACTTGCTGCCCCTGTGAGTTTTGCTTATGCCATCTGGAAAATCAGGAGAATATCTAAACATGTAGGGTCCTCATTTGTGGCCTGTGGGCCAGGACCAGACCCTTTCTGAGGCAAAGGGACTTGCTTTCCATACAGCTGCCTGCAGATCTTATTCGTATCTGCTGAGTTCATTTCTGATCTCCTGCCTTTGACCGTGGAAGGGCCCCCTCCCCCATACCACCATTTCTGGATGGTTTCCAGGCCATGGTAGTTCATCCTTTCCTTTTCGGTCCTCAATTGGTTGTGAAACAAAGAGAATCAGCCCATTATACAGAGAGGAGAAATGGGGGGTGCCGAGTGGTCATTACCTTGCCTTGCCTACCGACTGTACGTCTGATCCTTTAACTGTATGAACTTATCCTGACAACAGTTCTGCCCCTGTAGGGATTCTGGAGGAAACTGTGCCTTTTCACCTCGGGGAGGTGAAAGCAGCTGCCTCGACAAACAGCTGGAAATTGGCAAAGCTGGACACCGATGCAGGGGACGGTGACTCTGGAGCCCACCGCTGATCCCACCCAGTCGGGCTGTCTCTCCCACCATGGGTCCAAGACTGGGCCTCCCCACCCTCCCCACCCTCTCCCCTCCTCCCACCAGCCTCCTGCCTTACCAGGTAGAGCAGCTCTGCGCCACGCCCTGACTCAGCAGAGAGGAGCCGGAGGGACCTGGGTTTGGAAAAGCTCCTCATTCAGGAAGTCTTCAGAGCGCTGCGGAGCCATCCCGGGTGGTCAGGGAAAGAGGTAATCAGGGTGACCTCATACGCTTCACGGATTCATTAAAGCCTGTGTTCTGGGGTAAATGATTGCTTTCCCCCCAGTCCTGCTGAAAAGAAAATCAATAGCCTCCTTGTAGATTTAGAACGGGACAGTTGGCAATTAGAAAGCACGTCCCCAGGCAGGCGCTGGGGAAAGGGGTCTCATTCCACTTCCCATTCATTCTGGCAGTGGCACCCTGGCTGTGTCTGCTGGCTTGCAGCGGGCTGGGGAAGTCCCGGGCTGGGGCCCCAGGGACGGGGCAGACGCCTCACTGGGGGCCGCGTGCGCCAGGTCCCATCGCTGCTGCCGAGGCTTCACTGGGACCCTCCTGCTTTCTCCTGCGCCCCCACCCCATCCCTGCCCCTGTCAGCTAATGGATTTTTCTCCGTACAGCAAGATTTACTAAACAACTGAACTAGAATGCATTAAGTCTGCGGGTTTCGAGGTTTGTTTTAGAGCAATTCTTCGCCCGGAGAACTGGCCGCTGAAATTAGGACGCCTTCTTCTCAGCAAATATGGATTTCAACTAGAAGCGAATCCGGGAAGCTCCCTGTTCTCTGGACCGGAGTGCCGGCAGCTGCAGTTCGGGCTGTGGGAGGGTTATCTCGCTGCTCCCCACCTGAGGCCACGCACACGAGAGCGAGAACACTCAGATCTAAGCAAGAACTGAAACGCACTTGGAGCCTTACAGTTGCTCGTGTCTATTACCAGATCAGGAAGACGGCCTTTGTCCCATGGACGGTGTGGGCGCCCCTGGTGTAGGATCCCGTAGGAGACTGAGCTCGCACACACAGCCACAGTGACAGGCACGCGGACTTTCTGTGTCCCTTCCAAACTGGACCCCAGAATTCCCTTCCTCCAGGAAGCCTTGCTCTACCAACTCCATCTTTTCTCTCCATTTCCTCCCATATTATCAGCAACCCGGAAAGCCCACGTCCACATGTGTCTTTGCCTAGCATCGTCCTGCCCTGTCTGCATTGCTCCCAGAACCTTCCCAGGGATGGGACCACATGTGTATCTTCAGCAGCTCCCACAGCACCGCAGGTCCACAGTGCAGAGAGCTCGGGACGTGTACAAAGGAAATTAGTCCATCTATGATCTTGATCCAGTTCAGGAACCTTGTAGTCGAGGGATCTGGGCAAAAGCTTCTACTCTTTGGGCCTCTGTTTTCTTATTTCGAAAAAAGCAGAGAAGTAGGATTGACTAGACGGCCTTGGAGAATTTTCTCCGCTACTAAAAATAGATCAGAAGTGCTGTGGTTCTTAGTTGTGGATAACACCCACCTCCCCGCCCGCCCCTTCTCACCTTGTGGCAAAGATTTTGGATGGAACAACCTTCCAACAGTGCCTTCCCCCAGGCCCCTCAGGCAAGGGATCAAAGTTGTTAAGATGCCTGACAATTTCACAGGAATGAAAGAGGCAACAGCTTTGGTAAGGGGCATTTGGACACCTCACTGAAGATCTAGGGATGGCAAATAAGCATGTAAAAAGATATTCCGCATCATTGGTCCTATGCCAAAATACGCCTCCTAGCAGGACCAAGAAAATGTTTCAAACTGACGATGCGAATGCTGATGAGGATTGGAACATTCCTACGAAATATACAGCCCCTCTGGGGACATCCTGGCAATTTCTTATCAAGTTAAACATGCATGGGGCACCTGGGTGGCTCAGTGGCTTGAACCTCTGCCTTCGGCTCCGGTCATGATCTCAGGGTCCTGGGATCGAGCCCCGCATCGGGTTCTCTGCTCAGCGGGAAGCCTGCTTTCCCCTCTCTTTCTGCCTGCCTCTACTTGTGATCTCTCTGTGTCAAATAAATAAATAAAATCTTAAAAAAAAAAGTTAAAAGTACATTATCCCATGACCTAGGAATGCTACATTTAGGTATTTGCCCCAGAGTAAGAAACTTCTGTTCACCCAGAAATCTACATATGAATGTATAGAGCGGCTTTGTAAGTTAATTGCCAAAACCTGGAAACAATGTGAATGACCTTCCTCTGGTGAATGTATAAACAAAGTGTGGTGTAGCCCTGTCAGTGAAATACTACTCAGCAATACAAAAGTAATGAGCCTACTGATAGAGGCTAGGAGGCCACAGAGGAATCTCAAGTACATTTTGCTAAGTGAGAGAAGCCTGGACCAAAAGGCTCTGTGCTGTATGCTTTCTTTTTTTTTTTTCTTTTTCTTTATTTTTTTAAGTTTTTATACATTTATTCAACAGAGAGAGAGAGAACACAGGGGGAGAGGGGGCAGAAGGAGGACCAGGCTCCCCACTGAGCAGGAAGCCAGGTGCGGGGCTCATTCCCAGGACCCTGAGATCATGACCTGAGCCCAAGGCAGAGGCTTCACCAATGAGCCACCCAGGAGCCCCTGCATGCTTCCATTTCTATGACTTTCTGGAAAAGGCACTATAGGGCTGGATCACATATCGGTGATTGCCAAGCAGAGGCTCACGGGGACAGACTGACTCCAGGAGGCCAACTCATGGGAATCTGGGGAGCGACTGACCTCTTCTGTGTCAGGGTTGTGGTAGCGGAGACGTGACACCTTGCGCTTGTCGAAACTCGTACAACCGTATGCGACAAAGTGCAAAATTTTCTGTGTGTGAATTTAAAAATATATTTTAGAAAATGAAAACAAAAAGCCGAAGAGAAATTGTTAACGTGGCCACGTTGACAGTTGTGTTAAAATAGTGGCCTCGAGGGGCGCCTGGGTGGCTCAGTGGGTTAAGCCTCTGCCTTCTGCTCAGGTCATGATCTCAGGGTCCTGGGATCGAGCCCCGCGTCAGGCTCTCTGCTCAGCAGGGAGCCTTCTTAAAAAAAAAAAAAGAAATAGTGGCCTCGAGCTGGCCCAGTCACACCATCCTGCTGCAGACTCCACCCCCCTTCCCTCCATCCCTGCGCATCTCCCGTCTCCGGGATGGAGAGGGCAGATTTTTCAGGGTGAGCAAAGCAGTGATCAAGTCTGCCTCCTCTCCCCTTCAGCTACTTTCATCCTCCCTTGATGCGGGACCACAAGCAAAGGGCGGTCAGGCTGAAGCAGGGGGGTCTCCGCAGGGATGGAGAATCCTTCTGGGACAGGCTGGGCACACCCGAAGCTGGCTGCTGGTGGGGAGGGCAAGGGTCCGGGTTTCCTTCTACTTTGTCCCACCTGAAATCTGGGAAAGAGAGGCAGACACCGGTTTAGGGCAGAAGTGCCGGGAGGTGTAGAGGGAAAGGGAATCCCCTCTAAACTCCCATGGTGGAGGAGGAGGAGAGGAAAGAGGGGAGGGAGATTCTCAGCATTGGTGTTCTCCCGCCAGCCTGATCGGCCCATTCCGTCTTTCCACTTGCTTGTTTGTTACGTGATCTTAAGCGAATTGCCAGTTGCTGGCTGAGGTAGGTTAAGGCTTTAGGCTGGCTTCTTCATCTGTAAAAATGGAAAAATAATAGTACCCTCCAAACCTCAGAAAGCTATTGGGATTATTAAGTGAGTTAATATTTATTCGTTGGCTGAACAAATATTTTTTGCTCATCTATTATGTACCTGTCACTGACTTGTGTGCGTAAAAATTCCTATTTTCATGAGATTCGCAAGGTAGGTACAGAGACAGTGACAGAGAGTAAATCTATAATCCAGTAGTGGGTGGGAATGCCGTGAAGAAAAGGAGCTGGAAAGTGATAGCCCGAAGGGGCTATGTGATCCAGAATGACCAGGGAGGAGGGGTGCGTTCACCGAGGAGCTAGTGTTTGAGCAGAGACCGGGGAGAATGAGAGCCTGGGCCAGGGCGGGGAGCATTGTTCACAAAGGGAACAGCATCGGCGAAGACTCTGAGGACCGAGGGCACTCGCTGGAGTTGAGGAATAGTGAGGGGGCCGCTGTGTCTCCAGCGGAGGGGAAAGGGTGACAATGAGCTCGATAAGTAGTGAGGGACCACTGATGAAAGATGAAAGGGTATCATCTGTGCTTTTCCTTTTATTTAGAGTAAGACAGGAAAACATCAAAAGCCTTTGAGGAGTGACACGATCTGACGCGTGTTTTCAAGGTTCTTTCTGGACAGTCTGTGGGGAATCGATGGTAGAGTTGCAGGGGTGAAGGCAGGGAGCCCAGTTAGGAAGCTATTGCCAGAGGAGAGCTGACGGCGGCTCAAACAAATACAAACACATCTATAACCCTTAGAACAGAACCTGGCCCATGCAAAGTGCTCAGTCAATGTTATCTATAATTACCATCGCTAGCATCATCAACTTCTTTAGAGCCATCAGGAGGATTAGGTCAGGGAGGCCCCGAAACAGCCCGTGACCCGCAGGATTCAATGCTAGACCTTCCTGGACCCCACATGGGGCGGTAGGAACTGATGGACCCAAAGCCTCTGGGCAAAGACGTCTCACAGTCCTTCGGTCTCTCAGTCTGTTCCCGAAGAAAAGTGGCCGGGTTTTTTGGACATTCCTACAGTCTGGGGGCGTAGAGAGATTTGGGAAAGAGGAAAGCAAGTGAGTCAGCAGGCTGAGCAGTAAACGTCTCTGTATGATCTCCTCACCGCATCCTCAGAATGGGTTCGGAAGTAGTTAATCTCCAGTGCTCGGATGAGAAAGCAGGATTTAGCAGAGCAAACCGCCCAGGCTTTGTAAGTTCCCCCCCGGGGCAGGGGGCAGCGCAGCTCAGCCTCCCTGAGGTGGTTGTATACATTCCATTCTAGGCCCCCAGGCAGGACTCAGACCTCAAGTCATGGTTCTGAGCGCCTCGCCTCCTCTGAAATCACTCTTTTTGTTCCTTGGTTTACAAAGGTAAGATTTCTTCTTCGTTATGGGAATCAGCGGATCGGGAGAAAGTGCCATCTCTCTTGGCTACTGCTTTTTGCAAACACGAGAATGATACGCTCTTCCCTGGTAGTAGAATTTTCCAGACTTCTCTCAGGGAGAGCCACCTACGTGGGCCAAGTAACTTGACCTCCTTGAAGATTTCTGGCTTTTCTGTTCTAAAGGGAGGGGGAAAAAGAAAAAAAAAATCATCAAAGCTTTTCCTACTTGTGAAATATCAGGCATAACTATGTCAAAAGGAAACTGAGTATCCTTGGAGGAAAAGGCTAATTCTAAGACCGGCACAGGAAAAAGTACAAGATAAGCCAGAACATACCAGAAACAAGGAAGCTATCAAACATTATCAAAGATTACGGGATTTGTGTCAAAATGACTCAGGAGCCACCTTGAGTAGACTCCCTGTGGTCAAGGCTGATGCAATTTAAACACCAATAAGGATAATACACTGTATTAAAATACATCCAAATGTTTAAATCCATGAGTTCATGATGATACTCAAAAAAATAAAATAAACCTCATTGGTCACCCCTTGGAGGGTACCAAGGAAACAAACTCAATCTTTGGAAAATGGAAATAAAGGGAAAGAATCAAGCCTTTACCCTGCTTTTCCTTACACAAGTGGTATCACCGGTAACCGGATACTTTATAAGGAGAACTATATTTTTCTGGAACTATTATGGCTGACAAACAAAAAGTGAGTGACCGCGGTATCATCCTAGGAAAACTAACAGGAGCGTCAATCCGGGAGAGGGTCATGTGACCAAAAGACACCTGGGTATTGACCCTGCCTGGGAAGGAACACGACACCAAAATAAATCAAGGCTAATCTGATCAAACTTCCCCATCTGACTCACTGCCAGTTTATAGGACATTTAGGGACAGCCAAACTCATTAAATGGCACCATAGCATCCAGCAAATTCCGATTTTGGAAATCTGTGGACAAAGGACCCAGTTTCTTTGAAAAACAAATTGCAAGAGAAAAAATATATATATTGGGTAAGTGGAAATCACAGACTTTGAGATGCAAGAGGACGTATCAATCAATCGATCAATCAAGCAAAATATACCGACTTTCTTGGATCCTAATAAAAGACTAAACAAAGGTTTATGAGACAATCAAAGAGCTTTCGGGCATTATTGGGTATTTGATGAAATTAAGAAATTAATGTTCAGGGTCTTGGGTGAGGATCAATGACCTCTTGCCGCGTAATAAGCCACCCCAACACCAATGGCTTGGATCAATGATGGTCCTGTTTGCTCATGGTTCTGTGAGCCACCAGTCTGGGTAAGATGCCAATGGGGATGGTGAAGGTCTGTCCCACACAGTTGGATCGCTCAGGTGTGGATTCAACAAGAACATTTGTGCCCACTCTCTCACCCCACATGGTCTCTCTGGAGGAGGCTTCGGGCTCTTCGCGTGGCGGCAGAAACATTTGCAACAAGGGGCAAGAAAGGGAAAGCCCAATGGACAGGTGTTTTCTGGGCTTCTGCCTTGTATGATGTTTGTCATTGTCCCATTGCCCAAGAGTTTCATGTTGTCAAGTCCAGGGTCAATGCAGAAGGAGTCTTCCCACAGTGTAAGCGCCGACAGGCATGCTTCCCTGGGGGTTAGGCTACCGTATGACAAACTACCCCCGAGGGATAGTGGTATTATGGTTTTAAAAGAGTGTTTATCAGGGCACCTGGGTGGCTCAGTCAGTTAAGCACTGACTCTTGGTTTCAGCTCAGGTCATGATCTCATGGGTCGTGGGATCGAGTCCCCTGTCGGGCTCCCCACTCGGCGGGGAGTCTGCTTGAAAGACTCTCTCCCTCTGCCCCTCCTCCTCTAAAATAAATAAATCAATCTTTAAAAATAAATCCATCAAAGAGTGTTTAGCAGGCGCCTGGGTGGCTCAGTTGGTTGAGCAACTGCCTTCGGATCAGGTCATGATCCTTGAGTTCCGGGATCGAGTCCCACATCGGGCTCCCAGCTCCACGGGGAGTCTGCTTCTTCCTCTAACCTTCTCTCCTCTCATGCTCTCTCTCACGTTCTCTGTCTCTCTAATAAATAAATAAAATCTTTAAAAAACAAAAAGAGTGTTTAGCATCTAGAAATGGATATTAAAAGATTTCCATAAAAATGATACGCTTCAAAGTAAATCAGGGGTGGGAGGGAGGGCGGGAGTGGGTATACAGAGGAAATGAGATTTTCCAGGAGTTTACTGAGGCTGGTTGATGAGAAGATGGTAGCTTATATTATTGTGTCTACTTTTCCATGTGTTTGAATTTTTTGATGAAATCAAGTTCTCTTTTTAAGGGCTGATCTACTTTTAACACTAGAATCCAAGGAAGACAAGAGGACCTTCAATGTCATTACTGCTTCCAAGAGGGCATGCCCCGCTTCCCACGGAAATGAGGAGTGAGGCAACACGAGGGGAACTTTTCTAGGCCTTCTGGTTCCTGTCGCTCCCTGGACCGCAGCGTGAAACAGCGTAAATCAGCAACGTGGCCGGTGAATCCCTCCATCAGCCCTGATATAGGAAGCACCTATGAGTTCGCTTACTAGCATTCACTTTTTCTCCCACTTTTTTGGGGACCTAGGACATGGACCTATTCTGGATGATAGATTATAAATCGTCACGATTATTAACTGAAAGAAGAACAAGAGAATGAGAACTCAGGAGCTGTCGAGGAGGTGGGGCTGAGAGGCAGAAACTCTGTTAACAGGACGTTCACAGAGGAGGAGGAAGAGAAGAGGAGACAAATCTTATCTAACTTGGATCAAGTAATGTTCATGCCATGCATGATGTATACTGAACATTTGTCTGCAGAGAAAAAGGAAAAACGGTTAAAGTAAATTAGACACTATTCATCCCTTGAAAGTGCTTGCAGTCATTTATTCGCTCAGAATGTTTATTGAGTGCCTACTGCATGCCAGGCCCTGTTAGATGCTGGATGAGAATAAAAGGATGATTTGAGATACTTTTCCAATCTGCATTAACGACGGCTATTCTGGTTGGGATAATAAATTACAATTCAAATCAGCTTAAGCAGAAAAGACAATTTATTGGCAGGTAGCTGGAGAGGCTAGGGGTGGCTTCAGGCACATCTAGATCCAGGTGCTCTAACAGTGTTGCCAGAAATCCTGGTCTCTCCATCCCTTGGATCCACTTCCCCCTGCGGGCATCATTCCCAGACAGACTTTCCCACTGGCAGCAACGGGCTTATACCCTACCATGTTGGCAGCAAGTGTCCCAGGATTGGGTGTCCCTGGAAGGGCTTGGCCCGGTGCCCAGCCCCGGTCAGGGAGAGGAATGCTCTGCTGGGCCAGGAGTGGGTTGTAGACCTGGCTCTGTGGGGAAGAGGTTGGAGCTGCTGAGCCACGCAGTCCGAGAGAAAAGCCTTCACAGAGGGTAATCCCAGTGTGGCCGCCGGAAGAAGGGAGGGTAGGTACCGGCCTGGGGAAGCCATACATGTCCGGTCACACAGTCACTCAGTACATTTTCACTGAGCACATGTTGTGTTCCACACTCTGTTCTAGGTGCTGGACACACGGCACGGGTCAAGACAGACAGGCCCTGGGGCTGGTCCTCCAGAGGTGGAAATAGAAAACAGGTGCATGGAGAACACATTTGTATTAAAATTATAGATCCTGATGTCCCAGGAAGCAAATACACAAAGTGCTGTAAGAGAACTGGAGAATCTTCCGGAAATGGGCAGGCAGGGAGGGGACAATTAAGCTGAGCAGGGCAAGCTGAGGACCATGGTGCATCCCCTGTGCATATTGGGGGTGCTGAACGTGCCATAGTCCGGGTCCTTGAGGAGCCTGAGGCTGGAGGGCGGGATGGGCAGCCCCCCTGCAGAGCCCTGTGTTCTCTACCCGGCACAGACATGCAGGGAGGGAAGTCACCAAGACCACTGGGGCACATGGGGTGGGCGGGCGTGGGGAGGGCAAGCACAGGGAGGGGTTCGAAAGCGCTCCGAAGACATCTGAGCAGAGTCTTAAAAGATGCGTAAGATACAAGGTAGGACACAAATAACAGAAGGAGAGGCTAGGAGAATGAGCACAAAGTAAAGATCAGACGTTTGGAGAAGGTTGGAGCTTCCTGCTGACGGGTACTTGGGCCAACCTTGCATCACTAAACCCGATGCCTACAGCTTTATGCACCTGTATTTTTCTTAGACAATGACGACAACAATTCCTGATTGCTGGAGGCTACCCTGAAGCTTCCTAAAGGGTCTCCATTGTTGGGAGGTGGGGCCTTTGTTCCTAGTTCCCAGTGGTTAGGACTAGGATTTAGGACGCTTCCCTCCCAGCCAGGGAGATGCTCTGAAGCCCTCAGCGTAGGAAAGAGGAGTCAACACTTGAGCTGCCAGAGAAAACACAGAACCCCGGTTAGTCTGAATCTCAGACAAACAGCAATTTTAATTTTAGTGTAAGTATATCCTGAATTCTGCATGGGATATACTTACACTAAAAAAAAAATTTTTTTTTTATTTGTTGTTTATAAGAAATTCAAATTAACTGGCCATCCGGTATTTCTATTTGCTAAATCTGAGCCAGGCCTCTAGGTGAGGGGGAGCAAGACACCAGGCCCGGGCACCTAGCTGCACCCCATCTTCCCAATCCTTCAGGCTCAGTCCTACCCCTGCCTCCTGTGGTCCTCACTGCCATGGAGCTGAGAGCAGGGAGGAAGTGGGGAACCCCCAGAGCAATGACTGTGAGAAAATAAGAGAAAAAGAGAGAGACAACTCAGATCAGAGAGAGACAGGACCCTTCTGGAAGCTACTTGCCCTTGCAAAAGTAGGGCCGTGGGGGTGGATGGGGGCTCCAGAGGGCTCCAAGTTAAGACGGTGAGCTCTGTGTTCCAGCCCCTGAGACAGAGGAGGCAGGAGCGATAAAGCTTCTTAGGGGCCGATTTTCTCCCTGTGCGGCAGCCCAGACCCCAGCAGCGAGAAAGCAGAGAAGGAGCGGATTAGCTCTGACAAGCCAGAGCTTTTTAGACCTCTGGTTCACCCGCTCTCAAAGACCCAGCCCTGCCACTGGTCAGGGGGGTCTCCAAGGGGGAGCTCGGGATTCCCAAACACCCACGAGAAGTATCCTGTTTTCATGCCATCTGAGGAGAAGCCCTAGCTCGGAGGGTAGCGGGCTCCGGACGGAGCCTGGGCAGGAGGCGCGCCCCTCCCTGTCCTGCAGGACCCCCTCCCCCAGACCTGCAGCTCCGGGTCCCTATGTCCTCTCAGGGTCCCAGCACTCTGGCCCCCCGCTGCCCCCCATCCCACACTGGCCCTGGCCTCGGAGACAACCAGCGGCATCAGGCCCCGGGAGAGTTTCAATCCTGCACCTGCTGTTATCAGAAACAAGCCCTGTGGGGTTCCCATCGGCCTTCCCTGCACAGAGCCCCGAACGACCTCTGTTCAGAGCTGCAAGCCCTCAGCAGTCAGCCTACACCCAAAGCGGGGACCCCTGTGCCCTGCCCAGCCCTCAGAGAGCTCGGTCCGTGGAAAGAGTGCCAAGGTCAAGGGCCCACCCCACACCAGCAGCCTGGGAAGGGCTTCGAGGAGGCTGAGGGGAGAGCTGGGAAATAGGGGCCAAGCTGTCTGGAAGCGGGAGGGGGTGGTCAGGATAGAGGTTAGCTCACAACAGAGATTAACCACTTCTTTCCCTGTGGCAATTAAAACTGGCCCTGGTTCCATCCAGCCACCAGTCCAGTTTCTGCCCTCTGGGGCCTCCTGGAGCCAAACCCAAGTTCTTTCTAAGGTATAAAGACAGGGCTAGAACTCCCCAGTCTTTTCCGCCTCAAGTCTGGTTCCTCTGACTCTGCCCCAGATAGTTCAGGATTCCACTCTTCACCACCCACCTCCAGCTTGTCGAAGTCCACTTCGAAGCGCGGTGATTGGAGTGGATACCAGGTTCTCAGTGAATTTCACCTCCTTTACTGTGAGCACCATATCTCTATTAATGCTGCCTAAGATTTTGCTAATTCCTAGCCAAAGGTTAAACTGAGCCCCAGCCACTGATCGAGTCACAGGAAGAGATGAAAGTGCCCCAGAGGTCAGCTATTTGAGGAACCCCCAAGCGGGAGAGAAACTCCAAAGTTCTGAGGTTGTCTTTGGCAAATCCTTTCTCTCATGTTTTTATTTCTGCTCTCTGCCACCCAGACCAGCCACGCCCCCACCCCCACCAGCCTTTTTACCTCTTTCAGCTTCTCTTTTCCACTTCTTCTCATCCTGACATCAAATAACAGCGTGACCTTGGGCAAGTCACTTTGCCTCTCCGAAGCTCCCGTTCCTGTTCTGACCATGGGAGTCAGAATTCCCGGGGCTGCTTGCTTCCCAGGGCCTGCACTGAGGCTCGATGGAGAGAATTAATGGATGAGAAAGCACTTTGAAAACTGTCCAACACTGCACAAATAAAAGGCATTATTTATTAATTTTCCATTTATTTATGAATCTTGCACATGACCCTCTGCTGAGATGCCACAAAGGGAGAGTGACAGGCAGAGTTCGTGACTGCCCAGACCTGGAATCTTGCAATGCCGGAGCTGAGGGGCCTTCAGGGAGCAGAGATCACACCCCCTTTGTTTTACAGATGGGGAAACTGAGGCCCAGAGAAGTAGAGTAACTTGCCTATCCTTTTGTTAAGGCAACCCAATGTCTTAGTGCATCCTACCCGAAGGTTAGACTGAGCCCCAGCCACTGACCTAGTCGTAGTTAGGGAAGAAAATCCCCCAGAAGCCAGATATTGGAGGAGCCCCGGAGCAGGAGGAGAAACTCCAAGGCTGTGTCTGGCCAGTTCTCCTTTCTCTCTCCCCTGTTTTCATTTCTCTGGGTGGCAGAGGTCACGTAGCCCAGAGGAACAAAGCCAGGATTCCAGCTCTAGGCTTGCTCCAGAGTGCGCACCCCTCGCCACTGGGCAAGCTCCCCCCGTGTGTTGGGAGCAGGGGCTGCAGACCAAGACCCCTTCTACTCTGGGCTGGGCCACACCGAGAGACGGACTGGGCCCTGACCCCCAATGGGGCCAGAGAGCAGCTCCAAGGGGTCCCAGGAACTCACCGTCACCTCCATACTAGCCATCTAAGGATTTATGGTTCTAGGTCAGAAAGAGGAGGCTTGAGGGAAAAGGAAGCCTTGAGGGAAAGGTGCAAGTCACAGCAGGAGGGCAAAAGGGCTTCTAGAAACAGGGAGACGTGAGAGAGTAGAAAATGAGCTCCCCAGAAGATGGGGGCAGAGGAGTGGCGCTGGAGAGGATGGTGGCTGCTGGGTAACAAGGACAGAGCCCTCGGGCATCTGTGTGATGGTTGCTCGGATGCCTCCTCTCTCAGGCCCTGTGCCGGGTGCTGTGATCTTAGACAGTCACGGGGCCTTTCCTGGCCCCCATCTTCTTAGCTGCGAAATGGGGGTGATCAAACCTACCCATCTCGTCAGGCCGTCCTAAGGACATGAGCCGCTGGCTCTGAAATCATTTGGATGCTGACTCGTGCAGTGCAGCAAGGGGGTGGGGCTGAGGTGACTAGGAAAAGGGGGGGCAGTGGCCCTGAGTGTGAGCTGACCCTTGGGACAAGCTCCTCAGGCTCCTGCTTTAGAGCCTGGATGCATCCACCATAATGAGGCTCGTACTCCCCTCCGTCAAGAGCTCACTGCTGAACACGCCGTAACTGGGTTGCATTACTAGAGAGAAGGTGCCCAGGCGCAAGGAGGCAGAATCCTTGCCCACGGTCCATTCCGAGTCCCGCACCTTGGGCAGAGCAGTGGCGCATAGGAGCACAGAGGCGGCTCAGGGTGGCCCAGGAACAGAAGCCCTCAAGGCCCAGGTGAAGGAAGAGCAGGTGTTTCTGTTGGAGGAGCGATGAGTCAGGGCACAGGAATCCAGCTCCCCATCCAGGGGTCTGTCCGCTGTCCCCTCTAACTCCCCCAGGAGCCTGCCCACCCGTCCCTCTGCTCCACACTGGGCTGGATAATTCAGACCAGCAGCCAGGTCTGAGGCCAGAAGGAGAGCTACAGCTCTGGACCCTCAAGGAAAGGTCATAGGCATGTCTCAGCCTTGTAGCCCCCAAATGCCTTTAGCCTATGCTGGGGGCTTCTCTTGCGTTGCAAGCCCTATTGGGGAGATGAGCCCCCCCACACCGTGGATAAACTTCATGATGACTCTCTGCTCCCAGACCTTCCACAGCTCCCCATCACCTCTTTCCAAGTAGCTTCAGTCTGCTCCCGAGCTCCCTCTTGGAGTCTTCGACCTCCCCGCTCAAGCCATCTCTTGTCCTCAAACGCCCTTCTCTCCCATCCCATCCTACCCAGCCTCCAACGTCCTCTGGAGTTAGAGAGATCCGAGTCGGAATCCCAGCCGAGGGACTCAACAACAGCACCGGAGAACTAGCCACTTACCCTTCCTGCTTCCGCGTCCGCAGCCATGAAGTGGGGCTGGAGAAGATGACGAGCGTGGCTTCGAAGAGCCCTTTCGAGCTCCGGCGGGCGTGCACCTGGAGATCTCCTTGTCCAGCGGAGTCTGATTCAGCAAGTCTGGGTGGGGCCCAAGGGTCTGCATTGCTAACAAGCTCCCCGCGGCCGCCTGCCTCTCCTCAAACACCTGGTGTTAGGAGGGCTTAAACGCCTCACCCAATGCCCGGCCAACAGCATTAGCTCCCCGGCCATGGGGGATGGAGGGGTGCCGCTAGGCGGGCGTGGGGCCCAGGATATCCCTGGGGGCTTTGAAGCTCCACCTCCTTTCCATCTACCCTCACCAATTTTTCAATGGGCTAGCCCTCTATGAGGGGTTACAATTCCACAACCCCTGCCTTTTTTTTAAGATTTTATTTATTTATTTATGAGAAGGGGGGGCACACAAGCAGGGAGAACAGAAGACGCAGAGGGAGAAGCAGACTCCCCATTGAGCAGGAAGCCTGATGTGGGGCTCGATCCAAGGACCCCGGGATCATGAACTGAGCCGAAGGCAGACGCTTAACCAACTGAGCCACCCAGACGTCCCTCAACTCCTGCCTTTATATACAAGGCAAGTTACAAAGAACCTCAAAAATGGCCTCAAAAGGACCTTCTTCCCAACAAATACCAGCTTGGAGAATAAAAGCGACGAGATGGATCCCCAAAGGGCAACCCGAGGGCAAGGAGGGAGGGCGGGGTACCCCCACTCGGCCTTGGCGTTAGGGAAGGGCAGTTGGAGGGAGGCTCAGAAGGCTGGCCCTCAGGCCTCTGCTTGCTCTCAGAATGAGCCCATGGCCCACTGCACATCCTGCGGGAAGCAGGCCTGGGGCTTGAAATCCACCCTGCAGCTTGGGGTCCAGCCAACCGCTCCCCAACGTGACCGGGGCCCAGGCACCTCCCTCTGGGGGCCCCAGTTCACTCACAGTGGCCCTTGAGGGGCATTCAGTGGTTTTCACCTCTTCCATGAGGGTGGAGGCAGGCACCCCACGGTGCGAGGGCGTGAAGGGATAAGGCAGGGGTGCGGGGAGAGAGGGAGGTGGAGAACCAAAACACCCAAAGAAAAAAATCCCACTTGTAAACTAAATAGAGTTACTTTGTCAGGAAACAGCACATGGCGCCATAAAAATGGAAGTCATTTACTATGAAACGCCATCCTGTTCTGCGTTATTCCCCAGCCAGAAGCACAGAGCTGGCGCAAGTCGGGAACGTTCGCGGTGCAGGCAGGAGCAGGGGAAGGAGAGTGTTTCCCCCTCAGCACCAGCCTAGGACGCAGCGACCCCGCCTGCCTGCGGGGAAACGACTGTGGCAGCCAGAGAACCAGGCCACGGCCGCGCCCCGGAGGGAACCCTGGGACCGGGGCTGGGGGGCACGGAGGGAGGCCCATCCAGGCCACGGCAGTGTGGGTTCACCCTCCTAGAAGGTTGCAGACAGGCTGCCCATCCCCTCCCCTGCCAAGATTGCACCCCTAGAAAGTGAGGCTGGCCCCAGGAGCCACCAGCAAAATGGAAAGAACCCAAGAGACCAGAGTTCGAATCCTGCCGGGCCTCCCACCAGCTGAGTCATGGGGCAAGGCGTGCAAACTTTCTGAAACTTGGTTTTCTGGCTCCATTGGCAAAATGGGGAGAATTCCCCTCAGCTCATAGGGCTGTAGGGAGGATTCCATGGGAGTATCTCATCCCCCCGAGGAGCTCAGCACGGCCAAGAGTCTCTAAATCGGGGCCCTGCCGCTCCGGAATACAGCTGCTTGTACCACACTCTGCCTCCACACACTGCCCTCCGCCGGCTCCACACCCCCTCCCCTGTCTGCTCGGCCGGAGTGTGAAAGCTCCCCCTGCCGCTGCTGACGACACGGGAACGCTGTTCCCCGCCACGTGTATCCCATGAGGGAACAGAGATGTTGAGACACCTGCCCCAGGTCACACAGCATGCAGCAAGCCTGGGGTTGGGCCCTGCCTGGCTCCAAAGCTCGTGCTCTTACCTACTCCCCTGAATCTCCTCTGGTACCATGGGAAGAACACTGCCCAGAGCTGCAGATCCTCAGCTCTGCCACACGTAAACTGTGTGCCCGGAGCCTCAGTTTCCCCGCCTGTAACCGGGGGGTGGTTTCTAAGGGCCTGCTGGTTCTGACGTGCTCTGATTCGAACAAGTTGGCCTAAAAAGGAGGTTTGGTTCTCCCCCCCCAAAAGTGATGACTTTGTCAGAGGAATGCCAGCCAGGCTGTGGGAGACCTGCCCAGCGGCCCAATTACCTCGCCTAATGATGGGCTCACACCTTGCCACTCCTGCTTTATCTGCCCGGTCACCACCGCCCCACAGGGACAAGTCCCAGCGTCACTGTCACCGCAGAATGGGAATCTCTGATCTGACTTGGGATGTAAATCTCTCTCACACGTTCTCTCTTTCCCACTCCCCGAGGCTCCCCGGGAATTCTGTGATCAAAGGGCCTTATGTAAGTCACCCCGGGGCTGGGGGGAGGGGGGAGGGGAGGAGCCAGCTGCGCAGGCTCCAGGGGAGGGGATTCCCCAGGAGACCTCCTGCCAGCTCCATTCTGGCCCTGGCTGGGGCACAGGTGGCGATGCGGCCCCAGAGCCCTGATCTTTAAAGTGAAGACCACTGCTCCACCCCCACTCACTGATGTCTGCTGTTGAGCCAGAAGGTCATTCCCGTGTGGTCCCAAAGAAGCATCTCCGTCCGGCCAGGAGACAAGGAGAGATCGGCTCCACCTGGCCCCTGCTGGTACCAGATCTCCCAGGGGGTCAATAATTCCACTGGAACAGTAGGACCTACCTAGGTCCTGGATTTGAGGGGATGCTAGAGAAGCCCAGGGACAGAACTTAACCATGAGTCTGCACCCAGGAGGACGCAAGCAGTGGCCCGTCCTCCCTTCTCCCTGCTGCCCCCTTGCTGAGGCTCGGGGTCCTGATCTCTAAGATGCAGCCCGATGTCTACCCCTTAGGGCAAATAGAAGGAGTAGAGCGCCCTGCGATGCACATGGTGCTCCTAAGGGGGGCCCTGGCTGTGCTCCAGGTCTCAGCTCCTGCTTCTGCGGGAGGCAGCTCACAGCCCCCCCCCCAGGCTGCCGATGAGGCCCTGAGAAGCAGCCCCCCAGCACACAAGTCCCCCACCCCCCACCCCCTGCCCACCCCTTCCCCGGGGCCTGGACTCCGACATTCGGTGCATCTCAGGATTTATGGCCGGGAGGGTCCAGCCTCGCAGGGCCAGCGTGGACAGCAGGACGCCAGCTGCCCTCCCAGAAGCCCGGCGGAGAGAGCTGGGCAGCGTCATCCCTCTTAGCCACGAATCGTTATTATTGCTCGGGGACCAGGCAGGTCGGGGCCCTTCTGTCCCGGCTAAGTGGTTGTCGGTCCGTGGGCCGGGGAGTGGAAGGATTCGGGCCAGGAGAGAGGGCGGTAGATCTCCCGCTGCCTGCCCCCCCTACCCCCCCGCAGCTGCAACAGTAGCAGCTCAGATTCATCGGGAGGGCCCACTCCCGGCAGATAAGCAGGCCGATATATCTCCCGTCAGAGACTCCCGCTCAAGGGCAGCACCATAAATCCCGGGGTGGGAGCGAGCGCGCCGGCGAGCCAGCCACTCCTTGGCGAGCGTCTTTCCTCCCGGGGCCCAGCCGCTCTGCACCGGGCTGGCACTGAAGCCTAATCTGCAGTTCTGCATCTGATCCATCAATAACCCCGGGGAGAGGAGCCTCCCTCCCGCTCCACGCTGGCTGAGACAAGCGCCTGTTTTTCACCTCTCCCTGAAGCTGGGAGTTTAATTCTCCCCCTGGACCGGGATCTCTCTCACTTCTTGGAACGGTTCTGTGGCTGCCTGCCTGCGTTCTCCGGGTCCTCAACCCTCCCCAGCCCAGGCCGCCGAGGAGAGGAAGGAGGGCTCCTGGCTCTGCCAGGAAGGAGGGGTGGGTGGGGAGGGGAAGGACGGGAGCCCTAGCAGGGAGAGGCGAGCAGGGCTGGAAGCCCAGAGCCACAGACTCCTCAGCCAGCAGGCGGCTTTTGCCTAGGTGTTCCCATCTGTACAATGGGTCTGCATTTATATCTTCCAACAATTATTTTCATTACCAAGCCGTCAATAAGACCAGACCCCGCCCCGAGCAAGCCGGCCCTCTGGTGTAGAAGGCCAGCAACGTCTAGGTAAACCCATGGAGAAGTTAGATTCTTTCAGAGAATAATGACTATGAAGAAAATTGAAAGGGTTCCAGAAGACCGTGACCAGGCTGAGGACACCACTTCAGCTAAGTGTCTCAAGGAAGTCTGAAGAAGTGATATGTGAGCTGACGTCTCGGTGATCAGTAGGAACAACCAAGTCAGGACATGAAGGAAAGGTATTTGAGGCAGAGGGAACAGCAAATGCCCAGTCCTCAGGTGGGAAGGAGTTTAGCATGTTCAGATAGAAAGGAAGCCTGTGTCTCTGGAATATGGGGGTGGGTTTGGGGGCGAGGCGGTGGGGGGGATGCAGTTAAAGCAGGAGGCAAAGGACAGACCCCACAGGGCCTCGTGCACTGGGGACTGTGGTAGCGAGAATGTGCTTTACTTACAGTGGGAACCCACTGGAAGGTTCTGAGCTGGGGAGGTCCATGATCTGACTTAAATCTGATATAGTCCCTTCAGTTGCTCTGCAGAGAATAAGTCAAAGAGGACAGGAGTAGAATCACGTGGGAAGGAAGGAGCCACCATAATAGGTATGAATATTTGATCCGAGTGAGCTTAGAAGGGAGGCCAGCGGAACATAGCTTTAAAAGGCAGACTCAGCAAAGATAAGCCAAAGAGCCCTTCCAGCCCTGCCAAGAAGCGGCTAGACCGCCCTTCTCATGTTCCATTTACAATTCAGCAAACATTTATTGAGTATCTTCTGTATACCAGACAGTGGAGAATCAGACAGGGGTAAGATGTAATCCTCCAGGTGGTCCCAGGCTAGCGGGGAAGATAGGTGAGACAAATGACTTCAGACGCAGCCAGTGGACAGCCCCATGCAGGGAGATCAGGGAGGGCTTCCCAGGGGAGGTGGCTATCAGCTAGCATCTGCAGGAGGAGGGAGTTAGGACAGGCCACAACACACAGTAGGGGAACTCCGGGCACAGGCCCGAGGTCATGCCCAAGGACCAAGGCCTGGACTCAAGTGCACCCTGCCGGGCATATTCAGCCAGCACCCCACGTGGAGAGGTCCTACACAGAGAGAGACTGAGGCCCCCGAGTGACTGCCAGCTTTCTCCACCAGACAGAATCCAGCCCTGGCCTTTGAGTTACACAGCCGAGGCCCCAGACGTGGTCAGAGCCGAGAAAAGTCCTCCCTGCTATGCTCCGGCCCAACTCCCGACCCACAGAGGCCGTGACATAATAAAGAGCTGTGTTACACCACCGCGCTTTGCTGTCCTTTGTCCCACAGGCGGGGTAACTAGAGCGGCTCCCCACCGTCTGCCGTCACCAGGACGGCCGAGTCCCCTGCGACCAACCGGCCTGCGCCTTCCCTCTTCTCTTCTCACACCCTGGCTTCTGCCTCCTGGAAAACCCTGACTTCTGGCACACGGCTTGCTCCCACCTAGACCCTGCATCCTTTGGGCAGCCCTCCCCGACGTCCTCAATGCGCTCTCAGGATACCCTCTACCTGCCCGCTGACGCCCCCCAGCCCCCCACCCCCCGACCTGGCAGTGACCACTCACTCCTCAGTCCGTGGCCGGGGCCCCTGTTGAGGAAATGCACAGCCGCATGTAAGAGTGAGTCCCTCTCGGAGGGACCGAGGGCACCCCAGGCATTTGCTGAGCCCCTCCGCTGTGCCAAGCCCTGCCGGATGCAGAAAACACCCATCCGCCTCCAGAAGTCTGGCGGTGCCGTCAGTGAAGGAGGGAGGAAGCCGGTACTGGGGCAAATCTCCCAGCCAGGGAGACTTCCTGGAGGAAGTGACGGACAGGATTCCAGCAGGTGGACTTGGAGGGGAAAGGAGTGATCAGGGAGACGGAAGGAACTGTCTGGATAAAGGCTAAGGCAGGGCTGCTCAGCAAGCCGGTCTAGGGACCACACTCTGAGTAGCCCCGGTTTCAGAGACACCAAGGCCCAGGAGTGGTGCAGTGCCCAGGCATCTAGATGAGGAGAAGCTGACCTCACAAGGGAGAAGCCAACCTGGGTGCCAGCATCTGGCTCCCGAGAGAAGGCAGGGGACGTGAAGCAGCGGTGGGTCTGAAGCTGAAGTTGGAGAGACAAACAGCGGGATATGGCGCCCTCCCCAGAGGCCACAGGGGACCCCCCCCCCCGACCAGACAGGGCCCCCCCTGCCGGCGCTGGCACACAGGACACCAGCCCGTCAGGGGGCCCAGGCAATCTCCGTCACTCCCAGGCCGGTGCCCTGGCCTCTAACCTTCTTGCCGTCACAGAGCCCTCTGAGACTCTGTCAGAGCTACGGACGCTCCCTTTGAAGATTTCCCACGTGCACCTATGCTAACACACCTGTCATTTCAGGGGCTCCCAGGATCGCACCCCCGGTTAAGTACAGAAGTACTAAGCGGCCCCTTAGACCATGCATGGGATCCCCCGACTCCAGGGCCACTAAAATTAGGTGGGGCTGATGGCAGGGCACCAAAAAAAAAAAAAAAAAAAAAAAGTTTACAGCCGTGAGAGGGCTGGGCAAACAGGGGAAGGGGAACTTTTCCAAAGTTGGCCTGAAGGCAGGGCAGAAGCCAGGAAAGAAAGGGTAGAAGCCACCAGTGGAAAGAATTAAGGGTCTCTGAGTTGGAGGGTAAAGGCATGGGGAGAGGAAGATAGCCCAGTGAGGCTGAGGGGGGGCCCAGGGAGGGCAGAGGGCATGTGATTTGCCTCCCATTTGGGCTCCTGGTAGAGGAGGAAAGCCCAGGGGACTCGTGCCTCAGTTTCCCCATTTGTGAAACGAGAAGATGCTCCTCCCAGCCTTGCTTCCTCCCCGGGGCATCCCAGTGAGGGAGGAGGGCTGAGATAAGGCCTACCAAGCCCCCCGGGGCCCCTGGGAGAGGCGCACAGGATTAATGGGAGGATTATGCTCCTATAAGGAGCCTCGGTCCTGTGGGGGAAGCGAGTCTCAGCTTTTCAGGGAGAGAGATAAGAGCGAGAGCAAAAATGCCGGCCAAGGAGGATAGAGAGCACCTGGAGGGCTTTTACTGAGCCAGGAGGGGAGCAAGCTGCTGGCTAATACAGAGGGGCGGGAAGCGAGCTGCTGCTGATGCCTGGATAGGGCCTCTGAGCTGGAAAGCAGGCCTTCCCGGGGGGCAGGGGGCTGTAGGGTGTGCGAAAAGCAGAGGGGAAGCTGAGACCGCCACGGCATCTCTAGCTGGTTCCTGCCCCTCTGAGGACCTCGGGAGCGGGGGTGGGGGGCAAACAACCACAGCTGGAACCCAGATGGACCCACCCGGGGCCTGGCTGGGCCCCTCAGAGAAAGGAGGGCCTTTGGAAAGTGCTCGTGAGGGGCGGTCACCCACCTGTTCCCGGCCGCACAGCTCTCTGCCTCCTCCCGCAGGCTGTGAGCACAGCCCATCTGCCCACGTGCAACGACACTGAGGCACGCTCTCAGCCACTAGTGACGCCAGGGTCCAGGGCAGATCGCTGAGGCCAGAAGAGAGAGACCAGAGCACTCAGACCTCCGGAGGTGGGGGGGGGGTCCTCACGGGGAGAGACATTGCAGGGCCTCCTAGAGCAGGCAGCCCTCTGCCTAGGCCTAGAAGGATGAGGAGGCCGGGGGCGTAGAGGGCACCTCGGGTTAAGCTAGATCCAGAGTAGACGAGAGGCTATAACCATTTTTAACAGCTGTAATTTCTTGGGAACTCACCACGAGCCCGGCATTTGATGGATGGATGCTATCTCACGGAATCCCCACAACTCTCTGGGAAAGCCTCATTATCCCTTTGTGACAGATGCTCAGAGAGGTTAAGTGACTTGCCTCTGGTCACACAGCCAGGAATCGGCAAGCCAAGATTGGAACGGAAGATGT
This sequence comes from Nasua narica, assembly GCA_028533885.1. Taxonomy (NCBI): domain Eukaryota; kingdom Metazoa; phylum Chordata; class Mammalia; order Carnivora; family Procyonidae; genus Nasua; species Nasua narica. The sequence goes on along the minus strand of CM052804.1, from coordinate 32,854,359 downwards.
GTCTCCCTCCCAATGCCTGCTTTTCCCACTGTCTACACTCCCTCCCAAAGCACCTACTTAAGATTCTGCTGGAGATGGGTCGCTGGGATTTAGCACAGGCAGGTGGGAGCCTTACAAGGAGCGTCGCCCTGAGAGTCTGATTTCCCACAGTGAGAAGAGGAGACAGGCACTCAGTGCTTGCTCAGGCCTTGAGGAGCAAACCCGTCCTGAGACTCAGGAAAGGGCCCTCCGAGCGGAGACTGGAGAGCAGAGAGGCCCTGCCTTTCACCCTGGAGGACTGCCCGCTCTGTCTGTCAGTCAATCATCAAACATCACTGGGTCTCCGGCCTCTCGATGCCCCGCAATGCCCAGCAGCATTCTTCGCTTCACATATTAATTTTTCAATCTGATAAAAGCTGTTTGTCTCACAGCCACTTCTCTGCCCTGTTAGAGAGAGGCACATCCTGAATCCTGACCCTCGGGGAAAACACATGCCATTAAAAAATCATCAGCCTTTAGGTGAGGCTCAGGCCACAGGGCAGGCAGAGCCTGTCACCTGGCTCAGAGCCCCAGGCTGTGCGTCAGGTTCATGAGCGGAGGCCCCAGGACCACACTGGGTGGCTGACATCACTCAGTGCCCTCTCGGCTGTCCCTATTGCCTCATGGTTGAGTGGTCCCCAGGGTCTGCCCTTTCTCACCCCTTCTGAGGACACTGGTGTCTCTTAGCTGCAAAGTGGCCGCCCCGCCACTGTCGTCATTCCTAATGTATCAGCGTCACTCATTCAAATATGTGTTACTTGGCCCACTCAAGACCTACTATGTGGGGCACCTGGGTAGCTCAGTTGGTTAAGCAACTGCCTTCGGCTCAGGTCATGATCCCAGAGTCCCGGGATTGAGTCCCGGGTCAGGCTCCTAGCTCCACGGAGAGTCTGCTTCTCCCTCTGACCTTCTCCCCTCTCATGCTCTCTCTCGCTCTCTCTCTCTCAAATTAAAAAAAAAGACCTACTATGCGCCAGAACCTACTATGCACCTGAACACTCGTGCCCATAGGGCTTGTAGACCACAGTGAAATGGGCGGCTCATGCTTGAGGAATGCTCCGTGCAGTGGGGGTCCCATGGGAGACTTGTGAATGAACCCTCTCTGAAAGGTGTGGTGAAGGTTAGGATCCAGTAAGCCCCGTGCTATAGTAGCAAAAGGGAGGTGTCAGAAGTCATGCAATGAGATCAGTCTTGAGAGATGAAAAGAAGGGATCCACCTGGGGTTTCCCCCTCCCTATTTTCCACTTGTTGAGATTCTGCTTCACCAACAAGGCATAGCTTTAAAATCCCTCCCTAATCCCCTTAACCTAGACCAATCCTAATTTCTGCCCTGTGTTTTTCTCCACGTCCCCGTATCACATGATTTTATTCTTCTTAGAGCTCTGTGAATGGTCCTTGCAAGGCCTATAACCATACTGACTGTGCACTGCTCAGGGAGGCTGCTCCCCAGATGGTGGGTGAGAATAGCACCGCCTGGAGTTCTGCAGTGCGAAGCCTTCCCAACTGTACATGGTCGCCCTGGGGCCATGAGAGATTTTTCTTCTCAGTGTCAGCCTGACCAGCATTCTTACAGCAAAGTATCAGATTGGTACTCACTTTTACCCCTTGACTGCCCAGCTACCACTCTGTTTATGGTACCCTACCTGAGAGGCCTCTCTACTTCCTTTATACCCTACCTACCTCAGCTTCTCATGGCTTCTGCAGATAGGGCTAGCCGTGTTTAAACTGATGACTGCAATGGTCCTGCCCAATCCATGTTTTCAGGATTCTTCTTCCAGCATGATTTCAAGAAATGTATTGATTCATGAAATCAGAGAGTGTCAGCATGTGTGTGCAGACTGTAAATAGAAATGAGAAGGAACACCATTGATCACCCACTGTGTTTTAGCCACCATGCTAGCTGCCCCATGTAACCAGCTACAGCTTATTTTAAGGGGGAAAAGGGGCATTATTTCTGCTTCAACGATGAAGGAGAGGAAGCGAGGTTGGAGGCATTTACTGAATGCACATGTTGAATATACACACATATCTACACACAGAAAATGTGTATGGCATCCTTTAGTCTATCATAATGTTGGGTCCAAGTATGGACTAATGCACACAAAGGCGGGTTCAAGCCTGTCCTCTAACCTTTAAACCCAATGTCCTCATTAGTGCTGTAGGGGTAATGCTAGAAGCACCCAGAAGACTTATAAGGCTCTGTTGGGCCAGCCTGTGCTATGTGATTCCCATGCTGCCTGTTAAGCAAGACACGTTAGCTACTCCCATTATCACCATCATTATTTAGATGCCAGCTTGATGGAATTGCCACGTCAGTTCCTCAGCTCCATGTACACTGGAGCGGTGAGCGTGGGTGATGGCAGGAGCCACAGCAGCCCCATTTCTGCATGGGTCCCCTGGACCCCAGCAGCCTGGCCGGCGGGAGTTGAAATGGCCCCGGGGGCCGGCTGTCCTGGAAGGCAGGAGCTGGGAAGCTGGCTCTGCCCAGTCCATTTCTTACAGAGTCACTGTCACAGCACGGAGGGAGGAGAAATCAGACGGGAGTGCTCAGAGAGCTCTCACAAGGGTGCCAAGAGGCTCAACAGACTGATGTTTTCCAAGAGGTTCTGGATGATCAGGTGAAATTCCCTATGTAAATATGATTCCCTACTGGATTCCCGGCGGCAAGGGGGATGTCATTCAACTGACTATTTAACAAAGCTGTTTAAAGAGGGAGACTGTGGGGATCATGTTTTATGTATTAGCTGTGAAAAATTCTCTTTAAAATTTGTCTCAGTCATCCGAACGCGGGAGTTCTGATAAATGCCGGGTTTTATGATGTATGTTTTACAAGCATACGCACACTCACACACACTCACAGGCTTCTCGGGCTTTGCCTCACCACCCCCCCCATCCCTTCCCCCAGCTCAGATCCTCAAGAGATGCATTTAATCCTTCCCCCATCCCCAAAACGTTCTAAGGCAAATAGGCAACACCATTTTTCACGCATGTGTTAATAATTCAAGCTTCACACCAAGTTTTCAAGCTGGATTGGCTTCCTAGGCCGAGGTGGAAATGTCTGGGTCAAACATACTTTAAAGAAAAATTCTTTTAATTAGTTTCTTTTGAACACCACACAAAGGCCTAGCTGGATAGCGAGGCAATTTATTGCCATCTTGACATTGCTTCCATGTTTATCAGTTAAAGGATTCTATTGCATTGGAAGTAGGGCATCACGGCTCCAAAGGATCTTGCGGGCTTGTGTATTTGCTATCCCTCCCATTGCCCCCTTCCTAGGAGGCTCTGGGCATTGTTCTCTCAGGTCTGAAAACAGGGAACAGCCTGGCCTGGAGATCAAAGTCATTTGGCCAAGGTCACAGAACAAAGGGAAGCCAGAGTCACAGTGGGAACTCAAATCTCCCTGTGTGATCTTACCGGGCTGCTCAGCACCCTCCTGCCCGTCCTCGTCTCTGAAACGGCAATAAGGACGGTGGATCCTTGATAGGGTTGGTGTGAGTATAAAATGAGCTCGTGAGTATCCACGTGTCCACATATGGTAAATGCTCAGTCAACTTTAGCCATGAAGCCAGTAATCACTATTGGTCTCCTGCCAAGCTGCTTTCTCTCTCCGTTCCTCCATTAAAACCCTCTCCAGTGCCTTTCCCATGATGTGGAAGAAACCCACCTCCCCTAGTGAAGGAATAGACAAGGTCCCAGCAGCCCAGCGCTTCTCAGCGGTTAAGGCGCCCACAGATCTCCTGGAGACCTTGCTAAGTGCTGTCTCTGACTTTCAGGAGGCATGGGGCGGGGCCTGAGACTCTGCATTTCTACCGCACTCTTCGGCGATGCCGATTGTCGCTGGTCCGCGGACCACACTTTGAGTAACCAAGGGGAGTCCCCAGGATCGCCGTTTAGTGCTAGAAAATGGACGTAGCAGGGAGGGCAGAGGAAAGAGGGGAGCTGGTCTTTTTTCTCGGCTTCCTCCCTCCTTCCTTTCCTTCCATTGTTCTTCCTTTCTTCCTATTTTCCTTCTTTCTCTCGTTCTTTTTGGCCTTCGGGGTTGCTTGAGATCAGGCATTCACAGAAAAGCTGAGAAAGGCCTCGGGCGGGCCAATTCAGTCATTCAGCCCTAGCCTCCTGCCTTCATCTTTCAACAAGACAGGGACTGAGGACACACTCTGGGCCAGACGCTCTGCAGAGAGAGTGGGCCACGGGACCAAGATCTCCTCCTGTAACCAAAAGCATTTTTCCCGGAAAAGAGGTCTCCGTGGCTCAAGGGCTTTCGGTCCAATCTCTACGTTGCCATCTTTCAGAAACTGGCAACCAACAGGAAAGTAAACGCCACCCCAGAGGGCTTCGGAGCTGTGGTTTCCCTAGCCACTGTTTTCACCTGATCAGGAGGTCGGGGAGGTCTCAGGCTGTTTCCCGGAACTGCGAGCGAGCGGCGAGGGGACAAGACGAATCACTGCAACGTTGACCCAGACAGCGCCAGCTGGTAGGAAGAGCCCACGTTGGGGACGTACTGGGTTCATGTAGGCCACGGCCCCCTGTCCAACTCTCCACTTCCGTGCTGGGGAGCCTGGACCTCACGGAGCCTGATTCCTCATCTGTGAGGAGATAGTAAGAGCATTCCCTGCGGAGGAAAGCAATGCGGGGAGGAGTGAGTGAGATTCTGTGTGCCCAGCAGGGTGCTTGGCACATCCTTCTCTCCCCACATCTGTCTGTGCATTCCCTCCCATCCATCCATCCATCCATCTATCCATCCCTCCGGGGGAGCTGGGGATTTTGCCTCCAAGCGACAGGCTGAGCAGTACTGAATCCCAGGGGGTTTGCTTCCTCTGTTTGTTTATTTATTTCCCTTTGCAAGCCTGTCTACTCAATAATTCAATTCAACAAGCCCTGGTGAAGCCCTCCCTCATTCTAAGGGCCGTCCTGGGCACTGGAGGGGAGAGAGGAATAAAGATAAATAAGGCTCCTTTCCTGCTCTCAGGGAACTTCCTGTCTCGGCAGTGGGGGAGCTAGACACCCATACGGAACCCTGCTCCCGGGGGGCGGCGGGGGGAGGGGGACCGCTGTATCGGGCCGTCAGAACCACAAACACGACCGTCACAAGTACCCGACATTAGCTGTGGGTACTGTAAAGGCTAAAATCCAATTCCATTTGTTTTAGAAAAGGGGGACACAGCCCCCAATTTTTATTGAGGAAGAAAACAAACACGGAGACCCTCAGCGGCGTCTGGTCCAAAGGCCAAGGCAGCAGACACATTCTGAGCACGCCCCTGGAGACACCCTCGCCACGCGAGGTTGGAGTGAATGGAGATGCCAAGTGAATGGAGACCCGTGCGCTCACGGAGGCACTCGAAGAGCACAGGTTCTCGGTGACCCCCACCATTTCCTAGATTCTGTCTCCTGTTGTCCCCTTCGGTATATGCCTTCTTGCCAGACTGGGTGCGCTGGTGGGGGGCTGGGAAGGTGGGGTCGCCATAGCGACAATGGGCGGTCAAGCATCCTGCTGCCTTGGTTTGCAGCACCTACGGCGCCATCCAGGTTAACCAACCGCCTACCTGTCTCTCCAGGGGCCAAGGTCAGAGGCTCCCCGAAGGCGGGGCGAGTCTTTTATCACTGGTCACTCTGTGCGCAGGGACTGGGACACAGCGGCTGCTTTCAAAATGAAGAAACAACAAAATAAGCGAAAAAAACCATTGCCGCGTGCGTTGGTGAATGCCTGGGGAAGGGGGAAAGGTGAGGAGGCAGGCGGGAAGGAGGAAGGGATTCAAGACAGTGGGAGAGGAACAGATCCTTTCCACCTAGGAGAGAGATTGCTCCTTTGAGGAGGTGGGAGTTGTGTCAGTTTATTATGCTGATAATAAAGCCTGACTTATTCTGGCAGGTTCCCAAACCTCTGCCTTTCTCCTCCGCCCCAAAGCCTCCCCGAGTTAATGATTAACACGATCACGGTAGCGAATGCTGTTCCGTGTGAATCCAGGGCAGTCCTAGCTGCTGGAGAGAAAAGGGCATTTAGAGACACCTGCCGCTCTCCAACCATGCTCTTGAAGCCCGGGGTTCTGGGAGATTTGCATGCAAGGGGGACGAGGCAGCCAGCTAGAATCCTCGCCACAAAGCTGCACTGTGCCTTCTGGGACCCTAAACGAGTCCCACCCCGCCCCTCCTTCCTGAGCCTTAGGTTCCCCATCTGTTAAATGGACAGTCGACGGGAAATCCGTGGACATTAAACCCTGCTCCTTGCAGCGGTGCGGCTTCCAGAGAGAAGGCTGGAAAGGAGACATGGAGGCAGGGGAAGAACCCGCCCACCCCACCGTGGTCAGAACCCCGCGGCTTTTATCTATATATAGACTAGGACTCTGCATAAACGTTCCCTTCGAAGATAGGGTTTTGAGGTTAAAAAGAAGCTGAGAATTACTGGATTGGACGTCCTCTGAGATTTCCTTCGGCTTTGACATTCTACTTCCCATCCTTGAATCTATTTCTTGGGTGCCTCCTGCAAGGTGGGAGCCCATCCTGGCCGGCAGGGACGGACTGGAGAGCAACACGATGCCCTGCACCTCAGGACCTCTGTCTCGGGGTGCGGAAGACGCAGCCATGCACGGTGTCCCCCCCTTTAACGTGAGTCCTTAGCGGCAGGAGCCAGCAGCTCCCGAGGGCCCTCACTCGACCCTGGGCAAGATGGAATCCAAACTATTTCTGGGAAACGATACGCAAGAGCTACTCCTTTAAGAGGGACATCAGACACGCGAAGAGGACAGACTCGGGGCCCCAACTGTTGAAACGCCCTGACCGCCCCCCCCAACCCCTAGGATCCAGCTCCACAGGCCTAATTAAGGACCTAAGGAAATCAGGTGCCCACAACCACATGGGTGCTTTACCCAGCTCTCTGTTGAGTCTTCCTGATCCTAAAACCTGAGCATGCTTCTCCCCCTTACGCAGGGGAGAAAACCGAGACCAGGAATGGTGGAGCGACTTGCTCAAGGTCTAGCAGCTGAGTCTGCCTCCTCGGCGTCCCTGTTTCCTCCCACTCAAGTCATGACCCTCTACCATCTTTATTAAAGGTCGTCTGCTCTCTTCTTGGCTCTGCTGGGACCGTAAAGAGAAAGGCCCTTGGTGCAGGGAGGGACCAGAACGCCCGCGAAAGCTCTGCGTCTCCCTGAGGCCAGCAAGGTGGCAGCAGCACAAATCAGAAAGGGGACCCTTGAAATGAGGTGAAATGGAGTCCCACGAGGGCCTGTTTCCCTGCTTGGAGGTATGGAGCCTTTCATCCCGACAGGTGGCCTGCGGTCAGCGTCAGGCATCCGTGGCCCACGCAGAATCCCCCCAGCGAGGCCATTTCCCAGAGCACGCCTCTCTTCCCACCCGGCCTTCCCATGCCTCTCTTCCCACGCAACAGAAACCAAGCCAACGTGAGTTCCAACCCAGGTTCCTCCACTTACTGGCAGTTGGCCATGAGTCAGTGATCTATTCCTGTCTGAGTCTCGGCTTCTTCTGGAAAGTCAAAACGATGATACAATAGGCTCATTCCTTTTTTTTTGGCGGGGGGGATCAGTGTGTGATATTTTTCACTTAATTTTTATTTTATCCTCAGTTATCCCTACTGCTAGTTTCAACTTCAAATCATTATACGAGACTTCTATGGAAAACAGCAGCCCCCTGCCCCATTTCTCCTTCCATTTGTCACTTCCCGAAGGAAAACGCTTCCAACCTTTTTAACAGCTTTGCACGAGTCACCCTTTTAAAGCGTACAATCTGATGGCTTCTAGTGTATTCACAGAGGGTGAATCCATCACCATTATTCATGGTAGAATAGTTTTATTACCTCCCCCCCCAAAACCCCCACACCCCTTAGTCACCAACTCTGCCTCCCCAGCCCCAGCCCGAGCAGCCGATAATCGACCTTCAGCCCCCATGGACTTGCCCGCTCCAGACGTCTCAGGCGTTGGAATCATACAATAAGGGGTCCTTTGCGACCACGTTCCATTTACCCTTCCGCGTTCCATTTACCCTTTCGTCAGGCGAGGAACATGTGGGCAGTTTCTGCTTTTGAGCTGCCGTGAAGAAGGCAGGAGGGACACGTATACACATCTGCACGTGCACAAGTTTGCCTTTCTCTTGGGCGCCCACCTTGGAGGGGAGGTCACGTGGTGACGTGGAAACCATTGAGGACCTGCTAGACTATTTCCTCAAAGCAGCTGCACCCTAGGGGCACCTGGCGGGGGGCGCAGTGGCTGAAGTCACCGACTCTTGATCTCAGCTCAGGTCTTGATCTCAGGGTCGTGAGTTCGAGCCCTGCATCAGGCTCCGCACTGGGCGTGGAGCCTACTTAAATAAATAAACAAATAAATAAATAAATAAGCAAATAAATAGCCAAGTCACTGCCCCACTTTACAACCCCACCAGCCGTGTCTGAGCTCCGGGGTTGTTCTTCTAAGGTTGGTCTGAGATGATATTTATGCCTGGCAAAGAGGAGGAAAAAAAAAAAAAAGAGTAGCTTCCCTTTTCCCTTTTTTTATTAATATATCAGTGTCCCAATGCCTCCAAATCTTCCAAAAGCCACCTGCTGGCTTTGTTGTGAATTCAAGGCACAGTCTCCCTCTCCAGTGTATACCCCATTTGTGGGGTGACGGTTCCTCCTACAGAACCCGCCCCAAGTGGCCAGGGGCCTTCTGAGAGTCCCGCACAGCACCGCATTCTCTTGACCTCCCAACGTGATCGGAAGGGCCAGCTCTTGGCTTTTCCGCCCTTCGAGGCTGTGGTTCCTACTCTCGGGTTTCTGTGCAGCTGCACTACCTGGGCGCACGTCCAAGGCAGGAACCTGCGGGTGCTTGGCACTGAGTGACGACGCAGACATGTGTGTCCTGCTCGACCCCCAGGATCCGCAGATAAGGTGCAATGAACAGGGCCCGTTGAGGCATGGAACTCCAGCCTTGACTCCCTCTGCCTCCCTTCAAGGAGGCCTAACACTGTCCAAGACAAAAGGACAGCCTTTCCTGACTTTGGACCTCTGCACCTTTAGCGGGATGTCCTCCACAGCCCACCCCAAGTCTCTCGGAATATCTCGTTTGCAGTAGCCAAGCTTCTTTTCTTTCTTTTCCTTTTTTTTTTTTTTTAAGATTTTATTTGTTTATTTGACAGAGAGACAGCGGGAGAGGGAACACAAGCAGGGGGAGCCGCAGGCAGAGGGAGAAGCAGGCTTCCTGCCAAGCAGGGAGCCCGATGTGGGGCTCAATCCCAGGACCCTGAGACCATGACTGGGCTGAAGGCAGAAGCTTTAACCCACTGAGCCACCCGGGCGCCCCAGCTCATGCGATTTTTGGTCTCGGTCTCCTTTTCATAAGCCCTTCCTCTCATGGAATGCCCAGGGCCAAGCACCCCCCGTGGATTTTCTCTCATCTTCACCACTGGGTGTGAGCCCTTCCATTTGACAAAGAACCTGAGGCTCAGAGAGGTCAAGCCAGTTGCGCAAAGTCACACAGCTAGAAAGTGGCTGTGCTGGGATTCAAGCTCTAAATGACAATCGGGTCCTCTTCTGCCTTGTTCCCTCTCCTTAGCGGAAACCCGGCAGCCAGCTGGTGTTCGCGCTCTATCGGGCTGCGCAGGTGTGTTCTCCGTGTTTCCTGACAGTGACTGAAGGCTTTTGAAGGAGCCTTCTTTGGCTCTCTCCGTTCCCCATCACCCCTGGGCAGGCTGGCTCCCTCCCGAGGAAGCTGGGACATTCATTACAAGGCTAACGAGCCCGTGCGTCTGTCACTCCGTGGCAGCACCCGGGTAAGCTCGGAAGCCTGGCTCGGGGGGGGGGGGGATGGCAACCTTCCACACTTTGGGGAAAAATGGTTAAACCGACCTCCTCCAGGGACAGCTGTGACATCGTAGGTAGCTCCCCAGCGCTGGCTCTGAGATGCCCTGTGACGCGGGACCGTTCGCTTCAGGCTCAAAAGCTTTCTTATCTGCAGAGCAGAGGTAATAACGCCCGCCTTCTGCTGGGTGGGTTATGGCAGCGACAGCCTCACGTACGGTGGAAATGACAGTGAGCAAATGACAGAGACGCACTGGCAGGTACACCTGGGGTGAAGGGGCATGATGAAAGTCGGCGGGACCTTTGGGGCCGTAAAGAGGTGGGAGAGCTAAGACCAGGTCCTGGGCGTCTGACACCGTTATCCCCATCATTGTCACTGTCGTCGGAACTCCGGCATTCAGCGTCCGATTGCACGCCGTAATGGGTGGGGGCTGTTTATAGAACGTGGAGTGAGCCCTGTCGTTGCCGGGGGATACATTATTCTCTGCACCAATGGTTCTCAGCTGGGGAGGGTGATCTTGCCCCCCAAGGAACATTCGGCAATGTCTAGAGACACTTGGGTTGTCGCAACCTGGGGAGTTGTCACTTCACTAGTGAGCAAAGCCAAGGATGCTAGTAAAGGTCTTAAGAAGCATGGGACAGACCCATAACAAGGAGCTATCTGGCTTAAAAAGTCAGTAGGGTCAGCATCTACACCCTTGACATTGAACGTGTGACAAAGATGCGGTGTCGCATGGGAGCTTGTTTCTCGGGTCTACTGAGTAAGAATCTGTGTGTAGAGTAGTGCTCGGAAAACGTGGTCTGAAAAAACATGAACACAGGCGACATCGCCAGCAACCCAAACTATTCGCTACATCAGCCAAATGTTGGATCTTTGGGACTGGGGCGAACAGAAGACAGATGAACCGTGGATGGTGGAAGGTTAGATGGTCAGGGGGAGTTAAAATTTGGTGAACATCTAACAGAGCCAGGGAAGCAAGCTGAGTACTAGATACTTTGTCTCTCTCCAAAACAGCCGTGGGTGTGTCCTAGATGCCCAAATGGGCGATGTCTCGAGAGACTGAGCCAAGCCATGGCCTCCCTATCATATATCTGGAAGCTTTCCAGAATCTTACTACTACCGTCTGAACCAGATTGTGTAAAGAATACGGTTTCATACAAACATTTGCATGTGAAACCTTATTTAGAGTTGGGATCTGATGTTAACTTCACATACCTCACTCACGTAGAGGCACAGCATTTTTATATGTGTGAAGAATACAATTTTCTCCTTCGTTTTCTCTTAAAAGATCAATAAACATCTTGTTTTGCCTTCAACAATAGTGGTGCGAATGCTCTATAATCCACATTTATTTCCTTTTATTAGAGGATATATCTCAGGTTAACAATAAAATTGAGTAACATTGAGTCCTTATGGTCCAAAAGCTCAGTGATTACAGCACAGGGATATAATAGGAATAATATCTACTATTTATTAAACATCTACTGTTTGCAATATGCAAATATCAGTACCTTTAATCGGCCACACAAGCTTATACCTTATTTCTACTTTCCAGAAGACAAAACTAAGGCATAAACTTGGCCATGGCACTAAGTGATAGAGTCAGGATCCAAAGCCCAAATTCCCTGCCTGCCCCATGCCACCTCATAGTCAGAGTGGCCCTTGGTTCCCAGCCTTGGCACAGGTGTTCAAAGTTCTCGTTGTGTGCGACTGACCTCATTCCATCCCTGGGACCAGTTTTCCTGGGTCTCCTCCCTTCCACCTGCAGGGTCCACCTTCCCTCCAGCCCCACAGGAGCCCTGGGCTTTGAAGATGTGGCACAGGGTCTGCTAAGGATGGATGGCTGTTGATTGCATTGTGGGCCTGGATTGGGGGTCTGCAGAACGCCCCCTTCTGTAAAGCATGAGATGGTAAGTATCTCAGGCTCTCTAAAATACAGGGCCTTCCATCTCATTTACTCCCCTCAGCTGTCCCAACATCAAAGCAGACAGAGACGGTATAAAAACAAACAGACATGACTGTGTTCCAATAAAACTTTATTGATTCCCCCCAAAGGGGGAGCAAGCCAGAGCTGGTCCCCCTGGCGATTGTTTGCCAACCTCTGACCAGGGTGATTCGGGGTTTTTTTCACACCCTGGCATTCTGTGCCTTATTTGGGAACATCCCAGACTAGAGGTTGAAAAACGGTGGTCTCAGCCCACCAATGGAGCGTTTATTTTGAAGGACATTTTAAATATATCCCCCGAGGAGAGACTTGAGCAACGAAACCACATGGACCCATCACCTAGCTTTAGCAACTATCAGCACTTTGCCAATCCTGCATCATCTATCCCCCCCACACATTGTATTTTCTGAAGTATTTTAAGGCAAATTCAGACATCACATTATTTCACCCATAAATACTTCAGCACGTCTCTCTGGCAGAAAAGGACTTTTTAAAAACAGAGCCACACACAAGCATTATCCCCCTAACAAAATGAAGACTAATTCCTTATTAGCACCTAGTACCTCATTTGTATTTAAATTTCCCTAATTGCCTCAAAAATGTCTTTTTGCAGGTGGTTTGTTTGAATCGGGATCCAAACAAGGTCTACTCGTTGTATTCACGCAGAGCTTTTAAATTTTTGAATCGGTTGTCAAATGTGAAAATCTGGGTTTCACATAAACATCAGATTTTCAGTTTTTCTTGGGAAAAAAAAAACCTGAAAGATTGGCGACTTGGCAGTAGTACCAAGCGCTAGCACACTCTCAGGAGGAGGACAGGCATTCCCCTGCCCCACCGCCTGGCCTCACTGCCATGGCAGGACCCCCTGAGGCCTGTTCTAGAAGGTTCGAATCTCTGTCTCACACAGGAAGTCACTTGGGCCACATTTCCCTCCATCTTTCCCACACACTGCCCCTTTGTCATTCTTTTTCTTCCTTCAGAACAAGCCTCCAGAATCTGCACCTGGGGGGGCGGGGCAGAGAAGAGAGTTTATCCAGAACGACTGGCTGGCCGTCACGCCCCTTGAGTGGCTGCCTCCAGGGCCCTAAGAAAGCTCCCCTGATCCCCGAACCTGCTCCCCCACCAGTTCAGCCTGTGCCTGATGCTCACAGAACACAGAGCTCACTCCCCAGGTAGGTCTACCTTGAATTCACTATGTGACCTTGAAGAAATCCTTTCCTCTTGCTGGGCCTGAGTTGCTCCTTCTACACAATGAGGGGTTGATTAGTGGGAAGGGGAAGAATTTATGGGTAAGAGAATGATCCAAAATGAGTTCCTGGATGAGTCATGAATAATCTTAAGCCTACAGCCCTGGGATCCTGTGATTCCATTGATCCTGATGGCCTCCCCATCCCATCACCTGGATGGCCAAGGGGGAAGGAAGGAGGAAGGGGAGAGGCGCCACCCAGGGGCTGAGCAGGAGGAGGAAAGAGTCCGTATCCTTACTTTCCCTCTCCATCTTCTCAGGCACTGGTTCTTGATTCTCTTTCCCTCTGGGTACTGACCAGCTCTGTCTGCCATGCCTCTAAGTGGTACATACAGAATAGCCATTAGGGCAGGAGAGATGCTGGGAAATGCTAAGCCAGCCTCTGAGCCCGCGCGCGTGAGCGTATGCATGTGCATGGGTGTGTATGCGTGCATGCGTGGGGATGGGGGGGTCTGTGTAGGGCAGGTATATGATGGCAGTGGTAGATTCAGGATCTGAAAAATATGCTTCAGGCAATAGCCCATCCTGACATATTCCACCGGGCAGAGGAGTCCAGTTACGGGGAAGCCAGCTGGCACTCGCAGCCCAGCCGGGGAGTCAAACACGTAAACAAGCAATCATAATAAAACATGATAAATGCTAGACTAGAAGCCTGCATCAGGCACCTGGGGAACACAGAGAAAATGGTCTGTTTATCCACCGATATGTGCCTCCACCCTGTTCCAAAAATGATTTGAAGAGGCCGGCAAAGCTCCACACTGAAAAACTAAGTGAAAATTAAGTCAACGGGGAAAGGAAAATGCTATGGGAAGAACAGGGCGGAAAGCAAGGACGAAGCTAATACCCAAGACATCTGCTGGGAGCTCCACACTCTTGCTGGAATGGAGCTGCGTGCTTGTCTCTGAGCTTCCTAGCACTCAGTGCAAGAGGAGAAAGCCTCAGCGTTGCGCAGTTCACAGCGCTCCTTAAAGTAAAGCATGGGAATAACTCTGGAGAGGCACAAGCAATTCTGGTGCTGAGACCTGCGAGTATTTCCTCTCTAGGTCGTTCTCAAGAAGAGCCCCGAAAACCAGGTGGGAAGTATATCGGAGCAATCTGTACTGTATTTGCAACTTTCCAATAAATTTAAACATATTCCAAAATTAAAACAGAAACAAAAACAAAACTCCACAGGTAGAACCTAACTCTTCCCTCCACACGGCAGGTTGTGCTGTTCCTATTTGACACTCCAGGGGGCGCCACTCACATGGACCGCGTTCCAGACCCACAGTAGGTTCTTTATCCGCGTCTGCTGAAATGATCCTTGAGTGGTCGAAAGGGACCGCTTGGAGGGCATCTAGAAGTGATTGTCATATACAAAGGATGTGGACCCTGAAATCAGGGAATACCTAACAGAGAATCCCAGGTGTTTTAGGGGCGTTTTAAGCCACATCCACAGTGGTCAATAATTTGACATTTTCGTCTACGTGTATTGGTTTCTATCGATGTCATGTCCCTGGGAGGTGAAAAAGTCACAGAATAGAAACCAGAATGGGAATTGCAGAACATGGAAAGATTTGGGAGAACCATTATTTTGAATAAGCAAGTGGACTTTGTTGTTGTTGTTGTTCTTCTTCTTCTTCTTTTTTCTTTTTCGAAACCGGTGACTTGAAAGTGACACAGTAATTTTTGTTTTGTCCAGTAAGAATATAGCTTCTCGCGGCCAGGACACTATCTAGGACCTCTAACCTGAAGGCTACAGGGAAAAACAAGACAATGGGAAGGAAGTGATGGAGGGCTTGGGAAAGACTGCTTGATTCTGAATTGTGTAACATTCCGACTGCCTTATTTTCGTCACTCAAAATCTTATTACATTCAAAATCTCTAGCTGATCTCCGGACCCATTCAACAAACCGAAGGCTAAATCTGGGACGGTGCTTCACGGTAACTGACAGGATTCTTAATCAGAACGTGATTCTTAGAAGGAAAACGCAATCATTTCATAAAAATGCCACAGCATGCTATTTACCTCTATCTTTATATCATGAGTCAATCTAAGCCTCCCAGCCTTCTCCCTCCACCCTCAAAAATCCCTGGATAACGAGATGAATGAGCAAAGTTCTCAATCACAACTATGCTGTGGAAACAAGGCTAGGACAGCAAACTTCCTGGGGCAGGAAGGTCAGCTCTGCCTACAGAGATCAGGGAGGGCTTCCCAGAGGAGGTGGCTTTGGGCGGAGTCCTGAAGGATCAGTAGGAGGTTGTCAGGCCCACAAGGGAGAACGAGTGGAAGGACATCCAGGCAAATGGAAAGGCAGAAGCCGGTGCACCAGACGCCTTCCATTTGCCCCTTCAATGCTCTCTCTCCACCCTGCTCTGGATCCCTGACTGTCCTGGTTTGGGCAAAGGGATGCTAAAGATGCCAGCACATTCCATGTCTCAGCCAGGATCGACCTCCTGCCTGAACTTCTGCTGGTATCCACACGTGATCCAGAAAGAGAGTCACATCATCTCTCGAGGGGCTCTTTTTTAAGGGCACGAATCCCATCATAAGGGTTCCATCCCATGACCTGATTATCTCTCAAGAGCCCCACCTCCTCATACCACCACCCTGGGGATTAGGGCTCCCACAGGTGACTCTTGGAGGAGGGGGTGGGATATACAAACATTCAGTCCACACGAGTGAGTTATAAACAAAGAGCCCCATCCCGCCTCTTCGCCAACGCTCTTAATTATGCCAGCCTTCAGCCAAAAATCCCATCCTGACCCACCAGGTGGGCAGGGGTGAGAGGGGCACCGCTGTCTGCCTGAGTTCCAATTGCAGGTCTGAATAGGTCATCTCTTGTGTCAGGCGTTTCCCCAGAAGGAGCCAGAATGCTCGTCCAACACAGGCAAGTCAGAATGAGGTTGGTCACAAAGCCAGAGCCTGCGGTCTCAGAGAAGCTGCTCAGAAGCTCCGGGCTTCCCCTCCTCTGCCCTCACATCCTGCTGACCTTGGTCTTGTGGCAGCATGCCAGATACTGCCGGGGAAAATTTCAAAGACCAGGATAAGAGCGCTCAGACTTTGGTGCACCTCGGAACTCGGGGGGCTTGCTGACACGGGAGATGCTGAGACGATTAACGAGCTCCCCTGCTGGCTTCCAAGACACGAGAGCTGGAGCCCACTGGACCAGGGAGAACCTGAAACAGGAGGAAAGAAAAGGATTTCTCTCTTTGGTGGGCATTTATTATTGTCATTGCTTTTAGTAAATTATCGAAGGATTGAGCTTTGCAGCAAGTGTTTCGAGCAGTCACGGAATTAAATAATAAACACCAATAGTGATAATGCCACAGGACGCAGACCCGCCACGTATGGGGTTCATCACATGCACGAAGAGCCCATCCTTACATAAACGAATGTGGTGCGTCCATGTGGGGGAATAGCGCTCAGCCTTAATAGTATTCAGCGTGCTGACCCGTGTTACCACATCGAGGAACCTCGAAGACATTATGTCAAGTGAGATAAGCCAGTCGCAAAAGGTAAATTCTGGAGGATTCCACTTATAGGAGGATCTTAGAGTGGTCCGAGTCACAGAGACACGAGGTCGAACGGTGGGTGCCAGGGGCTGGAGGGAGAGGGGAACGGAACGTTAGTGTTTCGGGGTATGGAGTTTCGGGCTGGGAAGACAAAAAGGTTCTGGAAAAAGACAGTGGCACAACCATGCCCAAGAATGTGAATGTGCTCAATGCCACTGACCTGTACATACAGCTAACATGGTGAGTTTGGGGTTTTGTGCCTTTTAACGCACACAGACGCGGAAAGCACGTGCGTCCTGCCAAACTAGGCTAGCAGGTGGGCCATGAACTTCAGCATCAGGCAGGTCTAGGGTGACACCCAGCTGTGTCTGGGAAACCCCACTTGACCTCTCTGAGCCTCCACTTTCGCCTCTGTGATATGGGGACGGGGACAAGACCTAACGTCCCGGGAGTTTACGACGGCACTCATCTGTCCCACAACCCTGTGAGGTGGGTGGATAATATTAGCCTCATTTTGCTGACAAGAAGGTTGAGACTCAGAGGTTGTGTGATGAGCCCCAGGTCACATAGCTGGGGCAGAAGTGGTAGGGTTCCAAATATAAATACAAATGTGAGTCTGGGCTCCGAGCACTGTAGACGCGCCCCCTCACCCCCTTGAAGCTCGTGCGGAATCTCACTTTGGATCCGAAGACTTGGAGGGTGCCAACCCAGGGGCCCGATTTAGGGCCCGCCTTTCAGGTTCTGATATAAAATGTATTGTTTTGAGGCCATTACCTAGCATCTCTCAGTTTATGGGCCTCTTTTATATTGACAAGTCCTACGAATGAGCAATTGAAATAGACGAAAAAATGTGTCTCTAGAATCTCACGTGCTCGGAAATCAAAAGCAGGACACGTTGGTGAAGGGAGAAGCTGTTTCCAAAGCTGAAGTCTAAATTACGGGAATCTAGTCGAAATCTCGGTTCTGGGAGTAAAGTTCAAAACACAGAGAACCAGACAAGATAACAGGTATCACTGCCAAAAGAAGGGAATGGAACTTCAGCAGGAGAAAAACAAACCCAGTGGAGTTTTCCCCCTGAGAAGTGAAGGACTGAGATTTTCCACGCCCCCCTTTTGCAGAGGGTGGCCCCACAGAGAGCCTGGAAGATTGCCAACTACCCCAGGGGGCGATATTTGCACGGTCAGGAGTACGAATGGCGCCCCCTTGCGTTGAGTGTGGCAGCTCTCTCTGCCCCCAGGTTGGGAGGATTTCTAAGGACAATCACAGGGGTGGGGGGTGAAACCAGCAGCAGGGGGAAGCTGTCACATTCTTCTCCCACTTCCCAGAGTCTGTACCCTTCTAGGTCTCACCGGGGGATAGCCACGCTGTCCCCGGGTCCTTGTATATCATGGACACGGCTCTGCTGGGTCAGGGATGAACTGAAATGCAAAGCTTTGAATAGGGAGCAGGAAGCCTGTCTCAGGCGCTCGGGTCCAGAGGTAGCCTCTGAGCTCGGAACTGCCTGGGGACACAGGGGTCTGAGATCCAGCCCTGCTGTGGCCCCCTGGGGCCTGACTTGTGGCATGTACCTTCTCTCTCTGAGACTTAGTTTCCTCACCTCCTTACAGAGCAGGGAGGTTGACTTAGATCATATTTCTAAGTGGTTTCTATCTCTAATAGCCATCAGTTCTAGAATTTGCCTCTGCTTCAATCAAAAGGGCTAGCAGGAAGCCTTCTCGAGGGAGGCGGCCTTGTTTTGCAGGTTTTGCAGGTGCTCTGGGTTTGGGTGGCTCAGCCGTGTCCTGCCCTTCTCCGCCAGGCCCGGGCTCCGGGGCTGAGGCCTCATTAGCCGACCCAAATGGGGAGAAGGATGGGAGGGGAGGAGAAGCATCTCGCCTCCCTCGGCCTGACACCTCCCTACCTTTCTGAATTTTTAAAAGTGCCTTTACTCAGAATTCATCAAAGATTCATCAGGCTTGGGATTGGCCCAAGCATTTGCCTGAGGAGCTGAGTGGAGGTGGAATGGGGGAGGAAGGCAGGAGGCCGGCAGGCTGGGCGGGCACGTGGCTATCGGGAGCTATGCAGGGGCTCTGCCCGCCCCTGCCCTGTGTGCTCGGTGCAGGGGCTGGAGACAAAGGAGTCAGGAGGTTTGATCCCAGCTCTGGGAGACCACCCCCTTCAGCCGTCTGAGCCTCACCTTCCCCTGAGTGGGAATATAGGCTGTCTGTCCTCCCCATTTAATGGGAGGTGGGGGGGGCAAGTGGGCATGCTGGGAAGCACACTGAGCAGCATCTCAGTTGACTTTAAAGTGAGGCATCGAGAGCTGGTGGGGTAGACCAGTGTTCCGGACTGCACAGATGCAGGGGCCAAGAGAGATTCGTGGGCCAAGATCTCAGCTCTGGGCTTCCAAGCAGCTCCGTCCCACCTCTGCCTTGTATCTTTGCTGCTACAGGAAATTCTGCACAGGGAAAGACAAAAGAAAAACAAAAAACAACCACCATTAATTTTTTTAAGTTTGCAAATCATTGACCTGTCTATCCTTTCATTTTACAGAAGAAGAAACTGAGGGCCTACGTGGACATATGACTTGCCCAAGGCCATTCGGTCGTTCGGTGGCAGAGCTGGGACTAGAACCCGGGGTCGTGGCCCTCAAGCCAGGAGCCTTCTGTCTTTTCCACCAGCCTCACCTTGCCAATGCCGCTGTCTGGGTGTGTCCCTTGGTGACCTTGCCACGAGCCGCCAGCTTGCCTGACCTCAGGAGGATGTTCCGGGTTCAGCATAACTAGGTGGGGGTGACTCTCACCCAACATCCATGATGGAATGCTCTGGAGGCTTTAAGAGTCCCCGGCCTGAGCCCTCCCGTGGAGCCCAGAGAAGGCTCCCGCCCCAGCGGACACTTGGACTTCAGCCCTCGGAGTGCTGGGTCATTCGGCCCTGGCGGGGAAGAGGAAACGGAGGCCCAGAGAAGTCTTGGGGCGAGCTGGCACGAGGCCTCCTTGTGACGGGTTAGGGCTCTCCCTGCCACGTCAAAGCCCCTCCCCAAAGGCATCCGTCCTCCTTCAGAAGTGTCCCTCCGCCCCCACGGCCACCTCCTTCCCCGCGAGGTATGACAGGGCCAGGAAGGAGGGCAGATCCTTTCTGGGGGTCTTCACCCCTCAGCATCAGGGAGCCCTGACCGGCTCCCAGCACGGGAACACCCACCGAGGACCTAGCAAGACAATAAACCATGATAATCATGTTTTTAATAATCGCCTGGAGTTTGTTTAACATACAATCGCGGCTGGCAATAAATCCAAATTAAAAGCCCAACCGGGAGGCCTAAGTTAAGCTGCCTGGTTGGCAGTGGAGTAGTCGTGGGAGAGGAGGGAGAGGGAGAGGACTGCGGGGCCCGGGAGAAGGGGAGCAATCTGCCTTCAAGGCTAGGACGTCCTCGGGAGCGGCAGAGAGGAAGCAGGGCCAGCCCTGGCCCCAGCCTCCACCCAGCCTGGGCGCCTGTCTTGCTTTCTTAACTCAAAAGGATTTCTTCAGTGGTCCGGGCAGAGAAAACATGTAGGTCCCCAAGCTTCCGAGATAAGAGAGACGATTCCCCTACCTGCCAACACACGAGATCCGCGTAAGGCAGGGACCATGCTGGTCAGACTCCGTACTGGATCCCCAGTCCCCGCATCTCAGAGGTAATCCGCAAATATTTGTTGAATAAATGAATGAATGAATATAAACGGGCTCTTCCACATCCATTTATTCCTTCATTCGGGGCTTCCCCCACTTCAAATATCTATTGAGCACCCACAGTACCTGGGGACACAGAGCTGAACGGGATCCCTACCTTTGAGCTCACGGGCCAGGGGACGGATGATTGCATGGGCAGCCGAGGGGGCTTGGCCAGGCCGGGGGTGAAGGGCAGGATTGACAGGGGCTTCCGGGAGGAGGTTTCCGGAAGCAGAGTCCTGAAGGGCAGGGGTCCGAGTTGGGAGCCATCCTGACCTGAGAAGAGTGTTCCAGCAAGAGGGTCAGTGGGTGTAAAGACAGGGAGGCGAGAAGGGAAGGATGTGCATGTTCAGAGAGGTACGGAAAGCGTAGTGGGAGCAGAATTCCAGCTGGAAGGTGAGGAGGGAGGCCGAGAGAGCGGTGGGAGGTGGATGCCGGCGGCGGCCAGGCCACAAAGCGCTCAGTGAGCATGCTAAAGAGCTTGGACTTTGTCCTGAGGGCAAAGGGAAGTTATTGAAGGGTTTTAAGCCGGGGGATGACATGACCAGAATTGCAGTTTGGAAAGATAGCTCGGGCTGCGGTGTGGAGAACGGATTAGAGGTGAGGGGGCCGGGGGCCGGGAGGAGCGGTAAGGAGGCTGCTGGCCTGACCCAGGTGGGAGCGGGAAGACGGAGCGGCCGGCACCCCCTGGGAGGGGTCGAGGACGGCGGGCGAAGGGCCACGGAGGCGGTGGAATGTGGGAGGGAGGCTGAGGGGTGACTCCAGGCGTCCCCGCTGGGTGGGCAGACGGCAGTGTCTCTGAGGGCGGGAGCAGGGCCACACCGACCCGGCAGTGGGTGTGAGTGTGGAGCAAAAACCTCTCATGGAGGAAGGGGCCACTCGTCCCCGCGCCGGCAGCCCCTCGAGGAGGACGTCTGCCTGAAGTCCGGCCTATGCGGTGACTTGCCCTCGTGCCTCCCCCCGGAAGGCACAGCCGTGACTGTCCCAGCTAGAGTGGGCCTTTGAGAAACATCTAGATCAACCTCCCATGTGATGGTCTTGGAAACGGAGGCCCAGGGACAGTGGTGACTTGCCCGAGGTCACCCAGGGAGTAGGGGGCAGAGCTGGGAAAAGTCCTCTGACTCAGAGCAGAGACGTCGCACGGCGATCGTTTGTGCTACTGTGCGACCTCCTGACCCTCTCGGAGCCTCAGTTTCCCCCACTGTAAAAAGAGAACCGGAGGGGTTGGAGGTGTGGACTGAATAAGAACACGCATGTGAAGGGCTTTTTGAACTGGAAAGCACCGCAGATAGATGACGGCTTTGCATTTTCATCCCTACTCCTTTAACGGATACTTGGCCCCGTGCCCATGCCCTTCCAGAGAAGCCTCTATGCACCCCGGGGCACCCAGACATGAGTGATGCAGGGGCCGCAGCGGGAACTGCCCCCTCTCCGCCGGCTCTGGAACCGGCTGCTGGTGCATTTCAGCAGGTGGGTCCTCCCTTCCCCGGGGCCCCCCTTGCTGCCTCCGGCCTTACCCGCAGTCCGTCCAGGACCCCGAGAGCTCCCCTAGACTGCCATCCCCGGGAGGGGCTGCCGGAAGGCCACCGACATTCATTCAGCAGTCCTGTATGGTCTGCCAGGCACCGCGCTAAGGGCCGGGCTCCCTGCGCTCAGAGAATTTACGGTCTGATAGGCCCGAGGGGCATGGGGGTCCCATCGGCAAACAGGTGATGTTTCTCATCACACAGGATAAAAGCCCAAACCTTCCCTTGTCTCGGGGCCCTTTTGCCGGCACCACCCTTCGCTCCTGCCACTCCGGCTGCGCGCACCCCGCCTTTTCTTCAAACAGACCAGGAATGGTCCCACTGCCAGGTCTTTGCCCCTCCCCACCCTCTGCCTGGAACGCTCCTTCCCAAGTCCCCACGTGGGTCCCTCCCTCTCTCCCTCCGTTCACGTCTCTGCACAAATGTCCCCTCCTCAGAGAGGGCTTTCCTGATCACCCTCGTTAAAAGAACAATCCCTGGGGCACCTGGGTGGCTTAGTTGGTTAAGAGTCTGCCTTCAGCTCAGGTCATGATCCCGGGGTCCTGGGATCGAGTCCTGTGTGGGGCTCCCTTCTCAGCGGGGACCCTGCTTCTCTCTCTCCCCCTGCCCCTCCTCCCAGCTTGTGCTCTCTCCTCCCTCTTTCTCTCTCTAATAAATAAATAAAATCATTAAAAAAAAAAAAAAAAAAGAACAATCCCTAATCCCTCCCCATCCTCCTACCTGGCCTTATGTTTCTCAAAGCTCTTACTGTGACTTTCCTTTTAAATTATTTACATTAGATTTTTATTTGTTTGTTTATTATTTGTTTCTCCCAATGGAACATAAGCCACATGAGGTTAGAGACTTGGTTGTGTTCACTGCTCCATCTCAGTGCCTAGAACCGAGCTCCATAAATATTGATTGAATGAATGGATGGGTAGATGAATGAATGAAATCAGTCCTTGCAGCCCTTGTACCGCAAGAGAAGCATGGGCTGCATTTCCCTGTTTCTAAAAGGCACTTCTCAAAAACATTTGCACATTACTGAAATGCAGATATGTACATTTAAAGCAGGGTTTCTTTTCTCCCTAAAGCTATTATTAAATCGATGGTGCATCTCACAATTGATGGCATCTTACAATTGAGGAAATGCAGAAGAACTCAGAGAAGCAGGGATTCATCCTCCCCAAGGAGACTTGGTAGAAACATCCCCCAAGCAGAGCATATTTAGCAGAGCTCTAAGGAATGAGTGAGCATTTTCCACAATGAGATTGTGGTCCTCCAGGCAGGGGAAACAGCACATGCAAAGGCCCGGAGTCCGGGAACATTACTCCCTCTGGCATCATAGAGCCAGTCTTCTGCCCACCCAGGATGGCCTTCTGGCCTCAGACAGACCTCCTGCTCTGGAAAGGAAGAGCTGGCCTTCCCAGGGGTCTCTCCCATGGGAGAAGGCAGGGGTCCAGGCTGCCTGCTTCCTAAAGGCACCTTTTACCAAGCACATCACATCCATAACTTCTCTCCTTGTGAGGGAAGTTACATTGTTATCCCTATTTCACAGATGAGGAAACCGAGGCTGCCATTCCAGTGCCTGCTAATGCCTGGCCCACACTGGACACTTAATAAACATTTTCATTTCCCCATAAACATTAATTGAGCACCAACTGTATGCAAAGCCCTCTCCCAGGTCCTATTCCTAAATCAGCTTTACACATGTCAGGCTCGTGTTGGTCCCCTGACACAGAATCCTTCACCCCCTGAAAAACACAGCTGCTTCACAATGCTGCTCAGATGCCCCTTCTGTGACCTCCCTAAGCGGGAACTGTCACTCTCTCTTCTGCTTCCCTCCTCCTCTGCAGGGCCCTCTGCACAGCATGAGAGGTTTGCCTCTCAGTGTGCCCTTCTTCCAGGGCAGGGACTGGGGCCTAACACACCATCTGGCACACAGTAGGTCTTCAAAACACTGGCTAAATGTGTGAATGGATGAACCACCAAGCAATCCAAAGAAAGAAAAAAGAAAAAAGATACCGCCCTGATGGAGAGCAGAATCAAAGGTGGGAAACCTGCAGAGTGGAACCGTAAAGGAAGGTCAGCTTCCGCCTTATTCAGCGGAGACCTGGGGTGCTCGGAGCAAGGAGGGAGGTGGCTCCCTCCAACCAGGACAGAAGGACCGG
Organism: Nasua narica; assembly: GCA_028533885.1. Lineage (NCBI taxonomy): Eukaryota > Metazoa > Chordata > Mammalia > Carnivora > Procyonidae > Nasua > Nasua narica. The sequence goes on along the minus strand of CM052804.1, from coordinate 32,830,507 downwards.
GAGTCCTCTCCGAAGAGATAGATGTGCAGGGCTTCGAACGGGATCAAGGAGCACTTCCATAAGAAACGAAGAGGGTAGGGTCAGCCCGGCGGGCTTGTCTAGATAGCAGCCACCCTTGGGGAAGCAGGGGGCTGGGGTGCTCGTGTAACAAATGGAGCCGGCATTCCACAGCCCTTCGCCAGCAGAACGGAAGTAATCTTTGGGTTTGTAGTTAATTTGTTCTTTTAATGGATCCATCTTGTTATCAGCTATTAAAATGGGCTTTCCCCATTAGCTGCTAGAGTCCAGGGAGTCAGCTCGCTTTCTGGCCCCTTCGCCTTAACAAGGAGCGAATGCACAGGCACGTATGTGTTGGGGCACTAGGGGGTGCAGGGGGGCTGTCACTAGCTCAGGGGCGTCACAATCCTGCACACACCCACAGTGAAACTTACACAGGATATTTTGGACACAGAATATGGGGAATCCCACCGCTGTCCACACATGTGGATGGAAAAAGACTCAGTGATTCCTATAGGCATTCAAAGGCAAAGCTGAAAAGGGCCCTAGGGACCATCGAGCTTAGATCCCTTTTTTTGATAAGTAAAGAGAAAAGCCCAGAGAAGGAAAGCAATTCCTGAGGCTGCCCAGCACCGGAATGCTAGAGTCAGGCCTGCAACCCAGGTCTCCAGGTGCCCAGTTTTAGTGGTCTCCTAAAATATGAGCTGCAAAGCCTAGCCCAGGTCCCTCAGAGGTGGGGTCCCCAACACTCCCCTAGGACTCCCCTTGTTCATTTTCCCCTCTGCCAACCTGTTGCCTAAACATAAACCTAATTAGAGCGTCACAGCTCGGCTCCCAGTAGTTGTAACAGTTACACTTCCTGGCGCGTGTGCGGCGCTTTACAGTTTAAAAACCGCGTACCTCATTAACTCTCCATCTCAAAGGTAGGCAAAGCTGGTATTATTTTAATCCCCATTTTTCAGATAAGGAAGCCAAGGCTCAGAGACGGTAAGGGATTTGTCCAAGCTTGCAGCTTGGAAAGATAAGGCCAGGACTCAAAGCTGGGCCTTCCAAATCCAAATCCCAGGCCCCCCAGCCCCCAGGGCTGCTCTGATTGCCGTGGACAAGAAACGAGGTTTCTCCTCCTAAAGCTGCACTCAGACAGCATGCGGGGACACGCATGCGCCCGAGCAAATGAGCGAGACGGGGATGTGTTTGCAGACAGACGGCCTCCCCCCTGCTCCCGTGGTCCTCCCCATAGCCCGGGCTGGCCCAAATCTGCCGACACTCCCAGGCACTTAATAAGCAAAAACATCGAGTCACTCAATCAATAAGCTGTTGACAACAAGCAAGAGCTGAGCGCTCCTAAGAGCTAATAATGCTTTGAGCTATAAACATAGCCATTAGCCAGGCTTCCGCCCTGCCACGCAGGCCCTGCTGCTATGGGCCGGGGCGCCTGCGCCTACAGCCAGAGGCTGTGGCATTTCGAGGTTGGCTGAGTACACTCAGCCTCTGCCCACACTGGGCTGCTGCCGCCACCCCCTCCCCTGCCCTGACTTCCTCAGGTACTCCCGTGGGGCCCCGGCTGGATCCCACCAGAACACATGGAAACCTCGGGTCCCCTCTGGGACTCCAGACTTTGAAACCCACGCTGTCTTGAAACCACACGGTGTCACCCTTGGAGAGCTGCCAGCACAAGACGTTCCATCCCTAACCTTCAAGAAAACCCTATTCAGAGGGGATGTTGGACTCCGAGCTGAACCACTTACTAGCTGTGTGACCTTGGGCAAGTTACTTAACCTCTCTGTGTCTCAGCTGCCTCATTGGTCAGCTGGGAATAACCACCACCTCTCAATGTAATTGTGAGGCTTTAACGTGTTCACTGGGGCTAGCAGAGTGCCCAGCACATGAAAGATGCCTGACAATCAAGGTAGGAGGCAAAGGGACCCGGGGAAGTCATCTGCAAGGGGGGAGAAGCCAACTTGGTTGGAAGTGGGGGAGGGATGCGAGCCAAGCACGCGACTTGATGTCTCATATGGGCAGGCCACAAGCAGAGGGTCTGCCTGTTTCGAGCTGTTCCCTCCAGATGATGTCTGACCTTAAAAATCCTAACCAGCCAGAGCATGCGGGGGAGGTGAGGGATTAGCCAACCCGGGTGGCAGGGGAAGATGGGGCCCTGCCGGGACGCCGGCCCTGGATTGAGGAGGGCATTGCGGCCCTATCACGGATCCTAAGTCTGAGTACAAGATTACGCCAGCCTCCCCCTTTTAAATGAATTCCAGCCCTGGCAGGGAGTTACACCATCTGAGGGTTGCCCTTAATTAGTTGTTGTTCCAGCAGATAGAATCAGGGGGCATGGATTCCCCCAACTTCCCAGAGGAAAATAATACGACTTCTTAGTAAGTAGGATGATTCGAAAGTGGTGTCAAAACAAAAGCCTTTTTTTCCCCTCTCTGGAAATCTCTCGGCATTTCTGACTTTCTAGCGGCTTCTCCTGTGTGTGTGTGTGTGTGTGTGTGTGTGTGTGTTCCTCTCTGTGTCCTTTTCTAGCTCTCTGTCTCTTTGTCTCCTTTTATCTCTTTGTCTTTTATCTCTCAATCTTTGTGTGCATGTGCATGCATATGCGATCTTTTTTCTCCTACTACTGAGTCTCTCAGAATCCCTGAAAACTTTTACATGAGAGTTCCCATCAAGATTGTGGGGTAAAGTGCCTTGGGCATACGATGGTTTGGAAGAAGCAAGGGCAGAGTTTTGCCTTGGCCACGCTAAAATCTCCTGGCTCTAAGGAAGCAGGTGCCTGCCCATGAGCTCCCCATCCTGGAGAGCAGGGTGGGAGGAAGCTGAGCGGTATGGGAAGAAGTTTCTAGAACCAGAGAGGGTGGAAAAGGAGGAGCCTCGATCTACAGGCCTGGGCAGGGCTGAGGGCAGAGTGAGGGGGGAGGGCAGGCACATGAAAGGAGGTGGGAGTGAATGTCAAGGCCGAGGCTATGAGTTCAGGAGTACGTGAGCATGAGAGTGAGGTCAACAGAAATGGGATGCCCGTGAGCGTGTAAGAGTATGTCTATTCTTTTGAGTGGATGCGGTGGCAGGTACGAGAGATGCGCGAATGAGAGGACTAGAGCTGGGCTGCTCTCAGGCTTCCAGCTCCCCTTCTCGTCGCTCCTGGGAGGCAGCAGGGACCTGGGCTAAGCCCCAGGGAGGGCAGAGGGCAGAGTGGCAGGAGAGCCGAGCTCGCACTTGGGGCTGTGCTTGCAGAGGGAAGGCAGAGAAGGGAAGCAGGCCGTTCCACCAGGCTGGCGGGTAAATATTTAGAGGGCTGTTTCCACATGTATAAAAACTCAGCCCGTCTGCTAGGCAGTGTTTGCAGAGGCTGCGAGGGGAGTGCTGGACCTCGGCCAGCCAGGAAGCCTGTTTAAACCCCTTTAAGTCCCAGCTTCCCCAGCCCACGTAGCACCGGCCTTCTGGCTCTCGGAGACACACACAGGGCACTCGGCCCACTGGCGCACGTGCTGATGCACCCCAGCACCCTGCAGATGGGGCCGTAATTAGCCGCACACGCACGCACATGCACACACGCGTGCATACACGCACACACGCGCATGCACCGGCGCGTGCACACACACACGTGCAGAGCCTATTGGTTCCCACACAGATGCACATGTGAACACACACTCATGGCACCCAGCTACACAGTGCACATTCACAACCAGAGCGTGTGCCAGCTCTCTCTCTCTCTCACACACACACACACACACACACGTACAATGCTCTATCACATACACAACCAGACCACATAACTCGCATATCATCACATATACATCCCCAGGGGCCCGTGCACCCACTCGGTACTACCTACGCACGCTCGATTCACAAGGCACGCTCAATTCACAAGGCGTCACACCCCCAAATGTACATGTGACTTAAACTCACAGAGACCAATAATCCCAGATTAAGCCATATCACAGGTGGACCAACACATCACACGGAACACACGCGGGATGTGTCCCAGGGACACACACACGGACATGTGCGTGTGCGCACACACACGCACACACACGCCTTTAACGCTCACGGGCTCACAATACCGCTCGCGCGTCTTCACACATACGGTTTATCTATCAGGGGCCCTGGACCCACCCAGCGGCATCCGGCGCCGTCTTGCCCAAGCAGCCCGCTACCCCCTGGGGGGCTGGGCACTGTAGGGGTGAAGCCAGCAGGGCAGCGGTTGACGGACGCCCTCGGAGTCCGGCTGTCCGGGTGAGAGCCCTGTCCTACTTACCAGCTGATGTTGGAGGTGGCGAGTGAAAATTAATTGAGGTCATGAACTTAGAAAGGGTGCCAAGCACACGGGGGAACACGCAATACACTCTGTAATTATCACAGGGCTTACGCACACTTCCTGCCCCCATTTCAAAAGTAAGGAAGCTGAGGCCACAGGGCAGAAGTGACTTATCCAAGGTCATAAGAATGCCGGTGGTTGGGGTATGGGGTGGGGGTGGGGGGATGATGATGATGATGCAAGAGCTTAGTTTGCATGTCTGAGAGCCAGCCGCTGTTGTGTTTACATTATATATTACATATTCTCTCATTTAATCCTCATAACGACCATAGGAGAGAGGCTCTTTCATTAGCTCCAGTTCACCGTTGAAGAAAACGAGGCACAAAGAGTTATAGAGGAAGGGCAAGGTGGGGGGGGGAGCTCCCAAGTCCCTCCCAACTCAGCCTGCTTACCCCCCAACAGGAACGCCAAGCCCTTTGGGTTTTCCCCTTCGACGCCTACTCTCCCCACCAGCGGGAGCTTTTCCCACTGGCTATCAAGACCTCCTCTCTGGTTTGCATTCTTCCCTCGGAACCTAGGCTTTACTCTTGGTCCACGGTATGGGAAACCCAAGGGGAATAGAGTCAAGAATCTGAATTCTACTTCCTGGTCTGTCCGCGCCCTTCCACAAATGGTCCACATCCTTCCAGAAAGTCACACTAGAAAGGAATGCTTCTCAGGACTAGGCCCGCTGGCCACAGAGGCTGGATCCATTCCGGGAGTGGTGGCCTGGCTAAGTTCCTTATGCCCTCTGGCTCCCAGTCAGCCCATCTGGGAAGTGGGCATAGGTTTGTCTCCTTCGGCGAGATTGGGTACACACATGAGCCTGAGCAGGCTTGCTAAGCTCAGAGCTATCTACGGACATTGACGGCAGCATCCGAGAGCTGGGAAGCTCCCAGAAATCCTGGCTCTCAGATTCCGCACTCGGGGCGGCATCGGGATCCCAATCTAACATGGGAGGGAGTACCCATACATCCCGCGGTCCTTCTAAAGAGGTGCTCGGGGAGTGGAGGTCCGGGGTCGGCAGGGGCAGAGCCTTGGAAGCCTACCTGCCTCTTTACGGCAATGAGGGAAAGGTACGTCTGGGTCCGAATCGGCCCCGCCACCCTGCGGTAACAAATATCCCCCGAATCTCAGTGTCTGAAAGCCACATCGTTTCTCGCTCACACTGATAACCACCACCAGCCAACGGGGGGATCCAATCCCAGGCATCGCTGGGCCCCAGACTGATGGAGCAGCAAGCTTCTCTCCTGTCGCCAGCCATCTACCATAGAGGGGCTCACTTTGGCAATCGTGCTTGGCCTGGAAGTGACAGGTGTGGATTCCGCTCACGAGTCGGGAGTCAGGGCCCCACTCGAGGTGATCAGGCAGTGCGATCCTCCTATGTAGGGAAAGGGGGGTACAGCTGGCAGTAACTACATAGAAGGTACTAACGATGACCCCGAAGAGGAGACCAGGACAGCAGGCACACTCGGTTCCCAGGCCCCAACCCCTGGGGTGGGTCCAGCCTCTGGGGCACATGTGCCCGGTCCTGTGTAACGTTCCTTCCCAGTATAACTTTCCAGAAGGATATGAACTACGGAGTCCCAGAGGCCTGAAACTGAACACTCGGTCTGCGACTTCCTGCTGTGTGACCACGGGACAGGCATAGCCTCTCTGAGCCTGTTTCCTCATCCATAACACGGCAAGCTCCCTGCCGGAAAGGATGTCGGAGAGATAGCCCTTCTATTGTGCCTGCCACCGTGCCTGGCTCATGGAGGGCCCTACAAATGTGCTGGCCATTTCTCCCAAGGGTTAAGGCACTGAAGAGACCTGTCCTCCACCCTGGTCCCAGGCTCCGAGCCTGGCCTTGCCCTCCCCAGTCTATTCCCAGCCCCTACCGGCTACCTGCCGCTGTCACCAGGTTTTTGCAGTCCCATCACGCCTTGTTAGGGAGGCTGACCCATCCCTCGCCGGTAGGGTGCGTCCATGGAAGGAGAGAGGGGGACGCTGTCTCCCTAGTAGAGAGGGAGCCTAAGAAAATCTCGGTGGCTTGTCTGCATATGCTCATTAATGAGGAAAATTGTCATCCACTGCAACCTAGGGACTGGAGGGAGGGATATATCTGTTCCAAGTAGCAGAGATCCCTTCATCCTGAGCACCTCCCTCCTCCACAATATGTCGCTGGCTGCTTCTGGCCCCAAAAGGACGGATGGGCGGCCCCCAGCTCAGGTCGCTAGAGAAAGGGGGACGTCTGCCCTCCTCCAGCCCATCCTTGCTCAGCTGCCCCAATTCCTCTCTCTGTTCTTTGTCCCTGGCCACGTGCGTGCCCCATGGCTGCAGCTACCACCCCTAAATGTCCGGTTCCCACATCTCTCCCCAGTCCAGACGTCCTGGGCACCTCCGCGTCCAAATCCACAGACAGACCAAATTCAGCCTGCCAGCCCTCACTCACCTTCTGTCCCCAGTCCACCCCGACCTCCGCTTCCTCCCACATTCCCTCTGTCAGTGCAGGGACTTGTGAGGCCATTCATTTGTCCAACACAACTTCAATGCCGCCTGCATGCCAGGCCCCGTGCCAGCAGCTGGGGACACTGAGATGAAAGCCATGGTCCCAGCCCTTGGCAAGTTCTCAGCCTAATGGGGAAGACGGAGACTGAGCACCACGGGCAACTGCGGGGGCCCGTGGGGCAGAGGAGGGAGTGAGCAGCCTTGTGGGCGAGGCAGGGGGTGGTCAGGAAAACTTCCCAGTTTGAGGGCTGAGTGTCCTGGGCACAGCTGGCGAGGGGCATTCCAGGCAAAAGACACAGCGCGTCTGAAACAGCCAAGCAGCATGATGTGTTCAGAGAACATGGTCCTCTGCGGCTGATACATACGGCGGGAAACCAGAGCAAAGGAGCGAGTGGGGGAAACGAGGGTGCAAAGCAAGCAGGGAGTACATTTCTGTGTTGCTTTGCTGAGGCCCTCCCTCTGCCACCAGGGGTGTTCCTGGTGGGACAGCTGGGAGCTGGAGACTGCTGGCGATCCCCCTGCAGAACCCAAGTCCAATAGAGCCTCCCGCCTGGGGTGCGCGCTTCCTCCTAGCTCTGTGCTCCCTCTCCGCTTGCGCTCGCTCTCGCCAGGATGCCTCTTTTTCCTGGACTCTCGCATGCCCTCCAGATCCCTGCAGCCTTGTGTGGCCTGCCCTGGAGTGAGGCCCAGCCAGCTGAAACCCAGAGGGGGCCCTGCGCTGCCCCTGCAGTGAGGGCTCTGCAGAGAGGAGACTGGCCAGGACAGGGGTGAGGTGGGAGGGGCCCCCCACCTCCAGGTCTGGCGCTGCAGCACTTCCCAGGGGCCCTTGATGGAAACACTCAGCTTGAGAGAGGTCCCAAACCGGGGACGTGATAACGCTGGATTTGTGAATTAAACAGATGATGGGAAGATGCAAGTGACTGCCCCACCGAGCGCTTGGCCATGTCGGGCCTGCTGGATGGCTCAGCGCGGTGGCAGCGCTGGCCTGACTTCCCATAAGGCAGGGGGCTGGGGGCCTGGAGCACACGGATGGGAGCTAGTTGCTCAGGAAGAGCATCGCCCATGCTGGAGGGCGGTAGCGCTCCTCCCTCCCCTCCCGGCCTCTCCAAGTCCATAAGGAGCAAGAGTCTCGCTCAAGATCACTGTATGAGTTGGTGCCTACGTTGAACTTGAGTCCAGCTCTGTGTAAGAGAGTGGGGAGCCCCCACACGCCCCACTCCAGCTCCCTTATGGACGCAGGGCCCTACCTCCACCACCTCCCATTTTTCAGGACTTCCTGCGACACCGCCAGACGTAGCTGAGTCAGCAACCTCATGGCCCCGGGGGGCCGGGCTGCGAGGAGGCAGAAAGCGGTAAGAGGAGTCCCAACATCCTTCCTGGGGTCCAGACAGAAGAATTCCGTCCGAAGCTGCAACTCCGCACGCAGAGACACACGCAGACGCGGAAGTGGTGGGGGTTACGGGCTCAGCCGCAGCTCTTTGGAAGCATCTCGAGCTACACTGGCCATCCCTTCTTTAGGCAGCTCTCACTGGGCAATCCGGCAGGGGCCCAGCATAGAGAGCGCCACACAGAGCAGTAGCTGCTTCATCGGTTTTCCTCCTGGGCTCTGGCTTCCTGAATCTCCTCTGACGGGTTCTCAGTCCCTCTCCTGCTTCCTGTCTCCGTCTCTATTCCCGTATCTTCCTGGATCTTAAGAAGTCGTCCAGCTACGTCTTCCTAGGTCTCTCTGGCTCTCTCTCTTGGTCTGTGTGCGTCTAGGTCCCCGTGTCGCTGTCTTTTTCTACCTCTTTTTTTTTCTATGACTTTTTCTGTGGCACCATCACGGACCAACAAGGAGAGAGAGGATTTCGACTTCATCGGACCCCACATGTACTTGTGGAGATGAGGGAACTGGGCCCCAACAAGGGGAAGGGGCCTGCCCCTGGGTAGACACTGAAGTGTGTACTGCTGTGGCTAAAGCCTCTCTCGTTCTATCAAAGCCAGAGTCTTCGTTGCCGGTTCCTGCTGATGCCGAGTAGGCAGGAGAGAGGGGGCAGTGGTGACCCCACGGCAGCAAGGCGGAGTAAGAAGAGCTTTGGGCCAGTGGACAAGAACTGAGTCCTAGTGACAGCTGGTCCATGAGCATGGACCTTGCTCATGTCACTTAACCGTCACGGCCTCGGTCTCCTCTGCTACGAAATGGGAGCGAGGATATGGAAGTGCTTTGGAATAAATTGCAAGGCATCAGGCAGTGATGGAAGGCAGGACAAGGCCAATGGTTGAGGATCAGTGAGAACGATAACCCTGGCGGTGATGGCGGTGGTAGAATGACGGGGACGATGGTGATGGTGGTCATGAGAACTGTGATGAAGGGGACCATGGTGACCTGTGACGGTGACCGTGCTGATCGGGTTCACAGTAACACAATATAACGCGCTGATCCAGCCTTCTGAGCCTGAGATGTAAAATAGTGGGTACGCTTCAGAGACAGCAGCCCCCCTCCGCCTCACACACAGGGACTTCCCTCCACCCTCTGTGAGCCCAGGCCTCCAACCCCAACTTCCCTTCAAATTACCCCAAACTGCACATCCAGGCTCCAGACCTCCAGCTTTCCCATCTCCTCCAGGCCTCCTTTGCAGGTGCCACTCCATCCCGAGCCCAAGTGTCCCCTCTCCCTCTGTAGCCTCGGCTCCCCTTCCCTGGCCACCTCCCTGGACTCACGGCTGCAGCGGGCCGGGAGGGTGAGCAGGCTCGCCGTGGCTCTCTAAGCCCAGAAGCCCTCACGTTTCCCCAGCCTCAGCCCCCTTCCATCTAGCACTGTTCGGCAGTCGGCTTTCTAACACGGAGGCAGGATGGACGGGGCTGCCCGCTCCCTACCGAGGCTCTTCCTCGACTCCTGGGACAGGACCACCGTGGGATGTAAGAGGGCCACCCCTGGGGTGCCCCCAAGCCCAGTCTTCTGCTTCCGTTTCTGCCACGTGCAAATGAGGGTCAATGGCTTCTAAACCCTGTTGCCACTCCACCAATCCTGGGCAGGCTGGAGCCAGAGGGGCGAGGGGAGGCGGGAGGATGGGCTGTGCCCTGTGGGCGTCCTGGAACAACCACGCCCTATTCCGGGACCCTCCTCGTAGTCCAGGGAGGGGTCAGGACCCAAACCACGAAGGCCTGAGAGCGGAAGGGAGACAGAGCTGTCAGCCAGAATTGAAAGCTGACGTGTGGAGCTCCAGTTCTCATCCAGGAATGCTTCCCATTATGTCGCCGTCTCACCTTGTGCCTCAGTTTCCCCTTTGCAGGAGGCAGAGCCACTGACAGCTGCGGAGGCGCACTGGTTGCCCTCACTGCAGAGTGGACAGCGGCGGGCAGCCTCCCACCACCCTGGCCTCCCCAGGGTCACTCCCACGCCGCCCGCACCTCCTCCCCCCTGCGGCGGCTGCACCTCTGACAAGCACGGCCGGGGAATCAATCACCTCGGCCGAGCCAGGCCCCGGCCCCTGACATTCCAATTAAACACTTCACTCTGACCTTGGTTGCATCATCTCGGCTTGGAATAACGTCATCTATCTTCCCCAGATGGACGGAGCCCGCAGGCCAGGCAGGGGGGACCGGCGTCCCCCATGCCTGGAGCCGGCCTCGTCACCACAGGGACACATTTCAATCAAGAGGACTGCAGCACTCTGAGGAAGAGAAGCTGTCAGCCTTTCCAGGGACAAGCATCCATCTCCCTGGGAGGAGAAAAACAGTCGTGGGCCCCGCTAAGGGGAGCCCCGTATTTATGCCTCTGTCCTTCCCATTAGTTGGGCTGTCACCGGCCAGCCAGGAACTCTGGAATCCGAGGAAGTGGCATACAAGGGGCAAGGTAGAGGGTCTGAAGGGACTTGGTTTGAGGAGGGTGGGGCCCCTGGTGGGGGAGCCCTTGGCTGATGGGGCAGCTCCAGCCCTTCCCTGAGGCAGCCTTCAATGTGAGAGGCCCCTGCCCTGAGGCCTCTTCCCGGCTGACAGGAGATGGTTCTCTCTGGGGGAAGTGCCAGGCTGAGTGGGGACACCTGCCCTTGGGAACCCTCTTCCTGGTAAGCCCTACCTTGTGGAAAGCCCTGTCTGAGAGACTCGGGCCCTGCCTGAGAGACACAGGCCCTGCCAAGGGGATGCCCCAGGCCTAAAGGGGGAACATAGCCCCTTCCTGATGGCAGAAACAAAGCCGCTGCCTCGGGAAACTCCATCTGAATGTCAGACATGGTCTCTGCCACATCTTGAATGTCCACCCCCCTGTGCCCCACCCTGCATGGGCCCTGGAGAGGAAGCGCCCCTCAATTCAGGGCTTCCTAAAGAAACGTTTCTCATCTTTGGCATTCGGCAGACGTGTCTGAGCTCAAATTCCGACTCTGTGCTTTCCTTCCTGTGCGTCCTTGAACCAGTGACTCAGCCTCTCCGAGCCTCTTTTCTTTACCTGGAAAATGGGACCTGCTTTGAGGAGCAATCGGTGAGTCTGTGTGGCACGGGGAGACCCTCGGGGGTGGGCAGTGGCCTCTGGTTGGGCCCGCTCACAGGATGGGGTAGAGAGGATGCCTAGCCTCTCAGGGATCCTGGCCCTTGAGGGAAGAGGGAGGCCAGGTCTCACGAGAGAGTAACCAAGCCAGCAGTGGGACCAGAAGCAGTGCCCCAACATGCCACAGTCCTCTTTGGGTCACTCGAAGACGGCAGGAGGCCAGAGGCCCAGGGGCCATCCTGAAGATGACCCAGGGGCCCGGACTGTGTAGGGGCAGGGAGACAAGCCTGACCTCCCAAAGCAATTCCAGATTTAAGAATTCTACTCCATTACCCCAGAAGCAAGCGAAGAGTTCCTTGGATACCCCCCACCTCCAAAGAACTGCTTCTGAGCTGGCACGGCTTCCTTTGGGGTTATTTTTAGCTTATTTTCCCGGTAATGATTCTTTTGGGTGGATTTCAGGGTTGTAGCCGCGTGCTCTCTGGGAGATAGGAGCGGTATCTATACAAGAAAAAAAAAGAGGGTTGTTATTCATAGTAATTCAACTGGATTTGTAAAGTTATTATTAAGCATTTGTCACCACAAAAGTCACTTTGATTTGGCTTTTCCTTGGAGCTCTTCTCCCTGCCCAAGTTTGCTTCCTTATCTCACATGGGAGGCCTAGACAGTTTAGAGGGCCGGTCAAGAACACACAGGGAAAAATGGAGACCGCTCCTCTCAGACAGAGAAGGGGGAAGGCAAGCCCTCTGGGGCTTGCATCCCCGAGGAGGAACATGGTGTGGATAATAATGTTAACAAATACACATGCGATTTACCACGAGCCGGTCACTGCTCCAAAGTCCTTCGTAACATTGCAGGGTAGGTACAGTCAACGTCCTCATTTAGAGATGCGCAACTGGGCACAGAGAGGTTCAATAAGTTGCCCGAGGTCACACAGCTAGTAGACAGTCAGCACTGGGATTTGAACTCAGGCAGTCTGGCTCCAGGAACTAGGTTCTGAACCACGCACTAGACGGTCCCTGGTAGCTGCCCGTGAGGATCTGAATGACCAGAGCTGAGCTGGAAACAAGGATGCCCTCACTTAGCCCAAGGAAGCAGCGGGGGTCAGTCACCCTAGACTCTCTTCGAGTGTTCCCTGCTGACAGGTTTTGACGTAAGCACAGGCAGCCCTGCAGAGATCAGCCTCAGAGGACATGCCCCAAGCAGGTGAAAAGAAGACAAGCGTTAGAGGTACGCAGATTCGGACTCGAACCCCAGCCCCTCCGCTTTCTAAGCTGTGTAACTGAGCAAGTTGCTCTGCCTCTCTGGGCCTCGGCTGCCTCAGCTCCCAGCGCGGAGGGTATTTACGCACCTGGAATCGTAGTGCGCTTTCAAGGGGCTGATGGGTTGGAAGTACCCGAGCCGTGGTCCCACTGCCCTTCACGTATTCATTCATTCGTTTGTTCACGAAACATTTAATGCATATATGGAACCATGCTAGGTATCGTGGGAGACGTAAAGATGAATAAGATGTCATCTTTGTCCTCAAGGATTTTGTAAGTGAATGGGGGAAGCTAAGAGACCGGGTGAACCCTAACTATAAGACAGGCAGTGGTTGATTCCACCTGGGGTGAGGAATAAGGCTTTGCAGAAAAGGCTCCATGAGGAGGCGGGGAAGGAGGAACAAATATCCCAAGCAGAGAGGAGAGAAAGGGCCCCAAGGCAGAGAAGTGCACAACTCACGTTAGAGGGAGAGGGGCGCAAAGGTAAGGCACAGGTGTGTGTAGAGCACTAAATGCAAATCTGGGAAATTCGGAATTAATCCTGCAGGGATTGGGGGCACTGGGAGCTGGCCTCCTAAAAGAGGGAGACCTAAGGAAGCTGAGAATCAGACCTGGGAGTGGGGTGGGAAACTAAACCAAGGGTTCCCCTCCCAAGGGAAGAGGAAGAACCACCTCAGTTTGGATCCCGGCTCTGAATGAGCAACCTGTGCGAAGTCAGGCACGTTGCTCCCGGTGGCTCCCGGTCTCCTGTCCCCCCTTGTTACACGCACGGACTTCCCAGGTGACCCGGAACGGCCAACACAGGCCTAAGGGGCCCAGGGCTTCCTCGCCAGTCCTCAGCACGCTTGGCTCCCCCCTCCCAGCTTCCCCCGCAGCCCAGCCTGGCATTCTCCGCCCAAAGCAGGAGCCTTGGGCACCGCCAGCCCCAGGAGCCTGGCAGAACTAGCTCGATACCTCTGCGGCCTCACGGCGGATTGGGAAGGGGCTGCAGAGACGCTGGGACCCTGGTTCTCCCTCTTCCACCTGCACCTGGCAGCCAAGTTGGCTAACAAAAGAGAAGTTGAGTGAGTTGTGGGAAAACCAAGAGTTTCCTGCCATTTAGCTGCTGGGCCGTGGCAAAGACAGCGTGCTTGCTCGCTCGGTATTTCTCTCTCTCTCTCTCTCTCTCTCTCTCTCTCTCTCTCTCCCTCTGGTTCTGGCTTTCTCTATCTCTGCTTCACATTTGATCAGAGCTTTGCCCTGGAATTAAGTGAAGCTGCGTGGGGGCTGGGGAGGAAAAGATAGGCGAGCAGAGCCCAGCCCATATGGCCGGGGTCCAAATCCTCCCTTGGCCGGGTGCCCAGGGGTGGTCCCAGCTTATGGTCAGTGTGTGCCCGGGGGAGGAAGGGAAGGGGGGCGGCTAGAGTTGAGGCCGGCAAAGGGTGGGGGCTGGAGGACTGTGCTGCCTGACGAGGACGCAAAGGTGGAGTGCTCTGCGGAAATGAATCTAGGAAGACTGTAAACAGATGGTTCAGGGGGCAACTCATTTTGCAAAGAGTTGCAGAGGGGGGCGGTGTGTGCGGGTGTGGGGCTTGCACACTCATGCGCTGTTAAGATGCTTTATAAGCAACTCAGTGTCTCTGAAGTTGTAACTGGATAGGGTGACGTGAGAGTGTGTGTCGTCACAGGCACACACCTTCGTGTGCCCGCTTGCCTCTCCGCCTCCCTCTCCAGCGCCGCTCCAGCTCTCCGTGCCCCAGCCCCGTTGTTCCCCGATCCTACTCTATCTCCCCCGCAACCACCCCCAGCTCCAGGCCCTTAGGAAAGCTGCACCCTCTTCCCGCAGCAGCCTCTCCTGTGTCTCAGCCCCCCTACACACATACTATCCCGGCATACCCTAGTTTGCCTTTCTTCAGAGCAGCTCAAAGCTACCTCCTCCAGGAAGCCCTCCCTTTTCCTGCACTACCCAAGACCTAGGCTGAGCTAGATGCCCTTCGTTCCAGCCCCCAGAGCCCCTGTGTCTCCCTCTGTAGAAGCACGCCCAGCTGGCCTGCCTCGTAATCCCGGTGTCTGCCCACTTACCTCCTCCAACAGTGGTGAGCTCTCTGAGGGCAGAGGCCATTTTATGCGGCTAGCTTAGGTCCAGTCACATAGTAGGTGGTCAATAATGCCTTTATTCAATAGCCACTAACGGAGCGCCCAACAGATGCCTCTCCAGGCGCATACAATGGGGACAAAAGATACATGGTGCCTGCCCTTTATAGAGGACAGAAGACACATGGACACAAGGCCAGGAATGCTTAGATTCTGGAAACAAGGCCCTCGAGGGGGCACAGAATAAGGCTGGGTGTGGGCAGTGCCGGGGAAGGCTTCAGAGGGGAGCAGGTGTCTAGGGGCAGATGGAATGAGTGACTGAGTACGTAAATGCAGGCACAAAACGAACCCAAGTTCTGAGCTGAACCCCCAAAATAATGACCTGGGGAGCTTCGTTCCCTCCATCAATGAGAAGATCGGTTCCCAAGGCCACAGCCGGACCGAGACAGGTGGTTAAACTTTGGGGCATGACCACGCTGTGAGGCAGGAAGCCAGGCCTAGCCGGACGCGAGATGCCCCAGAACCCCTGAGCCGGCCTCCGCAGAGCTGCCCTCCTGGCACTGAATGGCCTGTTTGTGCCCGGTGCCCCCACTGACCGTGATCTTCTCCAGCCAGAGGCAATAGCTTTGTCACATGGAAGCGTGGGAACTTACATCTCAGCGTTAACGTGGTCACGTGGGTTACGTGGGTTTCTAGCTGTGTAAGCCTAGGCAGGACGCTTACCTTCTCTGAGCCTCAGGCTCTTCCTCCGGAAATTGGCAATAAGAACAGTAGCTGGGCTACTGGGCTACAGACCAGGGCTCTGGTGAGCACCCAGATAATGCCTGCAAAATGCAAAATGCCCAGCACAACGCCTGGCATAGCAAGAACACTCAGTAAATGGTAGCTATTAATGTGACCAGCCCCTCAATACGGGTTTGTAGAACTAAGCTCTTGAACTTCCCCATCTGGCTCTTGTCTGTCTCATCCAACCTCTGTGTTCCCGGACCTAACACAGTGCTTCACGCAGAATGAGAGCTCAACAAAAAAGGTCAAAGTGATTAATAAAATGACTGAATTAATGAATTAATTTAAGAAGATGAATGAAGGGAAAGACCTCTGTTTTTGCAGCTGGAAAATGAGAGGCCTGGCTTAGGACATCACGGAGCCCCTCGCCAGCAGGGCCAGACTAGGATTCTAGGGGAATCCCAGGAACTCCCCGCAAACGGTGAGTTCCCCTTGGTGATGTCCCACGTTGGCCTGTCCCATCCTCCCCCATTGGCAGGCATCCTGAAACACAGGCCCGCCATGGTGACAGGCCCAGCAGCGGGGGAAGTGGGTGCCGGTTTCAGCCTGGGTCCTTCAGAGACACCAATGCAGGGCACAGAGAGCTGACACGGACCCCAGCTCGCTCTCTGGCTTCCTGGCAGTAGAGTGGGGCTCTTCCCAAGCACCACCCAAGGGCTGGGGATCTAGGAAAAGCCCAAGCATCACCAGTCCTCTGGTTGGAAAGATACTTGGCCCCAAACAAAATGGGAACAGTAGAAAGGAGATGCTGCCACTTGGATGAAAATGGTTTGGGGCAGGAAAGTACACAGATGCCAGGCCCTTCCTCCAGCCTGGGCTCCCCCTGGGTTTGCTCCTCGGACGTCCTACCCTACCCGGGTTCCAGTTGGGCTCCACAGGACTCACAGGCAAGGTCACTGTAGTCTGCGGGGTTGGTAGAAAAGAACTTCCAGGTAAACGGCACGTGGGATTGGAATAGTTGGGGACAGCTGGCTGTGTCAACCTCACCACCGACCACTTTCTCCCCGAGTCCTAGAACTTGGCATTGCCAAGAGTAGCAGGCCCACGGGAGCACTGGGGTTGGAGTAATTTGGGCATTTTACTCCCCAGGTGGGCTGTCGGCAGCTCTCTGCTTCCCTAGGGTGGGAGGACGCATTGCCATTTGGAGCAGTGGAGGGTAATCAGACCCGCTGCCCGGCAGGAGGCTCCTGGACCATGAAGGGTAGATCCACGGAGAGGGTACCAGAACCTGGGTCTGAAATGACATGGCAGGCCGTCCCCACCTCCTGACGCTGGGCCCTGGTCTCCACCATAAGAGGAGCAAAAATGCCTATTGACCTGTAACTTACAACAGCGGTGCTTACATAAATGAGTCGGCCGTCTTCCCCTCTAGCATGTAAGTTCCCTGAGGACCGGCCAGGTCTACCTCGCTCTCCGGCGTGGCCAGGGCCTGGGATCCTGTGACGTTGGAGACAGTCACCAAAGAGTGGTGAAAGGACGGGGGCAAATGGAGGGGGTGAAGGGAGGCTTATCTTCCCTTCACCTGATATGGGGGGGGAGGGGGGAAGAGAGAAGAACCCCAACGCTGTGCTCAGCTTCCAGAGAAGCCGATGGGGAACACACTGAACCTGCCGACCCTGTCAGCCGCAAACACCTGTTGAGGACAGCTTGGACCGCAGCGTGGGGGGCTGTGGGTCCTCAGCTCAGAAAAGCCAACTGTGGCTCTCCCCGAGACTTCCTCTTTACAGGCCTGGTGCCCCTTCCAGCTGGGGAGGTGTGAAGCCATGGAAAACCTTCCTGCTTCCTTCCTCTTCTTCCTGGAGCCCTCCTGTCTCAAAAAGTGGCTTCTTTCCCCCCCTTTCTCCTCCACACGGGGCCTGATTGCTGTCTGGCCTCTCAGTGGGATGGTTAATAAGCCCTTGGGTGACATTAATTGCTATCAGGCATTAGGGGCCTAATGAGAATCATCTTCCTTGACGACCAGCACCTTCCATCTGAGGGCCTCCCAGAGCCCGGCCAGCCCTCCCTAGCTGCACCTCAGAGCTCCAGACAGATGTGGGGTGGGGGAGGGGCGCGAGCTGCGCTCCGCAGGCCCCAGGTCTGAGCTGAGGCCGCAACTGCCAGCAGCTGGGGAGGAGGGAGGCTTCCAGGAACGGTCCAAGCCTATTCTCCAAAAAGAAAATGTCACTTTCCTGGATAAAAAGGAAACGCACAGGGCCAAGAAGTCTGGGGCAGAGTCAGGTACATGGGGAGGGGGGGCAGAGACTGAGCACCCCCGCTGGCCTTGCCCCGACCTACCTCACCCCGCACTCTCAGACTGGTTGAGAGCCGAAGGATGGGGGAGTGACCCTCAAGATCCATAGCCACCGCCCCCCTCCCCCATAAGAGCGATGTCCATAGGATTGAAGACCCTGTCCCTCCCGAGTTGACCCTGTCCCTCCGGATTGAGATGCGGCCCCTGGGGTTTGGGGCAAGATAACCGAGGATGCTATAAAATCATTGCCATTGATCGAACGCCCTGCTAACGGTTGACGGTTGACTTGTCGAGTCTGATCTGGGTTGCGCTCTAATGGAACCGGCTTGCCGGTGGGAAAGAACGCCACCCCAGCCACCCCTCCCCCCTCGTCAGCAGGTGCCTGGGCGAGTGTGCAGGAGGGGCAGTTCTCCACCCCCACCCCACGTCCCTTCAAAGGCTTGCAAAACAACCTGTAGGAAGGCACGTCCCTTCCTCTCCGCCTCCCACCCCCAGCAGCGGACGGGTTTTTCCCCAGCTGCGCCCCGGATCCATCCCAAACCGAGCTGAGCCCGCGAGCTCTCGCGCTGCGGAGGGGCTGGGCGCGGCAGCTGGGTCGATTCCCATTCAATGCCCCCCGAGAGACTCTGGGGGTGGGGGTAGGGTGCCTCCTACCCGCGCCTCTGGCTGAGCGGCTGTAAAGCACCGCCGGCGCCTGGCGAGGAGCGTGCTTCCTTTGAAAAGGGACATCGGTGGCTGCGGTGGCGTCTACTCCGGGGGAAATGCAGCCACCGCAGCCGGCTGGCCCCACTCGGGCCCCAGCGCTAGCCTACAATGGGGAGGAAAAATAAAACATAAAAGAGAGGCGAACGGAATCGCGAGGTCTGCCGCGGCCCGAGTCTCATTAAGGAGCCGCGCGCGCCCCCAGGCTGGGAATGCGGAATGGACACGTGGACCGGGGAGGGGGGAGCGGCGTGGGAGGGGGGGTCTCCGAAGCGCGCGAGTCGTGGGCCGCGCGCTCCGGGCCCACGTGACCACGGGGAATCTGGGAGGGGAGGGGAAGGGAGCGAGCGCGCCAGGCTCGGCGCCCGCTACTGCCGGGGTGGGCGCTGAATCCCGGACGGGGGAGGAGGGCGGGCGGGCGCGAGTGTGTGTCTCTCTCGAGTCATTTACGGCGGAGCAGCCGGCGCGAGCGCCGAGGAGGCAGCGGCGGCGGCGGCTTCGTGCAACTGTGGCTCCCCCCACCTCCTCTCGCTTTTTGCTCCTAGATTCTTCTCCCCCCACACACGTCCATGGGGAGCCGGCCCTCCTGCCGGCACCTCCTCTCCGCTCGGCCCCCTAGGCACCAGCTGCCGCCTCCCTGGCCGCGGGCTGCGCGGGC
Source organism: Nasua narica (assembly GCA_028533885.1). NCBI lineage: Eukaryota > Metazoa > Chordata > Mammalia > Carnivora > Procyonidae > Nasua > Nasua narica. Next base: position 32,811,547 of record CM052804.1, on the reverse strand, counting down.
ACCCGGTGCCCTGGCCCCTGGCGTGGCGCCCGGGTATCGCCGCCCGCAGCCCGGGCTGGCGCGGCGCTCCGCTCGCCCAAACTGACTCCGAGAGAGAGGAAACCGATGCCCAGCTGCACCAAGACAGCGGGCGAGCGGGCGTCCGGGGGCAGGGCGGGGGCGGCGGGGAGACGGAGACGTCGGAGACTCTGAACCCCGGAAAAGTTCAAGGTTTGTGCAGGTCCCCCGGGGAAGGCGAGGAGGGAGGCGGAGCTGCGCGCCCCTCTGCTGAGACAGCGAGACCTGGGAAGAGCGGGACGGCCCGGAGCCGCCGCGGGCTGGCCGAGCCCCTCGCCATCCTACTACGGCTGACGGCCGAGAAGCTGGAGTCGGCGCCCCAGGCAAGGAGGGCGCGGGTCGGGCGGATTAGCCTGCTGTCCCGCTTCCCCGCTTCTCCAAGCCGGGTCTCCATGGGGCAGCCGGTTCCGGCCGCAACACCCTCGCCCCAGCCGCGGAGCCGCTGCCCAGGCAGGCGGCGTTGAGCCAGCTTGCGTGGAGCCCGGGCCTTGGTGGAGACTGGAGAGAGCGCGCTGGAGCCGAGAAGCGAGCTCTGCGAGGGGACGAGCGGCGGGCCGCCCGCCTCAGGCATTTTGTCCCGGCGTCGCCTGGGGTGGTGGCGACCAGCGTCGCTGGTCTCAGCACTGCACGGAAACTTTTCCTGCTCCAGATGGATTAAAGTTGCCTGGATTTTCTCTTTCTTTGCAAAAGAAATCATTCATTTGCTCCTAACCTGGAATTTTTATGCTGGGGCTGCTGCAGGGCGCTTGGAGGAAGGAAGCCCCGCTCTCTATGTGGGGTTACTGCCGAAACCGAAGAAACTGGGGCTTGCGTCGGAAATCTGCACCCTCGAGCGACTTCGGATTCGAGCTGGGCCTCGGGGTTGGGGGATCCAGCGCTTGGCTCCAAGCAGTCCCCGAGACGCCGGTGGCCACTGGGCTCCGGGACCGCACGTGCGGCTCCCCCCTCGCCGCACAGATCCTGCAGGGGGCACCAGCCCGGGGAGGTGGAGGCTCCTCCCGCCCGGAGCTGCGCCCCTACCAGCTCCGAGGGTGTAGCCGGCAGCGCCTGGGACGCCCCCTCCCCTCAAAGTGTCCCCGAATTGCACTCCCTGGACCCCAGAGCTACAGCAGAGACATTCGGGCGCCACGGCCACACTGAGTTGGATGTGACCGAACCCAGCCTGGGGCCAAGTCATCGACGACTGTTACCCCCTCGGCCCCTTCCCGCTCCCGCCTCGGCCATGGCCCCAAGGATGTCGGGCCGCGGCGGCGCCGCCCTGCTCTGCCTCTTGGCGCTGCTCGCCCACGGTAAGTGTCGCGGCGCGGACTCGGGAGTGGAGATGCGGCGGGCGCCGCTGGAGGGGGCACGGAGGAGACTAGAGAAAGGCGGCCCCCAACCCCACCCCCGGACTCGCAGCCTCTGCTCCCAGCCGGGCATCTCGGGCTGCAGCTCGAGTTACCTCCAGCTCCCCCAGCCCTTTGGCGGGAGTGGAGGCTGTGAGCCCCGCCCTGGGGACCGAGCCCGGCCCCGGAAAAGGCGGAGGGGGGGCACTCCAGTCCTTTCCTGGTTAGGAAGAAGGGTCCAAACCCGAGAGTCTGGGGGCGTGTCCGCCCACGGAAATCTGTGGGGATCCAAGGGATCCGCTAGACCCTGTCCGGGCCGCCCCTCCTTGCACTCCCACCCAAGCAGCCGGCGGGGCTGGGGGCCGTTTGGGTCCGCGGGGATCGTGTCTTCTCCGCGCCTGGTGCGCAGGCCGGTGCGGGGCCGCGCCGCCCGCCGCCTCGGTTCCTGCGGCGGTCCTCGGGAAGGGAAGTGGACTGACAGGGGCCCGGCGAGCCGCGGCAGCTCGCCGCTCGCCGCCCGCCGTCCTGTGAGCTGCATCTAAATGGCCGGCTTAGCCGAGCCCGGAGGGCGGGGGTCTGGGCCGTGGGCGCAGGCCGGGGCGGCGGGCGGCGGGCGGCGCGCGGAGGGAGCGGGCTCCGCGCTCTCGCGGTCTGCAATCTGTTGCGTGTGCTCCCTAGGCTCGCCCGGGGCTCCGCGGTAAACGGGGTGGGAGAGGGAGGGGCCGGGGTTGGCGCGCTCTGGCAGTGGGACAGCAAGGATACGGGTAGGGGACAGAGGGTCTCTGAACAGCCCCCCGCAGTGGGAACTCCGATCGGACGGGGAGGAGGCTGCAGCGGGCCTTCTGCAAGCTGGAGGCGCTCCAGGAGGCGAGGGGCGCTGACAGAGCGAGGAGGGAGAGATCTTGGGCGGCGGAGGAGATGGAGACTAGAGGCCCTCTGCCCCCTCCCGACGTGAAGCCGTCAAACCCTGGGCACATTTCCCCAAAGGGCGGTGTGTGTGTGTGGGGGGTGCTTATTGCCCCCTGCTGAGGGGCGAGCCTGGACTGGCTGGGGAGGGACTTAGATGGAGAGAGCAGTAGGCTTTGCGTGCGCGTGGATGGAGGACCCTGGATAGGTCGTGCTCAGCTTTGCCCACATCTGCCCAGTCCTGAGGAGCCGGCCCGAGCGCCCCTTGCGTGTGCCCACGGCCTCTAACCAGCCGCCCCTCACCCTGCCCCTCACCCTGACGGAGGCGCCTTCTCAAGGTTGGAAGACTATGGAAAAGAACAGGCTCCCGGAATCTAGGGTCCTGGGGCTAGGAGGGGTAGGAGGGGGTGGGGAACAGGCAGGGTGGATTGGTTCTTCCAGGCTGGGGGTGACCCTAGGATGGAAGCTGTTTTGAGTTCAATTCACCAGACACAGCCAAGCTCAGTTCTTTATCCGAAGAATGGGCAGGGCAGCGGGAGGGGGTGGGGGCAGGGGGAATGCTGCCGGGAACCAGAAATCTGGGCTGGCTCCGTGTGCAAGACGGAGGGCCGGGAGCGGGTAAGGCGGTGGGCTCTGCCCGTCAGCGCCCTGGAGCTGCAGGGGCTGCGCCTGGGACCAGGCCCTGGTGAGCAGGGGTTCTGGGCGCCTAGCTGGAGGAAACTGAGCTCAGGCCTGGGTCTAGGCGTGGTCCTGCTCCTCTCTGCGTCTTGTGCCTTGTCACCGAGTTCCCAGTCTAAAACCCAACTATGGCCCCACCTGGGCGCAGCTCAGAGGCTCCCATTAGGTTTCCCCTGCCCAGCCTCCCAGCCCGTCAAGCCTGGCATTAAAGGACCTTTCTCTTCCCTCACGTGCAGAATCCTGCCTGCTTCCCAAGATCCAGCCCCAGGAGGGCCTGGCCATCCTGGGGCTGCTTCTCTGGTGGTTAGCAACCTGCTTCATTTTCTCCTTCCATGTCCGTGTCTTCCCTGTGCCCCGCTAGTCCCCGAGTGCTGGGCGCAGACCCTGGGCTCATTCTCCACTGTCCCCCTGGCACCAGCAGCACCTCGCACGGTGCCGGTACCCACAGGCCCCGGGGCTGGCCCGGCTCCCTCTCCAAGCTCCTTCCCTGAGTCCCCATCCCATGCCTCAATCTCCCTTTCCTCAAGGAGGGCTACCAGCAGATGCTCACAGCTTAGGGGATGCCCCCCCACCCAGAGCTGGATAAGGCCAGAATCATAGAAGTTCCTCCCCCGCCCCAAATAAAACCCATCTTTCCTGGACCTGCCACCTGCAAGGCTGCCTGATGCCCCACCCACCCACCCAAACCACTTCTCCATCAAGAAGAGGGTACATGGGTTTTGTCTTTCTTTGAGCTAGCTCTTGGTTGGGATCTCTGGGCTCCTCGCCGGGATTAGAGGGGGGAGTTGCAGGGTTTGGTTCTCGGGCAAGCTACTGGCTCCACAGGCTTCTGACCACACAGCCAGACTGGGAGCCAGACAGCCTGGGTTGCTGTCTGACTCTGGCGCCATCGGGCAGGGTGACCTTGGGCTGTCTCCCTCACGTTCCCCATCTTCCACAAGCAGTGCGGGCCCCCTTCCCTCCCCTTACTCACTTTCTGCCAGGACTGCCGGGCAACTACCGTGTGTGAATGGAGCCCCACTACGTTTCGGGCCCCAGCTCAGCCTGTGGAGTAGCAGCCCAGACTCTGCTCTCGGTCTCCAGGCTTCTGCCGGAGAACATCTGAGAAGGCCACTTTCTTGCATCTGGTCTTTCTGGAAGGCTTTGTGCTCCATTTTTAGTATGAATGGGAGTTTAGGGGGGCAGGGTGCTGGCGAAGTCTGTGGTAGAGCCGATAATGTCAGCCTCCGACTGGGGAACCTTCACTGGCTCTCCGCCGCCTATAGGATCAAGGATCCCCTCTTTGGCCCCCAGAATCAAAGGCCCTATACGATCTTGTCTCGACCCGCGTCTTCACCCCAGTGGTGGGCACTGCCTGCCTGGCATCCTCTGTGCATCTTAGTAGGTAGTCCCCCTTCTCACCTTCCTGCCTCTCTGCTTTTGTGTCCAGCAAACCCTCCCCTCCACCCGCCCTGGGGATACCAGCCTCCAGAAGTCCTTACCCAGCCATCAAAACCCAATTCCAACCTCATGTCCCCCAGAGAGTCTGCCTTTCGTCCCGCTTGGCTTCCTACCCTGTAAGAGAAGCAAGTGCTCTTCGTGCTGCTGCCTTCCCAGCACTCCTCCCCAGGCCACAGTGTGTGTGCATGCGTGTGTGTGTGTGTGTGTGTGTGTGTGTGTGTGTGTGCGCACACAGGGTGTACATGGGCATAGTCAGGTGCACACCCCCCCCAGTGTCCACATCCTTGCGTTGAGAGCAGGTGCCATGGGTTCGTCATTCCTGCCCCATTCTGCGGCATAGTAGGTGCTCCGGAGAAATGAATGGGGGTGGGAAGGCAACTCCGTGCGGAGGGGACCTCCCCGTGGCGACTAAAAAGGGAGCTCCGGGGCATGGGGCCGAAGTCGGGACAGGGAGGAGCTAGGCAGAGGCACCAGGAGGAGAGCGAAGGAATGGGGCAGGGCCATGCCTCACCCTCTCAAGGGGCACATACAGCAGACACACCTCTGGAGTGACACGTAATCACATCGCTCCCCAGGCTGCGAAGGTAGGGTCCCACGGCATTCTGGCTCCATGAGCTCCAATGCACGTGTCCTTACAGGTAACCCGGCAACCTCGAGTTTCCCCGGTGGCTTGGGTCCACGCTCTCCCCGCCCCACTGATGACCCCAGCTCTGGGCTCCTTAGGAGAGGCAGGAGGGAGCACGGCAGAACAGCGTCTGCTCTGACCCTTGGGACGTCCCCTCACTGCTGGGAGTGAGGAGTGATGCTCCCCCCCGCCCCCCACCCCTGCAAGCATACACACTCACCTTCCTGCTGGCCACGCGGACCCCTGCACCACAGCCCTACACCACAGCGCAGCCTGGTTATGTTTAAGACCAGTAGGTGGGGATGTGTTATAAACTTGGTGGCAGATGCTTTATTAGAATCCTGAGGCTAACTCAGTGCTTGGCCAGACGAGGTAAGGCCACATTGGACCACGAGTGGAGGACGTGGGCGTCTCCTAGCCCCTCGCTGGGGAGTGGGGGGGGTGCCTGGAACTGTTGGCCCCCAGGCCTGAGATGGGCAGGGAGTGCTCATGAGGGTACAGAAATCCAGACCCTTAGAGGCACCGACTCGCACCACCAGGGTCTGCCCCCCAACCTGGGGTGGGGGGGTTCTCCCGAGGGTTTTGTGCAAAGATGCACTTCTGGCCTCAAACCAGCCTCGACTTCCAGCCGGTCAGGATAGCCAGTCAGCAGTCGTGGTGAGCACTATAGGGGAGCACTATAGGGGAGAGTAGAGAGGTTCTGGACTCGATCTTCAGCTCTCTTTCATGAGCTCTAAGTCCAGTGGAGACTAGAAAAAGGCCCAGATGCTGAAATTCAAGGCAGGAGACAGGGGTTCAAGTCCTAACTTTGTCGTCCACTTGCTGTGCAACCATGGTAAAGCCATCTCCCTCTCTGAGCTCTTTCCTCCTCTGCCAAGGAGGGGACGGTGCCCGGCACGCCCCCCCTTCTGCGTCTCTTGTTGTGACGGACAAGCCTGCTGTTTCATCCCTTATGTGTCTCCGCCCCACGCGGGGCCTCCCTCCACAGACGCCCACAGCAGGTGCTAACAAGGGAATCCGTTTCTTTCTCCCCATTCCCTCCCCAGGGTCAGTCCTCCTTACTTCTTCCGTGCCAGCACTCAGCTCAGAATTTTAATGAGAGATTAATGAACCAGTTGTGGTGTGTCTTTTGTTGTTTTTTTGTTTGTTTGTTTTTTAAGAAAATGAATTTCTTTTTCTATTTTCCTTTTCCATCTTTTGACACGAAAAGTCAAAAGAGGAGAGAGATGGCCCCCGACCATCAGTTCGGCCAGCTCTGCCATACTCCAGCTGTCCCCAAGGATGGGCCAGTGTGCCAGGGAGCACGGTGCAGGGCTAGCTACCGCCCCGGTCTCTGGGAGACAATTGGCCCGCCCCGGGGAGGGAGGCACCGGGCCGGGGCTGGGGACAAGCAGTAACAGAGAGGGGACAAGCCACTCTGGGGACACAGGTGGAGAGGCCAGAAGTCACACTCCCCTTTCTTCAGTTGCCTTTGCCCCTTTCGGCCCCGCCTCCCCCAGTCCCACATGTCCCCATGTCCCCATGTCCGCCCCTGGGGGCTGGATGAAGTGGGAGACGGCGGTGCCTGCCGGGGCTCAGACTGTTGCGGGAGGGAGAGAATGCGAGAACAAGGAACTCAGGGCAGAAAAAGGTAAAAAAGGTAATTGAAGAAGATCCCTTGTTGCCTAAATTATCTAGAGGATTACCTGCCTTTGGAAAGTTCTGCTTTTTATCAGCCTTGAATCCCTCCTGCGTTCTCTTCCCGCGTTCTTGCCCACACCTTTTTGGCCTGAGGGGATGGACAGAGGGTTGCTGTCCTCTCCTGAGGGACCCTTCCTGTTCTGTGCACACCAGACCCGACGCAGGGGGCAGGATGTGGGTTTGCGGGTGGATTCTGCAGCCTAGCCATGTCCTAGGCCCGTACCTCGGGGCCCACAGAGCTGCGAGAGTGACGTGCCCAGGGTCACCTGGATAAGCGGGATGACCCTCACGATAGTCGAAGTTTCCAGAGGCATCTCCATCCAAGAATCCAGGTCCGAATGCCGTCAGACCCCACAGGGCAGGCCGCTGGCAGCCAGGACACCCTGAACCCTGAAGCCCTGCCCAGGGACACGGCCCCAGAGGGAGGCCAGCCCAGAGGGGGCCATTCCCGCAGGGGATGAGCCACAGCCACACTGAGTGCCGACCTCCCTGTTTCTCTGAGGGAGAAACGGAAAGAAGGGAAAGTGATTTCTGCCCCCCAGGAGTGCCCAGTACAACAAGGGGGACATGGTCTCATGCCAGAGAGGCCCCAGTCTGATGGAGGAGGCACAGCCCCAGCCCTCAGGGGTGGCCTCTGTCCCCTTGCCTGGCGACCTTCTGAAGGCGAGAGACAAGAGGGGACCCCTCTGCCCAGAAGCGTAGGGACCCCCCTTGCAGGCCCCATCCTCCCCTCCCCTCCGCCCCCGGTGCTGTCGGAGAGCATGGCTCTGGGCCAGGAACGGGTATATTTTTGGTGGCTTGGTACAGATGATATAGCAGACTTGTCACGGCAGGAGAGCGGTGTCACTGGGAGCTCGTGGCACAGGCACACGCTTGTGTGCATGCCCACACACTCATGGGCACGACCGGACACGCTCGAGAGCTCTAACGGCTCCTTGGAGATCAGATCCACCATCTCGCTGGATCTCCCCGGTGGATCCCCATTTGACAGAGAGCAAAACTGAGGCGACATGGAGTCTTCGCCCCACCAGCTCTCGAGGTCATGTTTTCGACCCTGACTACGGAAGTCTTGCCATTTACCTCCCCGTCTCACACGTACGGGGAATATGCACAGACGTGGACAGACACGGACCCCTACTACCCGAGTGAGTCCCCCTCATCTCGAGCCCCTCTCCCTCTTGCTTCTAGACTTCCTTCAGTCCCTTGAATGAATGGTGCTCCTCTGTGCATGGCGTGGCCTCTCGCCAAAACACCTTCCCATACCTGTCTCCTACTCGGCACTCAGGTCCGAATGTAACCACACCTCCTCTTGGAAGCCCACCCCGATTCTCAGATGGACAAAGACCCACTGCCTTCTGCAACTCATTGCCGATTTGCCCTGTGTGTAACCGCACTGTGTGGCCTCCCTGCGGGCCACAAGCCTGAGGGGACCTGGACGGTGTGTGGCCTCCTCTCTGCCGCTGTCTTCCCGGGGTCTACTGGGATGTCTGGAATAAAATAAGCATCTAACGATTAGTCAGATGGGTCATTGAATGTACCCTTGTGCACATACTTGCACTCATAGACGCCTTCCCTGTCACTGCGTGAGTATTCAGTTGGTGCTTACCGTGGGCCAGGCACTGTTGCAGGCACTCGACGTCTTCAGGGAGTATAGCACAAATCTCTGTTATTTAGGAGCCCGTATTCTTGTGGAAGGCGGGGCAGAAGACAGACAGCAAGTAATACCTACATTAAATAAGTGAATTATGTGTTAGAAGGCAAAGGAGGCTAAGGAAAATGAAAACGGTAGGGTACGGGGCATTGGGAATGTGTGTGTGTGCTGGGAGGGGTTGTGCAGTATAGAATGAACGCTCTCCTCTGATAAGTGGCGTTAAGCACACTCGCAGGGGGTGAGGAAGCACACCGAGTATGCAGATATTGCCGACGGGAGCCCCAGGGCAGGAGTGGGCTTGACCATTCGGATATAGCGAGGACCGCCCGCCCGAGGGGCAGAGGCCAGGGGGGCTGGACTCCGAGATGAGGAGGGTTGGGGGAAATGGGTGGGGGAGAGGGAGCCTCATAAGAACATTGACTTGTACCCTCAATGAAAGGGGGAGCCATAGCAGGGTTTAGGGCAGCGGTGACCTGAGCTGACCCACAGTTGCAAGCTTGCAGCGCTCCAGAAACTGCAAGGTCAGGGACTGCCCCCACCCCCTGCAGGGAAGGGACCTCCGTCTGCTCCCTTTAGCCTACTGACCCTCACACTCCTCGCTGTAGCCTCCTTTCCTGCTGCCCCACGGCCACCCCATGGTAGTGAGAAAGGAGCAGGACGCTCCGGGGCCGGCTGCAGCAGAGACCATCCAAGAAGTGGCCAAGCTGATGTCCAGGCCCGTCTGGCCAGCCGTGTGGCTGTCCAGGCCTCTGCCGATGGGCTTGGGCTGCTTGTCCATAAAATGGGGCTGCAGCCCTGGGTGCTCCCCCCACCCTCGCCTCCGCGGCCAGAAGCCAGTGCCTTCGTCTCAGCTGGGGCATTTGGGATGCTAAGCTAGCCTCGCCTTATTTCACAGATTCTGATTTTTTAAAACTAATTATCTCCTTTTGCAAAAAAATCACTCCAGGGGCAAGGGGGATTATAGGTACTTGTTTGCACGGCGATCTTACACCACTCTGATTTGGGAAGGATGACAGCCAGGATGTGTGCAGGGAAAGCAAAACCCCATTTCCTGGATCCCTGAGTGCCCCGCAGTGACCCCAGATAACCTCTTGCTTTGACCTCTCTGCCTGTCCCTGTTTTCTGTCTGCAAGTGCTCGGTCAGGGGCCCCTCCTTCCACCGAGCCCCCCCCCCCCCCCCACTGCAGGATCGCTGCAGCCCATGCCTCTTAGGCAGGGAGGTGACCTGCCTCAGGGTAGGCAGGGGGGAGTGGTGAACCTCACCCTCCCCGGGCCTGTCCCTCCCGGGCACAGTGAGGTGGTATGGGGCCTTTGTCCAATAGGAAGGAACTCTTGGATTGAAAATAGGAAAAATTATCATTTTCTCAGCTGCCAACACAGCAGAGAAATGATCTCAATTTTCTGTGGCTGTTCTCGGCAGGAGAAAAACGGCCAGCCGCCTGCCCCATGCATGAGAGGTCTGAAACGCTGGAGAAGGGAGGCTGGAGCTGGGGGAGGTGGGGGGGAACGGGGGGGGGGGGGACTGGCATCGTGCAGGGGGCTGGCCTCCCCACTCAGGCCCTGCAGCGCCCCTCCAGCCCAGCCCTCGCTGACCACAGGCCTGTGTCAGAGCACCCATGGAGTTACCTGATTACCTCAACATCACTTCTGTTAACTGAGCACCTACTATGTGCCACGCCCTGTGCTGGGCACCAGGAATCTTTCCCACGGAGCCAGGAGTAGACTTTGTTCTGTTTTGTTTTAGTCCTGATGTTCAGAGCTCTCCTTCTCTACCCTCACTCCTCCCTGCTCTGGACTCTAAAACCACCCACCCTGCCTGGCTTCGTCACTTCCTGTGTGCCTCTGTGCCTCAGTTTACTCATCTGCAGATGATTATGAAAGCACCCAACTTCCGGGGTTGTTACGATTACATAAATGAGTCCGCATTTCCTGTCAGATAAAGTGCCCCGAAATGATGGCTGTCAATGCCATTGTTATTAATATTCCTAGTATATGCCAGGCACTGTGTTAAATGTAAAAATGAAGAAAATATGGTGCCTGTCCCTGGAGGGGCCTCTAAGGGCGCACCCCGGGCAGATGAGCCGTGTCTGCACACACTGTGATACAATGCAGTCATCGGTGTGTCGGGATGGATAAAGAGGGTCGTGGTGGGAGAAATCTCATAACTATTCAAGAAATCAGGGGAGGCTTCATGGAGGAGGTACCACTTCAGGAGGCCTTAACAAGGTTTGAGAGTTCTGCTTCTGAAGACTAACCAGACAGCCTCTACTATGTGTCTGTTACCCTGGGGAGGACAGAGATATGGAGCAAAAATGGCTCTTGGCCTACAAATTCAGTCCAGCGAGGGAAATCCAAGGCCGCCTGGGAAGGAGAAGCAGGACAGGAGGCTGAATGCAGGGCATATGGTTGGTAATTCTTTACCTGGATGCTCTTTTGAGACCCCTCATAACTTTGACCCTATGTTCCATGGAGCACTGGGGAGCTACTGAGTGTTCTAGAGTGAGGAATGATGTGATCAAAGCAGGGTTCTCCGCAATGACTTGGTTGGGGGCAGTTTCCAGATTGGAGCCATGCTGAAGGACACTGTTGAGGGAGGACCCTGGGGTTGGGAAGTGACCACTGGCCATCATAAGAGTACCACCGTATGGCAGAGGGTCTACCCTCAGAACCAGCAAGACAGATCTGAGGGCTGACTCTGCCTCTCGCCAGTGGCCTGACTTCTTTCTACTCCTTGGTTGATGCCTCTGTTGAGATCTGATGGCAGGGGTGAGGTCCAGAGCCTGCAGCCTAAGCCTCAGCGTTTGGAGCTGTCTCGATTGTCCCCACAGCTTAGGCCCAGGGAGCCAAAGGGACTCGCCCAAGACCCACAGCCACTTCTGACCCCCTGAGAGCCCTGGGGAACATGGTCTGCCGAGAGCTCAGTAAATGTGGTAGGCTTCGTTTGCGTCCTTCCTTGCTCGCCTGGAGCCAGGCCTCGCTGCTGGGAAGCACGGTTAAGACAGTGCCAGAGACTTCCCGGAGCTCTGTTTTCTGGTGGTTAGGTTTTTTTGTTTTGTTTTGTTTTGTTTGGGGTCTTATTTTTCTTACCCTCGATGCCTCCTAGCAACATGCTGCCTGTTTTAAACACAGCAGTGGCCAGCAGCCAGCCCCTCTCCCTCCTTCCCTCCATTTCTCTTCGCGTCCTTAACCGGGAAAGCAGCCACAGGCATGGGGGGGCCCCCATTCGCACCCCGGGGCAGGGGAGGCATTCCTGGGTCCCACAGCGGACCCCACCGCAGTGCCTGGGTCATGCTGGCTTGTGGGTACATGCGTTGCTTGCACGGTAGTTCTGCACCGTGGTAAAAAATCAGGTCTCGGGTTATGGATGCTGAGTCTGGGGCGTCCCTGAAACACTTGCCCTGATGCCCTGATGCCCTGCCGCCCAAAGCACACGTAGACCCTCGTCCCAGCCCTTCCTCATCTCCCTCCCTGGTCTCAGGGTTCTTCATCTGCAGACTGGAGGGAGAAAAACAAACCCACCGTGTCTGGGAGTTGAGGGTAGTACCTGAGCTCCTTCATCCTGCCGGCACAGTCAGGATTCGGTACAGGTCACTGTGACCATTTCTTCTTCATCGTGAGCCCCTAGCAGTCCCCTCAAATGACCCTAACCACCCACGGGGCCCCTGTCCCCCCAGCCTCGCGCCGTGTCGTTCCTCTGCCTCTGGGCTCTCTCTGCCAGCTGCCCGCCTCGGAGAGAGCCTTCCTCCTGCTAGGGTTCAGTGCCCAGGTCTCTGGAATCAGGGCTGCTCTACCGGATCCGGGCTGCCCCGTGGAAATAGACCCCGAGCCACCTATGTAAGTTACATCTTCCTAGTGTTCCCACGAGAAGACGTAAAAAGAAACAGGGGAATTTTAATATATTTTAACCAATATATACAAAAGGTTATCATCCCAACTTGTAATCAGCATAAAAAATAGTAACGAGCTATTTGATGTTGTTTCTTTTGAATTCGGTATGAAATCTTCGAAATCCCTTGTGGTTGACTCCTGCAGAAGCACACGGCAATTCCAGCTAGCCTCATGTCGGCTGCTCGGTAGCAGAGCTGAGAGAGAGAGAGAGAGAGAGAGAGGGTGGCTGCAGTCCTGGACAGGCCGGGGCTAGGTGCTCCCCAAGGACCCTACCAGATTCCCCCCTGAGAGCTTCCTTTGGGGGCCCTGGGACTGGTGGGTGGGGCCACTGGCCTTTCAAATGCAGTCCTGGGAGATTCCCTGCCCACGAGGAGCCTGCCCAGCTCCTGCCCAGCCCTGGCATGATTCGCGCTGGCCGAGGTGACCCATCCATGCAAAGAGCTCCCAGCCGCCTCCCAGAGGCCGTTTTCCCTCCTGCTCTGTCCTGAGATCATGTAAACCACGCGTCAGATCAAGTGTCTCTCCTGCTCAGAGCCCTCCACCTCCCTGAGAGGGAAAGCCAGAGTCCTTACGGTGGGTGACAAGGGTGGCGGGATCTGTCCCTTTTTCCTGGCCATAGCTTCCTTCTCAGCGGCTCGCCCCACCCCCAACCCTATCCTCCGCCGTCCTCACCAAGCCTCGGCGACTCCGACTCGGCCCTTGCCGCCCCTCACCTGGCCACCTGTGGCCAATAAGCGTGACTCAATGCTCCTGTCCCTTCAGGCCTGCACTCAAATGGGTGTCCCAGAGTGGCCCTCCCTGGCCATCCCCTAGCCACACTAGCCCTGCCCACAGCTACTCTGCCCCCCACTGTCTCCCTTCACCTGACCCGGTGTGCGTCTGCTGGATCAGGGACCGGCACCCGCCTTGGGATGGGAGCCCGAGAGCTGGGTCCCGGCTGTCTTGTTTGCTGCTATATTCATTCCCAGCACCTGGATTGGTGCCCGGCGCACAGGAGATGCTCAGTACACGTGTGTGCAACGAAAGAACAAAAAGGTTCCTCCTTTCCCTCCTCTCACCTTTCTCCTCCGGGAGCAGCTAGGATGCGGTATCTGGGAGTTAAATGGATGACAGAAACCAGAGAGAAATAATTTCTCCCTCCCTTCCTCCCTTCCTTCCTTCTTTCCTTCCTTTCTTCCTCCCCCTCTCCCTCCCTCCTTCCTTTCCCTTTCCCCTCTCCTTTCCTTTCCTGTCCTTCCTTCCTTTCTGTCCTTCCTTCCTTTCTTTCTTTCTTTCCTTCCTTTCTTCCTTCCTTCCTTCTTTCCTTCCTTCCTTCCTTCTTTCCTTCCTTCCCACACTCATCTGCCGTATCCTAACTTTGTGGTCTCAGGAAAATTACATCACTGCTCTGTGGCTCAGTTTCCACATCTACAGAATGGGAGACCAAGAGTACCTGTCTCGTAGGATTATGGCAATGAATAAATTAATGCGCGTAATGTACTTGGAGCAGCACCTGGCTGGTAGTTAAGTGCTCAGGAAACAGTAACGATACTTTTATTCAGCCCATGGTTTTGAATGCCTACTCCGCGCCCAGTGCTGTCACCAACAGTGGTCACGCAGCAGTGCCGACACGGTCACCGACGGATGTGGGACAAGGATGCAGACGCTTTCTGTGCAGCGGACCCCGGGCCGGGTGGCCCAAGTGCAGGAGAGTGGGGCGGCAGAGGGCGGGCGACAGGCCTCCCCTGGACTCTGGAGGGCGGCGGCGGCGGCAGCGGCAGTGGCCTGTCATTTTGCAACAGTCACTGCCCAAATCTCCGTGACCTGGCGTGTTGAGCCCCAGTAGCAACAGGGATGGCTGTTCCACTCTGAGCCGTGCCCACCCTGCTCCTGCCCAGAGAGTCCAGGGCGAGGGAACCTCCTTGCCATCAGCACCTACATCTGAGATCACAGGGCTTCAGTGAGCTGGTGCACCTGACGGCCCCGGCTCTGTCTGGGTGCCGGGTAGACAAGAGGTACTAGATACATTATTTAGATACATTATTACCCTCGCTCCTGAAGTCCTGGCCGGAGGGAAGGCCGGCAGCAAGGTCTCCGTGCAGGGCGCCCTCCTCGCGGCGAGCTCTCCATCCGTGCCTGTGGAGTGACCTGAAAGCTGGTCCCCTCTGAAACCCCGTCTGCACCCTGGCACAGAGGGGCCGCTCAGGGCAGTGAGATCCTTAAAGTCAGAGCGCCTCGGGTCGGGGCAGCTAGATGGGAGCGTCAGGCCCCCCTCTCATCCTTGAACCATCCCTATTTGGAAAGATACCCTACACAAGGGTTCAGAAAGGGACAAAGATCACGCAGCGATCGGGCTCGGCAAAGCCACACCTAAGGCCCAGGTTCCTGACGCCCAGCCCAGTGGGCTTGTCCTTGTGTCATCAGAGGTCTGGCATGAGGGCTTTGGAGGTGGGGTATCCCCGCCACACCCGGCTTCCCCAGCAGCTGTATCCGGGGAATCTGTCTCAGCAGGCACGGTGTTTACACAGAGTAACCAGATTCCATCTCCAATAATCACATCACAAACAGCGTGAAATGTGCAGTGTGGGGAAGGCTTTGCTAAATGTGCGACCCGTTTTCTTATTTTCCCTCCCCTGCCCCTGCTGTCACATCACGTGCCCACTCGTGGGCGCACACGCGCGGGACCTGCATTCCCCATGCATCCGGGTTCAGGCCTCTGGTCCCCGCCCAGCGTAGGTCACTTAGGTCCCTGCTCAGCTGTCGAAGAGCAATTTCTCCTGTCGGGGCGGGGATGAGGGGGCAGGAGGAGGGGCTATTCGAAGGTTAGCCTGTCACCCCTGATGTTCGCCACCGTTCCCCACCAAGACCAAGTAGTGTGGTGCCCTGTGGTGCCCAGGTTCTAAAACTGCTAGCACACCTGCCTTCCGTTCCCCCTGGGCCCTATCTCCTGAGTGTGGCTCCAGGTCCAAGGGCCCCTCCTCTTGTCCCAATATCATACAGGAAGTGTCACTTCCTTTCAGTTTGGTCCCAGAGCTATCAACTCACCCATGCAGATATCCCGGTTACCAAAGGGGAAACTGAGGCACAGAGGGACTGCCTCATCCCCTGGGGCCGGCTTCCCTCCTCGTGGGTCTCAGCCCTCTGCCCGACATATGCTCCCCACCCATCCCTTCCCTGGGTCCCTGACTGTGGCCTCGGGACCGCCCCCCCCCCCAGGAGACTTGTAGGAGTGGAAACCCTGCAGGCCCCCTCCCCTTCCCCACACCCTTCGGAAACCAGCCCTGTGAAGCTGATCTGCATAAAACCATCCCCGGGCCCTGCCTTGAAAAGTCTTCATCTTTTCTCTTCTCCCTAAACGGCCCCTAAATGATTTCTGTAAATTGCTCTAAGTAGCTCAAAAAAAAGGAGAAATAATAATAACTCAGCGAGTCGCTGCCTGACCGGAATGCGGATGGCTCTCCCCCTGCCTGGTCCCCGCTCCCAGCTCCTTCCTGCCGGGCACCCAGGAACGGGAGCATGGCCTCACAGACCCACCCTTGCCTCCTCCCTCGGGTAGGAGGCCGCCCGAGCCCGGGGCATCCCCCATCAGACAGGGAGCGCCCTGGACAAGGACATTCTTCCTTCCCCCACCCCCACCAGGCTGGACCTGTGCCTCCCTCATCAGTCTGGGGCTCCTCTAGAGAAGGCCGCGCCTCTGTCGTCAGATGGGCGGTTTTCCCAGGAGAGTCAGTGCTTGTCCCATCAAGCAGGGGTTTCTCTCTGGGCAGGGCTAACTCCCCTTGTTCTGCGGCCAGTTCTCTGTAGAGCCTCATTTCCTTCCCCCCACCTTAGAAGCGTGGGCCCTGATTCCTAGACTGGAATCCGTGTCCATGACTCAGTCAAGCATTCATTCATTCAT
The DNA here is from genome assembly GCA_028533885.1 of Nasua narica. Classification (NCBI taxonomy): domain Eukaryota; kingdom Metazoa; phylum Chordata; class Mammalia; order Carnivora; family Procyonidae; genus Nasua; species Nasua narica. The sequence goes on along the minus strand of CM052804.1, from coordinate 32,795,420 downwards.
TCATTCATTCATTCATTCATTCATTCGTTGTACAAAGCTTTCCCAAATACCTCCTGTGCACCAGACACTGACTTTCTGCACATCTGGCCCCTGTGCGGGGCTCCTCTGACCAGGGCCCCCAGGCATAAGCCTGGCTCTCCTGGGGGTAGGGTATCCAGCCGGAGGGCCAGCTGACCTAGCATCCCCGGGGGGGCATGAGCCCAGCCTCAGCCCCTGGTCACCATCATGACCTCCTGGCTTTTTTGCAGTGTGGACCAGAGAGGGGTCCCTCCTGGGGAGCAGAGGCCAGAGGCAGGAGGGAGGTCCTTCCCCAGAGACCCTGGCCTGGCCCATCGTTCCCTCCATAACCTTTCCCCAGTACTTCCCCTCGAGACCATCTCCTAGCCACAGGGGGCTGAGATCAAGCCAGGAGTCCTTGATCCTAACAAACCAGCCTCTAAAATGGTGGCAGGGACTTAAACAGATCTCTTCCCTTTTCTGGGCCTCAGTTTCCCTTTCTAAGATGTGACAGAATTGGACTCAATCAGTAATTGTTTTTTTTTCTGGCTAGGGAAATACATAATCTATAATATATATTACATAGAGTATATGAATTATACAGTTGTTATATGATGCAGGTCTTAAGCAGAGCTACTGGTTAAATGGAGGGTAGGGGTGTCTCCTTGAGGGCTCATCTGCCCCACCTTCCCCTGTCACCCTGGGGCAGCCCTGGAGAACCCCCCAGTGAGCCCAGCTGACAAGCCCGGGTTCTACTCAATCCGGCCCTGAGGCCCCATCCACTCTGCCTGGGTAGTGCCGTTCCACTCGGGGCAGTCCCTCCGCCTCTCTGCCCGCCGATCCCCCGGGTCCACTCAGCCCCCCCGGTTGGGGGCGAAGCCCATGAGAAGACCTGGCTCTCGCCTGGGCGCCCAGCAGCCCCTAGGACCCTTGAATGAGTCCAGCCTCTGATGAGAAATGCAGGCATGAGAGCGGCTCAGAAGGCGGCAGGTGGGGCCGGCCCCAGGACGGCCCTGCCCGCCCCTGACAGGAGGCGGATTGTTCCAGATGGGATAAAGCCCGTTTGTCACCCTCCCTGCACTCTTTGATGCGCAGAAGGAGGGAGGAGGAGAATAAACACGGACACAGCCCTCCGCTTCCTCTCCAATTTAATTGGAACCCAATTAAGTGAGTAATTGTTACAAATGTGAAATCACCTTCCACCGAGTTGGGGAATGTGAGCGTGCACTCAGCATGAGTCTGGGGGACACAGGCTGGGGCCCCGGCCCTGGTCCAGCAGTGCAGGGTTTCCCGGGGCTGGGGAAATGGGGACCCACAGGACCTCTGGCCCCCCAGCTGGGAGAGATGCAGGGCAATCCCGTCTAGCCCCCTCTGGCCGAGCACAGCCTCTGGCCTCCAGGCTCCGTATCCCCTTCAGCCAAACTTGATGGACCCAAGATGTGGGCTCCTCATCCCAGGTCCCGAAGACGCTCGCTGGGTCTGACTCCAGGTGTATGGAAGTAAGTGTCACCATTGAGGCAGGAACGTGGGTCCCCAGAAGACAAGGGAGTGAGAAGAGTGGGGGGGAGGTGTGAGTTCTGGTGTCTGTGGGTTCAGGTGTAGGGAAAGGGGAGACAAGGAGAAATAGAATGACTCGGGCAGCAGTTCTGAATCTTGGCCACACATTCAAGAGTTTAAAAAAAAAAACAACTGCTAGTGCCTTGGGTCCCAGCCCTAGCGATTCCGAAGCCACTGGTCTGGGGTGCGGCATGGGCTCCCGGGTGACCCTTGAGACTCATTATTAGAGCAAGAGGGGAGGGCTGGTAGTGGGGCAGGCAGCCCCTTCTAGAATCCGCTCAGACCTCTGTGGCTGGGAAGGGGCCCCAGGAACCTGCGTCTTATAAAACTTCTAGAACCGGGATGGGCCCCGGGGGGGCTGCCGCCATGCCGGGGTCCTGTGCGGAGGGGACTTGGAAGCCTTGAGGCCCAGAGGCTGGGGGCACTGGGAAGGAGGAAGAGGGCAGAGGGGGTGTTAACCACGGGCCTGTCCTATTTTTAAGTAATTTGAAGAGAGACTTGGTTTTGGTTTTTCATCTCATTCTCTCACGTGGTCCTCTGTTTCAGGGCCCAGAACTCAAGGGCACACGGTTAGTGTCCACTGTTAGTTTCATGAGACACATTGTAGGTGCCCAGTAAATATTTATGGGACACATTATAGGCAAAATCCATTTGGTGGGCTAGCCTGGGAACACAACTGCCATTGATGGTACCAGCTCTGTGGAGGAAGGTGTTGAAATGCGGTTCCAGGTTCTCATACCCGGTTTCCAGGGAACTTCTGATGGGCAGCCCACGAATAAGTTAGAGCGCGTGTGTGTCGGGGGGCAGTGAGAGAGAGAGAGAGAGAGAGAACGACCCCCAGAGAGCCTAGCATGGGCCCCACCCTCGGGGCCTGCACTGACGCGGGCTACGGGCACCCGGATTGAGCTCCGTGGTGCATTTATGGAGAAGGCAGAGAGGGGTCAGAGGGAGGAGGGCCTGAGCGGCGGTTGAGGAGAGAAGCCAGAGGAGGGCTGAGGTGTCTGGGGCAGGCAGAGGGGGCTGGAGTGGTCAGGGCAGAGCTGGGGCCCGGGACGCCGCTGTGAAGGACGCAGAGGCCAGCTGGAGATGGGGAGCAGTGAGAGGGAGGCTGTGAGGTCTTGGGAATCCCCGACCTGGAACTCCAGCCCAGGCCCAGCTCACCGTGGGTCTCTAACCATGTTTGCTGTGGGAAGAGAGAAGGGACAGTCCCCCCCCAGGGGCAGGCTGAAACCAGAAGGCTGGGGTGGGGAGGAGTGTCCTTACTGCCTCTCGTGACCCAGGATTTGGGCGGTCACGGCTGAGCCCTGGGAAGAGTGTCACCAGACACTAAGGAGGGCTCTGGAGGTTTGCAGGAGCCCCCAACTTGACCATCATCCCAGCGTCATTAAGGAACTCTGTGGAAAGCTGACAGAGAAGCGGAGGCTGGGCCAGAGGCCTGGCCAGCGCCCTCCCTTCCCTGAGCCTCTAAAGCACAGGAGTGGGGTGGCATCTCTGGGGAGGAATGATGGTCCGTCTGCGGGCCCATCCGCCCCCGGGGCATCCGTCTGTCTCCAAAGGGCAGCCACAGAACTCAGAATGAGGGGCTTGAGAGAGCTGCCTCCTCCCCAGGTCCTGAGGCCGCCCCAGCCCAGCCCAGGTCGTCTCTCCTGAAGCCGGGCTCAGCTCCATGGGGCACTCTGACCTCTGGCCGAAGCCTGTCTTTGTCCCCAAAGTCCCAGCCCTACTTCCTGCTGACCGAGGACTCCAGAGAGGCGGCCATTCACAGGGGAGGTGACCCTGATGGCCTTGGGGGAGGGGGTCCGTTCCTGACCACACAGGGTGACAGTGATTAAATGTACCAGCAGCTGGGCCATCAGGGCCCTCCCCGCTGCTAATTTGGGTCAATTAAGCCAATTTGTCTTTGTCGACTTGAAGTCCCTTCTCTGTGATGGCTGCGGTCCCTCCGGGGCTTCCGAGGGAGGAAGAAGGGCGGAGGGAAGGAGGAGGCCGTGCCCTGGCCTCGGTGGCCTTTCTCCCGCCCCCACCCCAAAGCCCCGGGCTCAGGGACATTCCTGAACCTCGTGACCCCTCCTGGTGCACTTCCTGAGGGCCTCCACAGCTGTCACCCCCGCAGTTGCCCCAGAAGGTAGGTCAGGGAGGGTTAATCCCTGCTCCACAGATGAGCAATTAGGGCTCCTCCAGGGAGGAGGCGGCTCCGACTCAGCGGACGAGAAGGCTCCGGGTCTGGTCCCGCTCTCCTCCCCCCATGCCACTGGGACTCTGCGGTTTCCGAAGGCGCTCGGTCTGTGCCCCCTGAGAGGTCCCAAGGAACACTGTTTGGAAACCACTTCCCCACTCTATCAGGCTCCACCTTCCTCCAGAAAAGGGAGGTGGGGACAAAAATCAGTGTCTCCAGCCAAGGAGGGAAGAGCCGTCTTCTGGAAGGGACACTAGTGCTTCCCGGAAGCCTTGGCTCTCCCGCGAGAGGGGCGGGAGCAGCAGCGTTTGAGGTGAGCACAGGGTCGGAGGCCGGCTCCCTGACTGACAGGCCCCCACTTACCCCGAGCTGTGGGAGCTGAGACAGGCCCCTTCACTCCTCTGGGCCTTAGTTCACCCAGCTTCAGACCTGAAGAGGGAGCTGGGCTAGGGCCCTACGGCGGTCCCATTGGACAAGTCATCCTAAAAGGGGCGGCAGGTGGAGGGGAAGGGCCCTCCTCTATTCCATGCCTGGAAGATAGAGTGCTCCCTCTCGGCCTCCGTTCTGTAGGGGGGGAGCAGGCGGGACGCTTGGCCACGCTGGCGGGCTGGCGGGGATGAAGAGGGGAACTTCACGGTGTCCCCTGAAAGCCACTACAGCTCAGATTTCCACAGGGCCACGTTGAGGACATGGCCTCCCAAGGAAGTCTTCCTGCGATACCTGTCCCCTAGCCTAGGCCTGGCTTTCCCGGGACGGAGGTAGACCAGCCGGCCCATGCGGAGCCCAGCGGCAGTTTCTCAGTACTAAGCTCTTGGGTGAAGTCCTCTTGGGGCCGCATCTTGTCTGACAGGAAGTGGAGTGCGCGAGGGTCAGGGTGAGAGAGTGACGAAGGCAGGAGACCCTCACCTCCCAGGCATCCTCTCCCGGGTCACTACCTTCCAGGATAAGCTAGTGTGGCATCTCAGATGTGAGGGACCTCAGATTCCCCAGTCTGTGGGTCTTGGGGGCCCCCAGGGCAGGAGGCTGAGGGATAGGCTCACAGACCACCTGAAGCCTTGGGGCAGAAGCTATCAGGGCTGGAAGGGGCCCGGGGAGGGCCCAGCTTAGCCTGTTGCCAGCATGCCTGGGAGGGAGACCGAGGCCCAGAGAGGTCACAGGGGAGGAGACGGCTCAGGGGCCAGCACGCTGTGCAGATGTGCCCCATGGAAGCCAGCCGATGGCTCCCAGGCTTGGCCAAGTGTTGCCTTCCTGGTCATGTTAAATAAAGCCCCACACCCACATCGGGGTAGGTCCCATGGGCCAGGAGCGGGTGGGCTGTGCCTGCTCCCCTACAGGCATCATTTTGGGGCCACACAGGGCGAGGTGGGTGGTCATGGGAGCGGACTTTGGCCCCGACCTCGGAGGGAGCCCACAAGGGGCTGTTCCTTCGCTGGCTGTGATCTTCCGGCCGGCTCTCTCCCTGAGCGTCTCCATGCCTCTCTCCCTCCCCCGCCACCCACCCTGCCTTCTCCGCCTCCTTGCGGCCCCTCTCTTCCCCCCCCCACTCTCAGCCGTGTGCCCTGGGGGGCAGCCCTCCCCCTCGGCTGTCTCAGCCGTGCTCGGAGCCCTGGATGCCAGACCTAGCCGCCCAGCCACGTCTGCTCTGGATATTGTGTGGCTTCCTCCCTGAGGTCACCCGTGGGGCCCGGTCACCCCCCGAGCCCCACCTCCCTCAGCGAAGCTGCCCTCCTTCCACCCAAGGCCAAAGTGGGCACAGCGCCCACCCTCTAGACCTCTCCCTGTCCCGCCCGCCCCCTCCCTCACCCAGCCTGGGGGCTGGTTGGCAGTGCTGCTATGAAGTGACAGCAGAAATGGTTGTCACCTGCCGGTGCTTACTCATGACCTGGCATTTGTTTTCCTAAGGGCTTCGCACATATTAACTCATAGAATCCTCCCAGCAACCCTGCTGGGTACCAGTAGTGTGCCCACTTTGCAGACAAGGAAGCGGGCCCAGGGAGGGTGGTAAATTGCCCAAGGCCACACAGCAGCTGGGGCGTGGAGGCTCAGACAGACGGGCCCTGGAGTCCGGGCTTCACAGCGGCTTCTCCGGAAGGGTCATCCACTTCCCCGCGTCTCTCCCCGGGCCCGCCGCAACTGCATCCTGCGTCCGAGGGACTGTTGTCAACATGGAAGTCTGACCACGTCACCACCATGTTCCTCCCGCCTGTACTAGCTTCCCTCTTCCGTTGCCCAGGTGGAGGATGGAACTCTCCAGCCTCCTCGCGGTGGCATCCGGGGCCCTGATCTGGCCTCGCCCATTCTCCTGTGCCTTCACCCACCTCTCTGCCCTCGTGCTCTCGGGGTGCTCCCCCACCCGGATGGCACTCGATGCCTGAACTCGCCACGCCGCGCATGCCCCATTCGGCGGGTGCCGACCCACGCAGCCCTGACTCTTCCTGGCGAGATCCTACTCACACCCAGCTGAGGGGCCCGCTGAGCCCCCCGCGGGGACCCCATGATTCCCTGCCCTCTACACCCCCAGCAGCCACGTTAGCTCCCTGTGGGTCTGTCCCCCTCCGAGTCCAGTGGTGGCCGCACCCTGCCTGATGCGCGGAAAGCCTTTGAAGGACTGAATAAAGGAACAAATGCATTTTGAGGAAGATAAGGTCCTACGTGTAATGAGAGGGGTTTATGGTGAGTAGCAATGGCGAGCATTTACCTATCTGCCGGGCGCCACGTGCAGAGCCTGCATCAGACCCTCCTATCCTCACAGCAGCCCCGCGAAGCATCCAAACTGTGGTCAGCACTCGGTCGCACGGGCGACTGAGGCTCAGCGAGGTCGTGCAGCTCGCCCAAGGTCACACAGCTGGAGAGAAGCAGGGCTGGGGTTCAAAGTCAGGTTTGTCTGAGTCCAAACTTGAGCTGCAGACCCCCCACTGCTGGCAGCCCCGCTGCCCAGAACTGCCCAGAAAAATGGGGCGAGCCTGGAGGGGCCGGGCGTGCGTGCGTGCACAGCGCTGAGAGGGACGCGCCTGTCCTCGGCGGCCTGAAGGGCCGCTTGTATTTCCATATGTAATCAACCATGAAGTCCTAAGTGAGCAGACTCAGGTCCCTTGTCCCCGACTGTCACACGGGCAATTGGGGCCCTCCGAGCATGAACTATATGATGAGTGAGGCTCAGCCCAGCGCTCGAGCCACAGGGCTCTTCACGGCCCAGCAAACGTATCTTTTTGGAACAAGCGACTCAAGTGTGCCGGGCACCCCCATCTCCGGGGCTACGTGGGACAGGAGGGGCTGCCCCTTCCAGGCAGGCTGCTGGGGAGGCCCTTCCCTTGTCATCCAGAGCCAGCCTGGAGGAGGCACCTGCCTCCCCGAATCTAGCTTCAGCGCAGCCTGACCTTATCCTCCTGTCCCACCCGGGCTGCCAACCGACAGGGACCCGCCCTGTGCCTCCAGTAAGCTGTGGGCATGCCAGCCGGCAAAAGGGCTGAGGGGACCTTTCGCAGGAGTCCATGCATCTAGCAATGATTATCAGTCAGCTCCTGCCGCGATAAAGCCACATGATGGACGAGCCCCGCTCCAGGGTGTGTCTCTTTCTCGGGAGTGTGCCGGGCATCTGGGGGCTGGCTATTCTGCCCTGGGCTCGGCCGGCTGGACTCCAGGCTGCGCTTTGGGCCCTGATCGCTCTACATTTCTTGCATCCTCTTTGGACCAGATGCTTCTTGGGGCGTATTCTTCTCGTGGTGAGAAGGCCCAAGTGTGCAAGCACGTTTCCAGCCCCTGTGTGTGTTTCATTCTCTGGAATCTCATTGGCTAAAGCAAGTGCCACAGCCAGGCTCCAAAGCAGGAGGCGGGGAAGGCTAGCCCACCTCCACAAGGCCATGGCGGGTACAGGGTGCTGAAGAGCTGAGACCAACAATCCCATCGGCCACCCAGGGAGAAAGTGAGCGGGACTCGGAGCCACAGGCATAGGACGGGAGGTCACAGGCCCAGGCATAGGACGGGACATGCCCCGGGAGGCATGGGACGCAGCTGCATACCCTGCATTGGTGCTTGTGCCCCTAGAGAGAGGGAGGGACTACACCACTTGGGGCTGGGGGCAGCGTGCCACCCCAACCCCGTGACCTCCCCTCACGAGCAGAGACACCACGGCTTGAGTGTCTCCAGCTGCCCTCCCCGGCTGCACCCGCCCTGCCCGAGGGACAGCTCCCCACTCTGCACCTCCCATTCACCCCTTCCCTCTCTCCTCCTGGCCCTTACTCCTTCCTTTCTTCCTCCAGCTTTACACCGTAGACGCAGCTCCTCAGAACGGTAGCCTCACGGAATCTCACGGTTGGGAGGTCCTCCAGGCCAACCTTCTCCCTGTACAGAAGCCCCTGTGGGAGATCGTCAGCCTCAGGCGGCTGGGATCCTCCCAGGGATGGGGAGCTCACTACCCCCACAAGGCAGTCCTTCCCGTTGCTGGGCAGCTCGGACCCCAAGAAATTACCACCTCATTTCTAGTTCCAAGTCTGCCTGTCCCCAAACTCCATTCACTGATCTTAGTCCAATATTTAGGAAAACTTACATGTCCTCTGGGGCCTGGGGGTACGGCGATGAGATGAGTCTCTCCTCACGCCCAGGGTACCACAGACCATAGGAGAGGACGACAAGGGTATGAGGTGACAGGCCGGGGAGTCATGGTTGTCCTTGGGGGGTGGCCTAACCTTCCTGCTTCCTGAAGCCACAGACAGATCTCTTCCCCAGGACGTCTTGAGATGCTTTGGTGCCGGTCAGATCTGGGCTTGAATTCCAGAGTCATGATCCGGTAGCTGTGACCTTGGGCATGGCTAGGTCATCGCGTCCTCCTGTATAACCCTGGGCTGATGCATGCGTGGCCTCGTGGGAGAGTGGAAGGAAGAGTGCATAAAGCTCTTGGCGCACACAGACGGGCTCCACGAATGACACTGTGGTCACCGTCGCTGTTCACCGTGCGCCCCAAGATGGAGTCAGCGGTTAGCGCATCCACACTCAGCAAGTTCAGACTTGGACCTGCAGGGTGCGACTTCACGGTCGCGCCCAGGTCGGCGTGAGCCAAGGACTCTTGAGAAGGGGAGTCCGTTGTCTGCCTTCTTGTCACTTCGTCTCGGAAAGGAGGAGCGGAGCTGCTGCACCCTGAGAACCACCTCGAAGCATTGGGTGCACGGAGGTTTTAGAGCAGAGATCGGGGGGCGGGTGGCCTTCACATTGAAGGGATGTCACCTGCTCTTGTGTGGCCTCTTCTGGAATCTGAGGGGTGTAGGGAAGCTCAGAAAGGTCTCGTCGAATGCCACACCTCGCGCTCAGAGTCAGGAGGGTCCGCGCACTAAAGACGGTCGCAGGGGCCGCTGTGTCCCCATCCGGCCCCCACAGCAGACGTGGTTCAGCACTGACGGCTCAGATTCACGGTCACCCTCAACTCCGGCTCCCCCGCGTGAGGAGCAGGAATTCCTCAGCCAGGCTGGCTTTGCGGCAGCCCCCGCAGCTTCCTAAGGGAGGCGAGGGGAGAGCGCGTTCCAGGTGTGGGTGGGGAGGGCCCTGTGCTCAGGCCTCCTCCCTCCCAGCAGGTGCTCCGGAGACAGCAGGCTGACCAGGGATGGGGACCTGGCTGGAGAGGAGGCAGCAGAAGGCCGTTGTGAGCAGAGGGGGCCGTCGGGGGGTGCTGGGGGCTGGGGCGGGTGCCTGCCAGGGGTCTGGCCTCTGGAGCCCAGGCTGACCTGACAGGTTGTTGCAATAACAAACTTGGGGAATTCTTTGCAATTACGGCGCTTGCTTCTCATGCTATGCATCGATGATTCAGACCCTTGGAGCCGCAGCCTCCTCCAGGTCCCCTGCTTTTGTCCCGCTGTCTGGAGCGTGTATGGGGGCAGGGTGTATGGGAGGGGACTGGGAGATCAGGCCAGGCCCCCCCTCATGGCGTCACTGCCCTGCTCCAGAACCCTAGTGGCTCCCTGTCACCCACGGCGTCATGGGCGAACTTTTAAAAGCTATTATGCATGTGAAAGCCTCTGTGAAAACCCCTGACTACAGAAGCCCCTGCGAACCCCTGAAGCACCCCTCCTTGTGCCACCTGGGCCCTTGTAGGGCCTCGGACCCATCTGCAGACCCCCAGGGCTCCGTGGGATACAGCTAGAAAGGCCCCGGGATGAAATCCCCAGATTCCTCTGTCTGACACCCAAAGCCCTCCGGCCCCCTCCCCCACTGCCACCCTGCCATCCTCCCCAGCTCCCTGTTTCATGCCACCCAGCCCAGAGCTGCCTTACTCCCAGACCCCCTTTGCCACCCTGCTCCGTCTGCCCGGAAGCCCCCTACCCTGCCGGGTCCCATCGCACTCCTGAGTTGATGCGTTTCTCCTGTTCTTCAACACCCCTGCTACTGGGTCCCTCCTCCTCCCCACCCCTCCCCCACCCCCACCCCCAGGCATCTGGCTCCCCTGAGCCTTGCAGCACTTCCTACCTTTTAGCACGGTTATTTATGTACCTGTCTGTTCTCCCTGTTAGCCAGCAAATTCCTTACGGGCAGAAACTCTCTTCTTTATCTCTGCCTCCCCGGCAGCTCCCAGCAGGGTCTGGAGCAGAGAAGGGACTGGAGTAAATATTTATGTGTTGAATATCTTTATTGAGTACTATAGTATTGGGCAGTCGGGCTGCCAGGTGAAAGGCCCAGTCCCTGCCTTCAGCAAGGCTTCGGTCCAACAGAAAGCAGAACCTGGAAAATAGGTCGCTGTACAGAGAAAAATGCAGAATGATGGATGCAAGCAGCTCAGGAATGCCTGACCCAGCCTTGGGGGCTGTCGAGGAGGGCATCACCGAGGAGGTGACACTTGGGAGAAATCAAAGGACAAGCGACACCTACCAGGCACCGTGTGTGTGGAACCGCATCACAGGCAGGGGGAAGGGCATTGCAAAGGCCCAGAGGCAGAGAGCAGGGCTGGAGTGGCCCAGACCCAAGTGTGTTGGGTGGGGAGTGGGAGACGAGGGACACACAACGAAGGGCGCTGTGGGAATGAAACACTCCTGGAGTGTTGGCCCAGGGAGCAGAATAGAAATCATCCCACGAGGAGGAGGAAAGGGCTGCAATGAGGCATGGTACACGGGGGAGGCTGGAGCTGGGAGATCTCGGGCAGGGTTTTTGACTTCTCTGAGCCTCAGTCTTCACACCTGTAAAGTGGATGGTTGCACTCAGAGTCCTGAAGACCCCCGACCAGCCCTGGGTTAGAAGTGCGCGTGAAGCATCAGCTGGACAACTGCCCATCAGGCGGCCCGTGTGGAGCCAAGACAAACCAGGGGCAGGAGGGCCTGGGCTCTGGGGGGCAGTTAGGGTGGGGGCAGCGCAGATCCGGAGGGGGCGACGGGGGGCACCCGGGAGCCGGGTCCGCGAGGGCACTCAGCATGGATTCCCGAACCTACTCTTGACGACACCCGTGTGCAGGCGGGCCTTGTGAAAACGGGATCGGAGGAAGGCCCGCCTCGCAGGACCGTCGTCAGAACCTCAGAGACACTTCACACACGCGGGCACCGTGGCCGAGCCGCCGAGTCCTGCGTTCATAGTAGCGCCCGCCCCCAGAGCGGCTCAGGAAGGAAACAGCTCCGCAGGTCAATATGCCTGGGGCCCTGACTTCAAGGTCCCAGGGCTCCCCAGAAGTGAGGCCGGGGGCCAGGGAAATCAGGAGGCCTGGGGGGGCCTGACCCCGGCTCTGGGGCCTGGGGCGAGAAGCCGCTTATCCCCTCTGAGCAGTGGTTCCTTCCCTGGCAGAAATGGAGAGGTCATTTCCCGAGTTTACTGTGGGGCCGGAGGGATACACTTAGCCCAGGGCCTGCTCTCCATAAAGCAGCCCCGAGGTCTGAGCCGGGGCCCCCAGGAGCTTGCCCTGCCCTTTGCGGCCCTTCTGTGGCCGGCAGCCCTGACCCGCACACCGGGACGGAGTGGGCTGCGGCGAGGTGGAGTTCCCCAGCTGTCCCCGAGCCCCCCCACCCATCCCGAGGCCCAGCTCCAAACCTGCCCCCACCCACCGCAGACAGATGCAGGCTGGAGCCACTCTCTCTCTCTCTCTCTCTCTCTCTCTCACACACACACACACACACACACACACACTCTTTTTCTGGTGTTTGCGGCTAATTGTTTATTAGGAGGTGCAGGCGCTGCGCCAGTGGGAAGGCTCAGCTTGCTTCGCTATAATTAGGATAATGCACATTAGTCATTTAGTGTAACGCAGAGAGCAGCCCCTCCCC